>JAWNZC010000285.1:0-600000 GCA_035771165.1 Paragorgia papillata
GCAATTGGAGACTTATTTCAGAAAAATAAAAAAAACATTTTTTTTTCGGACCAGAATGGCGAGATAAGCGATTTTTTAAGATTCTTGAACGTTTCAGAATGGCGAGATACTCCAAATGTGTTCGTTTGTTTTTCTGGTTAGAAAACATTTTGAACGTGGCAAAAACTGCCAAAATTGAAAAGTTGAGGGAATCACTCCAAATGTGTTCGTTTGCTAGTTTGTGGTTAGAAACATCATTTTCGCCGATTAATTTGGCATTTGGAGGCTTATTTCAGAAAAAAACTTTTTTCGACTCAGAATGGCGAGATAAGCGTTTTTTCAAAATTTTGAACGTGGCAAAACTGCCAAAATTGAAAAGTTGAGGGAATCACTCCAAATGTGTTGTTTTGCTAATTTCTGGGTCAGAAACATCATTTTTCACCGCTAATTTGGCAATTGGAGACTTATTTCTGCAAAAAAAACTTTTTCCGGCTCAGAATGGCGGAGATAAGCGTTTTTCAACATTTTGAACGTGGCAAAAACTGCCAAAATTGAAAAGTTGAGGGAATCACTCCAAATGTGTTCGTTTGCTAGTTTCTGGTTAGAAACCATCATTTTCGCCGATAATTTGGCATTTGGAGGCTTATTTTCAGAAAAAAAACTTTTTTTCGAATCAGAATGGCGAGATAAGCGTTTTTCAAAATTTTGAATCGTCGCAAAACTGCCAAAATTGAAAAGTTGAGGGAATCACTCCAAATGTGTTTCGTTTGCTTAGTTTCTGGTTAGAAACATCATTTTCGCCGATAATTTGGCATTTTGGAGGCTTATTTCAGAAAAAAAACTTTTTTCGACTCAGAATGGCGAGATAAGCGTTTTTCAAATTTTTTGAACGTGGCAAAACTGCCAAAATTGAAAAGTTGAGGGGAATCACTCCAAATGTGTTGTTTTGCTAATTTCTGGTCAGAAACATCATTTTTTCACCGCTAATTTGGCAATTGGAGACTTATTTCAGCAAAAAAAACTTTTTTCCGGCTCAGAATGGCGAGATAAGCGTTTTTCAACATTTTGAAACGTGGCAAAAACTGCCAAAATTGAAAAGTTGAGGGAATCACTCCAAATGTGTTCGTTTGCTATTTTCTGGTTAGAAACATCATTTTCGCCGATAATTTGGCATTTGGAGGCTTATTTCAGAAAAAAAACTTTTTTTCGACTCAGAATGGCGAGATAAGCGTTTTTCAACATTTTGAACGTGGCAAAACTGCCAAATTGAAAAGTTGAGGGAATCACTCCAAATGTGTTCGTTTGCTATTTTCTGGTTAGAAACATCATTTTCGCCGATAATTTGGCATTTGGAGGCTTATTTCAGAAAAAAACTTTTTTCGACACAGAATGGCGAGAATAAGCGTTTTTCAACATTTTGAACGTGGCAAAACTGCCAAAATTGAAAAGTTGAGGGGAATCACTCCAAAATGTGTTCGTTTGCTAGTTTCTGGTTAGAAACATCATTTTCGCCGATAATTTGGCAATTGGAGGCTTATTTCAGAAAAAAACTTTTTTCGGACTCAGAATGGCGAGATAAGCGTTTTTCAACATTTTGAACGTGGCAAAACTGCCAAAATTGAAAAGTTGAGGGAAATCACTCCAAATGTGTTCGTTTGCTAGTTTCTGGTAAGAAACGTCATTTTCACCGATAATTTGGCATTTGGAGCCTTATTTCCGAAAAAAAACACTTTTTCGACTCAGAATGGCGAGATAAGCGTTTTTCAACATTTTGAACGTGGCAAAACTGCCAAAATTGAAAAGTTGAGGGAATCACTCCAAATGTGTTCGTTTGCTAGTTTCTGGTTAGAAACATCATTTTCGCCGATAATTTGGCATTTGGAGGCTTATTTCAGAAAAAACTTTTTTCGACTCAGAATGGCGAGATAAGCGTTTTTCAACATTTTGAACGTGGCAAAACTGCCAAAATTGAAAAGTTGAGGGAATCACTCCAAATGTGTTCGTTTGCTAGTTTCTGGTTAGAAACATCATTTTCGCCGATAATTTGGCATTTGGAGGCTTATTTCAGAAAAAAACTTTTTTCGACTCAGAATGGCGAGATAAGCGTTTTTCAACATTTTGAACGTGGCAAAACTGCCAAAATTGAAAAGTTGAGGGAATCACTCCAAATGTGTTCGTTTGCTAGTTTCTGGTTAGAAACATCATTTTCGCGATAATTTGGCATTTGGAGGCTTATTTCAGAAAAAAACTTTTTTCGACTCAGAATGGCGAGATAAGCGTTTTTCAACATTTTGAACGTGGCAAAACTGCCAAAATTGAAAAGTTGAGGGAATCACTCCAAATGTGTTCGTTTGCTAGTTTGTGGTTAGAAACATCATTTTCGCCGATAATTTGGCATTTGGAGGCTTATTTCAGAAAAAAACTTTTTTCGACTCAGAATGGCGAGATAAGCGTTTTTCAAAATTTTGAACGTGGCAAAACTGCCAAAATTGAAAAGTTGAGGGAATCACTCCAAATGTGTTGTTTTGCTAATTTCTGGTCAGAAACATCATTTTTCACCGCTAATTTGGCAATAGGAGACTTATTTCAGCAAAAAAACTTTTTCCGGCTCAGAATGGCGAGATAAGAGTTTTTTAAACATTTTGAACGTGGCAAACTGCCAAAATTGAAAAGTTGAGGGAATCACTCCAAAGGTGTTCGTTTGCTAGTTTCTGGTTAGAAACATCATTTTCGCCGATAATTTGGCATTTGGAGGCTTATTTCAGAAAAAAACATTTTTTCGACGCAGAATGGCGAGATAAGCGTTTTTCTACATTTTGAACGTGGCAAAACTGCCAAAATTGAAAAGTTGAGGGAATCACTCCAAATGTGTTTCGTTTTGCTAGTTTCTGGTTAGAAACATCATTTTCGCCGATAATTTGGCATTGGAGGCTTATTTCAGAAAAAAACTTTTTTCGACTCAGAATGGCGAGATAAGCGTTTTTCAAAATTTTGAACGTGGCAAAACTGCCAAAATTGAAAAGTTGAGGGAATCACTCCAAATGTGTTGTTTTGCTAATTTCTGGTCAGAAACATCATTTTCACCGCTAATTTGGCATTGGAGACTTATTTCAGCAAAAAAACTTTTTCCGGCTCAGAATGGCGAGATAAGCGTTTTTCAACATTTTGAACGTGGCAAAACTGCCAAAATTGAAAAGTTGAGGGAATCACTCCAAATGTGTTCGTTTGCTAGTTTCTGGTTAGAAACATCATTTTCGCCGATAATTTGGCATTTGGAGGCTTATTTCAGAAAAAAACTTTTTTCGACTCAGAATGGCGAGATAAGCGTTATTCAAAATTTTGAACGTGGCAAAACTGCCAAAATTGAAAAGTTGAGGGAATCACTCCAAATGTGTTGTTTTGCTAATTTCTGGTCAGAAACATCATTTTTCACCGCTAATTTGGCAATTGGAGACTTATTTCAGCAAAAAAACTTTTTCCGGCTCAGAATGGCGAGATAAGCGTTTTTCAACATTTTGAACGTGGCAAAACTGCCAAAATTGAAAAGTTGAGGGAATCACTCCAAATGTGTTCGTTTGCTAGTTTCTGGTTAGAAACATCATTTTCGCCGATAATTTGGCATTTGGAGGCTTATTTCAGAAAAAAACTTTTTTCGACTCAGAATGGCGAGATAAGCGTTTTTCAACATTTTGAACGTGGCAAAACTGCCAAAATTGAAAAGTTGAGGGAATCACTCCAAATGTGTTCGTTTGCTAGTTTCTGGTTAGAAACATCATTTTCGCCGATAATTTGGCATTTGGAGGCTTATTTCAGAAAAAAACTTTTTTCGACTCAGAATGGCGAGATAAGCGTTTTTCAACATTTTGAACGTGGCAAAACTGCCAAAATTGAAAAGTTGAGGGAATCACTCCAAATGTGTTGTTTTGCTAATTTCTGGTCAGAAACATCATTTTTCACCGCTAATTTGGCAATTGGAGACTTATTTCAGCAAAAAAACTTTTTCCGGCTCAGAATGGCGCGATAAAAGTTTTTCAACATTTTGAACGTGGCAAAACTGCCAAAATTGAAAAGTTGAGGGAATCACTCCAAAGGTGTTCGTTTGCTAGTTTCTGGTTAGAAACATCATTTTCGCCGATAATTTGGCATTTGGAGGCTTATTTCAGAAAAAAACTTTTTTCGACTCAGAATGGCGAGATAAGCGTTTTTCAACATTTTGAACGTGGCAAAACTGCCAAAATTGAAAAGTTGAGGGAATCACTCCAAATGTGTTCGTTTGCTAGTTTCTGGTTAGAAACATCATTTTCGCCGATAATTTGGCATTTGGAGGCTTATTTCAGAAAAAAACTTTTTTCGACTCAGAAGGGCGAGATAAGCGTTATTCAAAATTTTGAACGTGGCAGAAATGCCAAAATTGAAAAGTTGAGGGAATTGAGGGAATCACTCCAAATGTGTTTTTTGCTAATTTTCTGGTCAGAAACATCATTTTCACCGCTAATTTGGCAATTGGAGACTTATTTCAGCAAAAAAACTTTTTCGGGCTCAGAATGGCGAGATAAGAGTTTTTTCAACATTTTGAACGTGGCAAAACTGCCAAAATTGAAAAGTTGTGGGAATCACTCCAAATGTGTTCGTTTGCTAGTTTCTGGTTAGAAACATCATTTTCGCCGATAATTTGGCATTTTGGAGGCTTATTTCAGAAAAAAACTTTTTTCGACTCAGAATGGCGAGATAAGCGTTTTTCAAAATTTTGAACGTGGCAAAACTGCCAAAATTGAAAAGTTGAGGGAATCACTCCAAATGTGTTCGTTTGCTAGTTTCTGGTTAGAAACATCATTTTCGCCGATAATTTGGCATTTGGAGGCTTATTTCAGAAAAAACTTTTTTCGACTCAGAATGGCGAGATAAGCGTTTTTCAACATTTTGAACGTGGCAAAACTGCCAAAATTGAAAAGTTGAGGGAATCACTCCAAATGTGTTCGTTTGCTAGTTTTGGTTAGAAACATCATTTTCGCCGATAATTTGGCATTTGGAGGCTTATTTCAGAAAAAAAACTTTTTTCGACTCAGAATGGCGAGATAAGCGTTTTTCAAACATTTTGAACGTGGCAAAACTGCCAAAATTGAAAAAGTTGAGGGAATCACTCCAAATGTGTTCGTTTGCTAGTTTCTGGTTATAAACATCATTTTCGCCGATAATTTGGCATTTGGAGGGTTATTTCAGAAAAAAAACTTTTTTTCGACTCAGAATGGCGAGATAAAGCGTTTTTCAACATTTTGAACGTGGCAAAACTGCCAAAATTGAAAAGTTGAGGGAATCACTCCAAATGTGTTCGTTTGCTAGTTTCTGGTTAGAAACATCATTTTCGCCGATAATTTGGCAATTTGGAGGCTTATTTCAGAAAAAAAACTTTTTCGACTCAGAATGGCGAGATAAGCGTTTTTTCAACATTTTGAACGTGGCAAAACTGCCAAAATTGAAAAGTTGGAGGGAATCACTCCAAATGTGTTCGTTTGCTAGTTTGTGGTTAGAAACATCATTTTCGCCGATAATTTGGCATTTGGAGGCTTATTTCAGAAAAAAACTTTTTTCGACTCAGAATGGCGAGATAAGCGTTATTCAAAATTTTGAACGTGGCAAAACTGCCAAAATTGAAAAGTTGAGGGAATCACTCCAAATGTGTTGTTTTGCTAATTTCTGGTCAGAAACATCATTTTTCACCGCTAATTTGGCAATTGGAGACTTATTTCAGCAAAAAAACTTTTTCCGGCTCAGAATGGCGCGATAAAAGTTTTTCAACATTTTGAACGTGGCAAAACTGCCAAAATTGAAAAGTTGAGGGAATCACTCCAAAGGTGTTCGTTTGCTAGTTTCTGGTTAGAAACATCATTTTCGCCGATAATTTGGCATTTGGAGGCTTATTTCAGAAAAAAACTTTTTTCGACTCAGAATGGCGAGATAAGCGTTTTTCAACATTTTGAACGTGGCAAAACTGCCAAAATTGAAAAGTTGAGGGAATCACTCCAAATGTGTTCGTTTGCTAGTTTCTGGTTAGAAACATCATTTTCGCCGATAATTTGGCATTTGGAGGCTTATTTCAGAAAAAAACTTTTTTCGACTCAGAATGGCGAGATAAGCGTTTTATTCAACATTTTGAACGTGGCAAAACTCGCCAAAATTGAAAAGTTGAGGGAATCACTCCAAATGTGTTCGTTTGCTATTTTCTGGTCAGAAACATCATTTTCGCCGATAATTTGGCATTTGGAGGCTTTATTTCAGCAAAAAAACTTTTTTTCCGACTCAGAATGGCGCGATAAAAGCGTTTTTCAACATTTTGAACGTGGCAAAACTGCCAAAATTGAAAAGTTGAGGGAATCACTCCAAATGTGGTCGTTTGCTAGTTTCTGGTTTAGAAAACATCATTTTTCGCCGATAATTTGGCATTTGGAGGCTTATTTCAGAAAAAAAACTTTTTTCGACTCAGAATGGCGAGATAAGCGTTTTTCAACATTTTGAACGTGGCAAAACTGCCAAAATTGAAAAGTTGAGGGAATCACTCCAAATGTGTTCGTTTGCTAGTTTCTGGTTAGAAAACATCATTTTCGCCGATAATTTGGCATTTGGAGGCTTATTTCAGAAAAAAACTTTTTTCGACTCAGAATGGCGAGATAAGCGTTTTTCAAAATTTTGAACGTGGCAAAAACTGCCAAAATTGAAAAGTTGAGGGAATCACTCCAAATGTGTTGTTTTGCTAATTTTCTGGTCAGAAACATCATTTTTCGCCGATAATTTGGCAATTTGGAGACTTATTTCAGCAAAAAACTTTTTCCGGCTCAGAATGGCGAGATAAGAGTTTTTCAACATTTTGAACGTGGCAAAACTGCCAAAATTGAAAAGTTGAGGGAATCACTCCAAATGTGTTCGTTTGCTAGTTTGTGGTTAGAAACATCATTTTCGCCGATAATTTGGCATTTGGAGGCTTATTTCAGAAAAAAACTTTTTTCGGCTCAGAAATGGCGATAAGCGTTTTTCAACATTTTGAACGTGGCAAAACTGCCAAAATTGAAAAGTTGAGGGAATCACTCCAAATGTGTTCGTTTGCTAGTTTCTGGTTAGAAACATCATTTTCGCCGATAATTTGGCATTTGGAGGCTTATTTCAGAAAAAACTTTTTTCGACTCAGAATGGCGAGATAAGCGTTTTTCAACATTTTGAACGTGGCAAAACTGCCAAAATTGAAAAGTTGAGGGAATCACTCCAAATGTGTTCGTTTGCTAGTTTGTGGTTAGAAACATCATTTTCACCGCTAATTTGGCAATTGGAGACTTATTTCAGCAAAAAAACTTTTTCCGGCTCAGAATGGCGAGATAAGCGTTTTTCAACATTTTGAACGTGGCAAAACTGCCAAAATTGAAAAGTTGAGGGAATCACTCCAAATGTGTTCGTTTGCTAGTTTCTGGTTAGAAACATCATTTTCGCCGATAATTTGGCATTTGGAGGCTTATTTCAGAAAAAAACTTTTTTCGACTCAGAATGGCGAGATAAGCGTTTTTCAACATTTTGAACGTGGCAAAACTGCCAAAATTGAAAAGTTGAGGGAATCACTCCAAATGTGTTCGTTTGCTAGTTTCTGGTTAGAAGAAACATCATTTTCGCCGATAATTTGGCATTTGGAGGCTTATTTCAGAAAAAAACTTTTTCGACTCAGAATGGCGAGATAAGCGTTATTCAAAATTTTGAACGTGGCAAAAACTGCCAAAATTGAAAAGTTGAGGGAATCACTCCAAATGTGTTTCGTTTGCTAGTTTCTGGTCAGAAACATCATTTTTCACCGATAATTTGGCATTTGGAGACTTATTTCAGCAAAAAAAACTTTTTCGACTCAGAATGGCGAGATAAGCGTTTTTCAACATTTTGAACGTGGCAAAACTGCCAAAATTGAAAAGTTGAGGGAATCACTCCAAATGTGTTCGTTTGCTAGTTTCTGGTTAGAAACATCATTTTCGCCGATAATTTGGCATTTGGAGGCTTATTTCAGAAAAAAACTTTTTTCGACTCAGAATGGCGAGATAAGCGTTTTTCAAAATTTTGAACGTGGCAAAACTGCCAAAATTGAAAAGTTGAGGGAATCACTCCAAATGTGTTGTTTTGCTAATTTCTGGTCAGAAACATCATTTTTCACCGCTAATTTGGCAATTGGAGACTTATTTCAGCAAAAAAACTTTTTCCGACTCAGAATGGCGAGATAAGCGTTTTTCAACATTTTGAACGTGGCAAAACTGCCAAAATTGAAAAGTTGAGGGAATCACTCCAAATGTGTTCGTTTGCTAGTTTCTGGTTAGAAACATCATTTTCGCCGATAATTTGGCATTTGGAGGCTTATTTCAGAAAAAAACTTTTTTCGACTCAGAATGGCGAGATAAGCGTTTTTCAACATTTTGAACGTGGCAAAACTGCCAAAATTGAAAAGTTGAGGGAATCACTCCAAATGTGTTCGTTTGCTAGTTTCTGGTTAGAAACATCATTTTCGCCGATAATTTGGCATTTGGAGGCTTATTTCAGAAAAAAACTTTTTTCGACTCAGAATGGCGAGATAAGCGTTAATCAAAATTTTGAACGTGGCAAAACTGCCAAAATTGAAAAGTTGAGGGAATCACTCCAAATGTGTTGTATTTGCTAATTTCTGGTCAGAAACATCATTTTTCACCGCTAATTTGGCAATTGGAGAGCTTATTTCAGCAAAAAAAAACTTTTTCCGGCTCAGAATGGCGCGATAAAAGTTTTCAACATTTTGAAACGTGGCAAAACTGCCAAAATTGAAAAGTTGAGGGAATCACTCCAAATGTGTTCGTTTGCTAGTTTCTGGTTAGAAACATCATTTTTCGCCGATAATTTGGCATTTGGAGGCTTATTTCAGAAAAAAACTTTTTTTCGACTCAGAATGGCGAGATAAGCGTTTTTCAACATTTTGAACGTGGCAAAACTGCCAAAATTGAATAAAGTTGAGGGGAATCACTCCAAATGTGTTCGTTTGCTAGTTTCTGGTTAGAAACATCATTTTCGCCGATAGATAATTTGGCATTTGGAGGCTTATTTCAGAAAAAAAACTTTTTTCGACTCAGAATGGCGAGATAAGCGTTATTCAAACATTTTGAACGTGGCAAAACTGCCAAAATTGAAAAAGTTGAGGGAATCACTCCAAATGTGTTGTTTTGCTAATTTCTGGTCAGAAACATTCATTTTTCACCGCTAATTTGGCAATTGGAGGCTTATTTCAGCTAAAAAAACTTTTTCGACTCAGAATGGCGAGATAAGCGTTTTTCAACATTTTGAACGTGGCAAAAACTGCCAAAATTGAAAAGTTGAGGGAATCACTCCAAATGTGTTCGTTTGCTAGTTTCTGGTTAGAAACATCATTTTCGCCGATAATTTGGCATTTGGAGGCTTATTTCAGAAAAAAAACTTTTTTCGACTCAGAATGGCGAGATAAGCGTTTTTCAACATTTTGAACGTGGCAAAACTGCCAAAATTGAAAAGTTGAGGGAATCACTCCAAATGTGTTCGTTTTGCTAGTTTCTGGTTAGAAACATCATTTTCGCCGATAATTTGGCATTTGGAGGCTTATTTCAGAAAAAAACTTTTTTCGACTCAGAATGGCGAGATAAGCGTTATTCAAAATTTTGAACGTGGCAAAACTGCCAAAATTGAAAAGTTGAGGGAATCACTCCAAATGTGTTTGTTTTGCTAATTTCTGGTCAGAAACATCATTTTTCACCGCTAATTTGGCAATTGGAGAATTTATTTCAGCAAAAAAAACTTTTTTCCGGCTCAGAATGGCGAGATAAAAGTTTTTCAACATTTTGAACGTGGCAAAACTGCCAAAATTGAAAAGTTGAGGGAATCACTCCAAATGTGTTCGTTTGCTAGTTTCTGGTTAGAAACATCATTTTCGCCGATAATTTGGCATTTGGAGGCTTATTTCAGAAAAAAACTTTTTTCGACTCAGAATGGCGAGATAAGCGTTTTTCAACATTTTGAACGTGGCAAAACTGCCAAAATTGAAAAGTTGAGGGAATCAACTCCAAATGTGTTCGTTTGCTAGTTTCTGGTTAGAAACATCATTTTTCGCCGATAATTTGGCATTTGGAGGCTTATTTCAGAAAAAAAACTTTTTTCGACTCAGAATGGCGAGATAAGCGTTTTTCAAAATTTGAACGTGGCAGAAACTGCCAAAATTGAAAAGTTGAGGGAATCACTCCAAATGTGTTGTTTTGCTAGTTTCTGGTCAGAAACATCATTTTTCGCGATAATTTGGCATTTGGAGACTTATTTCAGCAAAAAAAAACTTTTTCCGGCTCAGAATGGCGAGATAAGAGTTTTTCAACATTTTGAACGTGGCAAAACTGCCAAAATTGAAAAGTTGAGGGAATCACTCCAAATGTGTTCGTTTGCTAGTTTCTGGTTAGAAACATCATTTTCGCCGATAAATTTGCATTTGGAGGGCTTATTTCAGAAAAAAACTTTTTTCGACTCAGAATGGCGAGATAAGCGTTTTTCAACATTTTGAACGTGGCAAAACTGCCAAAATTGAAAAGTTGAGGGAATCACTCCAAATGTGTTCGTTTGCTAGTTTCTGGTTAGAAACATCATTTTCGCCGATAATTTGGCATTTGGAGGCTTATTTCAGAAAAAAACTTTTTTCGACTCAGAATGGCGAGATAAGCGTTTTTCAACATTTTGAACGTGGCAAAACTGCCAAAATTGAAAAGTTGAGGGAATCACTCCAAATGTGTTCGTTTGCTAGTTTCTGGTTAGAAACATCATTTTCGCCGATAATTTGGCATTTGGAGGCTTATTTCAGAAAAAAACTTTTTTCGACTCAGAATGGCGAGATAAGCGTTTTTTCAACATTTTGAACGTGGCAAAACTGCCAAAATTGAAAAGTTGAGGGAATCACTCCAAATGTGTGTTCGTTTGCTAGTTTCTGGTTATAAACATCATTTTCGCCGATAATTTGGCATTTGGAGGGTTATTTCAGAATAAAACTTTTTTCGACTCAGAATGGCGAGATAAGCGTTTTTCAACATTTTGAACGTAGCAAAACTGCCAAAATTGAAAAGTTGAGGGAATCACTCCAAATGTGTTCGTTTGCTAGTTTCTGGTTAGAAACATCATTTTCGCCGATAATTTGGCATTTGGAGGCTTATTTCAGAAAAAAACTTTTTTCGACTCAGAATGGCGAGATAAGCGTTTTCCAACATTTTGAACGTGGCAAAACTGCCAAAATTGAAAAGTTGAGGGAATCACTCCAAATGTGTTCGTTTGCTAGTTTGTGGTTAGAAACATCATTTTCGCCGATAATTTGGCATTTGGAGGCTTATTTCAGAAAAAAACTTTTTTCGACTCAGAATGGCGAGGATAAGCGTTTTCAAAATTTTGAACGTGGCAAAACTGCCAAAATTGAAAAGTTGAGGGAATCACTCCAAATGTGTTCGTTTGCTAGTTTCTGGTTAGAAACATCATTTTCGCCGATAATTTGGCATTTGGAGGCTTATTTCACAAAAAAACTTTTTTCGACTCAGAATGGCGAGATAAGCGTTTTTCAACATTTTGAACGTGGCAAAACTGCCAAAATTGAAAAGTTGAGGGAATCACTCCAAATGTGTTCGTTTGCTAGTTTCTGGTTAGAAACATCATTTTTCACCGATATAATTTGGCATTTGGAGGCTTATTTCAGAAAAAAACTTTTTTCGACTCAGAATGGCGAGATAAGCGTTTTTCAACATTTTGAACGTGGCAAAACTGCCAAAATTGAAAAGTTGAGGGAATCACTCCAAATGTGTTGTTTTGCTAATTTCTGGTCAGAAACATCATTTTTCACCGCTAATTTGGCATTTGGAGGCTTATTTCAGAAAAAAACTTTTTTCGACTCAGAATGGCGAGATAAGCGTTTTTTCAAACATTTTGAACGTGGCAAAACTGCCAAAATTGAAAAGTTGAGGGAATCACTCCAAATGTTTCGTTTGCTAGTTTCTGGTTAGAAACATCATTTTCGCCGATAATTTGGCATTTGGAGGCTTATTTCAGAAAAAAACTTTTTTCGACTCAGAATGGCGAGATAAGCGTTTTTCAACATTTTGAACGTGGCAAAACTGCCAAAATTGAAAAGTTGAGGGAATCACTCCAAATGTGTTCGTTTGCTAGTTTCTGGTTAGAAACATCATTTTCGCCGATAATTTGGCATTTGGAGGCTTATTTCAGAAAAAAACTTTTTTCGACTCAGAATGGCGAGATAAGCGTTTTTTCAAAATTTTGAACGTGGCAAAAACTGCCAAAATTGAAAAGTTGAGGGAATCACTCCAAATGTGTTCGTTTGCTAATTTCTGGTCAGAAACATCATTTTTCACCGCTAATTTGGCAATTGGAGACTTATTTCAGCAAAAAAACTTTTTTCGACTCAGAATGGCGAGATAAGAGTTTTTCAACATTTTGAACGTGGCAAAACTGCCAAAATTGAAAAGTTGAGGGAATCACTCCAAATGTGTTCGTTTGCTAGTTTGTGGTTAGAAAACATCATTTTCGCCGATAATTTGGCATTTGGAGGCTTATTTCAGAAAAAAACTTTTTTCGACTCAGAATGGCGCGATAAGCGTTTTTCAACATTTTGAACGTGGCAAAACTGCCAAAATTGAAAAGTTGAGGGAATCACTCCAAATGTGTTCGTTTGCTAGTTTCTGGTTAGAAACATCATTTTCGCCGATAATTTGGCATTTTGGAGGCTTATTTCAGAAAAAAACTTTTTTCGACTCAGAATGGCGAGAGATAAGCGTTTTTCAAAATTTTGAACGTGGCAAAAACTGCCAAAATTGAAAAGTTGAGGGAATCACTCACCAAATGTGTTGTTTTGCTAATTTCTGGTCAGAAACATCATTTTCACCGCTAATTTGGCAATTGGAGATCTTATTTCAGCAAAAAAACTTTTTCCGGCTCAGAATGGCGCGATAAAAAGTTTTTCAACATTTTGAACGTGGCAAAACTGCCAAAATTGAAAAGTTGAGGGAATCACTCCAAATGTGTTCGTTTGCTAGTTTCTGGTTAGAAACATCATTTTTCGCCGATAATTTGGCATTTGGAGGCTTATTTCAGAAAAAAACTTTTTCGACTCAGAATGGGCAGATAAAGGTTTTTCAAACATTTTGAACGTGGCAAAACTGCCAAAATTGAAAAGTTGAGGGAATCACTCCAAATGTGTTGTTTTGCTAGTTTCTGGTCAGAAACATCATTTTCACCGCTAATTTGGCAATTGGAGACTTATTTCAGCAAAAAAACTTTTTTCGACTCAGAATGGCGAGATAAGCGTTTTTCAACATTTTGAACGTGGCAAAACTGCCAAAATTGAAAAGTTGAGGGAATCACTCCAAATGTGTTCGTTTGCTAGTTTGTGGTTAGAAACATCATTTTCGCCGATAATTTGGCATTTGGAGGCTTATTTCAGAAAAAAACTTTTTCCGGCTCAGAATGGCGCGATAAAAGTTTTTCAACATTTTGAACGTGGCAAAACTGCCAAAATTGAAAAGTTGAGGGAATCACTCCAAATGTGTTCGTTTGCTAGTTTCTGGTTAGAAACATCATTTTCGCCGATAATTTGGCATTTGGAGGCTTATTTCAGAAAAAAACTTTTTTCGACTCAGAATGGCGAGATAAGCGTTTTTCAACATTTTGAACGTGGCAAAACTGCCAAAATTGAAAAGTTGAGGGAATCACTCCAAATGTGTTGTTTGCTAGTTTCTGGTTAGAAACATCATTTTTCACCGATAATTTGGCAATTGGAGACTTATTTCAGAAAAAAAAACTTTTTTCGGACTCAGAATGGCGCGATAAAAGTTTTTCAACATTTTGAACGTGGCAAAACTGCCAAAATTGAAAAAGTTGAGGGAATCACTCCAAATGTGTTCGTTTTGCTAGTTTCTGGTTAGAAACATCATTTTCGCCGATAATTTGGCATTTGGAGGCTTATTTCAGAAAAAAAACTTTTTCCGACTCAGAATGGCGAGATAAGCGTTTTTCAACATTTTGAACGTGGCAAAACTGCCAAAATTGAAAAGTTGAGGGAATCACTCCAAATGTGTTCGTTTGCTAGTTTCTGGTTAGAAACATCATTTTCGCCGATAATTTGGCATTTGGAGGCTTATTTCAGAAAAAAACTTTTTTCGACTCAGAATGGCGAGATAAGCGTTTTTCAAAATTTTGAACGTGGCAAAACTGCCAAAATTGAAAAGTTGAGGGAATCACTCCAAATGTGTTGTTTTGCTAGTTTCTGGTCAGAAACATCATTTTCACCGATAATTTGGCAATTGGAGCCTTATTTCAGCAAAAAAACTTTTTTCCGACTCAGAATGGCGAGATAAGAGTTTTTCAACATTTTTGAACGTGGCAAAACTGCCAAAATTGAAAAGTTTGAGGGAATCACTCCAAATGTGTTCGTTTGCTAGTTTCTGGTTAGAAACATCATTTTCGCCGATAATTTGGCATTTGGAGGCTTATTTCAGAAAAAAAACTTTTTTCGACTCAGAATGGCGAGATAAGCGTTTTTCAAAATTTTGAACGTGGCAAAACTGCCAAAATTGAAAAGTTGAGGGAATCACTCCAAATGTGTTGTTTTGCTAATTTCTGGTCAGAAACATCATTTTTCACCGCTAATTTGGCAATTGGAGACTTATTTCAGCAAAAAAACTTTTTTCGACTCAGAATGGCGAGATAAGCGTTTTTCAACATTTTGAACGTGGCAAAACTGCCAAAATTGAAAAGTTGAGGGAATCACTCCAAATGTGTTCGTTTGCTAGTTTCTGGTTAGAAACATCATTTTCGCCGATAATTTGGCAATTTGGAGGCTTATTTCAGAAAAAAACTTTTTTCGACTCAGAATGGCGAGATGATAAGCGTTTTTCAACATTTTGAACGTGGCAAAAACTGCCAAAATTGAAAAGTTGAGGGAATCACTCCAAATGTGTTCGTTTGCTAATTCTGGTCAGAAACATCATTTTTCACCGCTAATTTGGCATTTGGAGACTTATTTCAGAAAAAAACTTTTTTCGGCTCAGAATGGGCGAGATAAGCGTTTTTCAACATTTTGAACGTGGCAAAACTGCCAAAATTGAAAAGTTGAGGGAATCACTCCAAATGTGTTCGTTTGCTAGTTTCTGGTTAGAAACATCATTTTCGCCGATAATTTGGCATTTGGAGGCTTATTTCAGAAAAAAACTTTTTTCGACTCAGAATGGCGAGATAAGCGTTTTTCAAAATTTTGAACGTGGCAAAACTGCCAAAATTGAAAAGTTGAGGGAATCACTCCAAATGTGTTGTTTTGCTAATTTCTGGTCAGAAACATCATTTTTCACCGCTAATTTGGCAATTGGAGGCTTATTTCAGAAAAAAACTTTTTCCGGCTCAGAATGGCGCGATAAAAGTTTTTCAACATTTTGAACGTGGCAAAACTGCCAAAATTGAAAAGTTGAGGGAATCACTCCAAATGTGTTCGTTTGCTAGTTTCTGGTTAGAAACATCATTTTCGCCGATAATTTGGCATTTGGAGGCTTATTTCAGAAAAAAACTTTTTTCGACTCAGAATGGCGAGATAAGCGTTTTTCAAAATTTTGAACGTGGCAAAAACTGCCAAAATTGAAAAGTTGAGGGAATCACTCCAAATGTGTTCGTTTGCTAGTTTCTGGTTAGAAAACATCATTTTTCGCCGATAATTTGGCATTTGGAGGCTTATTTCAGCAAAAAAACTTTTTTCGACTCAGAATGGCGCGATAAAAGCGTTTTTCAACATTTTGAACGTGGCAAAACTGCCAAAATTGAAAAGTTGAGGGAATCACTCCAAATGTGTTCGTTTGCTAGTTTCTGGTTAGAAACATCATTTTCGCCGATAATTTGGCATTTGGAGGCTTATTTCAGAAAAAAAACTTTTTTCGACTCAGAATGGCGAGATAAGCGTTTTTCAACATTTTGAACGTGGCAAAACTGCCAAAATTGAAAAGTTGAGGGAATCACTCCAAATGTGTTCGTTTGCTAGTTTCTGGTTAGAAACATCATTTTCGCCGATAATTTGGCATTTGGAGGCTTATTTCAGAAAAAAACTTTTTTCGACTCAGAATGGCGAGATAAGCGTTTTTCAAAATTTTGAACGTGGCAAAACTGCCAAAATTGAAAAGTTGAGGGAATCACTCCAAATGTGTTGTTTTTGCTAATTTTCTGGTCAGAAACATCATTTTCACCGCTAATTTGGCAATTGGAGACTTATTTCAGCAAAAAAACTTTTTCCGGCTCAGAATGGCGAGATAAGAGTTTTTCAACATTTTGAACGTGGCAAAACTGCCAAAATTGAAAAGTTGAGGGAATCACTCCAAATGTGTTCGTTTGCTAGTTTCTGGTTAGAAACATCATTTTCGCCGATAATTTGGCATTTGGAGGCTTATTTCAGAAAAAAACTTTTTTCGACTCAGAATGGCGAGATAAGCGTTTTTCAACATTTTGAACGTGGCAAAACTGCCAAAATTGAAAAGTTGAGGGAATCACTCCAAATGTGTTGTTTTGCTAATTTCTGGTCAGAAACATCATTTTTCACCGCTAATTTGGCAATTGGAGACTTATTTCAGCAAAAAAACTTTTTCCGGCTCAGAATGGCGAGATAAGCGTTTTTCAACATTTTGAACGTGGCAAAACTGCCAAAATTGAAAAGTTGAGGGAATCACTCCAAATGTGTTCGTTTGCTAGTTTCTGGTTAGAAACATATTTTTCGCCGATAATTTGGCATTTGGAGGCTTATTTCAGAAAAAAACTTTTTTCGACTCAGAATGGCGAGATAAGCGTTTTTCAACATTTTGAACGTGGCAAAACTGCCAAAATTGAAAAGTTGAGGGAATCACTCCAAATGTGTTCGTTTGCTAGTTTCTGGTTAGAAACATCATTTTCGCCGATAATTTGGCATTTGGAGGCTTATTTCAGAAAAAAACATTTTTTCGACTCAGAATGGCGAGATAAGCGTTTTTCAACATTTTGAACGTGGCAAAACTGCCAAAATTGAAAAGTTGAGGGAATCACTCCAAATGTGTTCGTTTGCTAGTTTCTGGTTAGAAAACATCATTTTTCGCCGATAATTTGGGATTTGGAGGCTTATTTCAGAAAAAAACTTTTTTCGACTCAGAATGGCGAGATAAGCGTTTTTCAAAATTTTGAACGTGGCAAAACTGCCAAAATTGAAAAGTTGAGGGAATCACTCCAAATGTGTTCGTTTGCTAGTTTCTGGTTAGAAACATCATTTTCGCTAATTTGGCATTTGGAGGCTTATTTCAGCAAAAAAAACTTTTTTCGACTCAGAATGGCGAGATAAGCGTTTTTCAACATTTTGAACGTGTGGCAAAACTGCCAAAATTGAAAAGTTGAGGGAATCACTCCAAATGTGTTCGTTTGCTAGTTTCTGGTTAGAAACATCATTTTCGCCGATAATTTGGCATTTGGAGGCTTATTTCAGAAAAAAACTTTTTTCGACTCAGAATGGCGAGATAAGCGTTTTTCAACATTTTGAACGTGGCAAAACTGCCAAAATTGAAAAGTTGAGGGAATCACTCCAAATGTGTTCGTTTGCTAGTTTCTGGTTAGAAACATCATTTTTCGCCGATTAATTTGGCATTTGGAGGCTTATTTCAGAAAAAAACTTTTTTCGACTCAGAATGGCGAGATAAGCGTTTTTCAACATTTTTGAACGTGGCAAAACTGCCAAAATTGAAAAGTTGAGGGAATCACTCCAAATGTGTTCGTTTGCTAGTTTCTGGTTAGAAACATCATTTTCGCCGATAATTTGGCATTTGGAGGCTTATTTCAGAAAAAAACTTTTTTCGACTCAGAATGGCGAGATAAGCGTTTTTCAACATTTTGAACGTGGCAAAACTGCCAAAATTGAAAAGTTGAGGGAATCACTCCAAATGTGTTCGTTTGCTAGTTTCTGGTTAGAAACATCATTTTCGCCGATAATTTGGCATTTGGAGGCTTATTTCAGAAAAAAAACTTTTTTCGACCCAGAATGGCGAGATAAGCGTTTTTTAACATTTTGAACGTGGCAAAACTGCCAAAATTGAAAAGTTGAGGGAATCACTCCAAATGTGTTGTTTTGCTAGTTTCTGCTCAGAAACATCATTTTCACCGCTAATTTGGCAATTGGAGACTTATTTCAGCAAAAAAACTTTTTCCGGCTCAGAATGGCGAGATAAGCGTTTTTCAACATTTTGAACGTGGCAAAACTGCCAAAATTGAAAAGTTGAGGGAATCACTCCAAATGTGTTCGTTTGCTAGTTTCTGGTTAGAAACATCATTTTCGCCGATAATTTGGCATTTGGAGGCTTATTTCAGAAAAAAACTTTTTTCGACTCAGAATGGCGAGATAAGCGTTTTTCAAAATTTTGAACGTGGCAAAACTGCCAAAATTGAAAAGTTGAGGGAATCACTCCAAATGTGTTGTTTTGCTAATTTCTGGTCAGAAACATCATTTTTCACCGCTAATTTGGCAATTGGAGACTTATTTCAGCAAAAAAACTTTTTCCGGCTCAGAATGGCGAGATAAGCGTTTTTCAACATTTTGAACGTGGCAAAACTGCCAAAATTGAAAAGTTGAGGGAATCACTCCAAATGTGTTCGTTTGCTAGTTTCTGGTTAGAAACATCATTTTCGCCGATAATTTGGCATTTGGAGGCTTATTTCAGAAAAAACTTTTTTCGACTCAGAATGGCGAGATAAGCGTTTTTCAACATTTTGAACGTGGCAAAACTGCCAAAATTGAAAAGTTGAGGGAATCACTCCAAATGTGTTCGTTTGCTAGTTTCTGGTTAGAAACATCATTTTCGCCGATAATTTGGCATTTGGAGGCTTATTTCAGAAAAAAACTTTTTTCGACTCAGAATGGCGAGATAAGCGTTTTTCAACATTTTGAACGTGGCAAAACTGCCAAAATTGAAAAGTTGAGGGAATCACTCCAAATGTGTTCGTTTGCTAGTTTCTGGTTAGAAACATCATTTTCGCCGATAATTTGGCATTTGGAGGCTTATTTCAGAAAAAAACTTTTTTCGACTCAGAATGGCGAGATAAGCGTTTTCAACATTTTTGAACGTGGCAAAAACTGCCAAAAATTGAAAAGTTGAGGGAATCACTCCAAATGTGTTGTTTTGCTAATTTCTGGTCAGAAACATCATTTTTCACCGCTAATTTGGCATTTGGAGGCTTATTTCAGAAAAAAACTTTTTTCGACTCAGAATGGCGAGATAAGCGTTTTTCAACATTTTGAACGTGGCAAAACTGCCAAAATTGAAAAGTTGAGGGAATCACTCCAAATGTGTTCGTTTGCTAGTTTCTGGTTAGAAACATCATTTTCGCCGATAATTTGGCATTTGGAGGCTTATTTCAGAAAAAAACTTTTTTCGACTCAGAATGGCGAGATAAGCGTTTTTCAACATTTTGAACGTGGCAAAACTGCCAAAATTGAAAAGTTGAGGGAATCACTCCAAATGTGTTCGTTTGCTAGTTTCTGGTGTTAGAAACATCATTTTCGCCGATAATTTGGCATTTGGAGACTTATTTCAGAAAAAAACTTTTTTCGACTCAGAATGGCGAGATAAGCGTTTTTCAACATTTTGAACGTGGCAAAACTGCCAAAATTGAAAAGTTGAGGGAATCACTCCAAATGTGTTCGTTTGCTAGTTTCTGGTCAGAAACATCATTTTCACCGCTAATTTGGCATTTGGAGCCTTATTTCAGAAAAAAACTTTTTTCGACTCAGAATGGCGAGATAAGCGTTTTTCAACATTTTGAACGTGGCAAAACTGCCAAAATTGAAAAGTTGAGGGAATCACTCCAAATGTGTTCGTTTGCTAGTTTCTGGTTAGAAACATCATTTTCGCCGATAATTTGGCATTTGGAGGCTTATTTCAGAAAAAAACTTTTTTCGACTCAGAATGGCGAGATAAGCGTTTTTCAACATTTTGAACGTGGCAAAACTGCCAAATTGAAAAGTTGAGGGAATCACTCCAAATGTGTTCGTTTGCTAGTTTCTGGTTAGAAACATCATTTTCGCCGATAATTTGGCATTTGGAGGCTTATTTCAGAAAAAAACTTTTTTCGACTCAGAATGGCGAGATAAGCGTTTTTCAACATTTTGAACGTGGCAAAACTGCCAAAATTGAAAAGTTGAGGGAATCACTCCAAATGTGTTGTTTTGCTAATTTCTGGTCAGAAACATCATTTTCGCCGATAATTTGGGATTTGGAGGCTTATTTCAGCAAAAAAACTTTTTCCGGCTCAGAATGGCGAGATAAGCGTTTTTCAACATTTTGAACGTGGCAAAACTGCCAAAATTGAAAAGTTGAGGGAATCACTCCAAATGTGTTCGTTTGCTAGTTTGTGGTTAGAAACATCATTTTCGCCGATAATTTGGCATTTGGAGGCTTATTTCAGAAAAAAACTTTTTTCGACTCAGAATGGCGAGATAAGCGTTTTTCAAAATTTTGAACGTGGCAAAACTGCCAAAATTGAAAAGTTGAGGGAATCACTCCAAATGTGTTGTTTTGCTAATTTCTGGTCAGAAACATCATTTTTCACCGCTAATTTGGCAATTGGAGACTTATTTCAGCAAAAAAACTTTTTCCGGCTCAGAATGGCGAGATAAGAGTTTTTCAACATTTTGAACGTGGCAAAACTGCCAAAATTGAAAAGTTGAGGGAATCACTCCAAATGTGTTCGTTTGCTAGTTTCTGGTTAGAAACATCATTTTCGCCGATAATTTGGCATTTGGAGGCTTATTTCAGAAAAAAACTTTTTTCGACTCAGAATGGCGAGATAAGCGTTTTTCAACATTTTGAACGTGGCAAAACTGCCAAAATTGAAAAGTTGAGGGAATCACTCCAAATGTGTTCGTTTGCTAGTTTCTGGTTAGAAACATCATTTTCGCCGATAATTTGGCAATTGGAGGCTTATTTCAGAAAAAACTTTTTTCGACTCAGAATGGCGAGATAAGCGTTTTTCAACATTTTGAACGTGGCAAAAACTGCCAAAATTGAAAAGTTGAGGGAATCACTCCAAATGTGTTCGTTTGCTAGTTTCTGGTTAGAAACATCATTTTCGCCGTTAATTTGGCATTTGGAGGCTTATTTCAGAAAAAAACTTTTTTCGACTCAGAATGGCGAGATAAGCGTTTTTCAACATTTTGAACGTGGCAAAACTGCCAAAATTGAAAAGTTGAGGGAATCACTCCAAATGTGTTCGTTTGCTAGTTTCTGGTTAGAAACATCATTTTCGCCGATAATTTGGCATTTGGAGGCTTATTTCAGAAAAAAACTTTTTTCGACTCAGAATGGCGAGATAAGCGTTTTTCAACATTTTGAACGTGGCAAAACTGCCAAAATTGAAAAGTTGAGGGAATCACTCCAAATGTGTTGTTTTGCTAATTTCTGGTCAGAAACATCATTTTCGCCGATAATTTGGCATTTGGAGGCTTATTTCAGAAAAAAACTTTTTTCGACTCAGAATGGCGAGATAAGCGTTTTTCAACATTTTGAACGTGGCAAAACTGCCAAAATTGAAAAGTTGAGGGAATCACTCCAAATGTGTTCGTTTGCTAGTTTCTGGTTAGAAACATCATTTTCGCCGATAATTTGGCATTTGGAGGCTTATTTCAGAAAAAAACTTTTTTCGACTCAGAATGGCGAGATAAGCGTTTTTCAACATTTTGAACGTGGCAAAACTGCCAAAATTGAAAAGTTGAGGGGAATCACTCAAATGTGTTCGTTTGCTAGTTTCTGGTCTAGAAACATCATTTTCGCCGATAATTTGGCAATTGGAGGCTTATTTCAGAAAAAAACTTTTTTCGACTCAGAATGGCGAGATAAGCGTTTTTTCAACATTTTGAACGTGGCAAAACTGCCAAAATTGAAAAGTTGAGGGAATCACTCCAAATGTGTTCGTTTGCTAGTTTCTGGTTAGAAACATCATTTTCGCCGATAATTTGGCATTTGGAGGCTTATTTCAGAAAAAAACTTTTTTCGACTCAGAATGGCGAGATAAGCGTTTTTCAACATTTTGAACGTGGCAAAACTGCCAAAATTGAAAAGTTGAGGGAATCACTCCAAATGTGTTCGTTTGCTAGTTTCTGGTTAGAAACATCATTTTCGCCGATAATTTGGCATTTGGAGGCTTATTTCAGAAAAAAACTTTTTTCGGCTCAGAATGGCGAGATAAGCGTTTTTCAAAATTTTGAACGTGGCAAAACTGCCAAAATTGAAAAGTTGAGGGAATCACTCCAAATGTGTTCGTTTGCTAGTTTCTGGTTAGAAACATCATTTTCGCCGATAATTTGGCATTTGGAGGCTTATTTCAGAAAAAAACTTTTTTCGACTCAGAATGGCGAGATAAGCGTTTTTCAACATTTTGAACGTGGCAAAACTGCCAAAATTGAAAAGTTGAGGGAATCACTCCAAATGTGTTCGTTTGCTAGTTTCTGGTTAGAAACATCATTTTCGCCGATAATTTGGCATTTGGAGGCTTATTTCAGAAAAAAAACTTTTTTCGACTCAGAATGGCGAGATAAGCGTTTTTCAACATTTTGAACGTGGCAAAACTGCCAAAATTGAAAAGTTGAGGGAATCACTCCAAATGTGTTCGTTTGCTAGTTTCTGGTTAGAAACATCATTTTCGCCGATAATTTGGCATTTGGAGGCTTATTTCAGCAAAAAAACTTTTTCCGACTCAGAATGGCGAGATAAGCGTTTTTCAACATTTTGAACGTGGCAAAACTGCCAAAATTGAAAAGTTGAGGGAATCACTCCAAATGTGTTCGTTTGCTAGTTTCTGGTTAGAAACATCATTTTCGCCGATAATTTGGCATTTGGAGGCTTATTTCAGAAAAAAACTTTTTTCGACTCAGAATGGCGAGATAAGCGTTTTTCAACATTTTGAACGTGGCAAAACTGCCAAAATTGAAAAGTTGAGGGAATCACTCCAAATGTGTTCGTTTGCTAGTTTCTGGTCAGAAACATCATTTTCGCCGATAATTTGGCAATTGGAGGCTTATTTCAGAAAAAAACTTTTTTCGACTCAGAATGGCGAGATAAGCGTTTTTCAACATTTTGAACGTGGCAAAACTGCCAAAATTGAAAAGTTGAGGGAATCACTCCAAATGTGTTCGTTTGCTAGTTTCTGGTTAGAAACATCATTTTCGCCGATAATTTGGCATTTGGAGGCTTATTTCAGAAAAAAACTTTTTTCGACTCAGAATGGCGAGATAAGCGTTTTTCAACATTTTGAACGTGGCAAAACTGCCAAAATTGAAAAGTTGAGGGAATCACTCCAAATGTGTTGTTTTGCTAGTTTCTGGTCAGAAACATCATTTTCGCCGCTAATTTGGCAATTGGAGGCTTATTTCAGCAAAAAAAACTTTTTTCGGCTCAGAATGGCGAGATAAAAGTTTTTCAACATTTTGAACGTGGCAAAAACTGCCAAAATTGAAAAGTTGAGGGAATCACTCCAAATGTGTTCGTTTGCTAGTTTCTGGTTAGAAAACATCATTTTCGCCGATAATTTGGCATTTGGAGGCTTATTTCAGAAAAAAACTTTTTTCGACTCAGAATGGCGAGATAAGCGTTTTTCAACATTTTGAACGTGGCAAAACTGCCAAAATTGAAAAGTTGAGGGAATCACTCCAAATGTGTTCGTTTGCTAATTTCTGGTTAGAAACATCATTTTTCGCCGATAATTTGGCATTTGGAGGCTTATTTCAGAAAAAAACTTTTTTCGACTCAGAATGGCGAGATAAGCGTTTTTCAACATTTTGAACGTGGCAAAACTGCCAAAATTGAAAAGTTGAGGGAATCACTCCAAATGTGTTGTTTTGCTAGTTTCTGGTTAGAAACATCATTTTCGCCGATAATTTGGCATTTGGAGGCTTATTTCAGAAAAAAACTTTTTTCGACTCAGAATGGCGAGATAAGCGTTTTTCAACATTTTGAACGTGGCAAAACTGCCAAAATTGAAAAGTTGAGGGAATCACTCCAAATGTGTTCGTTTGCTAGTTTCTGGTTAGAAACATCATTTTCGCCGATAATTTGGCATTTGGAGGCTTATTTCAGAAAAAAACTTTTTTCGACTCAGAATGGCGAGATAAGCGTTTTCCAACATTTTGAACGTGGCAAAACTGCCAAAATTGAAAAGTTGAGGGAATCACTCCAAATGTGTTCGTTTGCTAGTTTGTGGTTAGAAACATCATTTTCGCCGATAATTTGGCATTTGGAGGCTTATTTCAGAAAAAAACTTTTTTCGACTCAGAATGGCGAGATAAGCGTTATTCAAAATTTTGAACGTGGCAAAACTGCCAAAATTGAAAAGTTGAGGGAATCACTCCAAATGTGTTGTTTTGCTAATTTCTGGTCAGAAACATCATTTTTCACCGCTAATTTGGCAATTGGAGACTTATTTCAGCAAAAAAACTTTTTCCGGCTCAGAATGGCGAGATAAGCGTTTTTCAACATTTTGAACGTGGCAAAACTGCCAAAATTGAAAAGTTGAGGGAATCACTCCAAATGTGTTCGTTTGCTAGTTTCTGGTTAGAAACATCATTTTCGCCGATAATTTGGCATTTGGAGGCTTATTTCAGAAAAAAAACTTTTTTCGACTCAGAATGGCGAGATAAGCGTTTTTCAACATTTTGAACGTGGCAAAACTGCCAAAATTGAAAAGTTGAGGGAATCACTCCAAATGTGTTCGTTTGCTAGTTTCTGGTTAGAAACATCATTTTCGCCGATAATTTGGCATTTGGAGGCTTATTTCAGAAAAAAACTTTTTTCGACTCAGAATGGCGAGATAAGCGTTTTTCAAAATTTTGAACGTGGCAAAACCGCCAAAATTGAAAAGTTGAGGGAATCACTCCAAATGTGTTGTTTTGCTAATTTCTGGTCAGAAACATCATTTTTCACCGCTAATTTGGCAATTGGAGACTTATTTCAGCAAAAAAACTTTTTCCGGCTCAGAATGGCGAGATAAGCGTTTTTCAACATTTTGAACGTGGCAAAACTGCCAAAATTGAAAAGTTGAGGGAATCACTCCAAAGGTGTTCGTTTGCTAGTTTCTGGTTAGAAACATCATTTTCGCCGATAATTTGGCATTTGGAGGCTTATTTCAGAAAAAAAACTTTTTTCGACTCAGAATGGCGAGATAAGCGTTTTTCAACATTTTGAACGTGGCAAAACTGCCAAAATTGAAAAGTTGAGGGAATCACTCCAAATGTGTTCGTTTGCTAGTTTCTGGTTAGAAACATCATTTTCGCCGATAATTTGGCATTTGGAGGCTTATTTCAGAAAAAAACTTTTTTCGACTCAGAATGGCGAGATAAGCGTTTTTCAAAATTTTGAACGTGGCAAAACTGCCAAAATTGAAAAGTTGAGGGAATCACTCCAAATGTGTTCGTTTGCTAGTTTCTGGTCAGAAACATCATTTTTCACCGATAATTTGGCAATTGGAGACTTATTTCAGAAAAAAAACTTTTTTCGGCTCAGAATGGCGCGATAAAAGTTTTTCAACATTTTGAACGTGGCAAAACTGCCAAAATTGAAAAGTTGAGGGAATCACTCCAAAGGTGTTCGTTTGCTAGTTTCTGGTTAGAAACATCATTTTCGCCGATAATTTGGCATTTGGAGGCTTATTTCAGAAAAAAACTTTTTTCGACTCAGAATGGCGAGATAAGCGTTTTTCAACATTTTGACGTGGCAAAACTGCCAAAATTGAAAAGTTGAGGGAATCACTCCAAATGTGTTCGTTTGCTAGTTTCTGGTTAGAAACATCATTTTCGCCGATAATTTGGCATTTGGAGGCTTATTTCAGAAAAAAACTTTTTTCGACTCAGAATGGCGAGATAAGCGTTATTCAAAATTTTGAACGTGGCAAAACTGCCAAAATTGAAAAGTTGAGGGAATCACTCCAAATGTGTTCGTTTGCTAGTTTCTGGTTAGAAACATCATTTTCGCCGATAATTTGGGATTTGGAGGCTTATTTCAGCAAAAAAACTTTTTCCGGCTCAGAATGGCGAGATAAGCGTTTTTCAACATTTTGAACGTGGCAAAACTGCCAAAATTGAAAAGTTGAGGGAATCACTCCAAATGTGTTCGTTTGCTAGTTTCTGGTTAGAAACATCATTTTCGCCGATAATTTGGCATTTGGAGGCTTATTTCAGCAAAAAACTTTTTTCGACTCAGAATGGCGAGATAAGCGTTTTTCAACATTTTGAACGTGGCAAAACTGCCAAAATTGAAAAGTTGAGGGAATCACTCCAAATGTGTTCGTTTGCTAGTTTCTGGTTAGAAACATCATTTTCACCGATAATTTGGCATTTGGAGGCTTATTTCAGAAAAAAACTTTTTTCGACTCAGAATGGCGAGATAAGCGTTTTTCAACATTTTGAACGTGGCAAAACTGCCAAAATTGAAAAGTTGAGGGAATCACTCCAAATGTGTTCGTTTGCTAGTTTCTGGTTAGAAACATCATTTTCGCCGATAATTTGGCATTTGGAGGCTTATTTCAGAAAAAAACTTTTTTCGACTCAGAATGGCGAGATAAGCGTTTTTCAACATTTTGAACGTGGCAAAACTGCCAAAATTGAAAAGTTGAGGGAATCACTCCAAATGTGTTCGTTTGCTAGTTTCTGGTTAGAAACATCATTTTCGCCGATAATTTCGCATTTGGAGGCTTATTTCAGAAAAAAACTTTTTTCGACTCAGAATGGCGAGATAAGCGTTTTTCAACATTTTGAACGTGGCAAAACTGCCAAAATTGAAAAGTTGAGGGAATCACTCCAAATGTGTTGTTTTGCTAATCTGGTCAGAAACATCATTTTTCACCGCTAATTTGGCAATTGGAGACTTATTTCAGCAAAAAAAACTTTTTTCGGCTCAGAATGGCGAGATAAGCGTTTTTTCAACATTTTGAACGTGGCAAAAACTGCCAAAATTGAAAAGTTGAGGGAATCACTCCAAATGTGTTCGTTTGCTAGTTTCTGGTTAGAAACATCATTTTCGCCGATAATTTGGCATTTGGAGGCTTATTTCAGAAAAAAACTTTTTTCGACTCAGAATGGCGAGATAAGCGTTTTTCAACATTTTGAACGTGGCAAAACTGCCAAAATTGAAAAGTTGAGGGAATCACTCCAAATGTGTTCGTTTGCTAGTTTCTGGTTAGAAACATCATTTTCGCCGATAATTTGGCATTTGGAGGCTTATTTCAGAAAAAAACTTTTTTCGACTCAGAATGGCGAGATAAGCGTTTTTCAACATTTTGAACGTGGCAAAACTGCCAAAATTGAAAAGTTGAGGGAATCACTCCAAATGTGTTGTTTTGCTAGTTTCTGGTTAGAAACATCATTTTCGCCGATAATTTGGCATTTGGAGCCGTATTTCAGAAAAAAACATTTTTTCGACTCAGAATGGCGAGATAAGCGTTTTTCAACATTTTGAACGTGGCAAAACTGCCAAAATTGAAAAGTTTGAGGGAATCACTCCAAATGTGTTGTTTTGCTAATTCTGGTCAGAAACATCAATTTTTCACCGCTAATTTGGCAATTGGAGACTTATTTCAGCAAAAAAACTTTTTCCGGCTCAGAATGGCGAGATAAGCGTTTTTCAACATTTTGAACGTGGCAAAACTGCCAAAATTGAAAAGTTGAGGGAATCACTCCAAATGTGTTCGTTTGCTAGTTTCTGGTTAGAAACATCATTTTCGCCGATAATTTGGCATTTGGAGGCTTATTTCAGAAAAAAACTTTTTTTCGACTCAGAATGGCGAGATAAGCGTTTTTCAACATTTTGAACGTGGCAAAACTGCCAAAATTGAAAAGTTGAGGGAATCACTCCAAATGTGTTCGTTTGCTAGTTTCTGGTTAGAAACATCATTTTCGCCGATAATTTGGCATTTGGAGGCTTATTTCAGAAAAAAACTTTTTTCGACTCAGAATGGCGAGATAAGCGTTTTTCCACATTTTGAACGTAGCAAAACTGCCAAAATTGAAAAGTTGAGGGAATCACTCCAAATGTGTTCGTTTGCTAGTTTCTGGTTAGAAACATCATTTTCGCCGATAATTTCGCATTTGGAGGCTTATTTCAGAAAAAAACTTTTTTCGACTCAGAATGGCGAGATAAGCGTTTTTCAACATTTTGAACGTGGCAAAACTGCCAAAATTGAAAAGTTGAGGGAATCACTCCAAATGTGTTCGTTTGCTAATTTCTGGTCAGAAACATCATTTTTCACCGCTAATTTGGCAATTGGAGACTTATTTCAGCAAAAAAACTTTTTCCGGCTCAGAATGGCGCGATAAAAGTTTTTCAACATTTTGAACGTGGCAAAACTGCCAAAATTGAAAAGTTGAGGGAATCACTCCAAATGTGTTCGTTTGCTAGTTTCTGGTTAGAAACATCATTTTCGCCGATAATTTGGCATTTGGAGGCTTATTTCAGAAAAAAACTTTTTTCGACTCAGAATGGCGAGATAAGCGTTTTTCAACATTTTGAACGTGGCAAAACTGCCAAAATTGAAAAGTTGAGGGAATCACTCCAAATGTGTTCGTTTGCTAGTTTCTGGTTAGAAACATCATTTTCGCCGATAATTTGGCATTTGGAGGCTTATTTCAGAAAAAAACTTTTTTCGACTCAGAATGGCGAGATAAGCGTTTTTCAAAATTTTGAACGTGGCAAAACTGCCAAAATTGAAAAGTTGAGGGAATCACTCCAAATGTGTTCGTTTGCTAGTTTCTGGTTAGAAACATCATTTTCGCCGATAATTTGGCATTTGGAGGCTTATTTCAGAAAAAAACTTTTTTGGACTCAGAATGGCGAGATAAGCGTTTTTCAACATTTTGAACGTGGCAAAACTGCCAAAATTGAAAAGTTGAGGGAATCACTCCAAATGTGTTCGTTTGCTAGTTTCTGGTTAGAAACATCATTTTCGCCGATAATTTGGCATTTGGAGGCTTATTTCAGAAAAAAACTTTTTTCGACTCAGAATGGCGAGATAAGCGTTATTCAAAATTTTGAACGTGGCAAAACTGCCAAAATTGAAAAGTTGAGGGAATCACTCCAAATGTGTTGTTTTGCTAATTTCTGGTCAGAAACATCATTTTTCACCGCTAATTTGGCAATTGGAGACTTATTTCAGCAAAAAAACTTTTTCCGGCTCAGAATGGCGAGATAAGAGTTTTTCAACATTTTGAACGTGGCAAAACTGCCAAAATTGAAAAGTTGAGGGAATCACTCCAAATGTGTTCGTTTGCTAGTTTCTGGTTAGAAACATCATTTTCGCCGATAATTTGGCATTTGGAGGCTTATTTCAGAAAAAAACTTTTTTCGACTCAGAATGGCGAGATAAGCGTTTTTCCACATTTTGAACGTGGCAAAAACTGCCAAAATTGAAAAGTTGAGGGAATCACTCCAAATGTGTTCGTTTGCTAGTTTCTGGTTAGAAACATCATTTTCGCCGATAATTTGGCAATTTGGAGGCTTATTTCAGAAAAAACTTTTTTTTCGACTCAGAATGGCGAGATAAGCGTTTTTCAACATTTTGAACGTGGCAAAACTGCCAAAATTGAAAAGTTGAGGGAATCACTCCAAATGTGTTCGTTTTGCTAGTTTCTGGTTAGAAACATCATTTTTCGCCGATAATTTGGCATTTGGAGGCTTATTTCAGAAAAAACTTTTTTCGACTCAGAATGGCGAGATAAAGTTTTTCAACATTTTGAACGTGGCAAAACTGCCAAAATTGAAAAGTTGAGGGAATCACTCCAAATGTGTTCGTTTGCTAGTTTCTGGTTAGAAACATCATTTTTTCGCCGATAATTTGGCATTTGGAGGCTTATTTCAGAAAAAAACTTTTTTCGACTCAGAATGGCGAGATAAGCGTTTTTCAACATTTTGAACGTGGCAAAACTGCCAAAATTGAAAAGTTGAGGGAATCACTCCAAATGTGTTCGTTTGCTAGTTTCTGGTTAGAAACATCATTTTCGCCGATAATTTGGCATTTGGAGGCTTATTTCAGAAAAAAACTTTTTTCGACTCAGAATGGCGAGATAAGCGTTTTCCAACATTTTGAACGTGGCAAAACTGCCAAAATTGAAAAGTTGAGGGAATCACTCCAAATGTGTTCGTTTGCTAGTTTCTGGTTAGAAACATCATTTTCGCCGATAATTTGGCATTTGGAGGCTTATTTCAGAAAAAAACTTTTTTCGACTCAGAATGGCGAGATAAGCGTTTTTCAACATTTTGAACGTGGCAAAACTGCCAAAATTGAAAAGTTGAGGGAATCACTCCAAATGTGTTGTTTTGCTAATCTGGTCAGAAACATCATTTTTCACCGCTAATTTGGCAATTGGAGACTTATTTCAGCAAAAAAACTTTTTCCGGCTCAGAATGGCGCGATAAAAGTTTTTCAACATTTTGAACGTGGCAAAACTGCCAAAATTGAAAAGTTGAGGGAATCACTCCAAATGTGTTCGTTTGCTAGTTTCTGGTTAGAAACATCATTTTCGCCGATAATTTGGCATTTGGAGGCTTATTTCAGAAAAAAACTTTTTTCGACTCAGAATGGCGAGATAAGCGTTTTTCAACATTTTGAACGTGGCAAAACTGCCAAAATTGAAAAGTTGAGGGAATCACTCCAAATGTGTTCGTTTGCTAGTTTCTGGTTAGAAACATCATTTTCGCCGATAATTTGGCATTTGGAGGCTTATTTCAGAAAAAAACTTTTTTCGACTCAGAATAGCGAGATAAGCGTTATTCAAAATTTTGAACGTGGCAAAACTGCCAAAATTGAAAAGTTGAGGGAATCACTCCAAATGTGTTCGTTTGCTAGTTTCTGGTTAGAAACATCATTTTCGCCGATAATTTGGCATTTGGAGGCTTATTTCAGAAAAAAACTTTTTTCGACTCAGAATGGCGAGATAAGCGTTTTTCAAAATTTTGAACGTGGCAAAACTGCCAAAATTGAAAAGTTGAGGGAATCACTCCAAATGTGTTGTTTTGCTAATTTCTGGTCAGAAACATCATTTTTCACCGATAATTTGGCAATTGGAGACTTATTTTCAGAAAGCAAAAAAACTTTTTCCGGCTCAGAATGGCGAGATAAGCGTTTTTCAACATTTTGAACGTGGCAAAACTGCCAAAATTGAAAAGTTGAGGGAATCACTCCAAATGTGTTCGTTTGCTAGTTTCTGGTTAGAAACATCATTTTCGCCGATAATTTGGCATTTGGAGGCTTATTTCAGAAAAAAACTTTTTTCGACTCAGAATGGCGAGATAAGCGTTTTTCCACATTTTGAACGTAGCAAAACTGCCAAAATTGAAAAGTTGAGGGAATCACTCCAAATGTGTTCGTTTGCTAGTTTCTGGTTAGAAACATCATTTTCGCCGATAATTTGGCATTTGGAGGCTTATTTCAGAAAAAAACTTTTTTGGACTCAGAATGGCGAGATAAGCGTTTTTCAACATTTTGAACGTGGCAAAACTGCCAAAATTGAAAAGTTGAGGGAATCACTCCAAATGTGTTGTTTTGCTAATTTCTGGTCAGAAACATCATTTTTCACCGCTAATTTGGCAATTGGAGACTTATTTCAGCAAAAAAACTTTTTCCGGCTCAGAATGGCGAGATAAAAGTTTTTCAACATTTTGAACGTGGCAAAACTGCCAAAATTGAAAAGTTGAGGGAATCACTCCAAATGTGTTCGTTTGCTAGTTTCTGGTTAGAAACATCATTTTCGCCGATAATTTGGCATTTGGAGGCTTATTTCAGAAAAAAACTTTTTTCGACTCAGAATGGCGAGATAAGCGTTTTTCAACATTTTGAACGTGGCAAAACTGCCAAAATTGAAAAGTTGAGGGAATCACTCCAAATGTGTTCGTTTGCTAGTTTCTGGTTAGAAACATCATTTTCGCCGATAATGGAGAAATTTTAAGAGTTACTTACATAAAAACAGATGAAATGACAGCTCCGTTAAAAACAGGAAATGTAATTATCGCTTGTTTTGTTACGGCTTATGCTCGTTTAAAACTATTCGATTTAATTGATGAACTAGGCGAACGTGTTTTATATTTCGATACTGATTCTGTTTTTTATGTTAAAAAAAATAACGAAGACGGTGTTAAAACAGGAAATTATTTAGGAGAATTAACAAATGAATTGAAAGAAAATGAATGGGTTACTCAATTTTGTTCTACAGGTCCAAAATCTTATTCTTATCGAACTAATTTAAAGGGAAAAGACGAAAATAATAATGATAAAATTAAAGAAGTTATTCATATTAAGGGTTTTTGTTTAATTAATGAAAATGTTAAAAAGATATTAAATTTTGAATCATTATCTAAATGTCATTATCTAAATGAAAAAAAAAATAAAAAAATTACAATTATATATAACGATAAAATAACAAGAGATAAATTAAACCATGTTTTCATGCAAGATGAAACTAAAATATTTACTTTCACTTTTAATAAACGTGTTGTTAAAAATAATTTCTATACTTTTCCGTATGGTTTTTTAGAAAATATTGGATAAACTGAACAGCGCTGTAATACCATTTCAACATCCTTTTATGTTAACATTATGTGGGCCCAGTCAATCTGGAAAGACATTTTGGATATATAAATTATTGAAATTTATCGAAGCGATGATTGAACCGAAAATTAATAAAATTATTTATCTTTATACGGCTCAACAACCAATATATGGTACTATGGAAAAAATGATTAAAGAAAAAGAAATAAAAATTAATTTTATCGATTGTAATAAAAAAATTCCGTCAGCTGATGAATTGCAAACGAATTTAATCGATAATACTTTAATAATTTTAGACGATCTTATGACTACTATTACATCTTCAAAAGAAAATTTAAATAAACTAAATAATTACGCTTCGCGTGATGCACATCATAAAAATATAAGTGTAATTTTTATATGTCAAAATTTAATGTACGGTGATGGAAAATTACGAAATTCGCGTATTAATAGTCAATATCATGTAATATTTAAAAACATTGCCGATGTACGAAATATGTATACTATTGCTGATAATAAAAAACTAAGAAGAAATGTATTTGATAATGTATTAGACGACGTTAATAAAAACCCGTATGGTTATTTGTTATTTGATAATTGTACAAATAGTTATGAAAATTCACGAATTCGAACTAATATTTTCCCAGGTGAAAATACTGTAATTTATGATATGTGAATAAAATTTTTTTAAATCTTGACTTTGACTTTTTTTTACTTTTTTTTAAAAAAAAGAAATTTTTTTTTTTTTAAAAAAAGAGTATAAGAAGAAGAAGAAAAAAGTTTTTAACTACAAAAAAAAAAGTCATGAAGTCACGTCGTCAAAAATGCGGTTTTTTAGGATTATTAGCACCAGCCCTAGAAATGTTAGGGTTGGGGAGTATTATGGGTGGAGGGGGTATAAAAAAAACAAATAAAAACAAATAAAAAAATAAAAAGGTGGTTATCGTCGTCGTCGTTATAAGAGGATTCAAAGTGGTGGTACAACTACATACGACTCTTTAAGACTCTTTAAGCGTTTTGGTAATTTTAGTCATCGAGTGTTAAGTAAAGCGCATAAAAGAGCTACTCGGAAAAAGCAAAAAGGCGGTTTTAGAAGCATTGCATAAAGCAGGTAGAAAAAAAACACAACGCGGTGGTGAATTCGTATATAGGGTTCCTAAAAATCAACGAGTTTTCAAAAGAAAAAGAGGAGGAGGAAGAATATATAAAAGATAAAAAAATAGAAATTCACGACGTGATACACATTTTACATTAGGATCAGTTTGGTAAAAAATGAAATTCAGAAGAAAAAAAATTAAAAAAACTTTTTACAATAAAAAAAATAATTAAAAAATGTGTAAGATGTAAAAATTACAACATTTTTGTTCGCTTTTTTTCTTTTTACAACATTTTTTAAATATAATTTTATTAATAATTTTTCCGTATTTTAAATCCATGTTTTTTTTAAAAAATAAATCATTATTTATTTTACGTTTATATTTTATATTTTTTATTTTCCATTTATTATTATTTTCAATTTTATTTCTACTTTATTACTTTCTGATTGGCTAAATACGAGGTCCGTATCACACAAGTACGGACCTCTCGTTTTTTCCCCGCCAAAACTAATATGTGGTGAAAAAACAGTTTTCAAACCAAAAAAGTGGTGAAAAATGTACTCCGACGATAGTGAGCATAGCGAGAGCGAATTTTATTATCCAAGACGACGTCCCAAGCACAAGTGCTGGAAATTTAGTCTATTCAGACCCAAACGCGAACGAAAACGGGTGTTACAATGGCAGCGATATTGACATCCAAAATTATATTGAGAGTCAACGACCGGAAAACACGAAGAAGAAAACGGAATACGATATAAATGTCCTTACCAGGTACTTTTTGTCTATAAATGAAGTACGAGAAATTCAAACCATACCTGCCAAGGAATTAAACATCCTCCTCGCCAAATTTTTCGTTAACGCTCGCAAGAAAAATGACGACGTTTACGAGCCTTGTCTCTCACAGCTTTTCAGAGAAGTTGACTTGTAACAATTATTTTGTTTTAATGTGGGGAAAATAAATAAGTTATTTACCAAACTTTGTCGGTCCGTACTGGAAAAATATTGCCCTCGGTCTGGACTGCACGGAACACGGCCTGCGGCCTCGTTCCGTACAGTCAAGACCTCGGGCAATATTTCTCCAGTATGGACCTCCAGTTTGGTAAATAACATATATATATCCGCAAGTGTAAGTAATTATTGATTGTAAAGATTTTTTTTGAGAATATATAAAATTATTGTTATTTTTTTTTTGCATATTCTTTCCAGTAATTTCTATTATAAAAATTTACAGATTTTGCAAAACTATCAAAAAAATACATTTCATTATTATTATTTAACCATACAGCCACCCAATGTCGTCCATCTTCATGAGTTTCATCTCTATTCCATATCCAACAACAACAACCATTTTTTTTTTGTTTTTCTTTAATATTTTTTGGAAACTGATCAGCAGGAAATGTACCCAAGAAAATTTTTTTTAAAAAACAATTTTGAATTGCTATTTCGTTAATTTCATTTGTAAAAAGAAAACGATTTAAAAAACATAAATCTTCACAATTCATTATTTTCGACCTCGTAACTTTTCACGATAATGAAATGGTGATGGTGTTAATTTTATTTTTTTTATAGGAAAATCTTTTTCTTCTTCTTCTTCTTTCTCCTTAAACAAATTTTCCAGACCGTCGTATTCAATTTCTTTTTCGGGTTTATTTATATATTTTTTTTTAATAAAGTATTTCGTATAAAACTTGCCGGCATATATTTTTTTTTTCTTAAATATTTTAATGCGGCTGTATGCTGTTTACTTGATAAATTAAAAGACGATTCTTTACTAGCATTATGTGATAAATCGTATATTAAATCTGTTTTATTAATGGTTTCATCACCCATTTTTATATTTTGTTCAGTCATTCCATTTTTTTCTAAAAAAATGTTTTATTTTAATTTCGTTTACTGAAGGAATAGAACCAGCAGCACCACCACCACCATTATCATTATCATCTTTTTTTTCTTTTTTTTCGCTGTCACTTTTTCGTTTCAAATAATTTTTTTGTTTTAAAAATTGAACCATATTTCCCCAACATATTGTTTATTCCCTGAATTTTTTACAAGATTCTCCAAATCTTTTTTTTTTTCATTAAGTTCAAATTCGTCTTGATTTTTTATTCCTTGTAAAAATCTTTTTTCTTCACCAGCAGATTTTATATGTTCAAACATTTAATTTAATTTAGCGGAATCAGCCAATTGTAGTTTATTCATTATTTTTAATTGAATTAATATATTTACAAGCTTTTTCCAGAATGATTCCCAAACAATGATCTTCACATATCATTAACTCAAGATCAAGTGAATTAATTTTATTAGACGCTATTTTTTTAAGAAGTTGAAAATATTCACGTGAACATTTTATCGCAATTTTTTTATTTATAGTATTTTTCGATAAAATCGAAATTTTTCTTTGTAAACTTTTATTGTATAGAATATGTTTTTTTCTTCATATTTGCTTTTAGAAAATTAGTAATTTGTGGTAAAAAAAATTTTTTTCCATTTTTTTTTTAATTTGATTATATAACATAATAGTTTTTAATATTTGTGATTCATCATCATCATTATCATCTTCTTCTTTGTCTTCACTACTCATACCGCTCATTTCTTCTTCTTTTTCTTCTTCTTCTCTGTCACTTATTTCTTCTTGTTTTTCTTCATTTGTTTTTTTTTATTTAACTTTTTTTCTCCTTTTTCAATTTTTTCTTCTTCTTTTTCAGAATCAGAATAATCAGAATAATAATCAGAAATTTCGTCAGATTCCCCTTCTTCCTCTTCTTCTTTTTTTTTCAGATTCCGTTTTTTTTCCCATTTTTTTTAAACTAAATTTTGAAATAAGCGGATAAACGATGATATGTCCTTTATTTAAATATTGATTTGGATCAACAATTTATTTTTTTTATATGTTTTTTTCCCTTATTTTCTTTACCCATCCTTTCTCTTTCCTTTCCAGAGAATAAAAAGATTTATACGGGGTTTGTTGTAAGATTAAATATTATACAATAAACGAGCTGGGGTATTCACTCCGATTTTTATTTCGTTACGAAATTCACCAACAAACATTATCGTTCCAGCGATTGTATCTGCATTGTATTCAATATGAGCGTTAACTACCCCGCTCGGACGATTAGGTAATACTTTTAAATGAGTATCATGATTTGATGTTAAATCAAAACCCAAAATTGAATAACCATTACAAAAATCATTATAACTGAATGGCATTTCTGAAAATCTTTTATTGAGTACTTAACGTAATAATTTATACGCTTCCACTTGATCTGTTATAGTTGTTACACTAACGTTATTTACTGAAATATTTACATTTGAATAATTTTCCCATCGAAAATTAAATGCGTTAGTTGCAAGTGTACCATTAAAACTAGTTTCACGAAGCTGCATCATAAATAAACGTACGGGACAACTTCCGTTAAATATATCGTTCACAATTAAACTTCTTCTTCCAGCGGGGACAGTCTCTATTAGTTAAAAGTTCCCCTCTAGCAAGCATACCCGTATTTAGTCCGCGTATAGTTTGCATCTGGCTCGCTGTATCAAGATAACAACAATTTATTTCTTTAGAATCTTTATATTGTGTTGGAGATTCGCGTAATATAAAATTGACATATGAAGAATAATAACCAAAATTATCAGCAGGTGTGACTAAATTCTCATTTAATAATAATTCTTTTGTTTTCCACATTGTACGTAAAGGAATAGGTGGAGGGTTAAGATTTGCACCTGCACCTGCAAACGCTCCTGCATCAGTACAAATTGTAAGAATTGCTGAAAATTCAGTTGTTGAATTCAGTTCAATTGTTTTCATTAAACCAATACTATTTCCATTATGTGTAAAAGTATATACGTCAGAAAATTTATCTTTTGGATTCGAATAAATGTCACATTCTCGCGTTTCCATAAACATATCATTATACGGTTTTGGTTTAAAAAATTCTAAAGGTTTACTAAATAATGTGTCATGTTGATCAACTTCTTGTTCTGAAGGATCTATTTCCATTTTATTTATTTTTTTTATTTTTTTATTTTTTTTAAACATTAATTTTTAATATTTTCCCCGTAGTTGATAATACTTGCGGAAGAAACATTCCAAGTGCCATACCCACCCCAAAACCACCTCCTTTTTGTACTCTCCTTCTTCTTCTTCTTCTTCGTCTTCCATTTTTTCTACTTTTTTTCCCCATTTTTTTTTTTTTAAAAACAATTTTTTTTTACACAGACAACAACAACATGTCATAACAAAGTGATTAAGTTTTTTTATTAAACATATATTTAAAGATTTTTTTAACGTGTTAAACGTAAAAGTACAGGATCGATCATTTTTATTTTTTTTTTTTTTTTATTAATTCTTTTATCATGATCTTCATCTATATTTTGAGGTAAACCCATTTTTCCATTCAATAAAATTTCTTCTTTAGTCGATCTACTTTTTGAAATTATAAAATGACCTTCTTCATAATTTCCACTATTTCTTGTTCCATTCATTAATTCAACATAGTCTTGTGAAGTTAATTTTCCATCTTTTTTTTTTTTTTATCAACCATTTTTTATTTTTTTTTAAAAAAAAAAAATTAGATGTTACTTTCCATTTCAAAAAACATGAACTTTTTTATTTTTCATTGCTCTTCATATAAGCTCAAATAAAGCGTGATTTCTTCATCGATCAATTTAAAAGATTTATCTTCATAGTCGATAAAAAACTGAATTGTTTCTTTTGCATTTTTTAAATTCGATAATAAAAAAAAAGGTAATTATCGTTTATCATTATTATTCGTACCGTAAAAATTTTTTTCATTAATATACAATAAAAAACGTTTTGCGAATAAAAAAAATTGACTAGATTTATTAAGATCTGTTCGTGTTATATGAGAATCCTTTATATTCACAATTTTTAAATTTTTTGGGGTTTTTTCTTCTAAATTTTGTTTAAAATTTGAAAAATCAATTTTTCTTGAAAATAATAAACGAAAATTTCCTTTTATTCCTTTACATTCGATAAAATGTAAATTCCAGAATAAATTATCATTATTATATGAATCTAATTTTAAATCAACTTTAGTAAGTTCATATTCTTCAATAGATAAAATAGTTTTTTTTTCTTTTAATTTTATTTTAAGCATTATGAATTAATCCTTCGATACTAACAGTTCCTGAATCAAATGGAATTTTTTTCCCTACACTATCTTTTAATGTTATATGTAATGACTGAATTTTCAATTTTTTAAATTTTCTTTTAATTAAAGGAAGAGAATAAACAATTAATTCCCCATTTCCCTTTCCTTGTTCATTCCAACGAATCGGAATTGTAGTTAATAGTTCGGATGATGTATCTCCGATAAAACTTCTTTCTAATTCTTCACAATAAACAAATATTTTATCCAAACCATCAGAAATATCGGGTAAATATTGAGCGGAAATTGTATAATTCGTACTATCAAGTTTCTCTTGATCCGTATTTTGATTAAAACGATGTGTTTTTTCTGAAAAACCAAGCATAAATGCTAATTTTGTAGAAAAATTTAATTCAATATCGATAAAAAAATATTTTTTTGATTTTGTTTATTTATTGAAGGTTTGGATAAATGAAACCAATTAAGCTCTACACCGTCATCAGACTCAATTCCGTGTGTGTATTCCTGCCTTATCCAATATTCACTGTATACATTTACATTATATTTTTACTTTTCCGTTATTATCGCAGATAAAAAAAATATCATATTCGTTCACAGCGTTATTTATATAATTCAGTAATTTTTTTAAAGTATAAAATCCTTGTTCAATAATAATTTTATCCAACACCATATGTAACGTATAGTATAGTGCAATCAGGATCTGGGACACAAAACGCCACGTGTAAAGCTTATAGTCAAAGAGAGCAAATTCTTATGCCAGTTGACTGCAAGCTTTTACTTTTCCATGTGTATAGCCTTTTACTCACTCATCCCCCACATACCCTCCTACATCCAAGACACTACTGACATTCTCAAACGAACATTCTCTCTTAATAACAACTCACCTACTAATTTAATACTTTTTACTATGATGTCAACAGCTTGTACGCAAACATATCAAATGATGAAGGCATATTTAAGCCTGCATTGATATGCTTAAGATACACAAAATAGTTGACATGCATCAACACAAAATACATTACTTATAAACCTAGACTTTTACTTACATCCAACAATTTACTAATATGCCTACATAATCCCACAACTACCCCTAAGGACAGTGACTATCCGCCTTTCCATATGCAACATAGCCGGAGGCTAATTGCGCTTTTTATTCAAATTCCCTTCTAATCTCTCCCTCATTCTTCAACAATACATTACATGACTAAAACTCCTTTGTGGTTCCCATTAACTACACTCAAACTTATAAAAAAATTGTGATAACCCCGTAGCGAAAGGAGAGAGCTCATCCAGGCTCGCCACATTGTGTAGTTTTACTGTGACGAACAACGACATTCCTAAACGCCACGTGTAAAGCTTATAGTCAAAGAGAGCAAATTACTTTGCAGTTTGACTTTGAGCTATTATTTTTCCGTATAGCCTATCCATCGCCCATCCCACGCAAACCCTCCTACATCCAAGACACTACTGACATTCTCATACGAACATTTTCCCTCAACAACAACTCAGCTACTGATTTAATACTTATTACTATAGATGTCAATAGCTTGTACACAAACATATCAAATGATTAAGGCATATTTAAGCCTGCATTGATATGCTTAAGATACACAAGATAGTTGACATGCATTAACACAAAATACATTACTTATACACCTCCACTTTTACTTACATCCAACAATTTACTAATATCCCTACATAATCCCACCACTACCCCTAAGGACAATGACTATCCCCTTAATTCCTACAACACGTACACACTTCTCACTGTGACCTGGAAACAAATTACCTTACCCAACAAATATAACAACAAAATAACTCTAGTTACACCTATAGAATAATTATACCAACTATTCAATGACATGACATACAATTTTCCTTTTGGCCACAAACTAATACAAACACACTGACATACCTACTTTCCATATTAAATACACGACCCAACATACCCATACTTATTACTATAAAAGTCAATAGCTTGTACACAAACATATCAAATGATGAAAGCATTGTAGCCTCCGTTGATATGCTTAAGGTACACCAAACAGTTGACATCTATACAGACCACATTACGAACTTATACAATTCCACTTATACATCAAACAATTTACTATTTATATCTCGATATTATCCCACAATTACCCCTAAGGACAATGACTATCCCCTTAAGTCCAACAACACGTACACACTTCTCACTGTGACCTGGAAACGAATTACCCAACCCAACAAATATACCAACAAAATAACTCTAGTTACACCTATAGAATATACCGACTATTCAATGACATGATATACAATTTTCTTTTTGGCCACAAACTAATACAAACACACTGACATACCTACTTCCCAAAATACACAAACCCAACATACCCATACTTATTACTATAAAAGTCAATAGCTTGTACACAAACATGTCAAATGATGAAGGCAATTAAGCCTCCGTTGATATGCTTAAGGTACACAAAACAGTTGACATCTATACAGACCACATTACCAATTTATACACTTCCACTTATACATACAGTACGTCAAACAATTTACTAATTATATCTTGACATTATCCCACAATTACCCCTAAGGACAATGACTACCCCTGATGTCTGCACCACGCACGCTTCGCTCTGACCTGGAAACGAATGACGCAACACTACTTAACCCTTCTCTTACATACCCTCATTACATATCCGAAGACTGACAAAGTGATTCTTTGTTTCTCCTACTAAACTGCTACGAGAACTCTACACACTGCTACCTTCCTACTCTACCCCGAGATTTTCAAATGCGTTGGACTACCTTAAACACACAACAAGTTTGGTAAGCACTCACTTTTATTCTCGTCTAATATATTGTGTTGATAGCGATTATTATTTCTCTTCCAACAATTAACTTAATATTCACATTGACTCCCAACCCCAAATCCCTGCTGATGAGACCACCAGAAGATCGAAACGCGTCCAGGGTTGTGTCCCAGATCCTGATTGCACTATACTATACGTTACATATCTTTTATTCTTCTTCTGTCGTTTTTTACATGGTTCTTAAAGCAATATATATACACTGCATGTCCAACAGCGTGGTCCGTATCGCCTTTCCATACGCAACATAGCCGGAGGCTAATTGCGCTTTTTATTCAAATTCCCTTGTATATAAATCTCTCCCTCATTCTTCAACAATACATTACATGACTTTAACTCCTCTGTGGTTCCCATTAACTACACTCAAACTTATAAAAAAATTGATTTATTCTACTCCTTTCCTTTCCACGGTAGAAACTATAACTCTGACCAGTTCTGCCAACAGACTCTCGTCATCGCTTTTCTCCGGCATTAGAATGGTTACTATGCTGTCTCGCTCTTCGTTGCTCATCGTCTCGATTTCCATCAACATAATCATCTCCGTCTGACAAAGTATACTGTCGAACGGTTTCTTCTTCGTTACACAACGAAGCAAGCGACGGTAACCATCCAATACTACTCGACTCAACACACACGTTTCCCTGAGTAGTAAATTCATCTTCTTATCCAATTCGCTCGACATCTTATCTTCCACAAAAGGTCTTCCACTTAACTCCTGACTAATGAATTTATACGCTTCCAATTTTTTTTTTCTTCTCCATTTTATTATTATTTTTAATCCTTAAATTCTTTTTTCAGATCAAATTCTACATACATAAAAAAATGCAATATAGAAAATGATCTAAAAAAAAAATTAAAAAATTAAAAATAATATAAAAAACAGAGAAATTTTTTTTTTTTACAACTTTTTTTTTAAAAAATCAATATAAGCTGACCAATTAAAATATTCATCAACATCTTTTTCTCTCAAATACATATGTAAATAAATTTGTACATCTTTGAAAGATTTTAACTTTTTTAATTTGATTATTTGTTCAACTATATACTTCTGTTTTTCTAATAGTTCTTCTTCTTCCTTAAAAATAATTTTTTTTGTTTCTTTACTAATTCATCTAAATTATACGGTTTTTTCATCTTTTTTCTTCTTCTTTATAACACCTTTCTTCTTCTCTTCTCTTCAGCAACGCTTTCAACTTCTTTTTTACACTCTGTTCTATTTTCTCAATCACAAGACTTTTAATATCTAGTTGAATATCTTCAATAAGACCAATCTCAGTCAAATATTCATTCAAAAAACACTGAACATGAAACGAAAATTCGTCTATTTGGACAGATAAATCCTCTTTCACACGTTGAACTATTAAATTAAAATCAATAGGTTCACCGTCTCTTACTTTATCCAAAATTAAACCATCAATGTAAGTGTAATGACTTTTAAAACTGTTCATTCTTTGTAAAAAAATTTTGTCCATTTTTTTCTTCAAACTTCACGTTCTCCAAATGACTTCCAAGTTCTGCTACTTCTGAAACGATTTGCTTGTATCCCAAATTAACCAAACTTCTTTGAACTCCGTGATTTATCTCTTTTTTCAAAACACCCAACACATCAACTAAAATTTCGTCACCCAAACCAACTTTAGTTAACTTTTCATTCAAAATTTGTTGCACGTCGCTAGCTATTTTTTTAATATCTTCACCCAAATCTCTTTGAACACAACAATAAATTGCAGGAACACAAATTATTTCTGTTTTAGCATACGCTAACACAGCTGCTTGAAATCTTGTTGATTTCTTTTGTTCGTTCATTTTAAGAAAAAAACTTGATTACTTAATGATGAATTCTATTCTTTTTTATATCTTTCCTTCGTCAAATATTTTCACCTATTTTAAATAATGTCCATATATAGTTATGCGGGTAAACACCAGCACCTGACATATCAATCACTTCAAAAACCACTTTATCTTCATTTTCTTGAGAATAATTTTTTAACAAACCAATCACTCTAAGTTTAATATCGGTAATATTGTTTAAAAGTTCACCTAATTTTTCAAGCGACTCATATTTTGCGGGTATAAGATCAATTTCAATTTCTTTAACTAACATTTTATTCAACTTCTTCTTTCAAACATTTATTCAAATTTTGTTTTAATACGTAATCCAAATTTGTCATTAACAACTTTGACTGCTTCTTTATTTCTTTTTCCGTTTTCCATTTTTGCACGTTCAATCTCTTTTTCCTCTTTAATTTTTTTTTCAGTTCTCCTAAGAAAAAAAACAAACAAGTTTTTAAAAAAAAATCAAAAAAATCTAGCAACAAAAAAAAAAATTTCACTTACTCAATAAGATAAGGATTTTGATTTAAATACTGTGTCGCTTTTTCAATATTACATTTTTCACACATACATTTTTTACACATACATCGAAACCATCCCGCTTCATCCATTTTTTTTTGAACTGACTTTCAAATAAACATAAAAAACAATTTAAATATTTTTTCTTTCTTTTTTTATTGTTTCAAAAAAACTGGAAAAACAAATTTATTTTTTTTCTCCCTTATACCCATATATGGATATATTAATTAATCAATTTTTTTTATGTGTTGGAGATTGGGTACTAGTCTTTAACCAATCATATTGTTTTTTGGGTTTTTTCGACCAATCGTAGTACACTACTATAGATGACAAATTAATAGCCACAAAATTCAGTTCATTTATCAATCAATCTTATTCAGTTGGCGAATGTGGCTAGGCCGAAACATGGTATGGATATGGTAAAATATAGTCGACAAGTGAAAGTGCAACAAGTTCATCAATTGATATTGATAATCAAGGCCAATTGAGAAATTCACAATATACTCCTTCACCAATTGTTCATCGATTATCAATATTAATCGATAATCTATTACATCAATTCTATAAGCCAGGTAAATAAACATTTGATAACCTTTCTCTTTGAACACATTGATCAATATATATAATTTACAATTTAAAGAACACAAAATCGATTAGTAAACACGACTGGTTTTACCTTGGTTTCCAATCGACGGACTTTTTGTTGCTGAGTTAGAACTTCAGAAGAAAGGCTTGCCTTTTCTTTAGCCAGCTGAACTGAGATGTCATGCTTAGCTTTCATATACTGGCCAACATTGAAGTGTTTGCACGTTGAACTTTTATTAGGCATCCCCTGCCACTGTAAAGCAATGATACATTCCCCGACATGAATGAATATACGGCAGTCAGACCGCAAAGAATATCGTGAATTTTCATACAAACAAAAACACTTTGGGAACGATACTCACCGATACTCACAGATACACTGGAGCGGCCAAAGTTTGTCCTTTCAGATGTGAATTTGTATTCAGAGAAAATCTTTATGAAGCTAAAAATATGCAACTTCTGAACAATTCAACTCTCCGCCATTGTACGACAAATACTGTTTCTCCTACAGAATAGATCGCCTTCAAACCTTATACAAGTTTGGTATCATTATAAAGCTTCTTTTCTACTCTTTCAAGTAGAATTGTACAATGTTTTACAAAGCAATACCGACAGGCATAGGGGGCTCTTTATATACCGAGTATAAGTAGGTCCCAGTCTTTCAACTATATACTCGGTTATTACGCAATGAATTGGCTTCATGCCAATGGTGGGAAATTGGAAACAGCTGACCCGGCGTGCTGGCATATCAGATATTAAGCTGATAAGAACAGATACTACACTTGATCTTGTTTTGGAGTTAAGCCCCCTCGGGATATAAAGATGCCGGCGGTGCAAATGTCATCCTGAATCCCTAAGTGCGAAGGGCTATTCCGCGGAGGTGGCTTACGCGCGCCACTAAGACAAAAGAGGATGCGACTCTCTCTCCGTTGCGCCACAAACGACAAAATGGTCACCCAGGACCGATCTTTTCAGACCAGCGCAGGGAGTCGGAAATGGATGAAATTAAGGAGTGCGCATGAAAATGGCAACCCGCACCTAATCCACCAAAAACTTGCACTCCCGGACATGCCGCAGAGCACAACGAGCAGCTTCCGAGTCGTCCTCACGGAAGAGCATAACCTTGTACGAACCGATCTCGTACTCGGGGCTATCATCCGACCTCAAAATCGCGCGAATCTCATCCCCCCGCTCCCGGAGGTGGAGCCGCGAGGCAGGCGACATAGGAACCAAAGGATCCAAATTGTCGCCAAAAATATCGCCCTCCTCAACATAGATGAAGGAGCCGGCGATTAAACGCTCATCCGGGTTTCCAATGTCCCGAGGGAAATCCCGGTCCAAAGCCTCGCAAGATTCCACATGGAGCTCGTGAAGTTTCCGCACAACCGGATTCTCCGAGGCCACGGAAGCACTGTGGGAAGCCACAAATGTCTCCATAACCTCAACAACCGGTGCCGAGTAAAAAAATATGTTTTGCCCGAAAAGAAGCTAAAACGACGATGTGGTTGGCCTCAGGTCAGCTGACGCGCTCGAAGCGTCTGAAAGAAAAGGAAAAGGTGTCTACGACACGGGGTATTCCCAGGCGGTCATCCATCCAAGTACTAACGCCGCCCGACCGGGCTTACTTCGGTAATCAGACGAGAACCGGTGCTTTCCCAGTGGTATGGTCGTAGACATTCGATGAAGTGAAAATATGTTTTTTTATACCAGTTGGTCGGCGTTGTGGCACGAAAGGTCGACGACGAACATAAGAGCGGTCAAATCGAATGTTCGACGAAGTTTTGTGCTCGCGTTGTGCGATGGATGAGTTCGGTTTGATTTTGATTGGTTTGTGGTAAGGGGCGAGCGCGAACGCAGGTCCCCACTACCAGAAATTATACGCTCGGGTTACCCACATTTGGGGTAATCGCAGGAGTCAACCCAGTCGAAGTGCAATGAGAGGGCCTCATCCTGAGAGGACTTCCTTGTTGATCAAAGTACCTCTCGCGTCAGGTAAGTATGCATCTGTATGTTGCAGAAAGCCTAGGTACTGGTACTAGGAGTCAGCGGGTTGTGGTTAAAAGGATATTTGTCGGCGACGTCCGACAGCCAGATTGCCGAGTAAAAAAAACCCAATTAAAACATTACGAGAGACGTGTGCTTACCTCGGTCTTCCGACGATGTTGTTGGTTCGTGGTGGGTGGAACGCGAAGTTCGGGCGGGTTGAACGTGTGGCGCTTGATCGGTTTTCTGAATATCTGCAAAATATAAACAAGTGTCGTGCAGAATTAGTGGAGGCTATACACGTGAGTGGTTTATAATTTATTTTGTAATTTTTGATGGTGATGTTCTTCCACGAAGGGAAGGGGCCATACTCGGAGGTAGTGCAATACCGAGACAACCCGTGGCCAGGGCGAAGCAAGCTTCAATCCCATGGCCGAAGCCGAAAAATCAGTTTAATATATGAGCCAGCCGTTGCCTGGCATATGAGATATTAAGCTGATAAGAACAAATACTACACTTGATCTTATTTTGAGTTTAAACTCCCCCACGGATCTGAAGGCCACATCTGATGACCCGAGCCCGACGGTGCAATGAGCTCCGAAACCGTGTGAATGGAGAGTAGACCCGCGGTGGTGGCACCTAGCCACATTTATTTATTTATTTATTTAAAAATCTTTATACACGGTAGCTAATCAACGTTAAAATATAAATACAATAAATAGAAATACAATGGCATAAAAATAAAAGTGGTTGCTTTTCATTAGGCCGTGTTTGTATGTTATATATAAATATTAATCTACAATAACCCGAGCAAAAGGACACTGAACAAATAAGTGCTCCAGCGTTTCAGTACCGCCACAGTGACAGAGTGGCACCACAGGGATCTTGGAAAGAATCAAGCGGTCAGCAGTTGGCAAAATACCATGAGCCAGCCTCCAATTGGTATCCCAAGCCGGACGGACAAAGCGGAGAACAAACAAGTTACGCCACACCGCTGCCAATCAATGGAGATGGTGGAAAACTTGATCACACAGCTGTGCTGATGATCAGTAGCCTGGCAGAGGATATGGTAAACCTGACTTGCCGAGGCATCCTGAAGAGGCAAAGGAGCGGACAGACAACGAGGGACTACCAATTGATCAGAGGCCTTATGCCCCCCAATGGCTACCCACGCAGTCATAACAGACCGATAAAATGGAGGCAAACGATGGAGGGTAGACGGTCCAATGCTCGACAAATTAAAAACTCTCTCCACGGGTTCAGCAAGGAACGCACGGCGAAGATAGTGCTGAAAGAAAGCCTGCCACCCAGACTGTTCAGCAGCAAAATAGCGCTTCACCCACAAAGTAGCGAGGGATTGCAACTTTCGACCAACATCAATAACCCCCAAGCCGCCACGAGCGAGGGGTTGCACAACCGAAGCACGACTGAGTCCTTCTCTTTTCCCCTTCCCAAGCACATTGAGAGAACCAGCAGAGAAACGAAAAGCCACAGGAAATGAAGTACGCCGCCGCCAAGGACCTAAGAGAAGAGCTTGGCACTTAGACTGGTTACGTTTTGCACCAGATGCGCGTTCATACTTCCCAAACAGATCAACTAGGGCCACAATCGACGAGTCCGACGTTACGAATGTGGACGTGTCATCAGCATACTGGGAGAGCTTAACTCTCGTGCGACCTCTAGGGAGGGGGAAACCATCTATCGATGAATCCGCGCGTATCGCACATGCCAATGACTCCGCAACGAGAACAGAGTAAAGGAGACAAAGGACACCCCTGTCTAACCCCCCGCGAGACCGGAAACGGGACCGAAAGGAAACCGTTAACAACCACACGTGAGTTGACACCAGTATACAACAAAGCCACCCATTTACAAAAAGGACCAAAATCCATCTTAACCAGGACCTGATGCATGTAGGCCCACTCTATACGATCAAGAGACAGAATTGCTGCAGGCACTGCCTCGGAGTTGGCATAATCAACGACGTCGTGAAGTAGACGTACGTTCTCCCCCATGAATCGTCCTGGAATGCCACAAGACTGATCAGGTGACACCACAGAAGCGATAACCTTGAGGAGACGATTAGACAACACTTTGGCCGCAATTTTGTAATCCGCACAAAGTAACGTAATTGGACGCCAATTTGCGGTGTCAAGAAGGTCACCCTTCTTAAACAAGAGTGTTATCGCACCAGAGCGTTGTCAATTTTACTTGTTACTTGTTAATTTTACATTAACAATACTTGTTAATTTTACATTTGAATCATTCGCTAAATTTTAATAATTCGTCATACTCACTTAAAAAATCAACTTTCGTATTATTCTCATTTTGAGCAAATTTCCCCCAAAGTGCGTTTAATATTTGTTTAGCCGTACTACGTAAACCAGGATTGTAAGCAATTTTATTTTTATCAAGTAAAATTCCCTCATTTTCATAATAATTTTTAACATATTCATCTATTTTACTTTCGATTAAATTCCCATCAATATCGTAACATTCTTTCGGATATCCCGATGCTTCTTGCTTAATTTTTAAAAAACAATTTACATAATCTTGAAAAAATTTTTCTTTTCGAGAAAAATCATAGATTTCAAAAAATTTTATCATTCGATACCCTTTCTCAATAGCTTTATTTATTTCAATATTTGTCCATGTTCCCAACATACTTCTTTCATTTTCATTGTGAAAACAACGTGTTAATTGAGTAGAAGAAGCACACGTATAACATAAAGGAAATAATAATTTATCATTTATTCGTGAGGGTAGTACAGGAAAATATAAATTTTGAGGTGGTAAAATACGACATTTTACTAACCCGAATACTTCAGATAATTTTTTATTTTCACATTCGTCTTCAATGTAAATTGTTGGATGACCTACAGGAAATTTATTACTTTTTTGAACGAAAGGGTATAAAGAAGTAAAATCGATGTACAAAATTTTTTCATTTTCATCAATAGCTCTAAACAAACAAACGGGCGATGTTCTCCCGCCGTAAAGCACCTCACGAGGTTCTAAAGGTGTGTGTTCATAAAAAAATTTATTTTTTTCATCAAAATCATTTTTAGTAATTTTATTTTCCTCTAAAAAATCACATTCCCATTTTTCTACTACTTTAAACCCGTTTTTTTCTAATTGATGTGTAAATTTTTTAGTAGCTGAATAAAGATTACAAAATTTTTCATTATTTATTTTATTAATTTCATACGGGTAAAAACATTTTGGACAACCGTGATAAAAACACCCGTGAAATTGATAAACTGTATTATCACGTTCAAAATATCCGTCGACATAACGATTTAAAATCATTTTTTCACCATTTTGTGAGCATTTATCTTCCAATTCTCCGTTACATTGTGTTTCATTAATTTGTTCTAACCAAATTAACGCTGTAATACTTTGTTTAACTTTCCCCCTGTATCATGTTGCTGGAATAATTCCGACACATTTTTCTCTTAAAAAATTTAAACGAAATACTTTTAGCGCGAGACTCGCGATTGTAATACATGACGTATCGTAAAAAGGAGATACTCCGGATGTTTCGTATATCAAAGAAGAAAACTTTAAACATCCTTTTCTTAAAATAGTTACGTCGGAAGTGCAATAATAAGATAATTCATCTTTAAATACGTATTGATTTTCTTTTTCTTTTTCAATTTTTCAAATTGTTCTTTTTTTTCTTCTTCCATATTTTCTACATCAAAAAATTTACGATCAACAATACTACCCACGTAATTTTAATCATAAAAACGATACGGATGAAAACCTTTACTCTCATCATCGAGGCCCATTGCTTCGGGAATTTTTGATAATCGCATATGTAAAAATGAAAAACTATCAAAAAAAGAAATATTTTTATCGGGAATTTTTAACATCATTACTTTATTTCCGTTCATAATTGTTTCAGGATAAATTTTCTTTTCTTCCAGTAAAAATTTAAAAATAAAAATAGTATCGAATCGTCCCCCATTATGAGCTAACCAAACAGAATTTTCTTGTAGTAAAATAATTCACATAATTCTTCTACCACGTTATCGCCTTCAAAAATAAATTCACGCTCACCACAACAATCAAAATTTTTTTGTTCATTACTCGAATATTTTTCAAATTCAATATTATCGCATTTTTGACATACTTTTTGAACTACACAATAATAAGGAATCATTAATTTATTTTCATCATTACGTGTTTCAAAATCAAAAAAAAATAATCTATTACCTTTATATTTTGTTTTGTTTTGTTTTAATACACTCATGTAACAGCGATGTTTTTTATCTTTATAATCATTACAATGAAAACAAAATAATTTTTGACAATTATGCATTTTTACATTTTTTTTGGAAAAAAATAAAAAACGGGGAACAATTTTTGCACAAGTATTGCAATAAAAATAATATTGACACGGCGTTAATTTTTCATAATTAGATTGTTTTGGTTTAAAGACTATTTCATCAGAATAAACTATATAAATTTCATAATCTACATAGGGTTTCAGAGCTACACCATATTTTACATTTCCCAAAGTTTTATGAGGTGTTTTATGAAATGAAACAGATTGAATCAATGCAAGATCTTCATCATGTTGTAATTTATATTTTAAATCGGTAAATTCAATTGATTTTGAAAACATTTGTTCATTTTCAGGTAATGTTACTAGTTGTCTTTCAGTCTTTATATTTGGTCTTTCCACATCCGAACCCTTAAAATTTTTCAATAAGTGTTTCTCAAAAATTTTTTTTTTTACTTGTATTATAGAAAAAGTTATAGCGTTTTCATACAAAGCTTCACAATTTTTTTTAATATCAATTTTAATACTATGAATAATTTTTTTCTTCTTCCATTCGTCTTTCAAATCTATTGTTAAAGAAGCATCTGAAAAGCTAGTTTCAGTATAAGTATAAGGCGGGTAAGGTGGTGTTGTTGAAATGGTGCCGTCTTTTGCGATAATCTCTTCTCCACCATTTTTCCCTAAAATTATAAACTCCGTTTACTACTTTTGGGATAATAGGTGAAAAACTTGTTAATTCCAAATGCCAAAAACGATAATTTTTAAAAATTATTTTTTTATTTCCATAAATATTCAAAATTTTTACGGATTCAGGAATCTTAAAAATTTTTTCATACACTCTCGCTGCAAAAAGAAGAACCTCGTAGAAGGCGCAATGACAATTTGGTTTTACATGTTGACTACATCTCTTTATATCCTTATTAAAATACCTTAGTAATTTTTCGTATTTTTCTACATTAAAATGTTCTAAATTTATAGCGGGAATACAAAATTCTTTACATAAACTAGATTCAATATCAGCCCCTTTATAACCAATTAAAACATTCTTCGTTTTCTCCATTTTTTCTTTAAAATATGTAAAAAATTCTAATTGACTAAGATAATATTTGTTTTTTCTATAATTGTATAATTTTAATCCATGAATTGAAAATTGATGTCTCACACAACTTTTATTTCTTCCATCCAAATAATTATATGGATTTTCACCAAAAATATCTTCAGCAAAACAATGAATTAAATCATGTCTTTTTGTTTCCATATCAAAAATAGAAACTTCTCGATAGTAACGTTTGCCATTAATTTGATAACATTCACAATCCTTGATATGTGTTACATTTTCCAAAAAATTTTCTCCTTTTTCTTTAAATAAATCTTCATGCTCGTCTATTTGATTAAATTGAGTATCATAGATTGAATACATATATGTTATTTACCGGCTGGGAGGTCCGTATAGAAAAATATTTGCCCGAGGTCCTAAAAAAGGCCCGAGGCCGTAGGCCGAGGGACATTTTTGAGACCGAGGGCAAATATTTTTCTATACAGACCGACCAAAACGGTAAATAACATATTTATTTTTTTGTTACATAATTAGAGAAATTAACATAATTGAATTAAGTTGCGTAATCGAGATGACGTTCACGTGATATTCAAAAGTCCAAAGTTTATCGTTCGAGAGAGTAAACAACTGCCGACATGCAGTCTTACTGACTCTTACAGGGAAACTTCGAACCTTTTTTGTCATAAAAAAACATTCAAAACTAGAAGATCTAGTTACGAAGGGAAGTCAAAATGAAGTCCAAGTGTTTTTAAAGTTTAGTTGATAAAGATTCTTCGTCGTTCTTCTTCGTCGCTTGCTCGTTTTTGGCTGTTCGCTTGCATGGAAAGTCGCTTTCAATATTTGGCTGACTGCATGAAAATTGAAAGTGTGGTCCTCGAGTTTGAAGACGAAAATGGTTGTCAGTATGCCATTTGTAATTTCAAGTTTCAAGGACATGAGACGATGAGGTTGGCATGTGGAAAATGTTTGGTTAAAAGGTAAAAGATTTAAAGCTTGTAGCGGTTGGATAACAGAAGAAAGACAGTTTAGTGTCAAAAGGTTTCACTGAGCTTTTCTATCTTAATCTCGTGAAATATTTTTTATATGTATTTCTATATAGTTTCATTTAGTGATTCAAAATACTGTGTTCACAAGTTTATGTATGTTTTTCCTACCGTTTTAAACTGTTTTCTTTATAAATGTCAACTCGAAAATTTTGCTTTCAGTTTTCCCAGCGTTTTGTTTTTTTAAATTCGCTGTTTACACATGAAGTTGTCAAAACCATTTGGATAATAAAACTCATTTGCATCCCCGTAGCTCTCTATTGAATTTATTTTTTCTGTGGCAAGCGAAATAGTTATGAAAATCGGCCAATTTTAAATGAATTTTAAAATTAAATTTAGGATTCCGTGACCGTGGTCAGATATCGTAAAAAACTGCCCGCCCACGCAGCCAATCAAATTGCAGCATTACCTAGGATTCCGCCCGCTCACGATTGATAAAAAAATAAATGTTGAATACTAAAAAAAAATAGAAAAATATTTTATAGTTATACTTTTTTTTTACCAAAAAAAAACTATATAAGAAAACACTGAAAAAACAGAAAAACAGAAAAAAATTTCAAAATGGAGACAATGATAGGATTTCATATGGATTCGAAAAAAAATAGTCAAGAATTGCTACGAAGATATATAGAAGAACTAAAAAATATGCTTTTAGTTGATGAAAGATTGGGAGAAAAAAAATTGATGAAGAAAGCCAAAAATACTTGGAATGGTGGTATTACAAGATTATGAATTACATTCATCGTGTAGAAACTGGGCAAGGACGTCTTCAAAAATTACTTTCACAAATTAATGAAGAAGAAAAAAGAGAAATATTACCTATTTGGAAAGTGTTATCAACAGCAATTAACATTTACAGAAAACAGAGGCTTCAACGAAATATAAATGAACCACTAGATAATTCTATTATTACATGCGTGATTATGATAAAACATGCATTATACCGATTAGAAAAAATTATATCTCCACAACAACAACCAACATTAATGAAAGTACATCTACTTGATAGTTACTTAATTACCTGGGAAAATTGTCTTGAACTAGTTCAATAATATTTGTTTAAAATATTCATAATTCTCTTCACAAATTAATCTTTTATGACATGGGCAATTTATTTTCTTTTTCATCTCTTCAAATTCTTTGTCATAATTTTTCACATATCGATGCTTGTATCTTGTAAAATCTTCATTAAATCGTTTGCAAACTTCTTCATTATCATTTTTCAAAATATCCAAGGTGATGGGTAGAAATAATTCAATCATCTTTTTATGATTAACATAAGCGCAACATTTTTTTTTCCATATTTGTATTAGTTCTTCACTTATCACTTCAATATAAATTGTTCTTAATAGTTCAGCACAAAAATTTATATTTCTATCATCACAACTGTATTCTCCAAAACAAGAGAAGAACAAAGGATTTTGAGAATTCATTTTTTTTTTCAATTCATTTCAACACTTATATATTAATAAATTTTTATTTTTTTTACTTTTCACTTTATATGGTAACATTATTTTGTATAAATTAAGCGTTAATTATTTCAAAAATTACATTCATTCATTCATCATGAATAAGAGATCATCTGAAAATCTTTTTGATGAAAGAACTGATAATAAACGAATAAAAGAAGATGATATTACTTGGAAATGGATTTTCACAATGATTCCATCATTCCGTAATTTTCATAATCGTTATTTTGGATATCTCTACTGGTGTATTGGTTTGTTTCATTTATATTCTGGTGGATTTACAAAATTAATTCAAAGAGAAGAAGATGAAAAATCAGCACATGGATGTGGAGAACCCTACCCGTTTTGGTTGTTTAATGGAACTCCTAATAAAATGTATAAAATTGAAAAAGAATTTTTACCTTACGTGACTATATCGAATGGTGTTAATTACTTTTTAGTACCTGACATTAACGATAGTGATGATAAATGGTGTGTAAAATACGATCGAGATCTAGCAGAATTTATATTATTTCGTGACAATAGATTCCTTTTTTCTTTTTTTCCAAAAAAATCCGTAGTTGATGAATAATATTTTCAAATGCTAACATGTAATTTTGAAAATTTTGAAAATGAAAAAATCCCGCAAAACTGGTTTAATATTTTAATATGTAAAAGACTTTCAAAACCTCCAATGATAAATACACCCTTCACAGCATGTTTATACAAAGGAAGATGTTTGGAAGAAAAAACATTTAACATCTATACATTATTATACGATGTTATTTCAAACAAAAATTATTTGAAAGTTTGTTTTTTTCTATTTTCTCTAGCTCCAAATCTTTTTTATCAAACCGTTGAGTGTTTCAACTGTGAATGTAATATAAGCGAAGTATATAATTTAGTATTGTGTTTCTTATGTTATTGTGATGCTCATAATCCAACCGGTGTATTAAAACGAAATCGAAAATACTCGTACAATTCTCAATTAATGGTAACACATATACGACTATTTGGAGGACTTGGTAGTATAAGTTGTAAATATAAAAATTGTCGACAACAAGGTAAATCTCCTGAAATAAATAAAGGATACGAAATGTACGAAATTGATATGCTATCTGACGAGCAAATAGAAATAGAAAAAAGACAAAAAAGAATTTACTCGCGCGAACCGCAAACTTATCATCATTGTAATGAACATAATGAAAGCGTTGACGGAAATGAAATCGAATTTTTTACTCGTAATGATGATAATTTCTTTAAAATCATGGCGTTAGCTAATTTTGACGACATTTATTTAGTCGTTAATAGTATGATTCGAAATTTATCATCAAAAACTACTGATCAATTCAAAGAAGATTTTCAAAAATATAAATACAATAATAATAATGATTTATTACTGTAGCATATCGTTTAATTTATTAAATGAAGAAATGTAAATATCTCTATTTTCAAAAACAAAAATACTATTTTGTAATAATTCTAATTCTTTACATAAATTTTCATGTTGTTTAAATGTTTTTATTTTACAAGATAAATTGTTACTTAATATAGCAAATAAAGTCTTTCCTACACGTCCATTACCGTCCGAAAACGGGTGGATATATTGTAATGAAAAATATACACGTGTTATAATATTTTTACTTAAAGAATTCTTAATATAAAATTCGTCCAATAGTTTCATATATTCATCTATATATTCGGGTAAAGGAGGGCAATGATTTCCTATTATTCTTCTAAAATTTGAATATTCACCACCGTTTTTCATACAATATTTATGTAAAAAAAATACATATTTCACTTATTTACATTTTTTCCATTTTTTCTTTTTTTTTTAAATAAAAAATATTAATTGCATTACTCAATTTTCCACAAGAATACCAAAAAAAAACATCACCCTCGTTTTCTTCCATTTTCACTACATCGTAAGCAAAAATTTTAACTTTCAAATGAAATAATAATTCTTCTTTTTTCATTTTTTTTTTATTGAAAATAATATGTTGTTATTATCACCGATGACGCTAACAATGTCTCTTCTTCTTTTAATTTCACGTTCAAAATAGTCTGTAGCTTTTAAATCTTTTACTGTCAATTCCACAAGAAATTCTACTTCTTCTTTCGATATTTTTCCGCTTTTTTCACAAATTAAAATTAATCCATAAAAAAACGATAATTATTCTCTCATTCAGTTCGTCGTTGTTAAACCTTCGATAAATCTGATGTAACTGATTACAGTCGAATTCCATGTGTCTTACTATTGTTTCTTCCATTACCTTCAAAATTTGTTTTTCCAAATATCGATTTTGATAGATAATCCCCTTATCTTTAAGTCGAGTAATAATAACATTCATCTTACTTTCTTTTTTTCTGATTTTTTTAATTCGTTTCTGTATCTACTCTCCATTAACTCAATATCAATTAAACATTCTTTTATAGCAGTTTGTTTATCTATTTTTTTTTTTAATCATAAAAAGACGTCTTAATTCTTTAAATTTATTTTCTGCAGCAACTATAATATCGCTATTTGTTTTTGTATATATTGGAAATTCTAATATTTTAACTTGTTTTTTAGTTAATAATAATTTTCTAAGATAATACTTTTCTTTTTTTTTCTTGTCTTGTTCGAAGATTTCATCATCTTCTTCTTCTTCTTGTTCTTGTTCTTCAAATGCAGCCCTTAACAAATCTAAATTTTTACCTTTTTTTGGCATTTTAAATTCAGTGAATACCGAATCACTCTCTAAAGGATTAATTACTTTATGGGGTATAAATCCCGACGGTGGATGTTGGGGATGAGGATATGTCGGAGGTGAGGGACTCGTTTCTAACTCTTTCATTAGGGTATCAAACGATGGAAGTGGAAGTTCCTCTTGAAATGTTTCCATTCTTAACTCATGTTCGATTAATCTCTGTCGTTCTTCTACTTCAAAATTGTATTCAATTAATTTCTTTTCTCTTTCTATCTCGTCTTCTTCTTCCCGTCTTCGCACCTCTTCCACACGGCGAGCCTCTTCTTCTTCCAGACGACGACGTTCTCTTTCTTCTTCTTCCAAACGAACACGCTCCTGTTCTCTACGCTCTTCTTCCAAACGAACACGCTCTTCTTCTTCCAAACGAACACGTTCCTGTTCTCTACGCTCTTCTTCTAATCTTTTCTTTTCAACTACTAAAAAAAATAAAATAAATAATAAAATAAAATAAAAACTATTTCCAAAAAAATTACATTTTTTTCTACATTACCTCTATCTAAATCTTCAGCGGAATAACCTGATAACATTGTAACAAGTCTATCAAAACTTGATTTTGCTTCATTTGGTTCCATCACCAAAAAAATCTTACAACTAAATAAATAAATAATTTTATTTAAAATAAATCTCCAAATACGTCATTATTTTTTTTATTATTTTTTTCAAAAAAACTTTTACACCATATATGGTATCAACTTCTCAATTCTAGTTCCTTCTGAATAGATTTAAAAGAGAAAAAAACCAAAATACTTAGAAATCAATCACTACTTGGAAATCAATTAGTTGGATACGAAAATGAAAAAAAACAACAAATACTTGGAAATCAAACACTACTTGGAAAACGAAAAAAAAAAATGGATAATATTTTAAAAGAAGCAGAAAATCATTTCAACAAAGAAGAACTGATCAAATCAAAAGATCATTACTGGTTAATGAAACGTTTACAAAAGACTACGATAAAAATATGGGAGCATGGTGCAGACAAAACATTCTCAAGATTTTGTAGTGTAGAATTTTGTTTACGTGATTCTGAATTTTGTGGATTTTGTCATGACGACTGCAATAAAGATCAAGTTTGTTTATTTCCATCGTGTTCAACGTGTGTGAAAGAAATAATTAAAAAAAACGTTTTTCACTTAGAACTAGGAACAATTCTTATCCGAACAGAAATCAATCAACTATTTTACTCGCCGTCGGTCATACCAAGTATTGATTATGAAACAAAATACAAACAATTAAACGAATATTATAAAAAACTAATTCCATTTTCTAACTCAATTAATAACCGATGTATAAGAAGACCAAAAAACAACAACAAACGATTAACCAATGTAATATTTTCTTTAAGTTCTTAGCTAGTGTATTTTGAACGAACGGACGAATTATACAATAAACTTGTCCTGATTGTAATCTTTATACAAACAATTAAACGAATATTATAAAAAAAAAACTAATTCCATTTTCTAACTCAATTAATAACCGATGTATAAGAAGACCAGTTAAACAACAACAACGATGGAATCATTGTCAGTGAAAGCCGATAACCAATGTAATATTTTCTTTAAGTTCTTAGCTAGTGTATTTTGAACGAACGAACGAATTATACAATAAACTTGTCCTGACTGTAATCTTTATTACTTCTTCTTCTTCGTTCCGTTTTTTGAATATGAGAGTAAAACGAATTATACAATAAACTCACCCTGGTTGAATCTTTATTACTTCTTCTTCGTTCCGTTTTTGAATATGAGAGTAAAATGCTGCTTCCAAGTATTTTTTTTTTAATTCTATCCGATTAAAAAAACAACACCTTATACTAACCCGATTAAAAAACCTTCCAGAATTCCATTTCCAAGTACTAATCCGATTAAAAAAAACCTTTTTAACGCTATTTCCAAGTATTTTTTTTAATTCTATAACTAATCCGATTAAAACATAATACTTGGAAATAGATACTTAGAATGGCGTAAACAACATTCCAATGATCAAAAATAGAATACTTAGAAATCAAATACTTAGAATTAGACCATTTTTGAGTAAACAACATTCCGATCAATAACTAGACTTGGAAAAATATAATACTTGGGAAATAGATACTTAGAATGGCGTAAACAACATTCCAATGATCAAAAATAGAATACTTAGAAATCAAATACTTAGAAATAGATCATTTTTTTGAGTAAACAACATTCCAATCTTAGACTTGGAAAAATATAATAAATAGAACACTTAAAGCGCTTTTTTGAGTAAACATCGTCATTAACCTTAGACTGTTCATTATAAAATAAATAAAATGGAGAACTACGACGACTATATTATCTACTACAACGAACTATGGGAGGACAATGATACAGTCAGAGAAGACTGGGTGGTAAAAGATAAAAATACGACAACAGATGGTTGGTGGGTTATGAAAATAACGAAGAACAGAACTATTAAAAAGATTCGATGTAGCAGAGATGCACGAAACTTAAAAGAAATCTACTTTCTTCTTTCCGAAGTTTGGGAGGTGAAAAAAACGTCAAGAAATCAAGAACAATAAACAGACAGACATGATTTCAACAAATAAACTGATTATAGTTTTATTTGTTATATATATATTTTTTACATTACTTTTATTTTTATATCTCTTAGAAGAACTTCAAGACACTCGATATCGCGAAATGTTTTTTTACTATCCTAATTAAATCTCATTTTCTACTACAACTAACTCATTTGTTCATTGTTGTTGTTGTTATTCAGTTTTATTTCTTTCTTGAATTGTCTCAATTCATTCTTGTTTCTTTGTTCTTCTGTCCAACACCACTTCTCGACCATCTTTTAAATGCACGACAGTTTTTTCATCATAGTCGCAATAACAACAACCGCCATCTTGCTGTTTAGCTTCTTCTCCGTTCACTCTTTTGTTCAGTTCATCGGCGTTATGCTCCTGAGAATAATGTACAAACAAACAAAAAACAATAATAATTGTAGGAGCATACAGATACACAAATTTCCACATATTGGTTTGAAATATTTCAAAGAAACACGCAAGCAATGTTAAAAACATAACAAAGTAAAAAACCAAAAAGCATTCACGCTTTTATAATTTCCAAAATCACTTAAAAATACTAAATTAATAATTCAAAAAAAACAACAAATAAGGTGATAAAAGATTAAAAAAGCATAAAAAACATAGAAAACAACGGGAGTCTATAATCCGTTCACTCACTCAGACAATCAAAATGGAGAACATCGAACAATCATTTAATAAAGACAAATGTGATATCTGTACCAACGCGTTTAAAATAATACCTGCTGGACTACTACACAAATGGAAGAATACTTATCGACATTATCTACACACCATTTCAAATGAATTATCTCCATCATATCCCTATTTTAAATTTGTTTTAATCTTCTTCACTGAAACAGAATTTTATCATTGGTTGAATACTACTACAGGAGGTTTTACTTATGATGAAGACTACGTTATGGTGTACAAGACATCAGAACGTCATGCTCTATTTTTAACAGAAAACTTCGATGAACACTGTATTGAACTATCGACACAAACATGTCTTAAATGGATTACTGCTGCTGTAGAACGACAACACGCTATCTTAGATTATAATCTTACACCCGGATCTGAACGTAGCTTTTTAATTGAACTAGCAGTACAAATAAAAAATAAATATAAATGTGAAAAAATTCTAAGACTTATATTTTCACTTTCATGCAAACACATAAATAAAAATAATTATGAAAAAGCTATAGCGAAAAGGAAAAGAAAACGTGAAGAAGAAGAAGAAGAAGAAATTATCATTGAAAGTAAGAACAAAATACTTTTTTTTACGTCTCTTTCTCTTCTCAAAGCAATAACTTGCTCAATTACATATTTCTGGTTTTTTAATAATTCTTTCTGGGTTTTTTTAATAATTCGTTTTCTTCGCTATTTAATTCCTCTAAATTATCAAGCAATTTTTTTTCCTGTCTCGCTCACTCAACCATTCTCGTAAAAATAAATTACCTTCATAAGCTCCTCGAAACTTATAGTTTTCGTTGAATCTTCTTTACATCTATTAAACAATTCCCTCATAACTTCAGGGTTATTATTCAGATAAATAGCAAGATTAGAAACAACAGCTCTCTCCATTTCTTCAAAGTAAATATTTTTTTTTATTTTCTCACTATTATATAATATATATTCTCAATTTTATTTTTTTTTCTCCTTTTATAGATGTGTGATCCTTTCTGTATTGTCTGTTCCCGCGAAATTACACACAAAAATCGACAATGCTTTTACTGCTGTCCTGAATGTGAATATTCCATCATCTTTTGTAAAGATTGCAAAGAAAATGATGATGATAAAATCAGAACTATGGTATTCGATAGATGTGATTTTACTGGAAATATGAAATGTAGAAATCGACAACTGCGCTGGTGGCGAAAATATTTTTCAGACAGAACTGCAGAATATAAAACTTTAGATGAAATTAAAAAAAATTACTTTGGAAACATAGATGTAGAAATAAAACTTGTAAATAAAAAATAAAAAATGAAATAAATTTTTTTTACCTTATAAGGGAAAAAAAAAACATTAAAGAAACGGTGTTTTATAATTTTTTTTACCCATAACAAAAAAATGGAGACCATCGAAACATCATTTAACAAAGAGAAATGTTCTATTTGTACAAATAATTTTGAAAGACTACCGGCAGGACAAATGCACAAATGGTGGTATACTTATCAACATTATCTATACGGTTTGACAAATGAAACAACACATGCATATCCGTTATTGAAGTATGCTATAAACTTCCCAACTAAACTCGAATTCAGAAATTGGTGCATAACAAAAAGATTTTCTAATTCAGAAGAAGAAAACTACGTTACGGTCTATAAAGAAGATCAAATACATACTCTATTTACAACGAAAATCTACGATGTCGAACAGAGCATTGAACTGAATACATACGTTTGTCTTCGATGGATTATGTATACTATACAAACTGAAGGAGCCGAATTTGACTATCAACTTACAACGCAAGTTGAATATAGTTTTTTAATTGAACTTACAATAGAGATGACAGATACAATAAAATGTGAGAAAATTCTAAAACTTTTATTATCAATTTCATGTAAACATGAAAAAAACTATGAAAGGGTTATAGCAAAAAGAAGAGATAAAAGGAAACAAGAAACAGCAGAAATCTTAGCAACTATTGATACTTAATCTTTAAATGTAAATGAAATTTAATTTTTTTTTTACCTCTTTCAATTGTAATGTATAATCTTCATAAAACACAACTTTTCCCAAAAACTTATCAAAATCATTTTTGGTCAACTCATCAATAGCCCAAAAATAACCCAAAGGACAAGTTGGTTTTTCTGGATCTCTAGCGACCACTTCAAAATAAAGTTGGATTGGTTTTTCTTCTTCTTCTTTACTATTATCATCTCCTGGGATATCAATATTTTTCCCACCACGTAAAATCAAATCATTATTGGAATAAAATTCGCGAAAAAAATTCAATTGTTCGATGTCAAAGAACCTATTCGTCTTCTCCCACTCACCCATCGTGAAAGAATAAAAAGAAAGAAAGATGAAAACTTGCTTAAGTTGTTATTATCAGATTCATAATATAAACTTGGAACATTACTATTGGTGTCACAAATGCAAAGTTTATATAACTTTTTGTTACTTTTGTTCCCGAAATTATATAAATTGTATTAAAAGTCTAATTTCTAAAAAATGCAAATGTAAAAATAGACAAACGCGTTGGTGTTTTTTTTTCCCTACCGTTTTAACTAAAAAATTTAAAAAAATTTTTTTAAGTTTTTCCATATATGGAGAAACGTAAAATTTCAAAAAAAACCAAAAAAAAAACAACTATATATTCAATAGCAATTTTTTTTATTTAGTCTTTTTCTTAGCGGTATCCAACCTTCACGGTATCAACGTTCACTACTTCTATACTTCAAAGAAAAAAAATTTTTTTTTCCGTTTTTCCATATATGGAAAAACGTAAAATTTCAAAAAAAAAACAAAAAAAAACACACACACAAAAAATACCCAACCACCCCGAACACAACCACACCCATGAATTAATTAAAAAATAAAGCAGCCAACACCCACTCTCTAGCACCCTCCGTCCAAAATCGAAATTAATTTATTCCTAATGAACCACGATTGGTCGAAAAAAAAAATAAAACAATATGATTGGTTAAAGACTAGTACCCAATCTCAAACACATAAAAAAAATTCACATATATTAGTACACTACTTCTATTGGCAAATACCAACCAAATAGAACTAGGTAATTGCTAATTATTGATTGATTTCAATTTAGCAATGGGCTATCAAATGATTAATTTTTGTTGATTACATTGACTGTCAATTTTGGTCCATAATGTTTCAGTGGTATTCATTTCAACTCTTACCTCGAGATTGACTTACTTTGTCTAATTGCAAAATCATTGTAAAATTAGTTGAATTGCTGAATGAAACCAGGAGGCAAATTTTCATCTTCGCAACCCTACTTTGTATGTTCTATTGCAATTTTAATAGTAAGAAGAATTTGCTGACTTATCATGTTTGTATAAAACAATTTTTAAATTACATTTCTCTCTTATTATTGCTAGGCAAATGAACTCAAAGAAAAGTCTGAGTGTTTGTCTACTGAGTGTCAAACACAACCAAGCACAAAGGTAAATTTTGTAATTACCATACAGTACTGGACATTGTAGGCAGAGTGATGAATTACTTGTAATTGTAGTATTTCTTGGATGTATGCTTGCTTTATTGACCTAAATAGGTTATCAATTGGTAGGTAGAAAGAGTTATTTTATTTATTTGTAGCTATAATCATGATATTGGTAATATTTTTTTCAGAGAGAAAAGCGGCTGCGATCACCAACTACTCTCACCAAGGCAACTCCCACAAAATCCAGACGAAATAAAGAAACATTTGTAATGGCATCACAGATACATGGGGCTACCAAGACCAACAGCAAACCCGCCCTTGATGGTCTTTTTGACACTCTACAGAAGAAGTGCAAAACAAGTGAACTAGGAGACTATATACTTAATAACAGTAACAAACTACATAATTGATAAAAAACAAAAGTAAGAATTAAGTGTCTTTCAGATTTCTAAGCCTAATATCTTAAGACGCATAGCTACATACTATACTTCAGGGGTGATGGGTAAAAGAAAATATCAGGCTGCTAAAGTGGCAAGCACGATGCGGTCTAGTGAGAGGAAAAGGGGCGGTAAAACAGCTATTACATTCATGCCAAAATGCCCAATACCAAAGTTGCTCACATATAATACCCTAATGAAGGAAATTACTGAAATTGACATAGGTGCAGTTCAGGCTATAACAGATGTATTTTCCTCATACATAGAGGATGAAAACATCAATGGCGGCTGCAGAGATTTAAGAGAATACCTACCTAGACTAGCAAAGTTCTATTTAAATGTGCAAAATACACGTAAAGATGCCTTAAAATGGTTTGGTAAGACGGAAGGTACTTTTCAAGTTGCCTTTGGGGGAGATGGTTGTCCCTTTGGTAAAAATGAAACTGCTTGCTCTTTTTTAGTTAGCTTCATTAATGCTGGAAAAAGGGTTGCCTCCAGTAGTGATAACTTCTTAGTATTTGGTGCTAACTGCGAAGAAACTGCACTGGTTGTTAAAAAGTGTGTTCAGGCAGTATGTAAGCAAATGGATGACCTGGTGGGTATGGTGTTTGAAATTAATGGTGTTTGAAATTAATGGTCTCCATGTAAGATTTCTTTTCGAAGAGATGCCAAATGACATGAAAATGCTGGCTATGCTTGGAGGCGAACTTTCTAATGCCGCAACTTACTTCTCTTCTTTTGCAAATGTAAGTCGACATGAACAAACTGACTTGCAAGCAAGCTTTGGGTATGATTCTTCATGCAAGTGGAAGCCATGGTCTTTTGAGAATAGGATTAAGGTGGCTAGAAGTGTGCAAACACTTAAAGCCTCACTTGAGTCTAAAAAAAGCAGTGCAAAAACGAAACGATCTAAGGTAACCGACTTCATATCTACTCAAAAGAGTCGGCAAGAATTCCCTCCACTTATTGGGAAACTAATTGATAAGGCTCACGTTGAGCCACTCCACCTAAAAAACAATGCGTGGCAGTATTTCTTCAAAACTCTATTGAAGGAAGCTATTGGAAAGTCAAACCTATCACCATCTCATAAATGTTTTTTGCAGATGTGCCACAAAACAGTTGTTTCTCAAAGGTTATCACTTCCCTTAGGTACGAGGTTAAGGCAAATTGCTTGGCCAAAAAAGTGAGGAAATGGTTTGCTGAAACTCAAGGTAAACAGGGTGATTTGCAGTACCGTTTCACAGGGAAAGAGTCAAGATTGTTTTGTTAAAATTTCATGAGGTTGATAAAATCTTGGAGCCAAGAGGGAGATAGTAAGAAACAAAGGCAGACTGTGTTGGTATTAGCTTACATTGGGATTAGATTGAGGGACTGCTGTTCCATTTTCAATAGGTTTGATTTAAAGGAAACAGACCTAACTAAACTTGAATCTTTGGCAACTGAGTATTTCAGAGCCAATGCAATGTTCCTACCAACTTCAGTTAACCCAACTATCTGGACTATTGGCCATGTACTACCTGTGCATGCCAAGCAAGTCTATGACACTTATAAGCAGGGACTCTTGACGGTCACAATGGAAGGGCGAGAAGCAAAGCACATTGCATTATATCGGTTCAGTGTAAATACTACATACCAGCAAAGGTGGCAAACAATATTTAGACATGAATTTGTCATGTTGATTTGGCTTCCAGAACAAGGCCACGATTCTTGTTCATACTCACCGAGCAAAAGTGTGTACATCCCTCCTAGAGTGATCAGTGACCGCTCCTTTTGCTATTGTAGATTGCAGAAAGCAGATCCAGGTGACACAGGTTGCTATTTTTGCACTGACAACCTCTTATCTTTCATTCATGAAAGTATCAAGCAGGGGGAAATTTTATCTGGTCTGGATAGATAAGTAATTTTAGGCTTGTGTTAATCAGTGCTGAGGAAAATATTCTTATTTCTTCTTTGAGTTACTTTGCTTTTGGTTTTCTCAAATTCTTCTTGAAAGTTTTCTTTGTGTTTGCACATTATTTTGTTCTACATTTAAGCATTATTACCATGTAAATAATACATAAGCTACTGCATGTTAAAATGAACAAAAAGCCTTTTTAAACTTTAAATTTCTTTGTTTTAACAGTTTGCTTTCCTATAGTTATACATGTACAGAAGTAAAAAGATCAAATAAAAACTCAAGTTGTCAAGTCTGACAAGTCATTGTCTGTTATAAAGTAATTTACATGTACTTACAAATGACAGCACATGGTCCACACACAAGCAGGGTTTATGGCCAGCACCTTATCGTTCGGTTGATACATCTACCATTGTAGATATTTACATTTGTGGTAGAGTGCTAGCCACAAATCTCCTGCTACCCAAACAACAACAGTGGCTTGAGGTGGAACAATAGGTTTCTAGATGTACAATATACAGTATAAACTGAACATATACACAATGTTTAACACAATAAAAGAATAAAATATCTCTGAAATACATCAGTTTGTAAATATTATGTGTTAAGCATTGGGTGAAAAATATTGTAGTACAACTTCAACCCAAAGTAGTGATTAACAAATTCATAATACAAAACAAACTCTGAAAGAAGCATCTTGGTATCCAAAATATGAATAAAGAGATGAGTATGGTATGGTAGTAATGTCATTTTATAATGGTAATATTTTACCATTATAAAATGACATTTAAAAAACCTTCATGCTGATTGGTTGAGAGCTGTGTTTCTATAACTGTATGTAAACGTAGAAATTTCCCACCGTTTGTAAATACTTGTTTTCAAAATGCTATTTTATAAAAGAAATAGAAAACATTTTTTTGTGTTTACATAGAGTTATAGAAACACTCATGAAAGTTTGAGAGAACTTGAAATAGCATGGAAAAACTCACCTTACAGGCTCGTGTTTCCACTTCAATTTCTCGTTTTCCTAAACTTCCACTCATGTTTCTAAAACTGTATGTAAACGTGGAAAATGTTTTCTATTTCCTAAATATTTGGTTTTGCCTATTTATGAGAAGGATGTTGTAACAACGTCACTTATTGTTTACAATTAGGGACAAAGAATCTAAGTATTACAAAGCAAGAAATTTGGGAGTTTGTTTTGCATTACACGGACTACTTAATTACATCTAACCCTACAATCTCACCCATGAAATCCATACCCAAACTCGTTCCAGCAACCATAATGGCATGTTATGTCTACTAGCATTTTCTTCTGGTTGAAACAAATTGTAAAGGGCTTATCGTCAGTTACCAGCAGTTTTGTCTTGAAGTTCTTTTGGTTTGAACCGAAGGTTTTCTTCAGTTTACAATTAACTTCACTCTGAGTAAGACCACAGAATTTTGAAAAATCACGGACCAAGCGATTCATTCGAGTAAATTTAACAATAGAGTCCTCCACAATTACCCCATATGCTGAAGAAGCTTTCTTCTCTGCATCCCTAATGTGATTAAATATTTCCGCAGAAAGATCACGTCTTATCTGGATGTACCATGGATTTCTAGCCCTCGGACTAGCAAACATTCGTCGATGAATACCCTTCAACCACATGAGAACTTCTGAGGTAACCATCGGCCAAACATTTACTTTGGTCAGAAGAACTTTATCCATACAATCTGCATCGGCTTCGTGTTTCCTGAATACACTTTTTAAACTGTCACTCGCCTCCGAATGAAACTGGAAATAATTGCCCAAATTCCGCTTTAAAGGGAAAAAACTTGTCCAGAGACAGCTTTATTACATCTTCTAGGCTTCCAGACAACTCTTCAGTGTAACTGGAAGCGTTACTTTGGGAACAAATCTCTATAACTTGATCAACAGTAAACCTTATGTTCGCGCCCGCCATATTGCTTTAAGCGATTACCGCTGTACAATTCTGTACTGACCGCAGTAGCTAAGTGATCAATTTTTGAGGACAGCTGACCCGGCGTGCAGGCAACACCTGGCTCATATATTAAACTGATTTTTGGGCTTCGGCCATGGGATTGAAGCTTGCTTCGCCCTGGCCACGGGTTGTCTCGGTATTGCACTACCTCCGAGTACGGCCCTCTTCCCTTCGGGGAAGAACATCACCATCAAAAATTACAAAAAAAATTATAAACCACTCATGTGTATGGCCTCCACTAATTCTGCACGACACTTGTTTATATTTGGCAGATATTCAGAAAACCGATCAAGCGCCACACGTTCAACTCGCCCGAACTTCGCGTTCCACCCACCACGAACCAACAACACCGTCGGAAGACCGAGGTAAGCACATGTCTCTCGTAATGTTTTAATTGTTTGTTTTTTTACTCGGCAGTCTGGCTGTCGGAAGTCGCCGACAAATATCCTTTTAACCACATGCCGCTGACTCCTAGTACCCGGTCATAGGCTTTCTGCAACATACAGATGTATACTTACCTGACGCGAGTCTTCTAAGTATCACTTTCACTGCTGTGAGTGGATCCATGCTCAAGGGTGGTCCCTTGTAACACTTGCACGGTCATTTACGAGCCGATCTTGTTATCGGACATTCATTCTCCTTCGACCTTTGTGTCGTCCTTGTGTCGTCCTTGTTTTGTGTTTTTCTTTGTTGTTTTCTTTGGCTGATTCGACTGGTTGCTTGCTTGGGCAGGCCGGTTCCAAATTGTTTTTGGACAATTTGGCTGTTGAATCAGCTTTGTCTTGTCCTTTCTCTTTGGGGATTTAACTGGCGCCTTCGGGTCAGCTGTGTTATCCAAATTATGCTTTGTGTATCAAAGGATAACTTGAAGTTAAATCGCCCTTTGGTTTTTGTTCTTTGTGTGTGTTCTTTTTGGGGATTTAACAGGCGCCTTCGGGTCAGCTGTGTTATCCAAATTATCCTTTGTTTATCAAAGGATAATTTGATGTTAAATCGCCCTTTTCGCCTTTCGTGTTTGTTCGTACGGTTGATTTGACTGGTTGCCTTTTGGAAGGCTGGTTCCAAATTGTCGTTGGGCAATTTGGCTGTCGAATCGCCGTTTTTTGCTCTTTTCGTTGAGGGATTAGGCTTTGCCTTAATCTCTTGGGTGTGGTTCGGGTTCACCTGAACATTTGTTCGAACCTTCGGTTCTATTTTGTGTCGGCATGTCGTTCGATATTCCTGCTGCTGATTTCGCGCAGTGGAATGAGACCACATGCCTGTTTGAACTCTCGAAACGGATATGTCGGGGGGACTCGTCTCCCGTTGTCCGTGCGGGGTTGATTTCTGCTTTGGGGTCAGGTGGCCAGCATTCAGATCCCCCCGGGGTATAAATTCCGGGTTGAGATGAAGTCGGTGGCCTTGCTATGTCACCTTCTTTTGAAGGGGCTTAACTTTAGGGGTGTCCATCTTTCCCCAAGACCGGCCTATGAAGTGATCAAGCAGGTGTTCGTTGATCAGGTGCCTTTTCAGGTACCTAATGATGCTTTCCGGGACGCTCTCTCCGGGTATGGTAGAGTGATTACCATCAAGCATCTTCCCGTAAAAGGTTTTCCTCACATCCAGTCGGGTACCCGCATGGTATCCATGAGTGTGCTTAAGCCTGTCCCCCGTAACATTCGTGTAGCTGGTTTTCCTGCGACTACCGGCTACAAAGGACCGCCGACGACCTGTCATCGCTGTGGCGTTGTTGGCCACGTCGTACAGCACTGTCCGGGGAAGGCTCAGAAATCCTTTTCGGAGGCTCTTCAAGGGGCCCCTCCGTCTGTTCCTCTATCCATCTCCTCCAGACCGACTGCTGGTACTGGTAGTAGTGGTGCTGGTCGCCACTCGGAGACGTCCGTTCGTCGTCGTGGGAGTGTGCAAAGGCTTTTGTCCGAGCACACTCGGGCCCCGGGTGAATTTGATTCCCCGGCCAAAGTCCGCCGTGTGAATGGTCCCGGTCTCTCCAATCGGAGGAGATGGTCTCTCATGATGATCCTTCCTCGTCGCCCATGGAGTCGGATGTTGCTCCCCTCATTGTTCTTGGGGGGGACACATCTTTGCCTCCTGCGCCGCCACTGTCGGACCCTACTTTTATGGGTGCCAAAGTAGTCATGCGCAAACGGCGTTTAGTTGCCGTTAAGCGGGTTTCCCGCAAGTTGTGCATTCGCCACCCTTTTTCGGCTAAACCCTCTGTGAGGGCAAGGCGGACGGGTCCAAGTGTTAAGCGCGAGTGCAAGCCTGGCAGAGCGACATCGTCTTGGCCTGATCGCAGTGTTCTGCACGGCAAGAATGGTCGCCTACGAATTATGTGCGCGGCTTTGGACTCCTCGGTGCTTCCTGCTCCTGGTAGTTCCTCTGGGCTAGTGGTAACCGATGGCGATCACACTCGTCGTCTGGTGTCTTGGGCACAAAACCAACTATGATCGGTGTTCAGGATAGTCCCGCTTCCATCTTAGAGCCAGTTGATGACCTCGTTGGGGACACTGTCGTCGACCCTATTGCTAACTTGGGCCGTACACTTAGTGATCCTCCACCATCCCTGAGTGTCGGTTCTGGTCCTTTGACTGGATCCATTTCGTTTTCGGATGATGATCGCTCGTTGGTCGGTCTTCCGTCTTTTCCTTCCGCTGGTTCGGTTCTATCCGCTGTGATAGATCCGCCTTGTACTCCTTGTACCCTCTTATCTCCTCCTGGACAAATTTTGCCTGATTCCGATGACTCTGGTTCGGCGGTGTTCTCGCCTTCGTCAGAACTGGGGTGTTCATTGGAATCTATTGACCAGTTCCCTTCCTCCATCTCGGGTCGCGGCACTGACTGTATTGAGGCTTTTTCCTCTTCCGCTGTCAGTGTGGAAATTGTCATCCAGGACTCCGTGGATATTCTGGAATTTTCTGAGTCTGCTAGCGTAGACTTTGTTCCTCCCACCCCTAATGTTGGGGGTTTGGGGATTGGACAGCTTTGTTTACCTGCTAGCCAGTCCTCATCTGACCTTGCTGTTATTTCAGCGGGGTCTTTAGGGTCTACTCCTTCTTGGGGGGATTCGGGTACTTCTGTTCGGTCGTTCTCTGGCCAACGGGAGGCTGAGGCGCCTTCTTCGAATTCACCTAGCCTTGGGGATGCTCTACCCTCTTTACCTACTTCCCCAGTCGGATCCCTCATTGATGGTCGCTCCGCTCCGCCTCCTCTCTGGTCTATTGAGGGGTGTAGTGATCGCCATTTTACTTCCAGTAACGAGTCGTCCCGTACGGCGGAGTCAGAGACTAGTCTCCCTCCGGTTGGCCTTTTCACCAAGCGCAGCGTGAGCCGTAAGGTTCGGCGTGCTGTCTTTTCTCCCCCTTTGGCCCTCCCTTCGGGTGAGGATACCAAAGGTGGCATCCCAAATTAACCGCAGCAAGTTCAGTTTGGTCACGCTCAACATCAACGGTCTTAATGACCGTACTAAGCGTATTACCTTCATTAACTGGTTAAAGTGTTTGAAAGCTGACATTGTTTGCCTGCAAGAGACACATGCTGCCTCTCATGCTGTGCTTCGGAGCTGGTTCTCCGATTCCGGATACACTGTGGCCTCTTCCTCAATTTCCAACAAGCGTGTTGGCACTGCCATCTTGGTCAACACAAAGTACTCGCTCGAGAAAGTGTGGCGAGATGAGGCAGGTCGCTTTGTTCAAGTTGAAGTGTGCGTGGGTGAGCAGCGCTTGCGTTTTGTTTCACTCTACGCTCCTAATCGCAATCCGGAGCGAAACCGTTTTTTCGTTTCTCTTCCGGATTTTATGGATTTATCTGTGCCCACTTTTTTGTGCGGTGATTTTTGACGCCTCGATCGGCGTCACCCGCCGTCGTATCAGCGTCAAGCTCCTAATCCATCTGCTGAGAGTGTTTCGGCGATACAATTTTTGTTGTCGTACTCTCCGACTTATCCTGTGTGGCGCACGCGACATCCTGGTGTTCCCACTTATTCCTGGGATCATGGTTCGGGAAATTTCTCTTCCCGTATTGACATGATCTGGGCACCCGTTGGGATGTAAGGGCAGATCACGGAGTGCGAGTATTATCCTTCCTTTTTTACAGATCACCGTTATCTGTTGGTCTCCTTTACTCTGGACTCGTTTGAGGCCAGGGGACCCGGGTTTCTGAAATTTAATGCTTCGCTCCCGCAGGATCCAGAGTACTGCAATCTCGTTCGCGCTTTTTGGTCTTTCTGGCAGTCCCATGAAGCTGAAGGTGACTTTTCCAGGCCGCTTGATTGGTGGGATTTGGGAAAATTCTACCTGCGTGAGCTCACCCGTTGTTTTGCTCGAACTAAGGCTCTGTCCACCTCATCCACCAAACGCCTCCTGTTGCGTCGTCTGCAGTCTTTGCAGCGGCTGTCTGATGCCGGGCATTCCTCTGTTTTTGGAGAACTCTGTGCAATCCAGGAGGAGTTGCGGGAGCATGAATTTCCAGAAGCCCAGGCTGCTCAGGTTCGCTCTCGGTGTCGTTGGGCAGAAGAAGGAGAAGTGTCTTCAGCCTTCTTCTTTTCTTTAGAGCACAAGCATCGCTCTAAGCAAACAATGGGTGGTATCAAAGACCCTCACACTGGCGTCATCCACCACGATCCTTTTGAAGTTTTGGAGGTGTGGAGAACCTATTACACGAAGCTCTTCACTGCCAAGGCTCGTGACAGCGACGTTCAGGATCGTCTTCTTTCTAAATTAGTTCGCACTCTCTCTCCTATTGAGCGGGATGTGTGTGAAGGTTCTCTGTCCATGGACGAATGTCATGCCGCGCTTAAGGGGATGTCTGCTGGTAAGACTCCTGGCTCGGATGGCTTTCCCATGGAATTTTACCAAAGTTTGTGGGCGATCATTGGCTCTGACCTAGTGCGCATCCTCAACGTAGCTTATGAGGGTGGGCAGTTATCTACTTCCCAGCGTTGGGGGCAGATTATCGTCTTTTTTAAGAAAGGCGAGCGCCTGGAGATGAAGAACTGGCGCCCTATTAGCCTGCTCAACGTCGATTACAAGATCGCTACTCGCGCTATTGCCGGTCGCCTTCTCCATGTCACCGGTTTGGTAGTCTCTCCTGATCATGTGGGGTTCCTGATCGCACCATTGGCGAATCTCAGCGTTGTTCGCGACCTTGTCGATTTTGCCGAGATGGAGGATCTCCCACTCGCCTTGCTCTCTCTGGATCAAGAGAAGGCCTTCGATCGTGTAGACTGGGGCTTTCTATCGCGTACTCTCGAGACCATGGGTTTCGGTCCGGGTTTCCGTCGATGGATTGACCTTTTCTACACCAATACCGAATCAGCTGTAGTCATCAATGGGTGGACTTCTTCCTTTTTTTCTCTTTCGCGCGGAGTGCGTCAGGGCTGTCCTCTGTCGCCCTTATTGTATGTTTTGTGCGCGGAAGTGTTAGCCTGTAATTTGAGGTCGCCCCCGGCATCTCTGGCGTTCAATTGCCTGGTTCTCTTGAGGAACTGAGATGCTCTGGGTACGCTGATGATACCTCAGTTTTTGTTACTTCGGATGCCTCCATTGGCGATATTTTTGCCATATATGATTTGTACGAGCAGGGTTCGGGGGCAAAGCTGAACCGTGGGAAATCCAAAGGTCTGTGGCTTGGGGCATGGAAGAATCGCTCTGACCGACCTTTTGGTCTCAATTGGGTCAAGGAACTCCTTTGTTAGAGGCTGTTTTCAGCGCTTCTGACTACGCCAAGGAGAGCTGGGAGCCCAGGGTGGAAAAGGTGGAGAAACGTTTGGCCGCATGGAAGGGTCGCTCTTTATCCTTTCAGGGCAAAGCCGCAGTTATCAATGCCTTAGCCCTCTCACAGATTTGGCACCTGTGTGCCGTGTTTGTGATGCCACCTTGGGTTGCCGTACGTTTGAATCGCGCGATCTGGCCTTTCTTTTGGTCGGGCAAACGGGACCTCCTTGCCCGTAAAACGATGCACCAATCCAAATTCGCTGGTGGCTTCGGGATCGTCGACTTCCGTCTCAAGGCTTCTGCGTTGGCCCTTCAGTGGCTTCGGCGGTTCCGTAGTGATTCGTGTGCCAAATGGAAAGGTTTCTTCCGCTTTATGTTGCACCGTGTGTTCGATGCTGATCCTTCCTCTTTATTTGCTATGCCGGCGTGGTCTTTGGCTCAACGTCGGCGTCTGACACCTTTTTATCAGCATCTTTTGACCGCTTGGAGACATTTTGATGGCGCGTCGTCGGCTGGTCAACTGGTCTTGGGGGTCCGTCGCGACGCTCCTGTCCTGATTGACACGATGACCACTGCCTTGGCCTATTCCACTGGTCTTGCAATCACCCGCACTCCACCTCATTGCGTCTCCAAGTTTTTTCCGACTTATGGTCCCCTCCATTTGGATGAAACCTGGCACCAGCTGCACATCGTGTCCCTTGATCGGACAGTTACCGACCTCAATTGGAAGATCGCGCACGGTGTTTTATGCACCGCGTCGCGTCTTGTCCACAGCTTCCACTATCGGGACATCGATGTCATGTGTCACTGTCGTGCGGATGAAGAATCCTTGGAGCACCTGTTTTTCCACTGTTAGTTTGCGCAGCGCCTGATTTCTTGGGTCTTTGACCATCTTAAGTCTGCTGTTCCGAGTGCCCGTCCGTTTACCGTTCAAGAGCTCTTCTTCGGGTTTTCCACACCGCGTCGCAGACGTATCTCCAAGATCTTTTTTTTGTGGATGCTGCATGTCATCAAACATCGGCTCTGGCTTGCCCGTTGGGATTTTCGTTTTCGTGGCGAGCCGCCCGACGTGGACCGGTGTATGCAAGGTGCTACCGCTCGCATTAAATTTCTTCTTGCCCTTCAATCGCGCAAGTGCCGCACAAACAAACAACGCGAGTTGTTTGCGAAGGAGTGGCTTGCCGGTGACACCCTGGGCAGTTTTGGCCAAGAGAAGCTGTCTTCTCTTTTTAACTATTTAACCGCAGTTTTGGCTCTAGCTTCAGCGGTCTCCTTAATTGGTGTTACTTCTGTTGTCGGACTCGAGCTGCTTTTTCCATTCTTTTTTCCCTTTCTTTTTCCTTTTTAGAACTAAGAATTTTTCCGGGGATGAGGTTCACGACCTCAGTCCAGTAGACTCCCCCTGACCAGAATATTCACTGCACGTATGACCTCGGATCGTACGAATATTCTCTTCAAAATAAAACTTACCTGACGCGAGAGGTACTTTGATCAACAAGGAAGCCCTCTCAGGATGAGGCCCTCTCATTGCACTTCGACTGGGTTGACTCCTGCGATTACCCCAAATGTGGGTAACTCGAGCGTATAATTTCTGGTAGTGGGGACCTGCGTTCGCGCTCGTCCCCTCACAACAAACCAACCAAAATCAAACCGAACTCATCCATCGCACAACGCGAGCACACAACTTCGTCGAACATTCGATTTGACCGTTCTTATATTAGTCGTCGACCTCTCGTGCCACAACGCCGACCAACTGCTCTAAAAAAACATATTTTCACCTCATCGAATGTCTACGACCATACCACCGGGAAAGCATCGGTTCTCGTCTGATCACCGAAGTTAAGCCCGGTCGGGCGGCGTTAGTACTTGGATGATTGACCGCCTGGGAATACCCCGTGTCGTAGACACCTTTTTCCCTTTTCTTTCAGGCGCTTCGAGCGCCTCCGCTGACCTGAGCCCAACCACATCGTCGTTTTAGCTTCTTTTCGGGCAAAACATATTTTTTTTATTGTTCTTTATCGCTTCTCGGCCTATTGGCTTTTGTCAGTAGGTTCGGTTGTTACGAGATTCAGTTCGTTCTGTTCTCGTTGTCAGTTGATCACCTGTTGGTAGAGGACGCTTTGCACCCCCAGCAGGCCGGCTGATTAAACCGTTCTCGTGTGTTATGGCTACATCGAGTTCGAGTGCTGATCGGGTACAGGTGGTGGATCCATGCTCCAGTTTACAGACTGGTAACACTGCCTTGCCCTCTACGAGTTGCACAACGCCGGTGCAGACTATGGCAGAGGTGGTGTCTGGTGACCGTGCTGCTGGGAGTAATCCCAGTAGTGGTCCTTTTCGGGACCTTCCAGCCCCCTCGGTTGTAGTGCCGTACCCCTGAATGCTGCGCCGTGGTCACCGTTCCTGAGTTGGCCTTGGTGGGGAAACCGAAGCTGTCGCCGGGGGAAGTCTGGGACGCTTTAGAGAAGGATTTCTCTCCTGCGAGCCAGTACTTCGCCCAGATCCAGTGTTTGCGCTCTGACCGCTTCCGTCTCTGGTGCAAGTCACCGGAGATTTTGGGGGATGTGATCGCAACTGGCATCACCGTTCGCCGTTTCCGGTGCAAGATCCAGCCCTATTCCACCAAGAAGCGGAGCTGGGTCACCGTGACACACTTGCCCTATGGCATTCCGGAGGAGGAATTAAAAGTATTCTTCGGACGCTATGGGGTAGTGTGCCAGATCGTCTACGTGCTGTTCCGCAACGTCAGGACTGGGACGGTCAAGATTTTGATGGAGCTGCGAGAGGCCATCCCGACGCGTGTCCGTATCTGCGGTCATGCTGGGCTGGTCTATCACCAGGGGTAGGTTCGTACCTGTTTCAATTGTGGAGTGGTGGGACACGAGTCTCGCCGCTGCCCGAAGAAACAGGTCCCTGTCACAAAGGCGAAGGCGGGTCCTTCTTCGGGTGCCAGCGCTTGCGCGGCGGCCCCTGCGGGGCCTAAGCGTAAGCGCAAGCGCACTCGTCGGAGGAAGTCGAAGAAGGTCGCAACCGATTCGGCCGCCCCTTCGTCCCAGCCAGGGACCCAGGTAGAGGTGATGGAGGACTCGTCGAGTGGCTCTGAGCCGCTGGCGAAGAAACCCACCTTAATCATTGACGTGCCGCCCGCTTGGTCGGATGGCTCGTCGGATCCACCTCTGGGCTCGCCAGCGGTTGTCGAGGTCATGGAAACTGTTGTGGCTTCCCACACTGCTTCCATGGCCTTCGATGAGTCGGCTGTGCGGCAACTTCACGAGCTCCATGTGGAGTTTCGTGATGCTCTGGACCGGGATTTCCCTCGTGATGTTGGAAACCCGGATTATCGTTTGATCGCTGGCTCCTTCATCTATGTTGAGGAGGGCGAGATTTTTGGCGACGATATGGATCCTTTGGTTCCTACACTGTAAAAACTGACTGGTTGAAATAACTCATTTTTTTGGTTGCGACCAATATGGAATGGTTATAGTACAACCAATTATTAATTGGTTCCAACCATTAAAAATGGTTGTTTTAACCAAATAAAATTGGTTACAACCTTTACAAATGGTTATTTTAACCAAATAAAATTGGTTACAACCTTTACAAATGGTTATTTTAACCAAATAAAAATGGTTACAACGTTTACAAATGGTTATTTTAAAACTACTTTGTCAACATAACCATTCTAAATTGGTAGCGACCAATATGGAATGGTTATTTCAACCAATTATTAATTGGTTGACTAACACATCTTATAAAAAAAACACACCTTTCAAAAAACACACCTTCTTAAGAATAACACACCTTTTGACTAACACATATTATAGAAAACAACAAACCTTTCACAATAACACACCTTCTTAAGAATAAGACGAAAAACATAGCACATCTTTTGAAATAATTCACTGTTCAAATAGAATACTTTCGGTAGTAATAACAAACGCTTTGGTAGTAATAATAAAACACATCTTTTAAATATAATACAACATTTGTTTAGCTTAAATATCCCTACGTTTAAAACTTTATATCTATACCTAAATGTGCATGAAGTAATTCCGAATCAATATGTGTGTAATTTCGAAACAGAATATATAGCATATCAGAATTCAGAAAGAAAGGCTACAGGTAATAAAAATCCTGGCTAAATAGCGCCGTCACCAGTGCAGAGACCCCCTGGCTACATGCGCCTGGGTCCTGGGTACGATACTGGCTAGACGATACCGCGCATGCTCCACGCAGCTAGCGAGCGCGCAATTGACACTTGGGATAGCGTCTTCCCATCTGAAATTATCTGATCTCAGCGCGCCACGTTTGAAATTCATTTGTGATGGTGTTTTGAGATCCAAGCTACATAAACCCTTGGAAATAAGACTTTTTGTTTGCGAAGAGATCAGGAAGACAGTCTTCACCGAAATAACATGTTCTTCTACGGAAAGATTTAACTAACCCTTACGAAATTATTCTATAGAATATTCTATAGCAAAATTCAATAGAATATTCCATAGAATGTTCTTTTGGATTTTGGGACAAATTCTATAGAATATTCTTAGGAATATTCTATAAGATTCTAAAGAATATTCTATAAGATTCTAAAGAATATTCTGTAAGATTCCAAAGAATATTATAGAATATTCTTCAGAATATTCTAAAGAATATTCTATAAGATTCTATAGAATGTTACTTAACATGGTATAAAATTCTATATAATTCATACATGCAGTACATTAAACTTTAATAAAATAGCAATTAAACTTTTAATAGATATATCTATATACAACACATCGCTGATGCTCTTAGCTATTTACAATAAACTAAAGTAGATTAACAATATTTAAAAAGTTAAAGTCTCAAGAATAATATTAAAATCTAATATAGCATTTACATGAACTGAAGTTACAAGCAAATTAGTTTAAGAGTATTAATAATGAACATTTTAATATGTCATAATTTAATATATTTTTAAAAATTAGGTTTATCTTTTTTGAAATAATAATGAATATAAATTTACAGCTTTTCAATATTTGACTTATAAACATATTGGACAATCGTGCATATACAGTATTTAAGATTATTAAACAAAATCACTTGAAACTTGATTTTATTGTCTACTTTCATAATCTGTGGCAACATGCGAGGTTACAAGTGATTTTGGTTAATAATTGTAAAGATATACACATGATTTTCCAATAGTTATAATTCGTTTGTTACGTCATAGACAGATCATCTCATTTCAATATCAGACAAGTGAAGTATGAAAGAGCTATAAATTGATATTCTTCATTATTAATTTTTAAGAGTTATTTCAAATAAGATAAACTTAATTTTCGTTTCATAGGTAAAAAAATGTCAATCTAGTCAGTTGATTTGGTACTACTAAATTTTTCTTGGGCAAGTAAAACTTTTGCAATGTTATTGGTTTTTGAAGTCATTATTTTCTTTACGTCAGCATCCTTGCAACCAAATTTTTTCGCAGCATATTCTAAGAATGTAAGAAATAAATAAAATCATTCTATGGATAATAGCATGGTTTTATACTTAGCATATACAGTTGTATGCTAACTCGACCTACCATCTGCTGTAACTTTAAAATAAAAAGTAATTATATACCTAGTATAATCATTTTTCTTTAACAGGCGAATCACGAATGGTGAATGTGGTATATAAATACTCTCGTAATAATACATTACAAACATAACATAAAACTTACCACAAATGCTTTGTACTTTTTCTGGATCAAGCTGCGGTATAGCCTGTTTTGCTTTAAATGCGTTAGATCCTTTCCCAGAAATTGAATGCTTTGCCATAAAATCTCTGCTCCATAGCATTGACATCAGAGAATAAACATAATCTTTCAGATTACCCTTGCTTTTTAGTGTGGCCCAGTGTTTTTTTGTAATTTGGACATGACGACAAATTGTTACCTATGAGATAGAACATTATTATATAAAAATTAACAAACTGGTTTATGAAATAACAAATTAAAAATGCACGCACTGATTGTCTGAAAGCTGTGTTTCTATAACTTGATGTAAGCATACACCCTAATTGTAATGTCACAAAACATCAACACATAACAGAATTGACAGTTCGCCACTTTTTGCTCGTTTGTCATAATATTATTACATTTATTATTTATAAACAGCTTGCTGGGTAAGTGAACTTTGTCCATGGATAACCCTACCTTCGGGTAGTAGCAAACAAAAAAGGAGCCTACTATAAAGCTATACATTTTTTATATGCATTCTAAGAATGCATACCGTATTTGACCAGTTAAGCACCCACCCCACTTGGACTATAATTTTCACCAAAAGGAGGTGTATGGATGCTAGCCCTCTGTGAATTCACTACTGCAAAAGGTGTGTTAAATTTGAAAATAGTCTTGTGGACAAACATTTTGTGTAAAAGTGTGGGTGGGCGATTGCTCGTGCAATCATCCAAATTTAACTGGTCAAATACAGTACATCTCTTCAACAATGTGGCAGGGGCGGATCTAGGCTCATCTGATAGAGCGGGTGCAGATTTTTCAGGGGGGGTGCACCCATCCACCACCACCTTAAATTATGTCAAAAATGCCATAAATCATGAAAATTTTAATATACACTGGTTGATGCTGACTTTTTCTAGGGGGGTGCTAATTTTCTCTGGGGAAGTGGGGGGTGCACACCCCCTGCACCCCACCCCTAGATCCGCCTATCAATGTGCCAACAATACAAAGGTTATAAGAATAGGGTACTGGTAATTTACTCACATATTCGCTTGTTTCTGCATCTGATGATGTAGATGATGTTGGCACACTAGTAGATTCACCTTCAGCTTCAGAGGAATAAACTGTGGTTGCCAATTTCTTTTTGATCAACCGGCTGTCCTGTGGTAACCGAGATGGTTTTTCTTCAGGCTGGGTGTGTTTAGATGCCATATTTATATTATTCAGTTGTCTTTTGAGCTGCATGGCTACATCGTGAAGCACAGGCATATCTAAAAGTATTTTAAGCATTCATAATATTGTAAATATTGTTCAAATAACAGTAATGTAACAGGGTATGAAATTTGTGGTACCCAAATATCCACAGGATACCAAAATTTGTTTTGGGTAATAACTTCTGTTTTACTTGTATCCCGATGGGATACCAATTCAAAAATTGGGATAGTTTTAAATGCCCCATGTCGTCTCCCAATAGCTTTGTTAGCATGAGTTGCCATTGAGGGAAGACCTTAGGTACAAGCACTGACTGGGTATGAGGTTAACTTGTTGCCTATTGGTGGGTTTTACTGTATATCAGTCAACAAAGCAGGCGATAGCTTCACTTCATATTTGGTCTTGCAATAAGCTTAGATGGTGAATGGGCTAGATGTGATGTACAGTAACATTGACAATTAGGTGGGATACTGAAAATCATGGTAACTAATATCCAAAAGTGGGATACTGGATACTCAGAGGGATACTAAATCTTTCATCTTTGAACCCAGGTATCCCAGTGGGGATGTGGTATACTGTACATTGTTCATTTCAGTGATTTATAGGCAATATTTTACAAACCTTTCATATTTCTTATCACATTTTCCAAATGTTTTACTTCACATTCCCTTTCCTTTAATTGCTTTTTTAACAAGCAATTTTCTTCTTTCAACTTAGCATTTTCTTCACCCAAATCATTGGAAGACTTAAAAACAAAAATTAAAGTAAAGATAAAAGTTAGAAAAATCTCCCATTGATCATGATAATTTAATATCACGAAAACAATGTTTAACATTTATTTGTTTATCTAAACAAACTGCTACAAAAAGGGTATGAAGGTTTAAAAGAAATCTAATTAAAAAATAGGTACGCAACGCCTACATGTGTCTGATGACATGAGACATAAGACATAAGATGAGACAATTAACTGAACAATGCAGCTTAAAATATGAAACAAAAATAGAAGCATGGTTATTGTAAATAAATCATGCCTGTAGAAAAGCCTCCTAGGTGTGCTGAACCAAGACTAAATTTGTCTTGATCAAACTGAAAAATTCATCTCGACAGAGTACAAATGATATAGGAAGACCGACGGACCGTCAGTGGACCCTGGCAACCACCAGATCCAAACTGAAATTTTTATTTGCCAAAACGAAATTTTTCTTTTTCTACAGGCATGAAATAAATATATTATCAAGATAACAGCGTAATTATATATTATCGAGGCTACTAGCTACATTGCAATTACTTTACAGAATATCTGTGTTGATCCAAACACGCGGGATGTTGAAAGATTTGAGAAAAGCATAAAAAGTAAAACTGTCCAGATTTTGGTTGTATGTCCAAATTTTGGTTGATTAGATTTTCAATTGTAATTCCCATATTTAAGGCCAATGTTTAGTATTTAAATTTAACTGCACAACAATGAACTGTCTAGATGTTTATAATTTTGACTGGCTTTCTGCAGTCTGTTCAAGTAAGTTTGTCGACAGTGACTTCGTTTAGTTTGATTTTAACTGACCAAAATAATGTTAGACTGTTGGTGAAGTCGGTCATTTGCAACGAAAGTTGCAAATGGTTCTGATAAACAAGGTTCAATACTAGATTTTGATATACAACAATTACCTTGGTTAAATCTTAAAGACAAATTTACCTGAGAGTACCACTATTAAACCACATGAACCGATCGAGTGAAAGTAGCACCTGACCAAAATAATGTTAGACTATCACAAACAACAACGGCGGCCATGCAACAAATGATCTTGGCAAACTTTTGCTGTTTTCTGTAACATGTTCAGTTGTGACGTAGTACCACAATCTCACATCTCACAAACATACAAGATTGGATAACTTAGTGTATGATGACTACATCATCATACACAAAAATGCAACTGAGATATAAAAATATTTTCAAGTAATATGTACTGCACAATTATTTATCAATGCAGTAATTATTTAAACTTACACCATTGTCCATAGATTCATCGTTGCTAAATACGTCGGCATCATTACAATCCTCTTCACTGCAACTCAGTTTTCTCTATACAGAATAAAGTGTTCATGATAAGTTTTAGGGTTGGTTTCCTATTTTTCATCCAAAGTCAAAGTTAGGGGTGCACCGGATTTAGTACCTGGCCTGATAGTGGATAATCTCACTATCTGGAATCCGGCCTGATATTTTCTATTATCCGGCAGCATAAATTGTTTTTAACCAGTTTTCCAAGGCGTATTAAATTTGTGTTAATTCAAATATAATAAAAATAGACATCAATACAACAAAACAGCAATATTGAGCTTGTTTACTGTTCCAGTATTGTTGGTTATGGTTAATTATCTTCTTAAACGGATTTAAAGGACTGAGCCTTTTATAAAAAAATATCTGGTATGATCGGCCGGATATTGTCAAATCCGGTATCCAGCTGTATATTAAAAAACACTATCTAGTGCACCCCTAGTCAAAGTTGTTTCATTCCAACTTAAAAATAGCAAGCTTTTTAATAAATGAGCAATTAAATCCAAAAGGACACCCCTTCAAGAAGTAGATTCCTATCTTAAAACACAAACCTTACAGAGCCTATATACACGTAGGTTCTCGCCATTTATTTAATAAAGCATTTATATATTGCATTGTGACAGATTAACTAACACTTGGCGTAAACATTAAAACTTTGTAAACCAAAATAGAGTTCTTACCACCTGTTCAAAAAATATAGATTTTTTTATACAATTAGTTACTCTGAAGATGTTACTGGTTAAGTGATGAAACGTTGGTTTAAATAAATTTTCTTAAAATGTTCAATCATGTGTTTTAATATGGCATTCCTGAGAATTATTTGCTGGGCAATTATTTTTATTACCAAATTAACAGTAATAACAATTTCAGGTAATATAATACTGTATATATATATATATATATATATATATATATATATATATATATTGGCAAATATAAGTAATAGATGAGTTACAAATATGACTTTGGATATAAGAGTGCTCAATACCATTGCAGGCAACTTGAGTTGCCTAAAGATCGCATGTAGCGTGAATCTCAGAGTTGCGACTCCTGTATTCAACGGCTCCTGTATATATATATATATATATATATATATATATATATATATATATATATATATATATATATATATATATATATATATATAATCATGCTTACTTTGCTTTCACCAATGTTGTATTTTTCTTTGACTTTTCTTACTTCATCATCAATTGGATAAGTAATTTTAGCTTTCTTTGGCTTTCTTGAAGTCTATATAATAAAATTACAGTGGTTAATTACTGGATGTCTAGTAAAAAAACAGTGGTAAACTGCAAATTCTGTGAGAATAAAATGCTGTTTGATAATATTGTGTGTTATCAATGCCAATGCTTGTGTTATCTACCAAAGCTGAAGTGGATAACAGAAACCGAGGCCAGGCTTGATAAACACAAGATATTATGTGAAAACCAAATTCAATAATTATTTTTTATGAAAAAATATACAAGCTGATATCAGGTTTATACATAATGACATAAAACAAGCGTTCACTGATAAAAGTTTTTATCGATAGGATTTTTCGGCTCTTAGACTACATCCTACAACGGGTTAAGCGAAATATGGAAATCTACATATAATAATGTTTACTATTTATATAGCGCAAATTAGCATGTGTATATGATCAAATGCGCTTTACAACATCGACAATTTATTATATTACCTTCAGTACCTAGTACCCACCCAGTACCCCAATCAATTAACCTTAGCTATTTATTTTTACAGTTTTTATCATCATTAGTTTTCCTAACTATTTATCCTAACCCGCCCTGTCAACTTCCCTGTGGGAGGAAACCGGAGAACCCGGAGAAAACCTTTCGGCAGAGTGTTGACCAACTCTTTCCACGTGCGATCAAATGTCCGAGCACAGGATTCGAACTCTTGACCTCAGAGGTGGGAGGCAGTGGCCCTGACCACTACACCACCGAAGCCCCATATATTATACAAGCAGAAAAATATTAATGAGAATTACAGGATGCGACATAAGATATTATATGGATAAAACTTTAGATCTTGGCACACCGGATCAGTTTAAGTTACAAAATCTATTTAAGACTTTCTCGCTTTTTATTGTCATGTGGAAATAGTGGCTGGATATTCTAAAATTAATACTCCAAAAGAAATTTAATTAAATTAATACTGCAGTTTAATTAACAAAATTGATACTCCAAAAGAAGTTTTCTAAAATTAATACCTTCTCTTTTGGGCTTGTATCTTCAGTATCTGAATTTTCATATGGTTCATATCTAGAATTTGGCCTAGAAACACGCTTGCCTCTCCCACGGTGAGGAGTTAGTGTGCTCCCAGTTTCTACATACGATTTTGTAAATTTTCGGATGGATTCATATTCATCTATTAAAAACATAAGGAAATAATGAAAATAAAAGATTAGCTTATAAAATATATCTAGATAATATAAAGGGACCTTTTGATCATCTGCTGATGAAGGCCATGTTAATTCTTCTTTATACGAGTTCAGTTGTGTTATTAAATACTGCATGCTTTCTGAAATAAACATGGCCGCCAGAGCGCCAAACACGATTTATTTTAAATATAATCATTCAAGGTTCCTTGCAAGTTATCAATTTAATACACTCACGTACCACTGAACTTCACCACTCGAGCAGCAAAGGTTTTAGTTGGGACACGTTCTGGATCGATGGATAACTTCAAAATTTTGTTTGAAGAGAAATCATTTGGCCACTTTACCGTCACTATCTTGTTGGAAACCCAATTGTCGTTATCGAACGATTCTCGATCTTCCCCACTAATCCAGCGACTTTCACCGATCTCGCAACATTCCTCTTCAATAAAGTCAAAAAGAGCGTACTTCATCTTTAGTAAAAAGCTTAAAAGTGTTAATATACAGAGGTAATCGTAAACACGTGTGTTTCTCTTGTGCTTGGTTTTTGAGAAGAACCGCGAAGGAATTTCGTCCCCAGTACCAAAGATTGTTTGGCGCGTGAGACTGGTAATTAAATTATGTTATGTTTGACTGCGGGCTCGTATCTACCGATAGTGCCATTTCACTGAAACAAACACGAGGAGAACTTTCATTTTGTCACTGGTATTTCTTTAAAACGCACACATTTGATTTCCATGTTCATCATAATCTGTTGGAGACTTCTATGGCAAGACGAGGAACCAGTTACAAACAATATGAATATGATTCTAGTATCCCTGTTCCCAGGTCAACGCTTCATAACAAACGTAAACGGCAAGTTATGGTTGATGAGAACGAGTTTGAAGATGTTCAATTTCGTTATATGGTATGTCCTTAATTTAACATTAACAAAAACCTTTTCTTTGTGCAAATGTCACATACTTGGTGTAGTTTTGCCATTAAAAATCTTATTGTGACGTGTACTTGAAGTTTGTCTTCATATAATTTCATTCAGGACTCAGATAAGTCAGATGCAGAAAGTGATACATCCTTGCGTTCTAACCCAGTAGGGGAAGATGGGAATGTTGACGAGGTTTGTTAATATTTTTTATTTTCCAGTTTATTTTTCTTTAAGTTTACCATATGATATTCAACAGTTACCATGTACTTAAAGATTTATGGTTATATAATTCAAACTTATAGAAAATGATTACTGTTATTATTTTTTAACCAGGATTCAGATGCTGAAAGTGAGACAAGCATGTTGTCTCAAGAGATGGGCAGAAATGTTGAGCATGACCAGGGACAGTTTATTTTTGGAAATTTTAGTTACATATTCTGTATAGGATATATAAATTTGGATCCAGGTTTTCATTACACTTGCAATATTTGGGATAAAATGTGAGTATGATTGCATCAAGCAAATTGTGTTGTCATCTTATCTCCAACCAGCTTGAACCAGGGTCTTTTAATTGCGGGGGGTGTAGCGGAGATAAGACCCTATGTGTTACCTGTCATGTGTTGCTACAAGTAAATGCATATCAAAATGATTTAAATATTAATATTCTCCAATTTTCATTCAACCAGGGTTCTGATGCTGAAAGTGAAGTATCATTGCTTTCCCAAGAGTATGTGAATGATGCAAATGACCAGGTTTGACTAAAAACGTTTATCTTTTACTATAATATTTTTGTGTTTGAATATCATTCTTTGACCGGGACCAGTTGTGAAAAATGCAACTTCAAGGCATTCTGGCTGGAATTGAACCTGTGATGCTTAGTGCAGTGCTCTGACCACTGAGCCACAGAGGCCGCTACCGAGAGCCTAGTCACAAGTTCTGTATATATAGTGGTGGTAATGCCAGGATAAGATTTGCGGGTTAAATTGCAGCTGGAAGGCCTTGAAGTTAAAGTTTTCGCAACCCTAAGAACATGTGTAGTTTAAATCCTTAGAACATTTACAGTAGTTTAATTGAGTGGAATGCCAATTATTACTTGTAATATACCCAAAAACGTATCCCGGTATTACCACCACTATATATACAGAACTTGTGACTAGGCTCTCGGCAACGGCCTTCCTGGTCAGAGCACTGCACTTAGCTAGATCACACAGGTTCAATTCTAGCCAGAAGGCCTTGAAAAATCCTTCACCATAAATCCTTAGAACATGACGTTTAATGGAGTGAAATGCCAAATATTACTTATAAGGCCACACCAATTTATCAACCTCGTACCCAGGGTCTTATCTCCGCTAGATAAGACCCTGGATACGAGGTTGACCAATTTATTTGTTCGGGACATGGATCCAACCAACCCTGTTTTTGTGAAACTAAAATAAAATTTGTACCTATTATTTACTTTGATTGAAAATTGGTTATTTTGGTATTAAGGCTGCACTAAACGACACACAATAGACAAACTAAATTTAGAATTCGTAATGAGATGGTTAATATGCGTGTTTGAGTGAAACGAAGAATTTAATGTTGTTGTGTTGAATTTAATGCTTGGTACGTGTGTGAAAACCATCAAACTTTCAACTCATCAAAGTTCGACGTTTGGGCCAAGCCTAAAATGCCAGTTCTTCTTATTTAGTAAGTTTAATACTTGTAAGAAGTCGAGCAGAGATTTATAGCAATTTAAAACCTGCTCGTAAGACATGCTCACTTGCACTTGTTGTGGTGACTGAAACAAAAACAAGCAATCATGGAAATTGCGGCTCTTGTGCAGTTTCGACGGTTAACACTACATGATCAAAACTGTTGTGTGCTTTGTGCTGTTATATACCAATTTTCATTGTGGTTTTGTGAGCCACTAAAATTGTGCCACCAAAACTCGTATTAAAACTGTGCATTGAATCTGTTTCAGTTGTACATTATACATTATTATAAACTATGGTTTATAGATAGACCTGCAATTGTTTTTTCAGTTTAATTTATGTTAATAGTAAACAATACTTTTTTTATTTCAATTTTTTTCCAACCGACTGACCCTAAACATTTTGAAAAATCCATTCCTGAAGTATCAAATTGGTGTGGCCTACTATTAAAATACTTTGCTGCTGAACTTATTGTGACAATAATGCTTTGATTACAGGTCTTGATTGATGTTAATCAGGAACCAATATACGAAGGATCAAATGTAACGAAAATGCAAAGCCTTTTACTAGTTTTATCTTTTGTTCTGCGCCATGGCTTAACTGGCGAAGCTCTGAAAGACCTTCTTGGACTGTTAAATACCTTTCTACCTGACACGGTACCATCATCGAAACATAAATTTTACAAAGCATTCAAAATGGAAAATTTTGAAGTACTGTAGTTACTGGTGAACTATGTGCTGTAACTTTATTTGTTATAAATTGACAAATGTTATGTAATTTAGATTTAAAATACAATCCAGGGCTCAAATTATAAATTTTTACCCCAAGCCAAAAATGGCCTAGGTTTTGGGAACACAGTGAAGTTCACAAAATAAAACATGTTATACATGTCTTTTGTTGTCACAGCACAAATTTGCTATCAAATCAAATTTGCAATCAAATTTGAGCCCTGCATTCATTGAAAATATTCATTATGGGAGAATATTAACAGAAATTTTATTGCATAATCTTGCCTTTTCAGATACACTTTTATTGCTCATCTTGTGAAATGTATATTGCAAAAGACAAAACAGAAGAACACTGTGAAGCATGTCATGAGCCATTCTGTAGTAGCAATAATATGAAAGAAGGATATTTCTTTATATACATTCCTATAGAACAACAGATCAAGGCATTGCTTTCAGATGACAAGCTCTACAACAGCTTAACAAATAGAAATTTGGACAGTATCATCAATACACACCTAATTTGTGATGTGACATCCTCTCAACTATACAAGGAATTAATAAGCATTCATGGATTCACTGGAAATGACTTATCGTTGCTGTGGAATACAGATGGCATACCTGTCTTTCGTTCATCCAATTTTTCAGTTTGGCCATTGCAAGCTTCAGTAAATGAGTTGCCTCCTCATTTAAGAATACAGAATATGCTGCTAATGGGGCTTTGGTTTGGGAAGAAACCGCGAATGAATTCATTCTTAAAACCTTTTGTTTTAGAGTGTAGGAAGCTGCAAGAAGATGGCTTTTTTTTCTCCAATGAACTTAAAGTGTCTATGACATGAAAAAATGGTATACGATTTTTTTGTATTAAGTGAAAGATATACCTGTGAAAGGTAATCTCACGAAATTTGGCATCATTTCGTCGCATATTTTTCGAACTACGACTCTTCGAAGTTCACCTGAAATGACTCGAAGAGTGCGAAATTCCATCGCGCGGTCAGACCGGCTATCTGGTTACTTATGACGTAGGCGTGTGGACACATCTCAAGTTGACTAAACAAAATAACAGGTATTATTAGCCGTTTTTGAGCAAATTGGGATGGCTATGGGTCTGAATAAAACAACTTTATTTTAGCGTTATAGTGAAATTCTATATTACCGATGTGTTGATGATCTCTGGATATTCATTATTTCCATTGAAGCGCGAGTATAAACACTCCTAGTAAGAGTGAAGTTAGGTCAAGCAAAACCGTTTTGTTTACTTTTGATCAGCGTTCGAATAAACGTCGTCGCCGTAAAAATGTTGAAGTGATCGCAGCAACGTCGGGAACAGAACATTATAGAGGGTAGAATGTTGGTCTAAGAATTACGTTGTTTTGCGTGCAATTTTTGTGCAATTTTATCGTCGGTCTGGTCATGGGATTTGCTAAAAGTTAGTATGTTATACTACAACAATAATCACTTAGAAATCAGTTTGGCAGTGGTGTTACAGAGAACTGGTTTTCACTATAAATAAGGTGTCTTTTATGATGTTAATGTTGGTCTTGAGTGTATACACTGTACAGTTGTCCGCATTCGACCATGCATATACGGTTCAATTTAATCTCTAGCGCGAGTTTCTTTACATATTATCAGTAGTAATAAGTATTTGGTTAACAAGGGTCTGGCGCGCGAATGCATGACCAACGCAGTTTTATTGCCTGCGCAAATTATGTCGTGATTGTAAAAACAAGCTGAAATTGCATGAGTCGCTGAAATGTGGGATATATAAACAGTATAACTCAGAGCAAATTAGTTATAAGTAATAGAACCAAGAACCAGAGCAGAAATATTGGAACGCTAGACGACTCGAACTATAAACGTCGTACTTGATCGAAGTTTCGTATATCACAACAATCAGGTGGAATAGTATATATTAGGGAACGGGCAATAAAATATATAAGATTATGTTTCGCCGCTATGACTATGGACTATGACCCAAACCCAGTCTTCAAAAGGACGATACTGTGGTATGGATCTGGCGAAAAATGATTGGCATGTACCAGAGTAATTGGTGATAATTAATGAGAAAACGAGAGCAGAAGAACGGAAATTATGTATGATGTACAAAAATCATCGGCCTAGGTATCGTCGTGGCTTTTGACTCACGCCACATCTTTGCTCTGCGCATTTTAAAGACCTTGTGTCATCCGCAGTGCTATTTGCTTTACAACATTATGGGAATCTAGCTAAGACCCAACGTAATTTATCTGGACCCAGAAGCGATACTCATTATTGTCTATTGGAGTATGTCGGCACACATGTGATACTGCTTTGAGACTTGTGAATATATTGTATAATATTATATATAATAGAAACATATAGAATAGAAGATATTGCTGTTTTAGTTTTATTCGTTTTGTTAATACTCGGCAATATTCAGAAGAATTTACTATTAACTGTAACACTGCCAAATCTTTGGACAATATTTCCAGAAGGAAATATGTAACTTCATCGACGAACCTCATCGACAATCGCCTCTCGACTGCATCATGATCTGATGGTTCATCACTATCAGCATCAACCAAAAACTGCTTAATCATATCCTCATTTGATTCTTCGTCTTCTATAGTAGCTGGTGACACAAAATATTCGTTTTCTGACTCGTTTTCAAAAGCCCTATCTTGCTGTATTTACCTGTATTACCACAGTGAAATTTACAATGAGTCCACACGCCTACGTCATCACGGCCTAAACTCGGTCCCAGACTTTTCGTACTTTTTATTCGAAAATATGGCAAAATTAGCAACTTCAACGCGTTGTAACTCGAAAAATATTCATCAGAAATACGCCAAACTTTCTGAGATTATTATTTGGCTGAACATCTTTCAGTCTGTGTAAAAAACGCCATACTCATTTTTTCATGTCATAGACACTTTAAGCCAAGAAAGGTAGGTTACACTACAAAGTAGGGTTACGGTCCACCTGGAACTGGTTCCAGTGCACCTCAAGTATCACGGGACGAAAAAATTGATTTGCACATTTGCAAATTTAATGACAAAGTTGTTGCAAACATCAACTTTGCACGCGTATGACCAGATTTGCACATATGTAAAGTTGGAAATTGCCGTCAACTTTGCAACCGGTGCGGATTTGGCGATTGCCGTAGAGCCGCCGGTGCAAAGTCATTGCAAATTTGTTGCAAAGTTCAAACTTTGCACAAATGTTTGCAAAGTCTGCAAATTTATTGCAAAGGCGGAATTTGCTAACGTTTTTGCGCTACGTGCAAATCTTATGTAATTGATCATGTTTTCCATAGATGCAAATTTATAGCGGATTTAACTTTGCTTATGTAAAAAACTTATAGACCTTATTCCAAAATGCCCGTCAAATTAAAATTCTTTTATATACATATAAAATTGCCCTTATGAACTCGTTTTCATGTGGGAAATTCAAAAGAATTTTTACTTTAAACCGAGGTCATAAGGGCTAATTTATATGCACATAAACGAATAATAATTCGGCGACCATTTTGGAATAAGGTCTATGTAGTTCAAATGATTTTTTTTGCATTTATAACACTGTTAATTTATTGAATTATTGTGAGCAAATATCAAGCCCGGTTTTCAATTGGACGCAACAATGTCGTAGCGACCGGGGAGAGTGAAGCTAAGTATATAAGGGTCCTTCCGACAAGAGAAAAGAAGATTTTAAAATTCTTGTCGTCACTTGTCTTTGCTGGTCGCAAAAATCCTTGAGCGGCCGCAGGGATAGATCCCGCGCCTCTGTCTTTGTTGTCACAAAATAGAAACCAGGCGATCGCGTTACCTACAGGACATAGAATTCCTATAAATATAAACATATAAATATCCCTAACAAATGTTTATTATATATATAAAAACTTTAAAAAGATAAATAACAAACTGTAACGGTAACATATGCAAACATTTACGGTATTTAAACAAATTAAGAATTGTTATTTTTTTCGCGATGTCTATTTGATGCTAACCTACTTACTCACGGACACATTAACATTAACTCATTCCTGTTCGAGGGCTTCCATAGAGGTGAATAAAATCGTCTGGCGTTAGCCAGAATAAAATACTAAACACCAATTCCGACAGGAAAGAGTTAAATTTTTAAACTAATTTCAATTAACAGTTCATTGTTATGTATTGGATTGAAAGCATTTCCTTTTTGTTTTCTTTTTCTTTTGCCAAGTTGTCCATTAGTTTCTGAACTACAGTAGGTCTATTCAATCTGATAAGAAACATATTCTCCGTCACATAGTTGTTTAGACGTCACTTCTATGTAATATTAGCTATATCTAAACAGAGATTATTGATTTTTGCGAATGACATTGTATGAACATCAATAAAGATTTTTATATTTTGAAGAATGTTGTGAAGTGAAAAGATATAGTCCATCCGATTGAATGAAATAATTAAAAAGCTACTGAACAAGATAACTATCTGAACAACTTGGCTATGAGGCTCCACCAGACATTTTTTCCCGTAATTTGTTGTCCGGATATTTAACGATGTTGAACTTTCTATACAACAAAGGAAAAGAAGACATTTTTAAAAATTTTATTTAAAATTATGATTAACATACACTGCACATAAAAATACAACACTTGTTAATGTGCATGCTCACAACAGACTAGACGCAGGACAAGACGCAAGACAAGACGCAAGACAAGACGCAAGACAAGACGCAAGACAAGACGCAAGACAAGACGCAAGACAAGACGCAAGACAAGACGCAAGACAAGACGCAAGACAAGACGCAAGACAAGACGCAAGACAAGACGCAAGACAAGACGCAAGACAAGACGCAAGACAAGATGCAAGACAAGACAAGATGCAAGACAAGACAAGATGCAAGACAAGACAAGATGCAAGACAAGACAAGATGCAAGACAAGACAAGATGCAAGACAAGACAAGATGCAAGACAAGACAAGATGCAAGACAAGACAAGATGCAAGACAAGACAAGATGCAAGACACGACAAGATGCAAGACACGACAAGATGCAAGACAAGACAAGATGCAAGACAAGACAAGATGCAAGACAAGACAAGATGCAAGACAAGATGCAAGACAAGATGCAAGACAAGACAAGATGCAAGACAAGACAAGATGCAAGACAAGACAAGATGCAAGACAAGACAAGATGCAAGACAAGACAAGATGCAAGACAAGACAAGATGCAAGACAAGACAAGATGCAAGACAAGACAAGATGCAAGACAAGACAAGATGCAAGACAAGACAAGATGCAAGACAAGACAAGATGCAAGACAAGACAAGATGCAAGACAAGACAAGATGCAAGACAAGACAAGATGCAAGACACGACAAGATGCAAGACACGACAAGATGCAAGACACGACAAGATGCAAGACACGACAAGATGCAAGACAAGACAAGATGCAAGACAAGACAAGATGCAAGACAAGACAAGACAAGATGCAAGACAAGACAAGATGCAAGACAAGACAAGATGCAAGACAAGACAAGATGCAAGACACGACAAGATGCAAGACACGACAAGATGCAAGACAAGACAAGATGCAAGACAAGACAAGATGCAAGACAAGATGCAAGACAAGATGCAAGACAAGATGCAAGACAAGACAAGATGCAAGACAAGACAAGATGCAAGCCAAGACAAGATGCAAGACAAGACAAGATGCAAGACAAGACAAGATGCAAGACAAGACAAGATGCAAGACAAGACAAGATGCAAGACAAGACAAGATGCAAGACAAGACAAGATGCAAGACAAGACAAGATGCAAGACAAGACAAGATGCAAGACAAGACAAGATGCAAGACAAGACAAGATGCAAGACAAGACAAGATGCAAGACAAGACAAGATGCAAGACACGACAAGATGCAAGACACGACAAGATGCAAGACACGACAAGATGCAAGACACGACAAGATGCAAGACACGACAAGATGCAAGACAAGACAAGATGCAAGACAAGACAAGATGCAAGACAAGACAAGATGCAAGACAAGACAAGATGCAAGACAAGACAAGATGCAAGACAAGACAAGATGCAAGACAAGACAAGATGCAAGACAAGACAAGATACAAGACAAGACAAGATGCAAGACAAGACAAGATGCAAGACAAGACAAGATGCAAGACAAGACAAGATGCAAGACAAGACAAGATGCAAGACAAGACAAGATGCAAGACAGGACAAGATGCAAGACAAGACAAGATGCAAGACAAGACAAGATGCAAGACAAGACAAGATGCAAGACAAGACAAGATGCAAGACAAGACAAGACAAGATGCAAGACAAGACAAGATGCAAGACAAGACAAGATGCAAGACAAGACAAGATGCAAGACAAGACAAGATGCAAGACAAGACAAGATGCAAGACAAGACAAGATGCAAGACAAGACAAAATGCAAGACAAGACAAGACAAAATGCAAGACAAGACAAGACAAGACAAGACAAGACAAGACAAGACAAGACAAGACAAGACAAGACAAGACAAGACAAGACAAGACAAGACAAGACAAGACAAGACAAGACAAGACAAGACAAGACAAGACAAGACAAGACAAGACAAGACAAGACAAGACAAGACAAGACAAGACAAGACAAGACAAGACAAGACAAGACAAGACAAGACAAGACAAGACAAGACAAGACAAGACAAGACAAGACAAGACAAGACAAGACAAGACAAGACAAGACAAGACAAGACAAGACAAGACAAGACAAGACAAGACAAGACAAGACAAGACAAGACAAGACAAGACAAGACAAGACAAGACAAGACAAGACAAGACAAGATGCAAGACAAGACAAGATGCAAGACAAGACAAGATGCAAGACAAGACAAGATGCAAGACAAGACAAGATGCAAGACAAGACAAGATACAAGACAAGACAAGATGCAAGACAAGACAAGATGCAAGACAAGACAAGATGCAACACAAGACAAGATGCAAGACAAGACAAGATGCAAGACAAGACAAGATGCAAGACAAGACAAGATGCAAGACAAGACAAGATGTAAGACAAGACAAAATGCAAGACAAGACAAAATGCAAGACAAGACAAAATGCAAGACAAGACAAAATGCAAGACAAGACAAAATGCAAGACAAGACAATACAAAATGCAAGACAAGACAAGACAAGACAAGACAAGACAAGACAAGACAAGACAAGACAAGACAAGACAAGACAAGACAAGACAAGACAAGACAAGACAAGACAAGACAAGACAAGACAAGACAAGACAAGACAAGACAAGACAAGACAAGACAAGACAAGACAAGACAAGACAAGACAAGACAAGACAAGACAAGACAAGACAAGACAAGACAAGACAAGACAAGACAAGACAAGACAAGACAAGACAAGACAAGACAAGACAAGACAAGACAAGACAAGACAAGACAAGACAAGACAAGACAAGACAAGACAAGACAAGACAAGACAAGACAAGACAAGACAAGACAAGACAAGACAAGACAAGACAAGACAAGACAAGACAAGACAAGACAAGACAAGACAAGACAAGACAAGACAAGACAAGACAAGACAAGACAAGACAAGACAAGACAAGACAAGACAAGACAAGACAAGACAAGACAAGACAAGATGCAAGACAAGACAAGATGCAAGACAAGACAAGATGCAAGACAAGACAAGATGCAAGACAAGACAAGATGCAAGACAAGACAAGATACAAGACAAGACAAGATGCAAGACAAGACAAGATGCAAGACAAGACAAGATGCAAGACAAGACAAGATGCAAGACAAGACAAGATGCAAGACAAGACAAGATGCAAGACAAGACAAGACAAGATGCAAGACAAGACAAGATGCAAGACAAGACAAGATGCAAGACAAGACAAGATGCAAGACACGACAAGATGCAAGACACGACAAGATGCAAGACAAGACAAGATGCAAGACAAGACAAGATGCAAGACAAGATGCAAGACAAGATGCAAGACAAGATGCAAGACAAGACAAGATGCAAGACAAGATGCAAGACAAGACAAGATGCAAGACAAGACAAGATGCAAGACAAGACAAGATGCAAGACAAGACAAGATGCAAGACAAGACAAGATGCAAGACAAGACAAGATGCAAGACAAGACAAGATGCAAGACAAGACAAGATGCAAGACACGACAAGATGCAAGACACGACAAGATGCAAGACACGACAAGATGCAAGACACGACAAGATGCAAGACAAGACAAGATGCAAGACAAGACAAGATGCAAGACAAGACAAGATGCAAGACAAGACAAGATGCAAGACAAGACAAGATGCAAGACAAGACAAGATGCAAGACAAGACAAGATGCAAGACAAGACAAGATACAAGACAAGACAAGATGCAAGACAAGACAAGATGCAAGACAAGACAAGATGCAAGACAAGACAAGATGCAAGACAAGACAAGATGCAAGACAAGACAAGATGCAAGACAAGACAAGATGCAAGACAAGACAAGATGCAAGACAAGACAAGATGCAAGACAAGACAAGATGCAAGACAAGACAAAATGCAAGACAAGACAAGATGCAAAACAAGACAAGATGCAAGACAAGACAAGATGCAAGACAAGACAAGATGCAAGACAAGACAAGATGCAAGACAAGTCAAGACAAGACAAGATGCAAGTCAAGACAAGACAAGATGCAAGACAAGACAAGACAAGATGCAAGACGTGCAAGACAAGACAAAATGGAAGACAAGACAAAGTGCAAGACAAGACAAAATGCAAGACAAGACAAAATGCAAGACAAGACAAGACAAAATGCAAGACAAGACAAAATGCAAGACAATTCGAGTTCACAAAACTATCCACCACACGATCAAACCATAAATATAAACTATACACTAAGCTTGCTAGAGTAAACTGTTACAAATTTTCATTTTTTGTTAGGGTTATACTTAAATGGAACAATTTACCATCGTCTGTTGTAGAGGCGGAAAGCTTCAACATTTTTAAAAGTAGGCTTAAATTTCATTTAGGCATCTAGATAATTTATTTATTTTTTCTCGATTTTTTGTTTCTATTCTATTTATCTTACTTATTTATTTAGGGAGTTTTCTATAGGGCTAACCTCTTTACTTCCTGTCGTGATGTATTTTTGTATTTTTTCTTTTCTGCATCATGATTAAACAATGTTATGTTATGTTAAGACAAAATGCAAGACAAGACAAGACAAAATGCAAGACAAGACAAGACAAAATGCAAGACAAGACAAGACAAGACAAGACAAGACAAGACAAGACAAGACAAGTCAAGACAAGACAAGACAAGACAAGACAAGACAAGACAAGACAAGACAAGACAAGACAAGACAAGACAAGACAAGACAAGACAAGACAAGACAAGACAAGACAAGACAAGACAAGACAAGACAAGACAAGACAAGACAAGACAAGACAAGACAAGACAAGACAAGACAAGACAAGACAAGACAAGACAAGATGCAAGACAAGACAAGATGCAAGACAAGACAAGATGCAAGACAAGACAAGATGCAAGACAAGACAAGATGCAAGACAAGACAAGATACAAGACAAGACAAGATGCAAGACAAGACAAGATGCAAGACAAGACAAGATGCAAGACAAGACAAGATGCAAGACAAGACAAGATGCAAGACAAGACAAGATGCAAGACAAGACAAGATGCAAGACAAGACAAGATGTAAGACAAGACAAAATGCAAGACAAGACAAAATGCAAGACAAGACAAGACAAAATGCAAGACAAGACAAGACAAGACAAGACAAGACAAGACAAGACAAGACAAGACAAGACAAGACAAGACAAGGCAAGACAAGACAAGACAAGACAAGACAAGACAAGACAAGACAAGACAAGACAAGACAAGACAAGATGCAAGACAAGACAAGATGCAAGACAAGACAAGACAAGACAAGACAAGATGCAAGACAAGACAATATATAGATATCTATTTATACATAGGTATAGTGCATAAAATAGGTATAAATTGTTGTTTTCTACAGTACTTACTTGTCTATACTTGTAAATATCTTTCTGTCTCTATGTTTGGTGGAATATAGTTAAACTCTGGTCTAGAAATAACACATGAAAAGTTATGATACAAAATAAATTTACTTGCAAAATTACAATGCAGTAATTCGAATCAATCCAAATTACAATGCAAATGCATAACAATACCTGAGAAGTAAATTAGGCAAAGTGAGGCAAGACAAAATAATTAAGGCAAGGGAAAGGAAGGGAGGCAGTCCTTTAAAGCTATAAACTGTTTTACCAAATACCAGACACTGCCAGATAGCAGAATTTTACTGGATACTGCCCACTGGGCACCAATACCCAGATCTGGCACATCTCTAAAAACTTTACAATATACTTATACCGAACAACATTATATAAAAATCATCTTTAATAATTTATAAATAAGTCACATTTAAAATAAACATATTTTTCTACTTACTTGTTAAATAGTTAGTAGAATAAAATTATATCTTTCTGTATTTTTGTTTGGTTCTAACCTAAAAAATTACATGAAAATTTAAGATATTGAAATAGAGAGACTTGCAAAGTTACAGTAATATTTTCAAAATAATGTATTTCAATGCAATGCACTCCAATACAATGCATGTAATACAATGCAATTGCAATGTAATGCAAAACAATGCAAAACAATGCAACGCAATGCAATGTGACACAGTCCTCATTACAATGCAATAAATGTTAATAACAGTCCAATACAATGCAATAACAATAAAAAACAATGCAGTACAGTACAGTAAAGTACAAATAAAATACAGTGTAGTGAAGTACTGTGTAGTGCAGCGCAATACAGTGCAGTGCAGTGCAGTACAGTACAATACAATACAGTGCAGTGCAGTACAGTGCAGTGCAATACAATACAATACAGTACAATACAGTGCAGTACAATACAGTGCAGTGCAGTGCAGTAGAGTACAATACAATACAGTGCAGTGCAGTGCAGTGCAGTACAATACAGTGCAGTGCAGTACAGTATTAGTACAATATTATAAAAATGATTTATTCAATTATAAATAGGTATTAAATAGGTATGATATAAGCAGCACTTAAAAGATAAATGCTTGAAAATTTACTATATAATACAATATTACAATGCAATGGAATGCAATGAATTGCATTGCAATGCAATAAGCAATACAGTACAATACAACACAACACAACACAACACAACACAACACAACACAACACACACAATACAATACAATACAATACAATACAATACAATACAATACAATACAATATACAATACAGCACTCTGCAATACAATGCAAAGAGAATGTTTATACCTTTTAAGACACTGTAAAACTATACAAAATAATAAAAGAAATATTTACAATAGTGCAATACATTCAAACAAAACATTTGAATATAATTCAATACAGTACAATAGTATAAACACCATCTTAAATAATGCATCACCTATAAAAAGTATTATATAGGTATGAGATTAGCTGCACTTAAAAATAAACAAATTGTTTCTTTCTACTTACTTACTTGTCTTATTTAGTTGGTAGAATATCTTTCTGTCTTTATGTTTGGTGTTCTATAGTTAAGTTCTGGCCCAAAAAAGGAATTGAGAAAGCCTTGATAAGCTTATATAAACTTTTATTTATAAAACAAAGGGTTGCAGAGAGTAACCACAAAAAGTTTTAACTTACAAAATACATTTATAAAATACAAAAACTAGTAACGATTTAACTTGTTTTTACATGCCAAACTTAGATATTTGATGTATGGGTCAAACACTGTCAAAATTTATATTTTTCGAAGACTTCGAAGATACAAACGCTATTTATCCCGCTGTAGAATACTGGAATTTAATCCAAGATACAGAATACTATTACTAATAGTTCACACTCCTTCAGTTTACTAACCTCTTTTTATCAAAGCAACGTGATTTCTTCAACTTTTTGGCGTCGTTTGTCGTGATCAATCTTCGTTTTCAGTTTTTGTTTGTACAGTGCCGTCACTGCAGTGTTTAACAAGCTTTTTTGACGTCAAAAATCCACATATTCAGACAGATAGTACGGGATAAACAACAGAGGTTTCCTAAGGTACCACTTTGGTGACAAATGATGGCGTTTTTTGTAGATGTTCACTATAAAAAGATGGATTTTTTCCTTGTGTCCATTCATACTAAACCAACCCGCCATCTTCTTGCTTGAATTAGTGTGTTTTAGCGGGAAATTTCTTGAGATATGATTGGCCAATAAAACTATGAACAAGGCTCCGACTTTAATCCGACGACTTCCGATGACGCATCGATAAAATCATCGAATTATGAAAGCACTGCCGCAAAAAGTATTTAGGTTTTTTAGCATACTTTTTCATATTTAGGCAAATGCCTTTCTGTAGAAGCTTGTGTATAAGCATGTTTTAAGCATTCGTGTTGTTTCTCGATGAGCGCGGGTGCTCTAGGATACAGGCTATATAGGGTATCCTCTTGGTAGGATACGTTACAATTTTTGTCATTCTAAGTCTAGAACATAGGGTTATATTTTTTTGGTCGAACAAAAAGCATGTTTTCGGTTTTTGTTATATCTGAATGAACAAGGCACTGTTGATTAATTGTTATTGATTAATTAATTAATTAATTAGTTAGTTTGATTGATCAATGATTGATTGATCGATTGATTGATTGATTGACTAATTGTTTAATTAATTGATTGTTTGAATGAATGAATGAATGATTGATTGATTGATTGACTACTTGATTGATTGATTGATTGATTGATTGATTGATTGATTGATTGATTGATTGATTGATTGATTGATTGATTGATTGATTGATTGATTGATTGAGTTTTATTCAATTTTACGCTATATATTTGCAACGGTGGGAAAGTTGTGCAAATTTAACTACAAATTTGCTTTTTAAATTGACATGAGCAAATTCATTAGTAAAATTTCGCAAAGTTACAAAACAGCAAAATGTAATTAGCACTTATAATAGCTAATAAGAATTGGCCGTACATATATTTTAAAACTACCAGATCTATTTAGGTTTGAAGTCTTAATTTTTTCAAGAGTAACTAAAGACAAAAAAATTAAAAGACAAAGAACTAGAGTAATCAAGTGTTGGTGAGACCACAACATGTATAATAAACATATATCTCATTTAACGGTTGACCTGATTATACAGGCAGGTAATTACTCGTTTTTCTAATTTTTACTTCTTTCAGATAGGATCGAGATTGGTGAAAGACCTGCTCGTATCATATGTAAAAAAAATCACATAATTCAGTTAAATCTCTATTTAGCCGACGTTGCAATACGTTTAAATTTGGGACCTAGTTTCAGTATCTGCTTACCGATGTTCACGCTTAAAAAAGCGCTATTAAACTGTGGTGAACTGTAGTGCATGCAAACAGGTTTTCGCTTGTATGAGAATGTCGATCAATAGAGGTTCCTAACAAACAACTATACAAGAGATGCCCATGTTTTAATTGTTGACAAAATATTCTTATACAGGTGCATCGTTTTTATCTCAAAAGAACGCGCTCAGCCTAATCAGATTCTGATCATTTACTAAGTTTGTCAAGCTTTGATCAAAACATCCTAAAAATTGTACTTTTATAGAAGACGGTCCAAACTTCAGTTTTACAATAAATTTGCAACGGCGTCAAAGTTGGCAAATTTAATGACGAATTTGCATTAAAAATTGACGTGAGCAAATTCATTAGTAAAATTTTGCAAAGTTACAAACAGTAAAGTTGAATAAACTATTGTGCAAAGTCGTGCAAATTTTCTTTTCAAATTTGCTTTAAATTTACCCTCGTAGGCAAATTTATTTGCAAATTTGGTAACTAATTTGCAAATGCGCAAATTCATATGCAAAGTCGTTGCAAATTTATCAGAATGCAAATTCAAAACACGCAGTTAGCAAATTACATGCAAATTTAGTTTAACAAATTTGCAAATTATTTGCAAATGTGCAAATTTATCGTAATTTCATTTTTTCGTCCCGTGTATTTCACACATGTATACACAATTTGTAGCAGAAGTGGTTGAGTCACCCAACAGTTATAACACCCAACCAGTACTCATGAATTTTGTTTGTTCTACCACTTACCATTATTTTTTACAAATTACTAAATAAAAGGGTGTGATTCTTGTTGAAAAGAATTGTGTGTGACCCACCAGGCACCAAGAAGTCACTCCACCAAGTGTGTCCACTGGTAACAGATTACTATTTTGTAATGATTGGCGTTTTGTAACGTTACGCTACGTTGTAAGACGTTACGCTACATTGTAAAATGCTACGCAACGTTGGGATATGTCACGCTACATTCTGACACTAAAGAAAAATGCGAAACTGTTTTGGAGCGCTAATTCAGACCCTGGTATTGTTTTTTGTGTTTCTTTAGGTGTTCCCTTTGTGCTTTTGTGGTGATGCACCTGCCCGTGCAATTGTACGCAATTCAAAGCAATTTAATGGTGAACATGGATGTGACTGGTGTGAAACACCTGGTGTACCTGTCCCAACCAACAAAGGTCCACCTACTCGATATTATCCCTATCGACCACCTGTGATACCTAGAACAGGGCGCAAGCAAGCCAAATACGCCCTTCAAGCCACAGATGAGAATTCTGTGAAAGGTGTAAAGGGAATAACAGTTGTGGACACTTTGCCCTCATTCGACACAGTCAGAGGTGTTACAGCTGACTACATGCATTCTGCCTGTTTGGGGGTAATGAGGCAGTTACACACAAAATTGTGGTTTAACAGCAAAAACCATGAGAAGGGATATTATATTGGGCGGAAAATAAGTATGGTCGACAAGAGATTGAAAGAAATACGTCCTCCAAGTGAAAACCACAGAGCCCCAAGATCAATTTCTGAACGTAATTATTGGAAAGCCTCAGAATGGAGGGCCTTCATTCTATACAGTCTGGTTATCCTCCAAGGTATTCTGCCATCCCAATATTTGAAACACCTTTTCTTATATGTTTTTGGCATTTACACACTCTTGGGTGACTCCATTACTGAGAATGCAATAGAACTTGCTGAAACGTCTCTAATCAAGTTTGTCATCCAAGTGGAACAATTGTATGGACTCAAGTGCTGCACGTTCAATGTCCACTCCTTGACACACCTTGCTAAATGTGTCAAAAACTGTGGTCCATTATGGGCAACATCTGCTTTTCAATTTGAGGCACACAATCACATGCTGCTGAAGATGTTTAATGGCACACAGTATGTGCCTCGACAAATAGCAAATACCTTTTTATTAAAAAAGGCAATATTGCTACTCACAATGCAATACACCAGTGAGAGTACAAGTGTTTGTGTCCAACATCTTCTGGAAAAGTTGAATGACAACAAAAGATTTACAACTGCAAGTAGTTTAGCAGGCTTTGGTACACTTGGAGCGGAAAAAAACATCCAGATGGGCGCACAAGAAGTGATTGCAGTACAAACCCTTTTAAATGTAAATGTAACAAATCGACGTGCACTGTTGCATCAACGATTTCTACATAATCACCAAATATATTCCAGTGTGAATTATACAAGAGCTAAACGCCACAGTAACTTTAGCATAATGTACCAAGACAATGGCATTGCCTATGGAACTGTTTCAGGTCTTTTGACAATAAAACCAGAGTGTCAATGTAGTGAGACTACTGAGCAATATTGTCATTGTAGAGTACTGAGTATAGTCCTAGTTCAGCCGATGACAGTTAACTCTAGATGTTTGTGTGAGGATGTAGAAGTAGGAGTGGCAAGTAATTTTCTTCCTCGGGTTTTGGGTATGAATAGGGTAAAAGCTATCATGCCACACCAAATATTGAAGAAATGTATCAGCATTAACTTAGGAAGTAGGACCTATTTTTGTCCCTTGCCATATAGGATCTATGGTGATTAATGTATAGAAATGTTACAAATGAAACCTTAAAGGTGCCGTCCAGTCCGTTCTGCGCATGTCCCCGTTTCTGTTTACATCGTTTGCTTACATTACATTATATAAATATTGAACATGAAGTATTGCGGATTTTGTTCACACGCTTGAGCTTTTCCGCCTAAAAAGCGTGTTATAAGAAGCTGTTTGGTTCCTAAATGTTGTTAATATATCAAACTACCACTCGTGCCTTCGCCACCTTTAACGAATACTCGCTTTCAAACTGTCGCAAATCTATTCCGTTAAAGTTTGTTTACATGTGGGGTCCCCAACGTTTGAAATATCACACATGCGCAGAACGGACTGGACTGCACCTTTAAGCTGTATATAAATAAATAAAATATTGTATATAAAAGATGTGCATGCATGTGGATGGTAGATTCAAATCTGCTTTCATAGTTATAATTCTGTGGTATTAATAAAAGTGAGTTTAAATGTAAAATAAATAATTGTTTGCCCTTTTTAATTTAAAGAAAATAATTTTAAAAATTTAGTTCTATAGAATATTCCATAGATCCCAAAATTCTAAAGAATATTCTATTAAATGCAAATTCAAAAGAATATTCTATGGAATTTTTTAGTTCTATAGAATATTCCATAGAATGTTGAAATTCTATAGAATATTCTAATAAAGTTACAGAACATTCTCTTGAATGTTTAGAATGTGCAAAAATTCTAAAGAATATTCTATGGAATTTTTTAGTTCTATGGAATATTCCATAGAATCCCAAAATTCTATAGAATATTCTAAAGAATCCTATAGAATATTTTTGTATGGGTAAAAGCCATGGAAATCGAGTTGAACCAAGAAAGTCCTAGAAGCTTCTCTCGCACGAGGCTACGAGCAAGGTAAAGAGATTCGAATTCAGTAATCGTTTGTTTTATATTGTCCTACTTATTGTAATGTCAAATTTTCTCTGGCTCTCGTTGTCAATTTTCCTGTTTGATTGTCCAATACATACCATTTTATACTGATCGAAGTTTAGTTTATAGTGTAGTTGAAGTCAATGTTTATTATTAAAGTGATCATCTTTTGTCGTCAACAATATTTGGCTTAATCTCTTCTTGTCTTCTCAATTTTACAGTAATAGTCAATTGAGGTTCCTAACAAACTCTCAAATCATTCTTTCTTTTTTTACCATTCTTTAACCACCGTTGCTTTCACGATAAGGATTTATCTTATGTAAAACTAAAGCATTCAGATTTTGAGGTAAAAGTTATTTGTGATTATGAAATATTAAATTATTGGTATTAAACAGACTAACAGTAACTTAACTTAACCTATGTTTTTTATTGTTTGTTTGTTTGTTTGTTTGTTTGTTTGTTTGTTTGTTTGTTTGTTTGTTTGTTTGTTTGTTTGTTTGTTTGTTTGTTTGTTTGTTTGTTTGTTTGTTTGCTTATTCATTAATATATTATTTTCTCTTATTTTCTAGTCCATAGGGAAGAGTTACCATGTTCAGTTGTGTTCAACCATTCCACTTGCTGTCTATATTGGTAAGTAAAATCCTTAAATAATACTGGTAGTTTATTTATTGACATAATGATCTGTTCCAATAGGCATGTTTATATCTCAAAATACTATTAGCAGGTTATATATTGGTGTAATAATAAAGTTTAATATTGGTCTATATACTGTATATCAGTATCATGGATATGCGAAGAACACATATCACACATCTGGATATTTTAGAAAGTTGACTGGTTTGATAAAATATATCTATTCCAATAGGCATGTTTATATCTATATTATATTATAATGATCTATTCCATATTATATTGGTCTAGTCCATATTATATTGGTCTAATAATAAAGTTTAATATTGGTCTATGTATGTATATATATATATATATATATATATATATCAGTATCATGGATATGCTAAGAACAAATATCAGTGATATCACACATCTGGATATTTTAGAAAGTTGACCGGTTTAATAAAATATAGGACTCAAACTGGTATAATGTCATACTAATAATATTGGTATAATTTTAGTGATATATAGATACTGCATATTCCTTATACATTACTGAACATCCCTATATTCTAATTGTGTTAAAAAATACAAGAATTCTGCTAGGAAAGTAGAATTTTCTGTCCAAATTGTTTGTTCGGTAACTGCAATCTTGTAGTTAGGAATTATGTATGAGCATGTGACCTTTGGAGGGAATCTTACTCTTGACCCTTGGAAGCTAGTCAGCTAGTAGGTCATTATCACATCTGAGAGCCCATCTGTGATACAGTGTATGATGGAAGATAGTCCCTAAATATACTTTGTAATTATAAAGTTTAATATTGACATTAATTCACACTCCAGCAGATGATTTTACTCTCTAAGGGATGGTAGCAATGGTATTGGGTCAAGTGAATTACTTATTCCTACCTGAGCCAGCCAAAAATGTCTCTTATTGTTTTACTAAGTTTATCAGCAGCTGATGATTCCTATTGTAGGCATCAATGGGTTAAATGGAATGAATATTTAAACAAACAAACAAACAAACAAACAAACAAACAAACAAACAAACAAACAAACAAACAAACAAACAAACAAACAAACAAACAAACAAACAAACAAAAATTACAACTGAACAAAATCAAAATTTTAACTTATAAATTGAAATTTTGAGTTTAAATATTTGAGTTACAGTAATTAAATATTATTTAAAAAATTCTTGAACTAATTTAAATTCTCATTTTACAGGACTGGACCAGTACACGTTGAGTGATGCAAAAGCCGACTTCTCAATGAAAGAAAAGGATTGTTGATCTTCAAGATGATTCCGCTGATGTTCCCTTGTGCCATTGCTGATTGGATTGTTGTTAAGTACACTTTGAAAATAACCAACATTCTAAATATCTCATGTAGTATCCTAAATGCTGAATGATGTATTTTGGATATAGATGCAGAACCACATACATTGTTAAGTTGTTAGTCTAGGAGTTTTAGCTATCAGTTAATATTTGGGAATTTGAACTGCCAAAAATGGTTTGCATATGACCATTTTCCTGTATACCATGTATATAATTAGTAGTTAATTAGTTATTATAGTAAGTGACTGTATACATGTACTTTAATGTCATCCTGATGTAAACACTCACAGTTCATATGTTAATTAAAATATATTAAATATGTTGACAATGTTAAATGTTTTTAAAAATGTTTATTTTCTCTTAGTCATTGTGTTGAATGACATGTTTCAAGGTGTGTTATTATGCACACCTACATGTGTAAGATAACACATATCAGGGCATGTTGCATAGCACACCTTTGTATTAACACACCTATACAGTAACACATCTTAACATGTGTTAATATATAACATACACCATAATAACCAACTCTTAAGGTGTGTTAGAAAACCTAACTTAAGGTGTGTTAAAATTTGGACAAAAAAGGTATGTTAATTATTTAACACACCTTTTTTTAGAGAGTGTTTTAGAGAGTGTTATTCTAATTTGTGGGGTCCAACAAGATGGTGTGATCTCTGAGTTAGCATTTTTTTGGATAAAAGAAAGTTTCACTTGTACCAATTAGCTTTGATTATTCTGTCACAACCTTAATTATTTATTTAAATGTTGTGAATTGTAGGCGACGTTTCTTGCAAGTAAGCAGTGAGTAAAACATGCAAAACTGATACTTTTTCATGTTACTGGTATTTGTTATAGTTACTATTTCAACCAATTAAAAGTTGGTTGAATCTACCATTTGAATTTCTCTTGACCAATGCATTTGCTTGACCAATTTTTATTGGTTACAACGACCAATATTTATTGGTTGTTTGGTAACAACCATTGTTTATTGGTTAAAATGACGAATAAAGTTTTGGTTATAATAACCAATGTTTTTAGGTTGAAATGACAAATATTGTTTGGTTAAAATAACCAATGTTTTTTTGGTTAAAATAACCAATAATATTGGTTTCAACCAATAATATTGGTTGTTTCAACCAATAATATCGGTTGTTTCAACCAGTCAAATATTGGTCATTTCTACCAAAACGATTTGGTTGAAACAACCCATTTTAAATTGGTTCTCTCAAACTCATCCAGGTAACCTTTTTTTTTTGGTTGTTTCAACCAGTCAGTTTTTACAGTGTATGTCGCCTGCCTCGCGGCTCTCCCTCCGGGCTCGGGGGGATGAGATCCGCGCGTTTTGGGGAACGACTGTGACCCCCGACTACAGTGTCGGTTGGGACCATGTTATCCTCTACGATGGGGACGGGTCGGAGGTCGGGCGATGTGCGTTGCGGCATAGCCGGGCGTGCACGTTTGTGGTGGATTAGGTGGGGGTTGTCATTTCATGTGCATTCCTTACATACCCATCCATTTCCGACTCCCTCTGCCGGTCTGAAAAGATCGGCCCTGGGTGACCATGATGTCATTTGCACCGCCGACATCTTTATATCCTGAAGGGGCTTAACTCCAAAACAAGAGCAAGTGTAATATCTGTTCTTATCAGCTTAATAGTTTACTATTTCGCTGTCGAGAAGTTGATCAGGTCCTCGGGTGTTTAACCTCGTTTGCGCTTTGCCTGTCGCGACACGTTGACCGGTTTTCAACCGCCAGCGATCCCATTGTGACCAGCTCCGCTTTGCTAGGATTAGGGCGCTAACTAGTGAGTAGTTACAGTCTTCGGACTGTTCTCGGAAACTAGTAAGGTTCGCTACGAAGTGCCGGTGTCTAGGCTACGCCTGTGCTATAGTTTAACCTGTCGCTATACGTGTTAGCGGCGGTCGACTTCTTCGGAAGAAGGCTGTCGTTAGCTCTTCTCGTTCGCGCCTCAGGGCCTGGCCGTTCTTCTGAGAACGCGTGCTGCGTACCCTGACACCGCTGAGGAGACGCTAGTCTAACGCTTATAGCGATAGAGATTTATCTTCTTCTCTCGCAGTGGTTTCTACGCGAGACGATATCGCTGTCCTACAGTGACTTCGCCTCGTTTAGCCCCCGCTTTATTATTTTCGCTCTTTGTTTTTATTCCTGTGAGTAGGCTCTTCTTTCGCTTTTGCGGCTCACATAAGTATACCTTGCGAGTTGTTCCTTTATTATTTGATATTATACTTCATTATTTCCCCGACTAGCGAAGACTACAGCACGAGTACGAGCCAAGTACCGAGCTAGTTGGAATCTGTTTAGTCTAGCATTATTGTTCATCAAATATTATTTACCGACACGGGCAGTTTTACCGTGAATTTGCATGTTAGTTCGTTAGTTATAGTTTTCTTTTCCTGGGCGCTCGAACGTTGGTTTTGTTTCGTTCGCTCTTTCTTACTCTAGCTGTTTATTTTTCTTCTTCTCTCGCAGCGGTTTCTACGCGAGACGATATCGCTGTCTTACAGTGACTTCGCCTCGTTTAGCCCTCGCTTTATTATTTTCGCTCTTTGTTTTGATTCCTGTGAGTAGGCTCTTTCTTTCGCTTTTGCGGCTCACATAAGTATACCTTGTGAGTCGTTCCTTTATTATTTGACATTATATTTTTTTATTTCCCCGACTAGAAAAGACTACAGCACGATTACGAGCCAAGTACCGAGCTAGTCGGAATCTGTTTAGCTTAGTATTATTTACGGTGGCCCAGAGGGGCAAAACACAAAATACCCAATCCCGCAACACAAAATAATTGATGCCAGAACACAACAATCAATTCCAAAACACAACAATCCATTCCAAAACACAAACTTTTCTGAAACACAACAATCAATTCCAAAATACAACAAACTTTTCTAAAACACAACAATCAATTCCAAAACACAACAATCAATTCCAAAACACAACAATCAATTCCAAAACACAACAATCAATTCCAGAACACAACAATCAATTCCAAAACACAACAATCAATTCCAAAATACAACAAACCTTTCTGAGACGTGACGCAAATTTTGAACAACCATTACCGAACTAAAACACAACTGGCACTTGTAAAACAAAACAAAGTTTGCCAAAACACAAAACAAATTGCCAAAACACAACAAAATTTACCAAAACACAAAACGAAAAGTGTCGAAGGCATGGGGCGAGGGTAGCCCACGGCCACGCAAATCCCCCACGAGATCCCCACGCAGGACTATTCGTCCACCATGTTTTGTCAATCATGTGGAAGCTGGATGCAAAAGAGTTACAAGTTTTGCCCGAAATGTGGTACAACAGTTCAAGGTAATGTTGCTTCTACCTCAAGTGCTGTTTCTACTACCACCAAAGTATCTAATTTCCAAAGCTTTTTGTCGAAAGAGTCAAAAGAACGACAGAGTTCCTTCAAACCTAAGTCGACTCAGGCTGGGAAACGACAAAAAAATATGGAAGAACTGGTCACTATATCTATTGGAATTGGAACATATACAAGTGGCGTCTTTAAAGCTGTAAGAGGGAAATCCCTTCCTTTAAAAGTCAGTAACTGCGCCTCAGCAAACAAAGTTCTGGAAGAACCTTTAAAGAAACGATCGTCTTACGATCGGTCGTTTCGATGTGACAGATTATATTCCCTCTGCTATCCAGATGGAAGCCAAGTAATTACTTTACCAGGAAGTACAGAAACATTTACGTTGGAAAAATACAAAGACGATTTGGGAAAGTCATATCAAAGAATTTCGTTATTCTTATGCTTGTCACTTGAAAACACTGCCTCACAATCAGACTGTCGTGACTCAGATCTTGAACCGAACAACTGGTCAGACGAGGCTGACGAATGTAACTGCGAAATTGGAGATTTGCCTGAGGATTGGTTTAAGGATGACCCTGATTTTTTGTGTGCGGAAGACGGCAGTTCTAAGGCTGCTATCAGTAACATTTATACTGTATCACCTCATCAGCCCACTGGCCCCACTGGCAGTAATACTACTGTATCACCCCCTGCAGAGTTTGGTATTTGTCAGTCTGGTATTTGTCAGGCATTCACTTAGGCTAAGTACTGATTCCTGAAAGCTTGGCATAGCATGTGTGTACTCTAGCAAGACCACATGGCAATGCATAATTGCATACAGGTAGATTTATTTTAAGGAGTAAAATAAAAGTAAAAGTAAACCATAAGGCTCAGGTATTTAGATCCTGGGTGTGATTACCATCCTTGGTGTATTGTGTTGGTAAATAATTGTGGAAAATGGTTAATAATTTGAGGTTTAAAGTGTTCTAAAGGATAATAATTATGACTGGGATTAAGAATAAGGTGAAGGTGACATTAGGTTTAATATTGGGGTCATTTGTCAGGGCGGGTGACTTCATTAAACACAATTGAAACATAGTGGACTACATTCCTGATAGTTTGTGATGAAGATTATGATACTGTAGATACACAGAGGATGTCACAGTGCATAAAGAACAAAAAGTATGTCATGAGATGGAGTGGTATCACAATTGTTCTTTTCATGATATAACATGCATCTTCTGTTGCATCTATTACAGTCATGGGCTAGTTGTACGAAGCCTGAATTGAATACATGTAGCTTATCTGGTGGATAAGTCTAAAAGAACAGCACTAATTGTGCTTTGAACAACCTAATTTAAATTGTATCCACTGAGTAGCCATTTATGTACATGTATCTGCTAGTGCTGTTCAGTGAATAAAAGTTAAATTAGCTGAGGTTGTTCAAAGCACAATTAGTGCTGTTCTTTAGCCATACTTGTCCACCAGATAAGCTATCCAGGCTTCATACAACCGGGCCAATGTGCACAGAGAAATGTAATTTACTTGTTTCATACAACAAATATTTAATTTTCCAAAAATTCAAGATTCTTATATCATCAATTCGGTACGGCTTTTGAATAAAGGGAAACTACAGAAAATTATTCCAATAGAAAAATATGAAAGATGAAATTTATGTTTTATTACATCACGAATGATACTGTATATATAAATTTTAAAATTTAGCAACCTGATTGGCTGATAATAGAACGATGGATGTTGTGTTAACAAATAAATTCCCAATGCAGCCAGGTGAAGAATCAGACATAGTTTAACGCTACTCTGGCTTAAACGTTTTTTGAACGTAGCTTAAAACGTTACTGTTCATGACCCAACGTTTCAACACTCCGATCTAGTGTCTTCATCACGGGTGATCGTTGTGAAGACAGGTCCCATATTTATACTCTCATATCAACAAGATGTATTAGGCTTCCAGCAGTAGACCGCCATCATCACAATCTAATGGAGCATGGGTGCTATTGATGTACCAAGCTTCCAAACAATGTCTTTGGTGATACCGTGGATTGGTAGTGATAATTTTTTGAATTATCTCCTGCAATCTCATGGTTGGTTTTGCACAGATGCTCCAACAATGCTTTTTGGTGCTCTTTTAAATGTGTGCCAAACTGACATTTTGTCTGGCTGATGTGCTTTAATCCTTCAATAAAAAGCTAATTAATACAGTCATTGCATGGAATGGAATAAATAGCATTTTTTCTCTGTTCTTTCACAATGTGAATCCTTAGGTTTTTCAAAAATATGACCTAGCGTTAAGAAAGGTTGTTGAGCAACTTTTATGTTGAAAATACCTAAGATTCTTTTAATTGGTTCTGTAATTCCTTGAATGTACGGAACAATCGCAAAACCCATCATCGAATTTTCATCCTCAGTGTTTTTTTTAAGAAATCATTAGGATAGTTATTCATGCACCTTTAAAACGTCAAATACATATTGTTGCTCATTTTCCCTTGACTCAGCACTAGATGGTATGCCCTGGGCTCTCAAGAACTTTGTTTTTGAGAGCCCAGGGCATTTAACATTTAAGCAAGCAGAGTGCTTGTTTTACTGGGGTTGTTGCATAAAATGCTGATAATACAGTACCCTTTTTGTTTAATAGGCTCTAATTCTCAGGCTTCAAACCAAGATGTCCTTAGCAGTATAAGTGAGCAGAATAGTTGCATATCTGTGGGTATTGGTCAAGGTAGTGTACATTGTCTGTAATTTTAATTTGAATATTGACTGTTGGTCCAGATGGAGAGGGTTATCCATTATGAATATGAATTACCATTATAGAATAGGCTTCTCCACTGATGTTATGCGCAAACTATACCAAGATTTATGTCACTGTACATTTTGGTTGTTTTATGTTATTGATTTCTTTAGCTGCTTTTTCCACTACTACTCTAGATTGTTAAAAACCAACATATTATGGTCTCTTTCGGTTTAAGGAACTCAAGTTGACATTGAAGTGCCAATCAAGGAAGTAGTTGTCCACATATTTAATGTACTCAAAGACTTGATAGAAGAATGCAAATATGTTGACATTCTTAAATTCAACTTAAATGTAGCTATTATTAACGAGCGAGGGCAGGTAGAGGAAGGGAGAGGGTTAGGGGTTCTACGTGAAGTTGTAAGTTTGTTTTGGAACCAGTTTTTTTACCTCATTGTCAAAAGGTGCAACAGAAAAAGTACCTTCAGTCAGACATGATTATCAACGGTTAGAGTGGGGCGCAATTGGTAGGATTTTGGTGTATGGGTACTCTAGGATAAAATACTTCCCAGTTACACTTTCAAGTGTATTTATGGGCTCTTGTTTGTTTGGTGAGTGTTCTATCAGTGATACTTTTCTTCTTGAGGCATTTGACTTGTATCTTTCTAAAGATGATGCTGATGTCCTGAGTAAGTGCAAACAGGGTCAATTTGAACCTGATGATGAAGACCATCTGGAAGTACTCAGTAGTTATAAGTGTTATAAAAATCCAACTCAGGAAAATATTCTGCTTATTATCAGTCAACTGGCACATCAGGAACTTATTCAAAAATCGAAGTATATATCTAACTGTTGGAAGCCAGTTATTGCCCCATTACTTAATTATCCAGGTTTAGGGTCTATAGATGACATGATGAAGATGTACGAGACAAAAAAGCCCACAGCAAAGAAAGTTATCAAATTGTTAAATGCTTCTCCTTCTAATGATTCAGAACGTAACTGTTTTGATAATCTGAAGCGATATATCAAGTCTCTTGATCAGACTTCTCTTAAGTGCTTTCTACAATTTACTACAGGCAGTGACTTGATCACTGTTCCATCTATATCTGCATCATTTACAATGCTTGATGGGGTAATGCGTAGGCCCGTTGCTCATACATGTGGGCCAACTTTCGAAATCCCTACTACTTATCAGTCTTACAATGAGCTTGCTGAAGAACTTACCAGTGTTATTACCAACAAGGAAGCATGGTCATTCACAATTGTTTAAATCTTTAAAAGATGGTGTTGGACATAGAAATGTGAAAAGTTTTACTTTCATATGTTGTTAGTGTTTAAGTTCAGGTTCTATTGTAAATTTATATTGCAATGTACCACCATAGCAAAAAAGATGGCCAAATGTCAATTTTACCATAATGCTTTGCGAACCAAAATTAGTTCTAATAACAACTAAAAATATTTAAACATGCATTCTTCAAAATTCTTTTTCACCCCATAACTTTATAGTTTGGAGTATTTCATATTTTTAACTATACGACGTTTTGTCGCTATCTGATCTTTTTTCAAGATACGGTTTTCATGAAATGAAAAGCTTTATGTAACTAATTATGGTATAAAATGGACATGTCGCCATCCTTTTTGTTATAGGGCATTATGTTAACGTTGAAAGTACTGTGCTGTCACAAAACTTCGTCCCCAGGGCCATTTGTGGGGGCTGGGCCAAGATGGCGGCCAAAAACAAAATGGCGGGAACAAATGGCCCAGGTGGAGGCTAGCTCAAAATGCACAGTATATTGCACATTTTATTAACAAGAACTCAGTCCTTTACAAAATAATTATACCCAATTACACCTAATTATTGCATGAGTTAAAATAAGATTTCCCGTCGACAAGACCTTCCTGACAAGGCCAAAACCATCTAATTTATGCAATAAGCTCTTGACCAATCAGCGGCTGAGATTAGCTTCCACCAGGGCCATTTGTTCCCGCCATTTTGTTTTTATTCGCCATCTTGGCCCAGTTCCCTACAAATAGCCCTGGGTACGAGGTTCGTGCTGCGGTCATTCCCCATTATACAAGTTTATTTGTTCTTGACGTTTTTGACACTATTTGGGCATTTTGAATGTTTTAAAGATAAATGTAGATGGGGTATAAACTGCTGAATTGTAATTGACATTTAAACTGTACTCTTTGGTTGTTATACATGTAAACAGCAAATAAATGGTGTCGCGTTAAACTTACGTGGTGATGTAACAACAGAGCTATAAACTATTAGTCTATTAGTATTAACTAGTAGTCTATCAACATTGCTGCATTCTTAGAGGGTTGTGCTATTAGTGACAAACCACTAGAAGCGAAAAGTGCCAGTTTTGGAAACCAGAACAATGGCGGAAACTTTCCGTTCTGTCTTTGATTTCATATTGTTTTCCATAATTTTTAAGTTTGACCGACTGACTGGTTGATACTAAGACAATTAGACAACTCGCACTCGTGTTCCATGAATGATTGACAACTCGGCTTCTACTCCTCAAAGAACCGGGCTCGATCGTTGTCTAATTAATTCTGCAATTATTCGGGCAGATTTCTGGTTGTCAGCTGAGCCAGAATATGGATTGTGCATGAGCTCATTGTCCTCATCACTACTTCAGTTCATGAACAGCGGCCTCACATCGACCAAATAACTTACATGCAGTGCACTTTTTCCGTAATCAAACTTGCCGAAATAGATCAGTGCTTTGGCTGCATGTTAATTAATAAGTTATCTCAGTCTGTCCCTAATGAAGATGCAATCACTGAATATTATAAATAGGATGATGACTTAGTAAAGCTTTGACAATGAGTTTGAAATAGACTTTCGTCTTGCTATTTGAGTCAGTTTACAAGACGTTATGCTTTAAAGAATCTACATGTAAACCATAAATTGGGCCGTATTAATCACAGTGTGTTAAAGTAGTCTTTATGTTACGAATATCCTTTGTTTATTTACTTTTAAACCTTTAATGTTGTAGACACTAGCCTTTTCTACAGGAAACTGTTAGTTATCTGTGCCAGCAATTTCCAGTAGACTTTCATACAGGAAAACTGCATCTTCAGGTGTATTTGGAATTTCCAACTGGGTGTTTTCTAAAACATACTGAAAGTACTCTTCATGAACACTTTGTTCCTCTTCGTATGTTAAGTTTTCCCGAAGAGAATTTATTTGCCCCGAAGAGACTGGGTGTAATAAACCGTCCACTCCACCATGAATCTCCGGGAGAAAAAATAGCTCATCAGGTCTTCCACTCGTCGTTTTATGCCTAGAACCTCGTATTAAATGCGTGTTCCAGTGCTCTACTGTTTTGTTTATTTCATCTTGTAGCACTTTAGTAAAACAAAACCAAAGCCATTCCATCTGCATCTCGTTACCAGGGTTGAAAATTTCTTGTGCAATGAGATTTCTGAAAAATGCGATCCACCAGTCAGTTTTACTTTTCCTAAAAAAAGAGCACCAGCCCTCGATTCGTTGATTCGCTGGCGATGATCCATACTTGTGAGCATTGACATCGTCGCGAAGCGTACATTGCATTGCAGCCATCACCCCATTCTCAGTTCCACAGTCGGTCCTTACCTTGACTGGACAGCCGCCTAGATCTGAGACACTTTCCAAATAGAAATTAGCAATTATGTCTGGGTGATTATTTGATTTCGTTACTTTGAGCCATATAATCCTCCTACTCCATCCGTCTATGCACCCATGGATAGGAAACCCGAAAGGTTTCAATTTATCGTAGCCATCCACGTGCCATGTATGGTTTGGCCCAGGCGAGTGATATTGTCTTCGTTTAAGTCGCCTTGATTTTCTTTGCTGGCAGCCTTCTGGATCGAGCTCTCTCATCATGTCAGCTACGACATGTCTAGGAACAACAATATTTTCTAATCGCAGTGTGTGCCACATACTTCTGTATCCTACTAGACTGCCTGATCCATGTAACTTCTGTCTATTTCGTTCTCGAACCATATCCAAGTCATAGGAAGGCATTTTTCTTCGCAAATTGTATTCTTGAAGACGATATTTCAAAGTCCTAACAGACATCGTAATGCCGTGGAATTTTAGTAAGAACTCAACGATAACATTGTAAGAATATCCCCTTGAAAAATAGTACGAAATTAGACTTCTTTCATCCTGATCAATAATGGACGAGTCGTTAGACGACATGTTGCTTTGAAAAACTACATATTTATGTTCCTCATGGCTGCACGGCAAATAAAGAAAATACTATCATTTGTGTTTTGGCAAACTTTGTTTTGTTTTACAAGTGACAGTTGTGTTTTAGTTCGGTAATGGTTGTTCAAAATTTGCGTCACGTTTCAGAAAGGTTTGTTGTGTTTTGGAATTGATTGTTGTGTTCTGGAATTGATTGTTGTGTTTTGGAAATGATTGTTGTGTTTTGGAATTGATTGTTGTGTTTCAGAAACGTTTGTTGTGTTTTGGAATTAATTGTTGTGTTTTGGAATTGATTGTTGTGTTTTGGAATTGATTGTTGTGTTCAACTTCAATCCATCGTACGAAGATGCCTCCATCGGGAACCGACGCCTGCAGAAATCGACACCTTCCTCGCTGGCTCTGTAGAAGGTCCCTTCGCTAACCACAGCCGTGCGAGCAATAGTGCCACACTATGGTCCAGAGCTCGAGCAGCAAGTCGACAACTTAAAGTGCGTTAACAATGCCAAATCCGATGATCCAACCATCTCCCATGACGCAGACTCCTCAGCCAAACCACGCTCTGCTGCACAGATGTGTCAAGATCGTCACGCAGAGTTCTACAAGTCCAAACCGGATCAAGGAAAGGTTGCCCGGTGCATCCAACACGACCGCTTCGCCACCAGTTCCGATTGGCTATTCACGGGCAAAGGCATACGCTTTTGTGACTGGCGCTTCATACATCGAGCACGAACCAACACCCTTCCAACCAACGCCAACAAGAGCCGATGGTGCGACACCAACCCTGCCTGTCGTCTTTGCCATGGCCCCAACCAAACAGAAACCTTACCTCACATTATATGCCACTGCCGACCGAACATGGTTTCAATCAGGGAACGCCACGACCGCGTCGCCAAACGCCTATCAGCCGCAATATACCGTGGAGAAGTTCCCTTGACGCTCCTGGCCGAGATCGCCCTGACATCCTCATTAAAGACGAAAACCGAATACACATTATTGACATAGCCTGTCCTTTCGAGAACGATACCGACGCCTTGACCACAGCAGCCACCCGAAAGATCGAGAAATACTCATATTTAATCCCTCACTTCGAATCCCGTGGGCTAACTGCTACCGTCTGTGGCTTTATCGTTGGATCGCTTGGATCGTGGTACCCAGATAACGATAAGGTCCTCAACGCACTTCGGATCAGCCACCGGTACCGGACCCTCTTCCGTAAACTCTGCTGTACAGATGTGATCCAGGGCTCACGTAACATCTACGTCGACCATCTCAATGGCCGCCCTTGAGGCGACCAAACTTTTTCTTTAACGCATTAGGCCTACACAACTACACGCACTTTAAATTTTAATTTGCCAACTCATGGCACCTAATGTAATTTATTATCATACATAGTAGTCAATAGGACTCATACTATAAGATACAGGAGGTTATGACAACCCAATCCACTATGAGCTTAACTCTCCTCATTTCAAACTGCACACACCCAAAACTAGCAAAACATGATATACGACGTCAATCGGACACATGCCTTAACCAGGAAGCTACGACATAAATGAGCGTATGCGACCTATTTTCGACCACCACACACACCAAAACATAGAAAATTGCACTTAGGTTTTAATAAAAGAACTCTGTTCTTATCAGCTTAATATCTGATATGCCAGGCAACGCCTGGCTCATATATTAAACTGATTTTTGGGCTTCGGCCATGGAATTGAAGCTTGCTTCGCCCTGGCCACGGGTTGTCTCGGTATTGCACTACCTCCGAGTACGGCCCTCTTCCCTTCGCGGAAGAACATCACCATCAAAAATTACAAAAAAATTATAAACCACTCATGTGTATGGCCTCCACTAATTCTGCACGACACTTGTTTATATTTTGCAGATATTCAGAAAACCCATCAAGCGCCACACGTTCAACCCGCCCGAACTTCGCGTTCCACCCACCACGAACCAACAACACCGTCGGAAGACCGAGGTAAGCACACGTCTCTCGTAATGTTTTAATTGGGTTTTTTTACTTGGCAGTCCTAGTACCCGGTCATAGGCTTTCTGCAACATACAGATGCATCCTTACCTGACGCGAGAGGTACTTTGATCAACAAGGAAGTCCTCTCAGGATGAGGCCCTCTCATTGCACTTCGACTGGGTTGACTCCTGCGATTACCCCAAATGTGAGTAACTCGAGCGTATAATTTCTGGTAGTGGGGACCTGCGTTCGCGCTCGTCCCCTTACAACAAACCAATCAAAATCAAACCGAACTCATCCATCGCACAACGCGAGCACACAACTTCGTTGAACATTCGATTTGACCGTTCTTATGTTCGTCGTCGACCTCTCGTGCCACCGCCGACCAACTGCTATAAAAAAACATATTTTCACCTCATCGAATGTCTACGACCATACCACTGGGAAAGCACCGGTTCTCGTCTGATTACCGAAGTAAGCCCGGTCGGGCGGCGTTAGTACTTGGATGGGTGACCGCCTGGGAATACCCCGTGACGTAGACACCTTTTTCCTTTTCTTTCAGGCGCTTCGAGCGCGTCCGCTGACCTGAGCCCAACCACATCGTCGTTTTAGCTTCTTTTCGGACAAAACTTCTTTTTTTTTATTGTTCTTTATCGCTTCTCGGCCTATTGGCTTCTTAGTCGAATAGTTCCGTGCTGGTTTTAGCGATCGCTGTGACTGTGGTGGATCCATGCTAGAGAGCTCTTAACACTGCTACAGTTTCTACGAGTTGTACAACGCCTGCTGCTGTCCTGGAGTCTCGTGACCTGGCCTGGTGGTAGTTCTCCTTAGAACTTTCGTGGCTTCCTGACCTCGTGGCTGGTGGCTTCTGGTGCCCTGTTTGGCACTCTTCTCGTGTTTGGCCCGGCGCTTTTGGTCGTCTAGTGCCCTGTTTGGCACTCATCTCGTGGTTGGCCCGCAGTCTTTGGTCGTCTGGTTCAGGATTCGTGCCTCCCCTGGCGGGGATCGGCGGTGGCTGTCCAGACCTCTTGCTAGTCTTCCTTTCTATTGGTCCTGGTTCGTCTTACGAGGCTGGCTGTGTGTGGTGACTTTGCGGTCCGTGAGTCACCTCTACTTTTTTTTGTGTGTGTTGATACTCTAGGATTAGCCTGGGTATCATATTTTCTTTAGCTTCGTAGGATGTCTGTGCCATATGCCAATCGTTCGGCTTATGTTCTGCTTCCGGTGCAGGCCCTTGCGGGTGGTCCTGCCCCTACCGACAAGGAAGTTAAATTAGATCTTGGGAAGCAATTTGGAATTGATCGCCTCCATGTTTATTTTGAGTGCGTTCAAATCCTCGCCCTGGATCGCTGGCGCATTTGTTTTAAGTCCCCGAACATGATGGAGGACGTCTGCCAGATTGGGATCTCCTTTCGTGGGTTCCCTGTGCAGACCACGCCTATCTCTTCCCGTACCTGGGTCAGTTTTCAGCGGCTGGCCTATGGAATTCCCATGGCTATTCACGTGGCGATTCCCTCTAAAATCGTCATCAAGGGCCATTCTTGTAGGATTTGGTACCGTGGTCAGATCTCGACTTCTTTTCGTTGTGGTACGTCTGGTCACCAAAGTGCCGAGTGCCCTTCCCGGGGTCCTCCCCGGAGTACTAATGCGAATCCTGATACTCCTGTTGACACCCCAGCTGGGGGTTCTCAAGACTCATCCGCCTCTTATTCTTCCGTAGCTGGTGGGTCCCGGTCGCCCCAGGTGGTTGTTCCTCCTGATGGCGGTTCTTGTTCAGGTTCGGCGGTTCTTCCGTGTGATGCACCCGTGGTAGATCACCCCTCGGTAGGGGGTCTTTATGGGACACATGGCCAAACATTGCTTGTTGTTCCTCCGGTTCTTGGTACCTCTGCGAGTGCTTTGGCACCCCCTACTGTCTCCTCTACTCAGGTCCAGCCCCTGGTGGTCGATCCTCCTTCTGGTCACCTCGCCTTGGGATCTTCGGATCCCTCAGGTGCCATCGTGCCCCAGGGTCCCTCCGTAGTGGTTGATCCCCAGTCTGTTGGCCTCACTTCGGCAACTTCGCGATTGCCGTCTGTCAATTGTTCTCGGGACCCTCGTTCGGGAGTGGCTCCTTTGGGTGATGTGCCTTCGGGATCGCATCCTTCCTCCTCGCACGTCCCTTTTGGGTCCTCTAACCCTGAGTTGGAGTCTCCCCATACTGAGTCTCCAATGGTCGTGTCAGTCGCTGTCGGCCAAAAGCGTCGTCGTCGCTCCCCGAGTGACGAGGATGCGCAATCGGATCCAAGCTCTCGCAAGAAAGCCTCCAATGAGGCGCAGCTTGCCGGGACTATTCTTGCTGAGGATTTTCCTCTTCCTCCGGAAGTCCCTGGGGATGATCTGACCAAGGATTCATCCCGCGATATGGTGCTTCCTGACTCGGGTGCTCCAGAAACCTCGGCCCCATCTGGTGCTGAGTTGGTCCCCCCACTGCGGTTGGTGGTTCCTCTGTCCCCCCGTCTGATGGTTTTACCCTTATCACTAGTAGGCGAACCAAAAATCGTGGTGTTTCTGCCAAGGATTCGGACAACGGTAGTGCGTCCCGGTCCCACAGTAGGGATCGGCTCTCTTGTGGAACGCCCCGCACTGGTACTGCGGTTGCTAAGTCTCCTCAGGCACTTCTGTGTGCTGTACGCCAAACTACGTGCCCTGCGCCACTGCCGGCTCCGATTACTCGCCGCAATTCGTTTGCAGTGCTACCTGATTTGTTTCCGCTGCTGGGTGACAGTGACGATGATGATGAATTAATTGGTGGAATGCTAACCAGTTCGGGTAATCTACGCTCCCGGGACCCATCCCCGGCTGGCGATCGTCTCCCCAACCCTCCTTTTGTGGGTTCGGATGCTCCTGCTTCTAATGATTAAATTACTTCCTTTGAACATCCAGGGTCTTCGGCCTCTCAGTAGCCGCCAATCCCTTGTGGAATGGTTAAACTGTTTTCGTTCGGACGTTGTTTGTTTGCAAGAAACCCATTCTGTCTCAGAGAATGAGTTCTCCGATTGGTTTGCTCCTCACAACCTTCATATTAATAACGAATTCGGGTATAAGTGTGTTTCGTCACCTGGTGCAGTTCGCAGTGCCGGAGTGGCCGTTTTGTATAACCCTAATTTCATCGTTGTGAAACAATGGCGTGATGATTCTGGTCGTCTCGTGGTTTTGGAATTCTCGCGTGGCAATTGTAATTTCCAAGCGCCTGCCTTTACGCGCCTAATACCAAAGAAGATGGCTGTTTGTTTTTTTGAGTCCTTCTACCAAGTTTTAGACCCTGACCTTCCTTTGTTTCTTTGTGGCGATTTTAATACCGTGGTCGACCCCGTATTGGATCGCTTTGGCTGTAACCCTACCTCTCCGTGGACTTATAATTGGTCCTCGACTCTTTCTGACCTCATGTCGTCGTGTGAGTTGGTGGATGTTTGGCGGGTGTTTGATGCTTACCCCAATGGTAAGCAAGGTTCCCGACTTGACATGATCTGTTGGTGGAAGTTGGTGGATGTTTGATGCTTACCCCAATGGTAAGCAAGGGTCCCGACTTGACATGATCTGGCTCTCTGATCATTATTTGGGCCTGGTTACTTCTGTCGACATTTGTCCTTTTCTCCGTTCTGACCATTCCTGCATGTATCTTGACATCGCCCTCCCGGAGGTCGTGGAGCGGGGGAAGGGCCTTTGGAAATTTAATATCTCCCTTCTCTCCAATGCGTCCTTCTGTAAGGAGGTACAGGCCTTCTGGTCGGATTGGCGCACACAGCGGCATCGTTTTTTGCACCTCTCGTCGTGGTGGGATGCTGGTAAGTTAAAACTCAGGAGCCTTGTTCGTCGCTCGTCTCGCGTTTCCGCCCGGAATCGTAACCATCGCATTCGATCCCTTGAGAATACCCTTTACCATGTTCAGCGTCGCCTGGACAATGGTGAGCTTCTCCCGGGCCTCCTGGATGAGGTTCGTAGCGAGCTTCAGTGTGAGCTACTCCATAGGGCTCGGGGGGCCCAGATTCGTGCCCATGTTCAGTGGGCTGAGGAAGGCGAATCTTCCACATCCTATTTTCTTCGTCGAAAAAAGATCAGAGGCCAACGTCGTTTGATTGCTGGTGTGCGTGGTCCTGACAAGCTGATTGTCACGTCAACTGCTGATATGCTTTCGGTCTGGGCGGACTACTACCGTAACCTGTTCTCTGCTCAGCTGCTTGATCCTGTTGCGCAACGTCCTTTTTTAGGCTCTTTACAGCGTCAACTGACCTCTATCGAATCTTCGGCGTGTGAGGGTGACCTCTCCCTGGAGGAGTGCTCGCGCGCTCTGCAGCAGATGAGCTTAGGCAAATCTCCGGGCACCGATGGGTTCCCTGCTGAATTTTATCGTCGTTTTTGGCACCTTCTCAGTCCTGATTTTGTCTCCACCATTAATGCGTGTTACGCCGATGGTCAACTGTCCGCCTCGCAACGCTCTGGTGCTATTACCCTTCTTTTCAAGAAGGGTGATCTCCTCGACACGGCGAATTGGCGTCCGATCACCCTCTTGTGCACCGACTACAAGATCGTTGCGAAGGCTTTGGCCAATCGTCTTCTTGTGGTCATCTCTTCCGTGGTTTCTTTGGACCAGTCGTGCGGTATTCCCGGGCGCTACATTGCAGAAAATATTCGCCTTCTCCAAGAAATTGTGTTCTATGCTAACCAGGCTAACATTCCAGCAGCTATTCTCTCCCTTGACCAAGAGAAGGCTTTCGATCGAGTAGAGTGGCCCTTCATGCACGCGGTCTTGTCTAAGATGGGATTCGGCCCCTCCTTTCGCAAGTGGATCTCGTTGCTCTATACTTTATTTAATCATCTTTATACACGGTATAGCCTATCAATCATATAAAAGATTGTTTTTCATAGGGCCGTGTGAACAATTACAAATATAGTATAAAATATATAAAATAGTTAAAAATACAACGTTTTAAACACTAATCTACCTACTATAATAGAATAAAAGTTAAACTAGTACAAATTTAAAATTTAAGGAAACCTTTTTATTTGATTATCCAAATTAAAAACTTTGGATTTTTTCGTTTGAAGGTAAAGTATTCCAGATCATGGCACCCCTATATCCAAAACTCTTCTTCATTGCATTTGTGTTTGGCTTAGGTAGTGATAACATACGGTTATTACTTCTCAAGTCATAGCAATCTCTATTTGATATTGAGAATAGAGAACTCAAGTTAGATTCACCACTAACACACTTTTTAACTAGGGATAGTGTTTGTTTGTCTCTACGACTTTGAAGAGTTTCCCATCCAAGTTTTAACAGGGTGCTAGTAGTCGGTATTTCGTAGTTATCATCAGTTATAATACGACCTGCTTTGTTATGGAATTTTTGTAAACGATCTTTTAATTTGCTTGAACAATTATCCCAGACCAAAGAGCAATAATCAAAATGAGGTAATACTATAGCTTGATAAAGATTTTCAAGGCTTTTCTTGGTCATGACATCCTTGGCTCTTCTTAATATTCCTATTCCTTTGGATATTTTTTTACATATTGATTCAATATGATTTAACACGTTTAAATACATTTAACACGTGTAATATTTTGAGAGCCAATTGAAATACGAGGATCTATAGCCATTTGAGATAATCTTTGTCGAGACCCAATGATCATATACTCCGTTTTGCTGACGTTAAGTGATAATTTATTAGCCAATAGCCAATGATGTAAACTATCCAATTCAGCATTTAATTTTAATTCAATATCTTCAATAGAAGAAACTGATACTGTAGTATTAGTATCATCAGCAAACAGAGCAGGAATATAATTTTTCAAACAATTTGGTAGATCGTTGATGTACAGTAAAAACAATAAAGGTCCCAAATTTGAGCCCTCAGTTTTTATATATTTCTTAGATGAGTATGCTCTTCCTACCTTACAGACTTGAGTACGGTTGCTTAGGTAAGAAATGAACCAACGTGAAGCTATATCCTTGATACCTTATAATTCTAGTTTTTTAATTAGTATATTGTGCTCAACAGTATCAAATGCCTTTTTCAAATCAAGGAAGATAACTCCATTGATTAGGCCTCGGTCCATATTAATCAACCAAGTGTTAGTGGTTTTTAATAACGACGTGCTGGTCGAATGTTCACTTCTAAATCCCGATCGAAATGGTGTCAGAATATCATTTTTATTTAGATAATTGTTTAGTTGTGTATATACCAGTTTTTCAAACAATTTTGAAACAACTGATAATACAGATATTGGTCAAAATACTGGGAAATTCTGGGAAAATACCCAGAGTCAGTGATAGGTTAAAAATTTCTGACAAAAAGGAGCAGTTACTTTTGAAGATTCTTTCAGTAACTTTGTTGAAATCTTATCTAAACCAGCAACTTTGCTGGATTACATATTGCTTATGGCGTGTAAGACAAGGTCATTTGTTACAGTTGAAAATTCAAATTTACTCATGACTGGAGTTATATATTCTGTAAAACGTTTATTAGACTCTTCTAAATTTTGCGCGAGGTTTTCACCAACTTCTGTGAAGTAAGTGTTTAAAGATTTAGCAATATGTTCCTCCTTTGTTAAAGTATTATTTGTAACTTTAATAGATGGAATAACAGTAGTTTTGGAGCAACGACCCTTACGACCAATAATTAAGTTGATATTCTTCCACATTTCTTTCGGGTTATGTTTATTTGGGTCAATACTTTGTAAACAAAATGCTCTTTTGGAGGTTTTGATTAAACGATTGACTCGATTTCTTTGAGTCTTGTAGGCTACTTGAAATGTATTTTGTTTTGTCAGCACCATCTTCTTTTTTAAATAATCACAATGGTTAATTTCTTGAAGTAAACTAGGAGTCATCCACGGTGTATATTCGCTCCTTACGTTTCGAGTTCTAATAGGAGCATGCATTTCTGAAACTATAATGAAAATTCCCTTAAACATTTCCCACGACCGATTAGGGTCATCAAATTGCCAGTCTTGTCCGTTTAAAGCAGCAAGAAGATCCATATCAAAAAGCTCTTTTTGATATTTTAAAGCAACCATAAACAAGACTGAGATCACTTATCCCCAGGTTATTACACCGGATCGTAATACTTTTTCTGGTCTATTTGTGGCTATGATATCAATTAGGGATTCATGATCAACAGTTATACGAGTAGGTTCAGTTATTATTTGTTCTAGCTGCAAAAGACTTACGATATTATTTAATTTATTCGAATGTACTTGAAGAACTTCCAATGACAAGTCACAGTTTTTCCTCTGCGGTCATCGTTAATGGTTTTGTGTCCCCCCAGTTTCCTGTCACCCGTGGGGTTCGCCAGGGTTGTCCCCTGTCCGCTCTCCTTTATGTTTTGGTGGCAGAGTCACTCGCTTCCGCTATCCGGGCTGATCCGCTTATTCCTCGTTTCCCGGTCCCTGGTTCTTCGCGCCGCATCAAATTGTCCCAATACGCTGATGATACTTCTCCCTTCGTCACTTCGGATGCGTCAATTCATGCTCTTTTTGCTCTGTTTGCCCGCAATGAGCTGGCATCTGGAGCGAAACTTAACTTGGCTAAGTGTCATGGTCTCCTCCTTGGTCCTTGGCGTGCGCGTACCTCGTTTCCTGTTCCTCTCCGTTGGTCCAATTGTCAGATCGTTGCCCTTGGGAGTCGTTTGGCCAATGATGGTTGCGAGGAGTGGTCTCCTCTGGTTAAGCGCCTCCAACTGACCGTGAATTCTTGGGCTCATCGGAAGTTGTCCTTTCGTGGTCGTGTCTTGATAGCCAACGCTCTGGGCCTTAGCACATTTTGGTATCTCTGTTCCGTTAGTGTGATGCCTCCGGATACCGTCAAACGGATCAACGCTATTATTTTCCCTTTTGTATGGAGGAAAAGGCGCGAGTGGCTTAGTCGTTCCTCCGTTACGCAGCCTGTTTCCTCTGGTGGTCTGGGTGTCGTCGACATCAACCATAAGTTGTCTGCTCTTCTTGCTTTTTGGGTAAAGCGTTTTTTCTTTGGCCCTGATCGCGGCTGGCAGTTATTTTTCCGGCACTTTTTACGACGTGCTTTTCTCGCCGAGCCTGTAGAACGGGTATTCGACATGTGCTATATTGGTCCTTCAACTCTTCGTAAGTTATCTCCCTTCTATCAGGCTGTCTTGCATGCATGGCGCACGGTCGGAGGGTGCCGCTTGTCCGGTTCCTGGGTTATTCCGCGTCCGGGCTCTCATCCTCTTTTGGTTGAAAAGCTTTCTGTCAAAGCTATTTACACTACTGCCTGTGAAAATGCCTGTCAACCTCATCGGTGTATCGATACGTTTGCCTCCCTTGGTGTTATTCCTTGGTCTGACGTCTGGAAGGATCTTGGCCTTGTCCGTTTTTGTCGTCCTGCCCAAGACACATCCTGGCTCGTCGCACATGGCATTTTGCCGACAGCGGACCGTCTTCTTCGTTTGGCATGGCTGGCGTCGACCCTCTCTGCCATTGTGGTTCTCCGGAATCCCTCGTCCATCTGATTGTGGAATGTCCTTTTGCCTCAACCATTTGGAACTGGTTCCTTCGGCTCATCCGCCTCTTCCGACCCAGTTTTTCTCGCCCATCGACCGTTCCATGTCTCTTCACCCTTCCTCGTGCTGCTGGTCAGCTCCTCGGTTTTCGTGCGCTGGTCGCCATTATCCGCCATTACATTTGCATAGCCCGGAATGCCTTTCGGTTTGAATGGTTCCGACCTTCTTCGGATGCCGGTATTTGGAAGATTAAGTCCGCGTTTCGGTTCGTCCTCTCGGTGCAGCGTCGGCACTGTTCCTCCGTTCTTTTCGCGCGCGAATGGCTCGGCCGAAGACATCCATTTGGGTCCCTCCTCCCGGATGGGTCCCTGTTCTTCAGCGCCGTACTGAAGGACTGAGCTCGCCATTAGCTCTCCCTCTTTGTTAGGTTCTGTCTTCCGGAAAGACCGACTTCTTAGGTGTCTCCTGTGGTCGCTTGATCACAGTTGAGGCAAGACAGTAACCAGCCCATACTCCGGTTTGGGTTTTTGTAGGCCGATTTTTTAATTAGGATGTGTGTTTTTCTGTGTGTGGACGTGGACGGTCGCCTTCATTGGCTGTACTGTCCTTGTCCGCTTATCTCTTGGGATAGCGCCGGTTTGATTCTTCGTTGGAAGGAGGCTTATCGGAGATCCCAAATGTTTTTCAAATCGCCTGCAGGTTTCCTGCTTGTGGCCTGGAATTTCTTCTAAACTCCGGTTTGGGGGGATTTCGGGCTGCGGGTGGGCTCCCTGTGGGCGTCGTCTCTCGGATAAGGACGTTAAGCCGGAGGTCCTCCTCCTATTTGGCTAATACCCGGTGAGGTCTAGACGGTTTTCTCGGCCTGCGTGCTTGCCTATCGTACCTTTTCTTCCATCAGTTTTCACTTAAGGTCTCATAATGTCACTCATAGGACACACCATTGCACTTTTGGTTGTTCTGGCATTGGAGGAGGGTTCATAACCCTCACGTATGATCGGTGTGGCTAGTAGTCACCTCCTGCGGGTTGAACTTTTTAGCACCCAGACTCAAGGTTCATTGCACCGTCGACTCTCGCATGTCTGGAAGAGGTTATCTCAAAAGTAGATCAAGTGTAGTATCTGTTCTTATCAACTTAATATGTGATATGCCAGGCAACGCCTGGCTCATATATTAAACTGATTTTTGGGCTTCGGCCATGGGATTGAAGCTTGCTTCGCCCTGGCCACGGGTTGTCTCGGTATTGCACTACCTCCGAGTACGGCCCTCTTCCCTTCGGGGAAGAACATCACCATAAAAAATTACAAAAAAAATTATAAACCACTCGTGTGTATGGCCTCCACTAATTCTGCACGACACTTGTTTATATTTTGCAGATATTCAGAAAACCGATCAAGCGCCACACGTTCAACCCGCCCGAACTTCGCGTTCCACCCACCACGAACCAACAACACCGTTGGAAGACCGAGGTAAGCACACGTCTCTCGTAATGTTTTAATTGTTTGTTTTTTTACTCGGCAGTCCTAGTACCCGGTTATAGGCTTTCTGCAACATACAGATGCATACTTACCTGACGCGAGAGGTACTTTGATCAACAAGAAAGTCCCCTCAGGATGAGGCCCTCTCATTGCACTTCGACTGGGTTGACTCCTGCAATTACTCCAAATGTGGGTAACTCGAGCGTATAATTTCTGGTAGTGGGGACCTGCGTTCGCGCTCGTCCCCTTACAACAAACCAATCAAAATCAAACCGAACTCATCCATCGCACAACGCGAGCACACAACTTCGTCGAGCATTCCATTTGACCGTTCTTATGTTCGTCGTCGACCTCTCGTGCGACAACGCCGACCAACTGCTATAAAAAAACATATTTTCACCTCATCGAATGTCTACGACCATACCACCGGGAAAGCACCGGTTCTCGTCTTATCACCGAAGTTAAGCCCGGTCGTGCAGCGTTAGTACTTCGATGGGTGACCGCCTGGGAATATCCCGTGTCGTAGACACCTTTTTCCTTTTCTTTCAGGCGCTTCGAGCGCGTCCGCTGACCTGAGCCCAACCACATCGTCGTTTTAGCTTCTTTTCGGGCAAAACATTTTTTTTAATTGTTCTTTATCGCTTCTCGGCCTATTGGCTATGTCAGTAGGTTCGGTTGTTACGAGTTCAGTTGGTTCTGTTCTCGTTGTCAGTTTGATCACCTGTTGGTAGAGGACGCTTTGCACCCCCAAATCGTTACCGATTCGGCCGCCCCGTCGTCCCAGCCAGGGACCCAGGTAGAGGTGATGGAGGACTCGTCGAGTGGCTCTGAGCCGCTTGCGAAGAAACCAGCCTTGGTCATTGACGTGCCGGCCGTTTCGTCGGGTAGTCCTTTGGATCCACCTCTGGACTCGGCAAGGGTCGTCAGGGTTTCGGCGACTGCTGTGGCTTCCCATTTTGTTCCCGTGCCCTATGATGATCCGGTTGAGCAGTCACTTCCACAGGGAGCCCAACTCTGACGCCTCTTTTTTTGTTTTATTATATTGAGCTTGACTGAAAACCGAGGCCACTTAACAGTTGTGTAAGCTGGGATCGCGGCGCTTCTCTTAACAGTTGGTAATATATGCATATATATGCAAATTACAGCGCGCGGTAATTTGAAACTCGAAACAGCTGAGGGCTTCTGTGCCACGTGAATGGCGCGTGACGCTCACTGAAAGCTGAGACGACTAAACACGTAGTCAGTGACGCAGTGCTGGAAAACACGCGAGAGAGAAACAAGAGAAGAGAGGAAAGGGATGAAACACTGACGCGTCTCTGTTTAACGTGTTCCATTAGTAGCTTGGACAGCTGTTTGTGATCGGAATCCGCCGGATGGCAAGCAGACCACCTCTGAGATCTCTGAACATAATTCTGTCAATTCATCCGCACTCAGAACGATCAAAAGAGGAATCCATAATTGCGAAGTAAGACAAAGCACTTGTTTGTTTAAATATTTATATGAAGTATACGTTTAATATTCAGTTTAATCTATTTGCTATTCACTATTTGCTAATCCTTTGTACGATATCTGTCTTCAGGTTGTTAGAGACATACACCTACTGCGAAGGCCATAGCCTTTCTGTGTCAGAAATAAAAGGAGACATCTCCACATTTCTCGGAGATGTGTCCCCTCTTCACGAGCTGGGACGCCTCGTCAAGCATGCTTTCCCGTGGGTGAAGAAAGTTAAGGCGACAATCGAAGTCGATGGCTTTAGGAAAGCAAGATCAAGGACTTGTCTTTGTTCCACATTTAGACTACACGATTGCCTGGGAAGTAGAGTAACAATTAGGATTTCATTTCATTTATTAAAAAAGTCTTTTGAGTATTAGTATACTTACATATTTAAAACTTCCAACTGTGTATCAAAGGGCCATAAAGAGTAATTCCAATAGATTCCTTCAACGCACTACGATCAAATCACGAAATGCCAGTTCACGAATGGTTACGAAGGGGCTTGGAACACCAATCGGCATTTCCGACCATGACGTTCAGAGTAAAGTGTCCAAGCTACTTAGGAACACGTTGAACATAACAAGTCCGTTGAAATATCGTTAAATATTTACTTATTTCGGGTCGGGTTTTTATAATAGAAGTACCATTACTTGTTTATGAACAATCTAACAAGCGATCAAAGTAAAAATGCTTGCGAAACAAAGTCAGCAACGCGTAGTTATTTCGAAAATTGAACAGCAACAATTCAGAGTTTCATCCCTTTCCCCACTTCTCCTCTTCTCCTTCGCGTGTTTTATCACACCGCGGGTGTTCCGCCAACGTCAATTTGTTCGAGCTCAAATTACACGACACAGAACGCAGCACTGCGTCACTGACTGCGTGTTTAGTCGTCTCAGCTTTCAGTGAGCGTCACGCGCCATTCACGTGGTACAGAAGCCCACAGCTGTTTCGAGTTTCAAATTACCGCGCGCAGTAATTTGCATATATATGCATATATTACCAACTGTTAAGAGAAGCGCCGCGATCCCAGCTTACACAACTGTTAAGCGGCCTCGGTTTTCAGTCAAGCTCAATATAATAAAACAAAAAAAGAGGCGTCAGAGTTGGGCTCCCAGTGTCACTTCACGAGCTCCATGTGGATGTTTCGTGAGGCATTGGACCGGGATTTCCCTCGGGACATTGGAAACCCGGATGAGCGTTTAATCGCGGGCTCCTTCATCTATGTTGAGGAGGGCGAGATTTTTGGCGACGATTTGGATCCTTTGGTTCCGATGTCGCCTGCCTCGCGGCTCTCCCTTCGGCTCCGGGGGACGAGATCCGCGCGATTATGAGGTCGGCTGGTTACCCCGACTACGGTATCGTTTCGGACCAGGTTGTCCTCTTTGGTGAGGACGGGTCGGTGGTTGTTCGTTATGCTTTGCGGCATAGCCGGGCTTGCGAGTTTGTGGTGGATTCGGGGGGGGTTGCCATTTCATGAGCATTCCTTAACGTCCATTCATTCCCGACTCCCTCGGCCGGTCTGAAACGATCGGTCCTGGGTGACCATTTTGTCGTTTCTGGCGCAACGGAGAGAGGGTCGCATCCTCTTTTGGTCTGAGTGGCACGCGTAAGCCACCTCCGTGGGATAGTCATTCGCACTTAGAGATTCATGATGTCATTTGCACCGCGGGCATCTTTATATCCTGAAGGGGCTTCACTCTAAAATAACATCAATTGTAGTACCTGTTCTTATCAGCTTAATATCTGATATGCCAGGCAACGCCTGGCTCATATATTAAACTGATTTTTGGGCTTCGGCCGTGGGATTGAAGCTTGCCTCGCCCTGGCCACGGGTTGTCTCGGTATTGCCCTACCTCCGAGTACGGCCCTCTTCCCTTCGGGGAAGAACATCACCATCAAAAATTACAAAAAAAATTATAAACCACTCATGTGTATTGCCTCCACTAATTCTGCACAACACTTGTTTATATTTTGCAGATATTCAGAAAACCGATCAAGCGCCACACGTTCAACCCGCCCGAACTTCGCGTTCCACCCACCACGAACCAACAACACCGTCGGAAGACCGATGTAAGCACACGTCTCTCGTAATGTTTTAATTGGGTTTTTTTACTCGGCAGTCTGGCTGTCGGAAGTCGCCGACAAATATGCCTTTTAACCACATGCCGCTGACTCCTAGTACCCGGTCATAGGCTTTCTGCAACATACAGATGCATACTTACCTGACGCGAGAGGTACTTTGATCAACAAGGCAGTCCTCTCAGGATGAGGCCCCCTCATTGCACTTCGACAGGGTTGACTCCTGCGATTACCCCAAATGTGAGTAACTCGAGCGTATAATTTCTGGTAGTGGGGACCTGCGTTCGCGCTCGTCCCCTTACAACAAACCAATCAAAATCAAAGCGAACTCATCCATCGCACAACGCGAGAACACAACTTCGTCGAACATTCGATTTGACCGTTCTTATGTTCGTCGTCGACCTCTCGTGCCACAACGCCGACCAACTGCTATAAACTGTCTTCTTCGTGGGATGGATATCGTTAGTGCTCTCCGCACTGTTCGCCTGTCTCTACCTGAGACGTCTCCTGTGGTTGAATTCGCTGAACTCTATCGTGTTCTTGGTGCAGCCGTTCCTGGTGCTCCAGTGTCTTGGTTGGATGCGCTCCAATTGCTGCCTGGCAATGCTGCTCGTCTGACCTTGGTTGAATCCAGTTTTATGGACCGTTTCTTGTCGTGTGTTCCGAAGTTGTCTCTTCGCGGCCGAGGAATCACGGCGACTCCAGCATCTTTCTCCCGAAAGATTAGCGTTCGGTACCTCCCTCGGGAGTTACCGGAGACTGAATTGGTAAAATCGCTGTCTCCTTTTGGGGCAGTGGTTTCTTCCACTTTTGAAAAGCAGTTCGGTATTTATACCAGTACCCGTTTTGTCTCGATGGCGTTGACAAAGCATTTGCCGTCAGCGCTGTCTGTGTGTGGTTATCGTGGTTTGGTCAACTACAAAGATCAGCCTCGTACTTGTTTTGTTTGTGGCGTGGATGGTCACGAGGCCCGTGGTCGTCCTCGAGCTTCGCCCAAGCAATCCTCGCCTCGTCCTAACGTGATTGTTTCGCCTGGCGGCCCGCCTGTTCCTCCACGTCGGCCTTCTCCTCCGTCTCGGTACGTCCGTGTTGCCAGCCCGCTTCGATCACCATCTGCTGTTGGTCCTGGTTTGCTTCCTCAGCCGACTGGGGTCTCCACTTCTGCTCGACCTCGGCCTCATCCTCGTACCCAGGGTCTTATCTCCGCTCACCGCTGCGAAAAGACCCTGGTTGGGGCTGGTCACGTGTCTCCCAGAATATGGGAGATAACAAACTTTTCTTGTCAGGGTCGGGTGGTTATTTTGAAAATTTGTCGCAGTATACTTGAATCATTGCAAGAACAATAATTATCGAGCTCTGAATATCGAGGAAAGCTCATTGCGCAAATTATTAAAACACTCCATGGATAACAATCTGGTATTATTGAAGGACAATTCTGAACTACTACAAAAGTCTTCCGTCGTTCAATCCGACGAGCAGCGAATTTAAGGAGATTCTATATTCTTCGAATGGATTTCTACAGTCATGATGTCATCACTCATCAGCGATCTGATATTAGCAGCCTGAAGATTAAACAGAGAGTTTTAAATTTTACAGTAGGCGGATTGAAATTTCCTTACAATCAAGACTATGCGAAATTCACAAATTCTTTTGGTTGACAATCGCTTGAACCTCCATTCGAAAGAAAGTGTGGAAATTATCTCACTGCATCTCTTGCAACGGTCAAGGCTCGCTGAGAATACATATACAGATTCAACACCTTACGCTTGCGCGCAGCTGTCAACAAGGCTTTACAGTCTTATTCTGTTGCTTTAGAGATTCCAAGAGGTTAGTTCATTACATTTACTATTTCTTTAAATTCAATTCTACATCGCTCAATTACAACAATGTCATGCAGTTTCGTGAAGCGGCGGGCTTGTGTATTAAAGTAGGAACTTTAAACTTGAACTATATTGCTGCTTTTTAAACTCAGCCAACCTTATTTAATAACATTCATCATAAAAGGAGCCACAAGCTCATGTTGTCAACTTACTATTGTTAACATTTTACAGTATTATTATTAATATCGCGCGCTGAACGTTGTTGCTTGTTCAATGTTTTTCTTGTCACTGTATTTTACAGAATTACAGCCAAAACTCACCACTGAACCAGCGCAAATGTTATACCGTGCTATGTTTCCTAAATTATGGAAAATACTTCGTCATAAACGTTAAATTTGAAAGATCCAAGTTATTGCATGACCACCGTTCAAACTTCAATATATTTTAATAAATATGTTTACTTCGCCGTTCAGCCAACGTATATATTTATATTTTCGTTCTTGAGACTCCTTTGTTTAAAAACAACTCAGGCACATTTGTATTACCTTTAAATATCAGCACTGATATTGTCTTTGTTTTTTAGGCAACCGTTTCGTATAAACGCAAACAGTCAGACGCCTGCAACGAAACGCTTGAAGGCATTGACAGTTGGCACAAAAAACAACAAAGGCAAAGCGGCGGGACACAAAGCGACTAACGAAAAATTGGTGGAGTATTCGGGCAGACTTCGAGGAATAAAACCCAAGCTGAAGGCGCTAATCAACCGGAGAGATTTACACGTATTTTACTATTGCAAAAAGCCAATAGAGACATAGAGGCCTTCAAGTTCAGGACGGCGACTTCTGTTTCATAGAGCAATACAGCATCGCACAACACTGAGGAAACTGACGTAAATAAACATCGATTTGGGCATGCAGTCTGAGTCTGGCTTTCTTGACAGTTATAAAACGTACGCTTTGTCTTGTCAGAATAAAATAAATTAAAAACATTGTCTTTGCGTGTTCACTTTAGCCACGTTTCTAAATAACCCACCCCCAGTAAGTTATATTTTTGCCCTCGAAACACGTGACCAGCCCCAACCAGGGTCTTTTCGCAGCGGTGGGCGGGGGGCGGGGGAGCGGAGATAAGACCCTGGGTACGAGGATGCCTCGGCCTGTGCCTAAGCCGCGGCCTGTGTCTACCTTGCCTCCGTCGGATGCTTCTGTTTGCAATCCGCCATCTGATGGTCTCGTGCCTGCTCGTCATCGCTTGTATCCAAGGCCTGTCGCTGAGTCCCGGGTAGGAGGGAGTATCGACTGGCTCGTTATTTTCGCAGCGCCGGTAAGGGGCCGCTTCTGATTACCCCTGTGTTTTGCCCGGGGATTCATTTGACTACGTACTTGTTCGGTGTCCTCCGTCGGCCCTGTGTCTGGCGACACAACGGTGACCTGACTCTTGACGCTTTCGAGCTGATAGAGGACGGTTTGGAACTGTTATATAGACTTTGATTTTGGATTATCTTTGAACCTGTGCCTGTTTAGGCGTGGATGGCTGCTCTGTCAGTCATCCGTTTGTTTGTAGAACAATTTTTGGTTTTCTGGAGATAGCGCCGGTGGTACCAAATTTAATTTGGGGCGCCATAAGGGGATCTCCTAATGTTTCAGGAAATCTTAAAGTCTTCGGGCTTGACGTCGTCTTCTTGGAAAAGGACGTTAAACCTGAGGTCCTCCTCCGATTTGGGCAAACACCTGGTGAGGATTAAGCTTATTCACGCTAGGAAATTAAGGTCAAAAATTGGGCCAGGTTATGTCGCTAGCGCCCAGTTCCATTTTTGTCTGGAATTGCTCCGTCATGCATGCTAGAAATGGATTACAACGTTTTGGCTATCATTTCGGAAGATTGAATCAAAATCTTGCTTCTTCCCGTTCATATTCAAAATCTGCAATGTCTTGGCTTTCGTCTCGTATATTGTTCGCGTTGTTTTATGCTTTAATTTATCCGTTATTCTCGCATTGCCAAGCCGCATATATGACGATCGTCAATACAGACATCAGTGAAGCGATTAATGTTTGTCAAAAGCAGAATTAAATATATAGTCTTTAATTGATTTACTGAAGAAAGCGAAACGATAAAAACACATTAGATGTATTGTTCTTTCATTTAAGCACTTGCGAAGAACTTCGGTAATGTATCAGTTAGTGAAAATTTGTAACAAAATTTGTCAACTTTGCGACTCGGATGAAACGTGATGCCTGCCGCATATGACGAGACAGACAGCAGCGAAGCGGTTAGTGTAGGTCAAAAGCAGAGTAAATTATCATGTCATACTTGATTTATTGAAGGCATCGAAACGATAGAAACACAGAAGATGTGCTGTTCTTTCATTTGAGCGCTCGCGAAGTACGTTTGGTAATACATCAATAGGTGAAAATTTGTAATTAAATTTGTCAGATTTTCTACGTGGGTTAAGAGTAATGCGACAACAGCGACGTGGTTAATTATGTTTGTCAAAAGCAGAGTTAAATTTGTAGTCTTTACTTGATTTATTGAAGAAAGCGAAACGATAGAAACATAGAAGATGTGTTGTTCTTTCGTTTGAGTGCTCGCGAAGAACGTTTATTAATGTATCACTTGGTGAAAATTTGTAACAAAGTTTGTCAAATTTGCGACGCGGGTGAAACGTGATGCCTCTTTACTCAAGACCAAGAAGAGACAGGCTACTAACAGAACGTCGGTCATTAGACTCCTCTATAGGCAAATCTGTGGCCACTGATATCGCTAAATGCCATGTAGAAACTCGCGTAAAAGATTGCGCACACAACTAGAAAGACATAGAGTTACCGACGAAGCAGGCTAGCAGCAAACGTACTTCTGATAGCGGCGCATATGACAGAGGCATCACCTTTCACGCGCGCCGCAAATTTTGGCAAATTTTGTTACAAATGTTCACCTATACATGTATTACCAAACGTTCTTCGCAAGCACTTAAACGAATGAACAACACATCTTCTGTGGTTCTATCGTTTCGCTTTTTTCAGTAAATCAAGTAAACAAAATATATTTACCTCTCCTTTACACCAACTTATAACTGCCACGCAGTTGTCTGTGTTGTCAAATATAGGCATGGAAATGTATGGACAACGCATAAATTATAGTATGAGTCAGCACGCCCAATATACTAAACGAAAGCTAAGAGTTAGGAGATTTTGGATTTAATCAAGAGAGACCAAGCCTTTGACCCAGTCTTCGAAACGAACCGCCAAAAGTTTGTAAACATTTGCTATGTCAATGGATATTCATGACCGCGCGAAATCCGACGAAACGGACTACTGGGAACTAGAGACATTTTCGTGGCCCAATTTGCGCTATTAATTTCCTGGCGTGATTTTAAGCTTGCGCCTTGCGGGGCTCACCACATTGACAAATTCCGCCTTAGTTTTACACTAATTCTCTCATAATGCCACCCTTAGGACAATAATTTATCATGTGTCTTTTCAGGCGTGGTGGAAGGTTCACAACCTTCATGAGAGATCGATGTGGCTAGTAGCCACCACCGCGGGTCTACTCGCCATTCACACGGTTTCGGAGCTCATTGCACCGTCGGGCAAGGGGTCATCAGATGTGGCCTTCAGATCCGTGGGGGGAGTTTAAACTCAAAATAAGATCAAGTGTAGCCAATCCCGAATCCGCTCATGTCACAGTACCGGAAGAAAGTACACCCAAAGTTGCGCATACCGAGGGTGAGTTGGGTGACCCGCCTAGTGTTGACAAATCGGGTACCTGTCCCCCTGTTTTTCCACTGAATACCACTTCATTAGTTCCGGCCGCGAACACCCGTTTAGACCCTCCGCCAGCGAAGGATACCACCACCACAACTGCGCGGGCCGCTGTTGGGCCTAATGGGGAGTGGACCCTAGTCACGCGACGTAATGGCCGGACAAAGAAACGGCTCCTTGTCTCCGTAAGCGGACCTCCGCATCAATTGCCTCTTCCTTCCCCTCCGCGCATCGCAAGAGGGTGGCTGAGGAGGTTCCGTCAAACGAAGTCCCTGGAAGGGACCGATCTCCGTTAAGACAGCAACTGGTCGGACTTACTCTATCGGGTAATCTGTCCTATTCCGAAGTTGCCAGTTTGAATAGGCCTACTATTCCTAATCCCCCGTTTATTGAATCTCCGGAGTTCGCGCCCGCCGCTGCTGGTGCGGATGATGACATTGACTGGTCTACCCAGGACTAGTTTATCACCTGAACAATGGCTACCAAATTTTTAACAATGAATGTGCAAGGTCTGCGTACGGACGTGCATCGTGAAACATTGTTTCAATGGCTTGCTTGTTTTAAACCTGATATTATCTGTTTTCAAGAAACCCACTCCACGTCCGAGGGCGAATTTAAGCAGTGGTTTAAAAACCCTCCTTATATCACGGTGTCTTCTCCGGGCTCCGTCCGTAGTTGTGGTGTGGGATTGCTTATTCATCCCTCGTTTTCCGTGGACCATGTGTGGCGTGATCAGTGGGGAGATATGTGTGTGCCGAGCTTACCAAGCAGAAATTTTCGTTTCGGATCCATGGCATTTATGGCCCGAACAACAGAAAGGACGGTGAGACCTTTTTCGAGTCTATCTATCCTACCATTGATCCTATTCTCCCTAACTTATTTTGTGGTGATTTTAATACCGTGGTCAACTCCGCCTTAGACAGGTTCGGTTGTAATCCCTCGTCCCCTTGGGCGTACAACTGGCCTTCTGTGTTGAATGACATTATGGCGTCTACCTCGGGTGTGGACGTTTGGCGACATTTGCATCCGAATGAACAATGTTTTACGTGGCGGCGACCTAATGGGGCCCAGGGGTCTCGCCAGTCTGGTTCCCAGGCCTCTATTTTTAACGTCGAGCGGCAGACCAAATTGTGAGAGGCCTGGAATAAAATGTTTTGCTTGGCCCCAAATCTGGCCCCAAAGGCCAAAACTGGCCCAAACTTTATATACGGGCACCAAACGGCCGTTTGGCGGAAAACCAAGGCAGATAACACTCACGTCGGTCTGCACAATTCTTTATAACATTATATAGCAAGGTTGGTCTACTGCCGAAACGTTAAAATAGCATATTTCGATTTGTATAAATGTGTTTCAACACAATCACTTCCCACGCCGAAGACTACTTTATAAAGCCTCGTATGTAACAACCTTTTAACGTAATGTAAAACAAAGAAACCTACTCATTTGCTGTCTGCTCTCAAGAAGAAGTTTGTTTAAGTGCCCTCGTTCATAAAGATTAAAGAATCCGAGCTCCAGCAGGATTCATGTGATGATAGATAAAGATGAACATTTTCCGCTAGTCCTTTGCTCGATCCCTATTCTGTGACGTCACCAACATACGTTCGAGAGAAAAGAGGACTAGGAACTAGTCTGGGGTCTCGCCTAGACATGATATATATGGGTGCCTGAGAGGTTCATGGGATCCGTTTCCCGTTGTGACATCTTGCCTTTTTTTCGGTCGGACCACTCGTATGTCTACGCAGAAATTTCCCTTCCATTTGGTATTGAGTTTGCGCGGTCGTATTGGAAGTTGAATAACTCTATCCTTTCGGATGCAGATCTTCAGGATCAAATCCGGCTGTTCTGGGTACGTTGGCAAGTGCAGAAACGATATTTTGGTGACCTTCGTAATTGGTGGGAGGGGGGGAAATACCATTTGCGGCGTATTCTTCAAAAGTACTCGATCACTAAAGCCAAGGCCCGTAACGCGGATCTTATTGCTCTTCAAGCTGACCTTGTAACTTTGTCCGCGCGTCGTAACGCTGGTGCAACTTGCGTGGATCAACAAGTACTTTGTGTTGAGACTCAGATTGAGGAACTCTTGCGGCACCGTGCTCATGGGGCAAAGGTTCGGGCGCGCGTACAATGTGCCGAGGATGGGGGAAAACCATCGAAGTTCTTTTTGAATCTCGAGCGGAAACGCGCGCAACAGAAGCTTATCGCTGGACTTTATCGCCTGACGGCTCGCTGGCTACTTCTACTGCTGATGTTATTCGTTGCTATTCTTCATTTTACCAGAACTTGTTTTCTAGTCAGCCATTACACCATTCGCTTCAAGATCGATTCATTTCTTCCCTCGAGCGTCGCCTTTCCGTCCAATCTGCGAATGTCTGCGAGGGCCTTTTGTCGCTAGAGGAATGTACCACCGCGTTAAAAGGCATGGCGTGTGGCAAAACGCCTGGGATTGTTTATCAGCTGAATTCTACTGTGCATTTTGGCCCATCCTTGGTGATGACCTTCTTGAGGTTGCTAACCTCTCCTATTAAGGGTCAGTTGTGCCCTACTCAACGTCAGGGGGTGATCACCCTGTTGTATAAGAAGGGGGACCATTTCGACGCTAAGAATTGGCGCCCTATTTCATTGTTATGTGTGGATTACAAAATCATCGCGGGCGCATTGGCTAAGCGTCTATTGCTCGTACTTGGTGACGTTGTTTCGCTGGATCAGACTTGTGGCGTACCGGGTCGCTTTATTGGGGAAAATGTAGCACTACTGCGGGACATTATTGACTATGCCAACTCGAGAAACCTGGCGGCCCCTCTCATTTCTTTCGATCAGGAGAAGGCATTTGACCGGATCGAATGGCCTTACCTTCACCGTGTTCTCGATGCCCTCGGTTTTGGTTCATCCTTTCTGCGCTGGATCCAAATTTTGTATACGGACGTTCAGAGTGCTGTTCAAGTAAATGGATTCCTGTCAGCTTTTTTTATCCTCTCTCGTGGTGTCCGTCAAGGGTGCCCTCTCTCTCCGCTCCTGTACATTTTCGTGGCAGAAACGTTAGCGTGCTCCATTCGGGCTGACCAATCGATAACTGGCTTTTACTTGCCCGCGAGTCGTGAGCAGGCAAACGTTTCTCAATATGCTGACGACACTTCAGCCCTGGCCTCCACTGACCGTGCCATTGCCCGTTTATTTGAACTGTTCTCGGAGTATGAGTTGGCCAGCGGCACAAAACTGAATCTGAACAAATGTAGTGGGCTGTGGTTGGGCTCGTGGCGTCAGCGTGGTAACTCTCCAGCCGCAATCAGTTGGTCTTCTTCCTCCATCCGATTACTCGGCACGACCTTTCGGTCTTCGCTCTCGATTGATACTGTGTGGGGTCCTGTCTTGCGCAAGGTAGACGTCGCGCTTTCCGAATGGCGATCGCGCACCCTTTCGTTTACTGGGAAAGCGGTAATTATCAACAACATTGTCTTGTCGCGTATATGGCATATGGTTACGGTCCTTCCGATTCCGGAGTCCGTGCTTTTGCGGTTGACTCGTCTTACCCGTGCTTTCTTCTGGAGTGAGGAAATGACTCTGGTTCCATACACAGTCGTACATCAGCCAAGGGATCGTGGTGGGTTTGGTGTCGTAAACATCGCCCTGAAGTGACGTGCGTTGCATTGAGTTTGGATAAAGCGGTTTGCTCGCTTTGCCCCCTGGCAAATGGGTTTTCTTCTTCCGTTGTTGGTTGCGCCGTGCCTTCTTAGCTGAACCAGTTTCTAGAGTACTTGGTTTTTCTACTATCTCCGCTTCAGCCTTACGTCGTATGCCAGCTTTTTATGGAAGTGTCCTCAGCGCCTGGCTTTCCTTTGGGGGTCGCCTTCAGGATGGCGCCTCGGTGGTGACTTTTACTCATAACCAGTCGACAGTGCCCGTAAAGAAGTTGTCCACCAGTCTTGCGTACCGGGCTCTTCTTTCGGCAGCCTACGAGCCTCCTCCGTGTGTCTCGCGTTTCGCGGGTTACAGAGTGCCGCGTTGGTCCTGCGTGTGGGAGTCCATATCGTTGTGTAAATTCGTTCGTGGCGTTTTGGATACAGCTTGGAAAATAGCTCACGGGGTTCTTCCCATTGCCGACCGTCTTATCAGGTTCCGCATGAATGTCTCTCCGTCCTGTGTGTGTTCTGCCGGTGAATCTTTGGAACATTTGTTTTTCCACTGTCCGATTGCTGCCCAGGTGCTCTTTTGGTTTTCTTCCCTCCTCCACCGTTACCGCCGTGACGCTCCTCGCGTGGAGGTGCACCATGTTATTGTTGGTTTCCCTCGTGCTGCTGCAGTTCCTCCGGGTTTCCAATTGCTGGTGCATATCCTCAAGCACCAGTTGTGGGTTCATCGGAATGGCGTCCGATTCGACTCTCTTCATGTTGATGTTGGTGGCGTCCTACCCAAGGCTCGCTCAACGTTTCGCTTCGCCCTGACAGTACAGCGTCGTCATTGTGCTCCGTCGCAGTTCTATGCCGGATGTTTGGCATTTGGCCTATTTGACAGCGTGTCACCGGTTGGGTCGCTCTGTTTTGCGCAGCTGCTGTGTGATTGACCAGTTAGACGGGGTATAATTCCTCTGTTTGATTGTTCTCTCTCCATTCGTTTTTCTTGTTTCATTTCCACCTTTTTACTCCTACTTCATTTCCAATTTTTTTATCTTGGCCACTCCACCGGCCGGCCGTGGCTTCTATACATTAGCTTCGACTCCTTTGACTTCCTTTCCATCATTACCATTTGTTGCTTCAGGTACTATTGGAGGGCGGTTCATACCGGCCATGTGAGATCGATGTGATTGTTTAGTCACCTCCACGGGAAAACTCTCCAGTACCCGGTGTCGGTGCTCATTGCACTTTGAGCGACGTATCCGTGAGAGTTATTTCTAAAACAAGATCAAGTGTAGTATCTGTTCTTATCAGCTTAATATCTGATATGCCAGGCAACGCCTGGCTCATATATTAAACTGATTTTTGGCCTTCGGCCATGGGATTGAAGTTTGCTTCGCCCTGGACACGGGTTGTCTCGGTATTGCACTACTTCCCAGTACGGCCCTCTTCCCTTCGGGGAAGAACGTCACCATCAAAAATTACAAAAAAAATTATAAACCACTCATGTGAATGGCCTCCACTAATTCTGCACAACACTTGTTTATATTTTGCAGATATTCAGAAAACCGATCAAGCGCCACATGTTCAACCCGCCCGAACTTCGCGTTCCACGAACCAACAACACCGTTGGAAGACCGAGGTAAGCACACGTCTCTCGTAATGTTTTGGGTTTTTTTTACTCGGCAGTCTGGCTGTCCGAAGTCACCGACAAATACAACTTTTAACCACATGCCGCTGACTCCTAGTACCCGGTCATAGGCTTTATACAACATACAGATGCATACTTACCTGACGCGAGATGTACTTTGATCAACAAGGAAGTCCTCTCAGGATGAGGCCCCCTCATTGCACTTCGACTGGGTTGACTCCTGCGATTACCCCAAATGTGGGTAACTCGAGCGTATAATTTCTGGTAGTGGGGACCTGCGTTCGCGCTCGTCTCCTTACAACAAACCAATCAAAATCAAACCGAACTCATCGATCGCACAACGCGAGCACACAACTTCGTCGAACATTCGATTTGACCGTTCTGATGTTCGTCGTCGACCTCTCGTGCCACAACGCCGACCAACTGCTATGAAAACGATATTTTCACCTCATCGAATGTCTACGATGATACCACCGGGAAAGCACCGGTTCTCGTCTGATCACCGAAGTTAAGCCCGGTCGGGCGGCGTTAGTACTTGGATGGGTGACCGCCTGGGAATACCCCATGTCGTAGACACCTTTTTCCTTTTCTTTCAAGCGCTTCGAGCGCGTCCGCTGACCTGAGCGCAACCACATCGTCGTTTTAGTTTCTTTTCGGGCAAAACGTGTTTTTTTTATTGTTGTTACGGATATGCCTATCCTAAGACAGTTAATTAACTAGACGTTATTTGATCACTGAACTACTTAATAAGTACTTGTAACCAATTAGTAAATACTTGTGACTTGGCATGAGTCAGCTATGATGTCATTTAGTAATTACGTAAATATATTATATATAGAATGAAGTATGTTACTATAATTATATACTCTAGAAACTATATAAGCAGCCATCGAACATATATCAGGCATGCATATGTATGAGAGTGAGCTTTATGTATCAAAGTGGTTACGAAGTCAGTCCTGGAGTTCCTGCCGTTGGTTTTATTATTCCTTCCTTTTCAAGTCCATACGGATTGTTAACCTGTGCCGGAATCTCCTATTGACTGTTTCGTTGTGTGCAGACGACAGATAGGTTTCTGAACTTTAATTTAGTTTTAATCTTTATAGACATTTTCAATATCTGTTCTAAGTTTCTTGTTAATTAAATAAATAATTGTAAAAACCAAACAGCTGAGGTTACACTTTTTGTTGCGTATAGCGGTCACGTAATAATTGGGGGCTCAGGCGGGAAAGTATACGTTAGTGTCCGGGGAATTTCATTCAAATCAAAGTTCGGTAACTTTTGATTTTTTTTATTTGGAGCTAAATTTCGAATTTGTGTGAGCACAGCTATTTGATAAAATGTCAGAATTTAAACCTGAGCAGTTTATGTCAGAGCCCGATCAAGAGGTTTTTAATAAATTGAGAAAGGATGACCTGATCTCATTAGGTAAACATTTAAGTGTAGAGGTAAAAAGTTATATGGTAAAGAAGGACATGCAAAAGACAATTATGGAACACTAAGTTAAATCTGAATACTTTGAGGAAAGTGTTTTAAATTTGTATAAGAATCCCGATGCAAATCCAGAAATAGAAATAGAAAGAATGAGATTTGCAATGGAAGCAGAAAGAATGAAATTAGAATTAAAGACATTAGAAATGGAGAGAGAGAGAGAGAAAGAGAAGAAAGAGAAAGAGAAGAGAGATTAGAAAAGCAGAAATTTGAGTTGGAAATGAGAAAAATAGAGTTGCAAGAAAAATTGGGATCTGTTCATACTGGAACCAAACTAGATTCGAGTTTCGATATTACTAAGCACATTAGAATGGTTCCACCTTTCCAGGAACGGGATGTCGATAAGTATTTTTTACATTTCGAGAAAATAGCCGAAAATCTTAAGTGGCCCATAGAAAATTGGACCATGTTATTGCAAAGTGTTTTAGTTGGAAAAGCTCGTGATATTTACGCACAGCTTTCGTTAGATATAGCTTCGGAATACGATACCGTTAAGGAATTGATTCTTAAGGGGTACGAGTTGGTCCCTGAGGCATATCGTCAGAAATTTCGAAATTTTGAAAAAACGGGTAGGCAGACCTATTTAGAATTCGCTAGAGAAAAAGAGCAATTGTTTGATCGCTGGTGTGCCCCCGAAAAATCCGATAAGGAATACGACCAATTGAGACAATTGATTTTGATTGAAGAATTTAAAAGATGCATTCAAAGTGATATATGCGTATTTCTAAATGAACAAAAGGCGACAACCTTAACAGCTGCCGCGCGTTTGGCCGACGATTTCATTTTAACACATAAGGTTTCATTCACAAATAAGGCGCCACAGTCTTGGTCTTTTCGAGGCGATAATTCTTCATCATTTGATAGCAAGCGTGTGTTTGGTGCTAAGAACCTGTAAAAGGAATATTCAGATAATTTTAATCCTGACGCTAAAAAGTCCAAACCACCCACTGCTAGATTTGAACCACCTTCTCAAGGCAAGCCTTCAAACTCTCCTTTTAACAACATAGTTTGTAGTTATTGTAGAAAGAATGGTCATGTAATATCAGATTGCTACAAATTGAAACGGAGACAAGAGCAAGGTGAAGTAAAACCCAATGGCTGTACTTCAAAACAGTCCATGCGTGACAATGTGCAAGGCACATCTGTCATTAAGCCACTTCCTTCTCTTAACTGTGAGGTTAAGTCCTCTTTTGACCCTATTATGGAAGTCTTTCAGCCATTTATTCATAATGGTTTCGTATCACTTACAAGTGATTTGTCCAAAACTGTTCCTATTAAAATTTTAAGAGATACTGGGGCTTCCCAATCTCTTTTGTTGGCAGATACTTTACCATTTTCTCAGGAGTCTTACTCTGGTAAGAATGTTTTGATTAGAGGAGTTAATTCTGATACGTTCAGTTCTCAACAATTACACAAAGTCAATTTGTCGTCAGACCTAGTGTCTGGTACCGTTCTATTGGGTATTAAAACGACTTTACCATTTGAGGGAATTCATCTACTTCTCGGCAATGACCTTGCAGGCGAGAAGGTAGTCGTTAACCCAATTTTGACTGATAAACCGTGTGTAAATCAAACTCCTGATCCTATTGAGCGAGAAATTTCAGATTTATATCCCGCATGTGCGGTAACTCGAGCCATGCGTAGGCAGAAGCAATTAGAACACGACGCTAGTGAAGACGTCATCGATATGTCAGACACCTTTTTCTTGGCGTTAATTCAACATCTGAATCGTCTCAAGCAACCTTTTCAAAGCCAAATCTTATTAATGCACAATTAATGCACGAGGCCGAAATTGCGAAGAATCCGGTCTGCTACTTTATTAAAAACGATATTTTAATGAGAAAGTGGAGACCGCCTGATGTTCCGGCAGATGATGAGTAGTCTGTCAGATATCAGATCGTTGTGCCAAAGACCTACCGTTCTGACATACTTAGCCTAGCGCATGAAACCCCCCTTTCTGGCCATTTAGGTGTTACCAAAACCTATCTTAAAATTCTGAGTCATTTCTACTGGCCTAATCTCAGACGAGATGTAATGCAATTTTGTAAAACTTGCCACACTTGTCAGGTTGTTGGGAAACCAAATCAGGTGAATCCAAAAGCCCATTTACAGCCAATTCCAGCCTTCGAGGAGCCGTTTAGTAGAGTAATTATAGATTTGGCCCATTACCTAAGACTAAGGCAGGCAATCAATATCTGTTGACCATTATGTGCGCTTCTACAAGGTTCCCTGAAGCTATACCTTTGAGAAATATTAAGGCAAAAACCATTGTTAAGGCCTTAATTAAATTCTTCACTTTAGTTGGCCTTCCTAAGTCTATTCAGTCCGACCAAGGTTCAAATTTCATGTCTGGAATTTTTCAACAGGTGATGCACGAGTTAGGCATCAAGCAGTATAAATCTACTGCCTATCATCCTAAAAGTCAGGGTGCTCTCGAAAGGTTTCACCAAACTTTAAAAAACATGATGAGAACCTATTGCCTCGACACACAAAAAGACTGGGATGACGGCATCCATTTACTTTTATTCGCTGCTCGAGAGTCAGTTCAAGAATCTCTGGGCTTTAGCCCATTTGAGTTAGTTCTCGGACATACGGTTAGAGGACCACTTAAACTCCTAAAAGAAAAATTCCTTTCGGAAGATGGCGGTTCGTTAAATCTTTTCCAGTACGTTTCGGACTTTCGCACAAAACTTACGAAAGCATGTGATCTAGCTAGGACAAATCTTCGATCAACACAGAAAAACATGAAAAATAGGTTTGATCGAAACGCAGTAAACCGCAAATTTAAATGCGGTGATAAGGTTCTTGCATTGCTCCCAGTTCCTGGAAATTCCCTTCGGGCTAGGTATTGTGGTCCCTATGTTGTAGACAAGAAAGAGAGTGATTTAAATTATGTCCTAATAACTCCAGATAGGCGTAAACAAAAACAGTTGTGCCATGTAAATATGTTAAAGCCGTATTACGATAATGATAAGGTAATACACTCTGTAAATTTAGTGAGTTCTGAGTCTGATAAAGACAAAGACAAAGACGATGTAGACCTAGGAGAACTTTCTAGTCTGTCTGCCACATAAAAACTCAACAACTCTGATGTCCTACATAATCTGGATTCCAAGCTATCTCATCTTCAACCGAATCAACGTCAAGATCTTCAGAACCTCGTTGAAGAATTCGAACACCTTTTCTCCAGATATTCCTACCAGAACAGACAACATTTTCCACGATGTTGACGTTGGTGATGCTAAACCAGTGAAACAACATCCCTACCGGTTAAACCCAGTGAAGCAGAAATACCTACGTGAGGAGGTTCAATATCGTTTGGAAAACGACTTCATAGAACCAAGTCAAAGTAATTGGAGCTCTCCATGTATCCTGGTGCCGAAACCTGATGGAAGCTATCGTATGTGTACCGATTACCAAAAAGTCAATAATGTGACTAAGTCGGATACATTTCCAATCCCACGAATGGATATCGATAAAATGGATTGTATCGATAAAATTGGAAAAGCCAAGTACGTCACCGAGTTTGATTTATTGAAAGGATTTTGGCAAGTTCCACTTACTGATCGTGCCAAAGAAATCTCAGCCTTTGTTACCCCAGAGGGTTTGTTCCAGTACAAAGTCATGCCATTTGGAATGAGAAATTCGCCAGCCACCTTTCAACGTCTCGTTATTAGCACATTTCTAGCCTGGACGGTTGCGAAGCGTACATTGACGATATCATCATTTACAGCAATACGTGGGAAGAACATCTAAAGATCATCCGAGAGTTCTTCAGGAGGCTCAGCAAGGCAAAACTGACCATCAATTTGATCAAAAGTCAGTTTGGGTGTGCACATGTTACCTATTTGGGTCATGTTGTTGGTCAGGGTTATGTAAAGCCTGTTGATGCCAAAATAAGTTGTATTTCAGAGTTTCCTAGACCTTCGTCAAAGAAACAGTTGATGCGTTTCCTGGGTATGGCTGGTTATTACAGAAAGTTCTGTCCAAATTTCTCCACCATCACCGAGCCTTTGACTCAGCTACTTCGCAAGAATGCTAAATATATTTGGACAGATCAGTGTGAACTGGCGTTTGGAAACCTTAGAGCCATGTTGAAAAGTGCTCCCGTTCTGTCAGCTCCACATTTCAACCATCCATTTAAGTTAGCTGTGGATGCAAGTGATGTAGCTGCTGGTGCTGTTTTGCTCCAAGAAGATGAAGACGGGATTGACCATTCGGTGTGCTATTTTTCCAGAAAGTTCAACAAACATCAGAGAAACTATTCGACAATCGAAAAGGAATGTTTATATCTGGTTTTCGCTTTACAGCATTTCGAAGTTTATGTCTCTTCCTCAAGTCTGCCGATCGTTGTATTCAGTGATCATAATCCTTTGGTATTCCTCCACAAGCTGAAGAACAAGAATCAACGCCTATTGCGATGGAGTCTAGTTTTACAAGAATATAATTTGGAAATCAGGCATATTAAAGGAAAAGACAATTTGATTGCGGACTGTCTTTCTAGGTCATAGACATGGTTAAACATTTTATATTCTAAAAAAGAAAGTTCTATCAAACTTCTTTTTTTCTTTAAGAGGGAGGGTGTTACGGATATGCCTATCCTAAGACAGTTAATTAACTAGACGTTATTTGATCACTGAACTACTTAATAAGTACTTGTAACCAATTAGTAAATACTTGTGACTTGGCATGGCATGATTCAGCTATGATGTCATTTAGTAATTACGTAAATATATTATATATAGAATGAAGTATGTTACTATAATTATATACTCTAGAAACTATATAAGCAGCCATCGAACATATATCAGGCATGCATATGTATGAGAGTGAGCTATATGTATCAAAGTGGTTACGAAGTCAGTCCTGCAGTTTCTGCCGTTGGTTTTATTATTCCTTCCTTTTCAAGTCCATACGGATTGTTAACCTGTGCCGCAATCTCCTATTGACTGTTTCGTTGTGTGCAGACGACAGATAAGTTTCTGAACTTTAGTTTAGTTTTAATCTTTATAGACATTTTCAATATCTGTTCTAAGTTTCTTGTTAATTAAATAAATAATTGTAAAACCCAAACAACTGAGGTTACACTTTTTGTTGCGTATAGCGGTCACGTACCAATTGTTCTTTATCGCTTCTCCGCCTATTGGCTTTTGTCAGTAGGTTCGGTTGTTACGAGTTTCAGTTGGTTCTGTTCTCGTTGTCAGTTGATCACCTGTTGGTAGAGGTCGCTTTGCACCCCCAACAGGCCTGCTGACTAAACAGTTCTCGTGTGTTATTTCTTCAACGAGTTCGAGCGCTGATAGGGTACAGGTGGTGGATCCATGCTCCAGTTTACAGACTGGTAACACTGCCTTACCCTCAACGAGTTCTACAACGCTGGTGCGGACTATGGCAGAGGTGGTGTCTGGTGATCCAGCCCTATTCCACCAAGAAGCGGAGCTGGGTCACCGCGACACACTTATTAATTAAATGTATTCTTCGGACGCTATGGGGTCGTGTGTCAGCTCGTCTACGTGCTGTTCCAGAACGTCAGAAGTGGGACAGTAAAGATGTTGATGGAGCTGCGAGAGGCCATCCCGACGCGTGTCCGTATCTGCGGTCATGCTAGGCTGGTCTATCACCAGGGGCAGGTACGTACCTGTTTCAATTGTGGAGTGGTGGGACATGAGTCTCGTCGCTGCCCAAAGAAACAGGTCCCTGTCACGAAGTCGAAGGCGGATCCTCCTTCGGGTGCCAGCGCTGGCGCGGCGGCCCCTGCGGGGCCTAAGCGTAAGCGCAAGCGCGCTCGTCGGAGGAAGTCGAAGAAGGTCGTTTCCGATTCGGCCGCCCCTTCGTCCCAGCCAGGGACCCAGGTAGAGGTGATCGAGGACTCGTCGAGTGGCTCTGAGCCGCTCGCGAAGAAACCCGTCTTAGTCATTGACGTGCTGGCCGTTTCGTTGGGTGGTTCTTTGGATCCACCTCTGGACTCGGCACCGGTTGTCGAGGTTATGGAGACTGTTCTGGCTTCCCACAATGCCTCCGTGGCCTCCGATGATCCGGTTGAGCAGACACTTCACGAGCTCCATGTGGAGTCTCGTGAGGCTTTGGACCAGGACTTCCCTCGGGACGTTGACAACCCGGATAATCGTTTGATCGCCGGCTCCTTCATTTATGTCGAGGAGGGCGAGATTTTTGGCGACGATTTGGATCCTTTGGTTCCTATGTCGCCTGCCTCGAGGCCCTCCCTCAGGGCTCGGGGGGATGAGATCCGCGCGATTTTGAGGTCGGATGATGGCCCGGGCTACGAGATCGTTTCGGACCACGTTATCCTCTATGGTGAGGAGGACTCGGAGGTCGGTCGTTGTGCTTTGCAGCATGGCCGGGAGTGCAAGTTTGTTGTGGATTAGGTGGGGGTTGCCATTTCATGCGCACTCCTTTTTCCATCCATTTCCGACTCCCTCGGCCGGTCTGAAAAGATCGGTCCTGGGTGACCATTTTGTCGTTTCTGACGCAACGGAGAGCGGGTCGCATCCACTTTTGTCTGAGTGGCACGCGTAAGCCACCTCCGCGGAATAGTCCTTCGTACTTAGGGATTCATGTCATTTGCACCGCCGGCATCTTTATATCTTGAAGGGGTTTAAGTCCGCTCCTTATTCCGTAAATTATGCTGTTCTGATGTGATTCAGGGATCTACTGATGTCTACCGCGATCACCTTGGTTTGCCTGATGATGGTGACGCTGTCCTTACTGATGATCCGCTTACTGCTGCCTCCTCTGGTGATGTTGATTCTGGAAATGTTGCCCCTGATGACCGTGTTTTGGGTGGTGCCACTCCATTTGATCAAACTCCGTACATGTCTTCCATTGATGTTCCTTGTCCATCCGCTTCCAGTTCTGATGCCTCCTCCGTTTCAATTGAAGTTCGTCCTAGTACAACCGTTCCTGCCTACGAAGTCGAGTCCGTCGCTTCTATTGCCTTCTCTCCTGACACATAGCTGTGATGTCAGTGACATTATTATTAGTTTATTAACTTTTAATAATTAACTTTATTTAAAACGTTTTAATCTTTCCTTCGAACTTGAATATCGTTATTCGAACTTTGAACAATTTAGTTGGAATGAACTTTTTTGTATTTAGTTAGTTGTAAATGATTCGTCGAGTTGGTCTCTTTGTCCTTTATTGATCTTCCCTACACGATTAGACTCGAATTAAGAGTACCCTACACTCACTAAGTCCTCACATGGATCCTCATACTTTTTCTCCTCTCACTTTATTCTCTCACCTCACTTTTCACACACTGCAAATCTCTGACATTTTCTCTTTATTTCTCTTCCTTTTTCTAACTTTTCCACTTTGTACCTACTATATTAAACTGATTTTTGGGCTTCGGCCATGGGATTGAAGCTTGCTTCGCCCTGGCCACGGGTTGTCTCGGTATTGCACTACCTCCGAGTACGGCCCTCTTCCCTTTGGGGAAGAACATCACCATAAAAAATTACAAAAAAAATTATAAACAACTCATGTGTATGGCCTCCACTAATTCTGCACAACACTTGTTTATATTTTACAGATATTCAGAAAACCGATCAAACGCCACACGTTCAACCCACCCGAACTTCGAGTTCCACCCACCATGAACCAACGCACAGTTTATTCCTTCGCCGTCTCGACCAAATCGACGACAACACCATCGGAAGACCGAGGTAAGCACACGTCTCTCGTAATATTTTGTACTCGCCAGTCTGGCTGTCGGAAGATGTCGACAAATATGCCTTTTAACCACATGCCGCTGACTCCTAGTACCCGGTCATAGGCTTTCTGCAACATACGGATGCATACTTACCTGACGCGAGAGGTACTTTGATCAACAAGGAAGTCCTCTCAGGATGAGGCCCTCTCATTGCACTTCGATTGGGTTGACTCATGCGATTACCCCAAATAAGGGTAACTCGAGCGTATAATTTCTGGTAGTGGGGACCTGCGTTCGCGCTCGTCCCCTTACAACAAACCAGGGCGCTTATATACCGGGCGGTGAAACGTCAATGAGCGCGATGTTCGGTGTGCGATGCGCGGACTGGAAACCAGTCGGGGAAACAAACATGGCGCTGTAAAGAGTTTAGATTCCAGAAACTCTGAGCTATGTTTGGATGATGATACTGAGTAGTGTAATCAAAAAAGTTGTTTTTTTCATGTGTTGGGTGATTGGGAACTAGTCGCTAACCAATCAGAGCGTAGTATTTTTTTTTCAACCAATCAGGAGCGAGTAGGAATAAATTATCTCCGATTTTGGACGGAGGGTGCTAGAGAGTGGGTGTTGGCTCTTTCTTGTTAATGAATTCATAAGGTGTGGTTTTGTGTTTGGGGGGAAGTTGGTTTTTTGTGTTAGTAGGGAAAAAACAATTTATATAAAAAATTTTAAAAATACTTTTTTCCAGAAAAAAAATAAAAAAATAAATAATTTTTAAAATAAATTGTTTTTTTGGAAAAAAAACGAAAAATGTTCCGACACAGCACGCGACACGTGGATGATGTGTTGCATGGTTGGTAGTTAAATCAATAATAAAAAATATTTGGTTTTTTCGTTTATATTAGGTTTTTTTTAAGATATTTTTTTTGTTTGTGAAATTTTTTCCATATATGCTGAGAAGGGAGAAAAAAAAATTTTTTTTCTTCCTGTTTTTGTAGCATAAATTTTATTTTGGATAAACGTTTCCAAAGAAAGAAGTATGGAAGACCCACCAGTACAAACAAGAATTGAGGGTCTAATTGCAGAAAAAATTAAGGACAAGGGACTTATTTTTGTGGACGCGGTAATAGTTGAACAAAAAAAAAATGGAGAAAACAGTTCAAGATCAAGATCAAAAAATGGCGAAAACAGTTCAAACAACAACTGTAGTGGATCAAGTAAAGGTACAAGATAAAATGAAAAGAAAAACAGAATAACTTTTTGTTTAAGACAGAATTTACCGGAGGTTGAAACATGTCGCTGCACACTGCATTCATTGCATTCATATGCGAAATTCCCCAAGAATAAATTTCCGTGTTCGTTTTGTAAAGACCAATGGGACTATTAAAATTTATATTTTTTTGTAGTTAATTGAAAAAGAAAATCAGAATTCTAAAGAAAGTGCGCATTCACAGGTTAATTCGACACCGAATTGAACAACTTGTTTTACCAAAATATAATAATTTTGATTTATGGAATGAAATCCAAATATGGTCATTAGAGGGTCAAAAACCTATAGTGGAAAAATTTATTGAATTACACAATTTTATACCATATAAAGATGTGAAAATATATCTGCATTGTTATTTGAAAAGCAAACGTGAACCTTATATCGATTGGGTTCGTTATACTGATTTTTTGAAAAGAAATGTCTAAGAATTTGATTAAAGACGTGATTAAAGAGAAATTACACGACATTGTTTGTGTTCCTCAGTTAACTTTGTTTGCTCAAAAAGAGTTAGGGAGTCTTGTTGCAGTAGTAGTTGAAGCGGTGGAAAAAGTTTTGGATGAAAAACTGAAAGAAATAGGTTTCGACGACGGTGAATTTAAAGTAGACGTGAAGAGTGCTTTGAACGTGGGCATCGATTTACTTGTACGTAATATATTACGTGATTTTGGGTATCGTAATATCGTTGCTGCAAATACTATTGCCACAAAGCTGACTGATATTGAGAGGAGAGTGGGAGGTATAAAAGTTACAGGAAGAATCCAGTTTTAACGACGCCGCCGTTTATTCCTCCTCCTCCCATTCCTGCTGCGTCAAAATATTTGATGTATTGAACAGTAGTGATTGTGTAAAAAAAAAGGCATGGGGTAGTGGGTGTGGATGCGGACGAATGGATTTGGCTGGGAAATTATTGTGTGATCCGAACGAAAATCAAAGAGAATTTATTGAATTTAACAAAATATGGGATGTATTGAACAGTAGTGATTGCGTAGGAAATGTAAAAGTAACGTGTGTAAAAAAAAATTATTTTCATAGATATGAGGATAATGTTTATTTTGAACTATATGGTGTTTGGGAATCATTGGGGCTTATAGATATTATCGAACATTAGCACAAAATATCTCAAAAAAAGATCATGATTTTAGTTTTTTATGCAATTTCCTGTTTGTCAGAGATTTTTTAAAAATTGTTTAAATTTTTTATGTGTAAATACTATTTTTTCTGAAGAATATATAAATGAGTGTGCAAATTTTATAACGAGTCTTTAACCTTATATGGATTAAAGTAAAAAAAATTTAGTTTTTCATTCATTCATTCATTCATTCATTCATTCATTCATTCATTCATTCATTCATTCATTCATTCATTCATTCATTCATTCATTCATTCATTCATTCATTCATCATTCATTCATCATGGAACTGTATATGCGTGAATATACTTCGGATGAACGAGTATTAGTGAAATATCCTGATTTTTCACGAAAAATTGTAGCTCTTGTGAAAAAAACCGGGAAAGCAACGCTTTGTAAAGTATTCCCTACGAGTAAAGAATGCAAAAAAATTACGATGAATAGCGCGATGGAATTAAATTTGGATTTAATTCCGAATTTAATCAATACGTTTCAACAAGCAAATTCAAAGATAAATTGTAACGAGCAACAGCATATTTTGGTTGGTGACTTTTTCAATTACAAGAAAGACCCTATGCGTCTCGTACTACGGAATAACGACTTCGGCAGCGGTGAGCTTGTTCTTCAAAAAAAGTTGAACGTTATTCCAGATGAAGATATGATCTTCGCCAACGAGAACGACGACGACGAGCATTCGTACAACGAATTTGCAGCTCCTCCTGTATCTGGTGTTGTTGAAGAATGGGAAGATCAATGGGGAACTTTTTCATTCAAAAAATCCGACGATTTGGAAGAAGTTGGTTGCGAATTGGCGAAAATCTATCACGGTGTAGTCGGTACAGCGAGTGGAAAGAATAAGAGGAAGAACGGAAAGAATGATAAAGCAGACAAGAGGAAGAAGCCCTTACCAGCAGAAGCAGAAGTTAATAGTACTACTACGGGTACTGTTAATGCATGTGAGTTCGATGAAATTGATTCTGATAGTGAAATTGAATTATCTAGGAAAAACAAAAAACAAAAAATTCTAGAATCTGACGACGATGAAGAAAAAATAAATTTGGACGAATCTGAAAAAAAAGATAAAATAAAATAACCGATGTAGCTTTAGTAGAATTATTGCATTATTACACAAAACATGAATTAAGTTTAGAAGATTGGTTTTGTCAGTATGATTAGTACTGGTGAAATAGAAGATATCAAAATATTACTTCGAAAGCTCTGCATTGATATTAATTAAATTTTTTATTTATTTTTTTCAGAAAAAAAAAATGAGTAAAAAAACACAACGTTTTTCAGAATATTTTATCAGAAAAGCATCTAGACTGCTGAAAGGAGAAACATTTGATAAAGAACAATTAGAAAAATATAGACAACATAAAACTAGTAAAAAAAATATAAACGTTTAAATATTAATGTAGTTAGTAAAAATGATCAATGGGCTATTGATTTAGCAGAAAATAAAGATTTAGCACGATTTAATAGACAATATCGCTATTGGCTTGTGTGTATTGATATTTATTAAAGATATGTTTGGGTGAAGAAAAAAACTGGGGAAAATACGGCAAATAAATTTGAAAATATTTTGAAAAAAGAAGATCCTCCTAAAAAAATACAATGCGACGAAGGAACGGAATTTCAGGTGATCCGTAAAAAATTGAGTAAAAAATATGGATTTTCTGTTTTTCATACTCACAACCGGGAAATTAAAACGTCGTATGTTGAAAGAGTAATTCAAACTTTAAAAAAAATGGTGAGACGCGTTTTAACATTGACTGGAGAATTCGATTATTTTACTTATCTTCCCATTATTATTGAAAGATATAATAAATCGCCGCATCGAAGTTTGGGAGGATTTACACCGAATGAGATTTACCGTGGGAAAAAAATAAATTAAAAGTATAATGCTGGGAAAAATGATTTCTCCGATTACTTTCACAAAGGACGTATTGAAGGAAGGAAGTACCGTACGTATTGCACGCGGAAAAACAAATATTTTTAAAAAATACCGAACCCGTGACGTATGAATTAGAAGATTTGAATAACGAAAAAATTACGGGGATATTTTATCGGGAAGAACTACAAAAAATATGAATTTACAAATTTTAAGCAACACCGTACGCGAGGGACGTACTAATTACACTAATTACGCGTTAAATGTGACTTTCGAAGTAACGTCTGTTTCCTATCCATCTACAACGAAAAATATAGCGGACGATGAATGTTTTTTTTCGTTACGTCTACAGTACCGTGAATTTAAATGGATTGCGGCGACCACTAGCTATCAAGACTGTATTTTACAAATAAATACGGGAAAATTTATTGTTCGTCAAGGATTTTACAGTATAGAAAAGTTAATAAAATACATAAATAACGCTTTAGACGAATACGACGTTTCTGTGATATTCAATAATAATGGGAAAGTAAAAATAACGACTAACGGATACGCGGAGTATTGGTTAGCTCAAGAGGATTATAGAGCCATCGCGGCTCATGATGGTTTGATATTGAATGATTTACATTTTTCCAGAGCATCGATCGACAAAACAAAACAAACTCCAAATTTTTATGTCGATGTGGATTTAAAATTTTCTAAAAAAATACCTTTTATGCTCGGATTTAATTTGGAAGAAAATCAATTTTCTCAGACCGTTGGTTCAGGAAAAATCGAAAGTACATTTAAATCGCGCATGGGTGATTATTTACGCCATATTTCTGATGGAATGGATAAAATGTTTATTTATTGCGAAGAATTAGAAAGAAGTTTAGTGGGGGGTACGTCATCGGAAATATTAACAGTAGTTCCTATTTGATGGAGTGAACAGGGAAAAGGAAATGGGGAATTAATTGTCCACGCTCCTTCCGGCAGTTTCAGTGAAAAGAAAGTTTAAAAAAATGAAAATTTCTTCCTTACACGTAGTATTAAAAGATAGTGTGGGAAATAAAATACCAAAATTTAAATATTATAAATATAAAAAATTGTCAAGTAACAGAACCCACAATTTCGAAACAGTATATTTTTTTTGCCAAACGTTTTTTATTATTTATTAACGAAAAAAATAATTCTTATGGAACTGAAAAGAAACATTTACCATTTTTTTGAACAGATACTAGAAATATTCAAGAAAAAGTTCAGTTTTTTATTTCATATGAAAATGATACTTATACGTTAAAGGACGAAGAACTTACAATTTATTTAAATTTATACGATGAAATCGAAAAAAATGTATAAAAAACAAATGTTGGGGAGGAAAATCATTTTAATATTTGATTTTTTGTTGAGGAAGGACAAGCAAATTGAAAAAAAAAATTGAAAAAAAATTTTAAAAATGAGTAATTTAACTGAAAAAGATTATATTGATTTATTAAATGGAAGAAAAAATGGCGGACATTATCAATCTGGTCATTTCTTAATTGCGAGAGAAGAAAAATCAAATAAAGAAGAGATTCTGTTGCAAGGAAAAGTTGGATTACCCGCAAATATGAATCAAGATCACGATAAAAGTTTACCTGAAAAAAGTGGTAAAAGAAGAAAAAGAAATACTCATGAAGCTGATTTATTAAGATTAAATTAAATAAAATAATAAAAAAAAAAAAAAATTGTGTTATTAAAAAAAAATATTCAGTGTTGATTTGATTGTTATTGAGTAAAGAATTAAAAAAAAAAAAAAAAAAAAAAATATGGTAAGAAGAAATTCACGAAAAAAAAGACCAAGAAGAAGAAGAAGATGAAGAAGAAGCGCACAAAAAGGGTGTGAGTTTGGTGCGGGGATGGCACTTGGAATGTTTCTTCCTCAAGTGTTGAGTACGGGAGAAATATTGAAAATTAATATTTAAAACAAAATTTATACAAAAAAAAAAATTAAAAAAAATGGTCCAACAGAGAAAGAAGTTGAGCGACACGATACATTGTTTAGTAATTCGTTAAAATTGTTTAATTCAACACCTTTTAACGATATTTTTGTGGAAACAAGAGAAGATGAGATTTTCCCCATACCAAAAGATCCTCATTCTGACGTATACACATTTACCCGTAATGGAAAACAAGCGAAGCAGAATTACATGCAACCCTATCTATTAGACATAGAACGGCTAATGCTTTAAGTACCGCTAATGCGAATGTTGTACCACCACCTATGCCGTTAAACCTCATGTGGAAGGCTAAAGAATTAAAACTGAATGAAAATTTAGTTACGCCTTCTGATAATTTTAGTTATTTTAGTTTGTATATTAATTAATTTTCTTACACGTACAACTCCTGAAATGTATAAAGATTCACCACAATTAAACGGATGTTATCTCGATACAGCTGGAGAGATGTAAACTCAATTGGGTAACAATGCTGGAATGCTAGCAAGACGTAACCTTACAAATAATGTAGAGGTGAACTTAATTGATAAACTTGATTTACCTTGTTTCAGTGATGGTGGTGGTGAAACATTTATTCCAACAGCTTTTAAAGTTGAAGTAAAGCTATCAGGAGCAACTAACGCGTTAATATGTAAAGGCGTGCGCCATATTGATATGGAATTGGCAGATGCGCGAATTTCATTGGACAATTTTAGCTTAAAAATCCCAATTTTTAAACCGAAAGATCAATTAGCGAATGATTTAAATACTTCGTTTATTACAAATGGTCAAGAGGCTAAATATTATACTACTACATTTCGTACAATCTCAGTTCCTGTGGCACAAGGAAGAAGAAAGTAATTGAGAATGATATTTTTAACGGAAGTTGCCCCGTTCGTGTATTTATGATGTATCTTCGAGCTAATAACTTCAACGGTACTTTTGCCACCAATTTTCTTAACTTTCGATGGGAAGGTTATTCATCCGTCACCGTCGCAGAAAATAATGTGACCGTAACAACTGAAAAGAATTCACAACAGGCTTATAATTTGCTACGAAAAACACTTAACAAAAATTACTCAGAAATGCCCTTTACTTACAATGATTTTTTGAATGGTTACGCTATTTTTGGGTTTGATTTAACATCGAATCACGATACTCATTTGAAAGTATTACCAAATCGTCCAAGTGGTGTAGTTAATATACACACTGAATTCACCAATGATGTAAATGGTGGAAACATGATTTTTATCGGTGAATTTCGTAATGAAATAAAAGTGGGGTTACAAATACCTGCACGTTCATTATACAATATATGAAAATGGAAGAAAAATCGCAACAAGACAAAAAAGAAAGAAATAAAACTATAAAAATTGTTGACAAAAAAGAACATATCATTGTCTATCCTACTGATGGGGACAACATGATGCTATATATCAGTGAATTTTGTAATGAAATAAAAGTGGGATTAAAATCTGTGCACAATAAAAAGCTGTGTTAGTTTATATTACTTTTTATTTTACTTTTACCTGTGAGAATGGAAAGAGCGCAACAACAGCAAAAAGAACATATCATTGTCCATCCTGTTGTTTCAAAATGTGGTTAAAAAAAAAATGGGGAAAATGGGGAAAATGGGAAAAGAAGAAGAAGAAAAAGGAGGAGAAGAAGAAGGAGAAGAAGGAGAAGGAGAAGAAGGAGAAGAAGGAGAAGAAGGAGAAAAAGGAGAAGAAGGAGAAGAAGAGAAGAAGGAGAATGAGAAAAGAAGGAGAAAAAGGAGAAGAAGGAGAAGAAGGAGAAGAAGGAGAAGAAAGAAGAAGAAAGAAGAAGAAAGAAGAAGAAAGAAGAAGAAAGAAGGAAGAAAGAAGGAAGAAAGAAAGAAGGAAGAAAGAAGAAAGAAGGAAGGAAGAAAGGAAGGAAGAAAGAAGGAAGAAAGAAGGAAGAAAGAAGGAAGAAAGAAGGAAGAAAGAAAGAAAGAAGGAAGAAAGAAAGAAGGAAGAAAGAAAGAAGGAAGAAGAAAGAAGAAAGAAGGAAGAAGGAAGAAAGAAGAAGGAAGAACGAAGAAGGAAGAAGGAAGAAGAAGGAAGAAGAAGGAAGAAGAAAGAAGAAGAAGAAGAAGAAGAAAGAAGAAGAAAGAAGAAGAAAGAAGAAGAAAGAAGAAGAAAGAAGAAGAAAGAAGAAGAAGAAAGAAGAAGAAAGAAGAAGAAAGAAGAAGAAAGAAGAAGAAAGAAGAAGAAAGAAGAAAGAAGAAGAAAGAAGAAGAAAGAAGAAGAAAGAAGAAGAAAGAAGAAAGAAGAAGAAAGAAGAAGAAAGAAGAAGAAAGAAAGAAGAAAGAAGAAGAAAGAAGAAGAAAGAAGAAGAAAGAAGAAGAAGAAGAAAGAAGAAGAAGAAGAAAGAAGAAGAAAGAAGAAGAAAGAAGAAAGAAAGAAGAAGAAAGAAGAAGAAAGAAGAAGAAAGAAGAAGAAAGAAGAAGAAAGAAGAAGAAAGAAGAGGAAAGAAGAAGAAAGAAGAAGAAGAAGAAGAAGAAGAAGAAAATGAAGATGACAATTCTTTTTCTGATGAAAGTATGAGTGAAGAGGAAGAAAATGATGATGAAGAACAAATATTAAAATCTATTATATTATATAATCAACTTTTAAAACAAAAAAAAGAAAAGAAAAGGAAAATAATTTTTACCGCAAATTAAATCATTTCTTAAAGCAAATATGCGAGAGAAAAAACACTTTATATAATAAAAATTTACAAAAAAAAATAATTGTGTTATCACAAAATATCGAAAATAAAAAAATACCTGTAAAATGTTCACGTGAGTATTTTTTTATTCTTCAAAAAATAATCAAAAAATAATTGATCCATTCGATCTTAAGTTGATGGTGTGTGAAGAACATTGTTTAAACGGTATATTTGAACAAACTTGTAATTATATTACTTCAATTAAAAAAAAAATTTGTGTAAATAAATTACAATTAATTGATACAAATAAATTGAATGAAGTTTTACAACATTTAAAGGCAGAAAACGAACAAAGAAAATTGTTGCAGGGAATTAAAAAACTCATGGAAGAAAAAAAATGAAATGATGAATTTTACAAAAACGGGGCAGAAACAACGAATTGGCGAAAGTATGATTCAATTTTTAAAACAAAAAAATGGGATTAAACGTAAAGCTGATAAAGAAAAAAAAGCAGAAGAAGAAGAGGATAGTAGTGCTGCGGGTGTGGCAGTTTTAACTCCCTCCGAAGTAAGAATAGAATCATTTTTCAAAAAAAAGGGAATAAATGATGAAAATATAAAAATGGGTAAATCTTCTATTAACAAAGCAGATTTAATATATGATTTATCCCATAACGCTTCTAAGTCGGTATCTTTTAATTTAACTCCTAATGAGCATGATAGAGGATTAGCATGTTTAAAAAAAAAATATGCCCGCCAATTATATACGTAATAATTTATTAAAAAAAAATGTGTCCCTTAATAGCAGTGGTTCCGACCACGACAGCAGTATTCTTTTGGATGAAGGGGCTAGTACTTCTTCGCCGTCACCGATCAAAAAACAAAAAAAAGATAAATCACCACTATTCAAATACGCTCAATACAATCGTACAGCATTACGAGGAAGAAAAAAAAGTGCTCAAAAAACAAGTTAAAAGAAGAAAACTACTTTACCTACCGGTTTTGACTATGAGGAGGATTACGAAACAGATCTTTGAAAAAAACAAAAAAAAAAAAAATCACCACTATTCAAATACGCTCAATACAATCGTACAGCATTACGAGGAAGAAAAAAAAGTGCTCAAAAAACAAGTTAAAAGAAGAAAACTACTTTACCTACCGGTTTTGACTATGAGGAGGATTACGAAACAGATCTTTGATTAAAAAAAATGAATTGTAAAGACTTATGTTTTTTAAAGCGGTTTCTTTTTACAGCCGAAGTTAATGAAATAGCGTCACATATTTTTTTTTTAAAACAATTTTTTCTTGGTACTTTTTCGGCTGATCAGTTTCCCAAAAATATTGAAAAGAAAAAAGAAAAAACGCGTGTTGCTGGATATGGAATACGGATGAATCCCACTAAGAGGGTAAACACTGGGTTGCCGAACGGATAGATAATAAAAAAATGTATTTTTTTGATAGCTTTGCGAAAACTGTAAATTTTTATGATAGAGAATATTGGAAAAAATATGCGGAACAAAAAAATATGAAATTCATCTATGTACAAGAAAAAATTTTGCAATCAATTATTACGTATACTTGTGGTTATTGGTGCTTATTATATTTGTACAATAAAAGTAGAAATAAAATTGAAAATAGTAATAAATGGAAAATAAAAAATGTAAAATATAAACGTAGAATAAAAAATGATGTGGAATTTTAAAAAAAAATAGATTTTAGATATGGAAAAATTATTAATAAAATAATATTAAAAAAATGTAAAAATAATAAAAAAAAAGTACAAAAATGTTGTAATTTTTATAAATCTAAAAAATAAAAAAAACATTTTTTTTTTTAGACTAAATGTATTCCGTTACATTTTTTACATTGTCGAAATCTTTTCATTTTTATTCTTTTTTTAATTCTGGAGAAGCGTGCTTTTTTTTGCTTTTTTTTCTTGTTTCCATACTCTCTTTTTTAAAGAAGGCCTAATAATGATAGTAAAGGAAGAAATCCTTCTTTTTGTCTTTTTGTGATTTTTTTGGTTTTCCTCCTCGTTGTCTTTTTTTGTTTACTCCACCCCGCTGTCTTTTTTTGTTTACTCCACCTCGCTGTCTTTTTTTGTTTTTACTCATTAATTAATTTTTTTTTCACACAGAAACACCTTTATCGCCAAATTGTACCGAATCGTCCCTGTCCGTATACATACGTAGCTGTTCCACCTTTTTGTAGTTTTCTTCTACGCCTTCTTATACTTCCTCCAAATAGTTCCTTTTTTGATTTTCCGCCAAAATGCTTTTTAAAAATACGTATTTGCCGCCCGATATTAGGAACCCCAAGAAAACCCCCACGTTGGGTTTTCCTTCTACTTTTTCTTCTTTTTTTTTTTACTACTCCACCCCCTTTTGATGCCTTACCCAATGCTTCTAACATAGGACCTATAATAAATCCTCCTTTTTGCCGAACCATTTTATTTACACCTTCTTCTTCTCACGGAACTAAAAAAAAAACTATATAATAATATACAATTTTTAAAAAAAAAAAAGTTTTTTTTCTTCATTTATTTACATTTTTTTTTATATATCGTAAATCGTTGTATTTTCACCGGGAAAAATATTAGTTCGAACACGTGAATTATCGTAACCAGTCGTACAATTATCAATTAATAAATATCCGTAAGGATCTTTATTAATATCTGCTAAAACGTAATTGAAAGTCTTTCTTTTTAGTTTCTTATTATCTGATATGGTGTACATATTTCTTACATCGGCAATATTTTTAAACATTAAATGATATTGACTATTGACACGTGAATTTCGTAATTTTCCGTCACGGTACATTAAATTTTGACATATGAAAATAACACTCATATTTTTATGATGCGCATCACGAGATGCAAAATTATTTAAAATATCTAAATTTTCTTTTGAAGACGTACCAATAGTCATAAGATCATCTAAAATTATTAAAGTATTATTACTTAAATTTTAATTCTTTGATCATTTTTTTCAACGCATTTTTGCAACGATTCGAAATTTAATTCTTCTTTTATATCTTCATTAGTTAAGTAAACCCTTTAATATGAATAACTTCCTCCTTTGCATTAGTGCGGTAAGAATAAGATTTTGGACCGGTGGAACAAAATTGAGTAATCCACTCATTTTCTTTTAATTTATTGGTTAATTCTCCTAAATAATTACCCGTTTCCACTCCGATTTCATTCGGGTTTTTTAAATAAATAACAGAATCAGTATCAAAATATAAAACGCGCTCTCCTAGACTATCGATTAAATGAAATAGTTTCAAACGCGCGTAAGCTGTGACAAAAGAGGCAAAATAACGTTGGCTGTTTTGAGAGGAATTTATATTGGAATCATTAGCTAATTTTAAGAGCTCATCATATTCGCTTAAAAAATCAACTTTTACACTATTTTCATTTTGCGCAAATATACCCCAAAGCGAATTCAATATTTGTTTAGCCATGCTACGCAAACCGGGATTATAGCAAATTTTACTTTTATCGAGTAAAATTCCTTCATTTTTGAATCAGCGATATATTTATCTACTTCGCTAGGAATTACATTTTTTTCAGCGTCGTAACACTCTTTGGGATAGCCCGATGCTTCCTGTTTAATTTTTAGAAAACAATTCACGTATTCCTGAAAAATTCTCTCTTGACGAAGGTAATGGTAAATTTCATAAATTTTCAGCATACGATAACCTCTTTCAATCGCTTTATTTATTTCAATGCTCGTCCTAATATGCATCGTTCATCTTCATTATGAGAACACGGTGTTAATTGGGTAGTATTTGCGCACGTGTAGCATAAGGGAAATAATAATTTACCATTTATACGTGTGGGTAATACGGGAAAATATAAATTTTGAGGTGGTAAAATACGGCATTTCACCAAGCCAAATATCTCGGATAAATTTTTATTTTCACATTCATCTTTAATAAATATTGTTGGATGTCCGACAGGAAATTTACTGCTTTTTTGAACATAAGGGTAGAAAATTTCTAATTTTTCTCTACATTTTTAAACAAACAAACGGATGACATTCGTCCCCCGTAAAGCCCGTCACGCGGCTCTAAAGGGATATGTTCGTAAAAATATTTTTTCTTTTTATATAATTCATTTTCAGTAAAATTGTTTTCTTCTAAAAATTCACATTCCCATTTTTCAACGACAGATAGCCGGCTTTTTCTAACTGGTGTATGAATTTTTTAGTCGCTGAATAAAGATTGCAAAATTTTTCATTATTGATTTTATTAACTTCGTAAGGGTAAAAACAAATCGGGCAACCGTGAAAGAAACATCCTTGGAATTGATAGACCGTGCTAGTAGTTTCTTCAAAGCCGTCGACGTAACGTCCCAAAATCATTTTTTCGCCGTTTTGTGAATATTTATATTCCAGACGCCTGTCAACCGTTGTGTTTATTTGCTCCAACCAAATTAGCGCAGTGACGCTTTGATTGACTTTACCCCTATATAGGCATTGACCGATTGTGCTCGTAAATTTCTGAAAAGTTGCTGCGTAAAATGCGAAAAGTTGCTGTGTAAAATGCGAAAAGTTGCTAAAAAGTTGCAAAAAATACAAAAAGTTGCTACGTAAACTTCAAGTGTTGCACCTAATTCTCGCCCAAATTTCACGATATTTTCACGCATACTTAATTAAAAGTTTCTATATTTTAAAATAATATTGCAAAAATGATACCTATAAAGATAAATTTCTTGAAATTTGAACAAATGTATAAAAATATTTTAATAAATCTTTCGCATTAGCGTATATTTACAAAACGTTTATTAGAAACCAATAAAATGAAAAGTTTGAAACAAAACTTCTGGAGTTTCTAGTTGTTCATTTGACTTTATCTTGCTGGCATACTGTTTCCAGATTAGTCCAATACAACAGAACTAATTCTACAGATTGTATATTGGTAAGTAATATATACATAACATAGGTGTTCATTTAGCAGCATACAACACAAAATCAATCCTGTTACCCAGTTGAGGCAGTTATGACCTCTTTGTATTATTGTATTGCAGCATAACGCTAGCTTCAAGGTAATCTTCAAGGGCTCTGTCTTGTTGTGAGGAAAATGCACTGGTTAGGAGACTGAAAGCCCTTTCTGCAGATGCAGAACTTGGCTGGATCAACAGCAGTGTTTTGACGAGCGAGGACCAGTGTGGAAGGGCGTCTTCATGAGCTGCCCACCATGTCAACTTGTCATTCTCACAAGTCACTGTGACGCCTTCTGCTGCAGCCAGATACAAAGATAACTCTTCAGCCAAATTAGCTATTTTGGCGTCGTCTTTGATGAAGGGAAAACTTCTGAACTCTTGAAGTGATTCAGCTGTCGGATTCAGGCTTTGCACTTGTACAGGGCAGCAAAGACGTGCAGCTTTGAACGCTCGTACAGTTTCATAAAACTGGCCACTGAACTTTTGCTGATAAAATTGAAGGCCCGGCTGGATACAAGCTTTTGCCCGTGCAATTAACTGGCTGCAGAGCGCAGCATTTCCATTAGCAATTTCTCTGGCGACAGCCACGGTGTTGGGATAATTGTCGACTGCTACGGCCCGGGCAACAGCCGAAAGCTTCTCATAGCAGGAGAAAATGAGTGGCCCATCTCCTTCCAAATAATATGTTGCTTTAACGAAATGAACCCCTGCATCAACAATGGCAGCTAGCTCCAACCGTAGATCTTGACAGGTTTGGGGATCATCAAATATCTCCAGCAGATGTTGGCGATTAGCAGGACAGATTTCCTCATTTTCACGAAGGAATGGCTCCACATAACCAAAATAGTTGACCACTTGGTTAAGTACTTCCCATTTACTCCACCAACGTGTGTCGCTAAACGTACGAATGGACTGCCCCGTTCTCTCTCTCCAGACAAGGCGTGCATTGTAGCTATGGGAAAACATGCCTATCCAATAGCGAGTGAATAGGTCAAGGATTCTAAATTGAAAATGATTGCCGACATTGTCTATAGTGTGCGAGAAGCACACAACATCAAAGAGATTTTGATAGAAGAACATCAGCTGTCTCAAGGCAGCTCCATTAACAGATGCACCATCTCTCGTAGCTCCAATAACCACATTCGGACCAAGCTTATACTCCACAGCAAGGCAAGACATTAGTCTCTGAGCCAATTCTTCTCCTTTAAGCGCCTTCGCAAGAATTTCGAGGCGTACGAGCCGCTGAGTGGGTACAAAATTTTCCTGAACAAAGCGGATTACGATAACAAGGGCTTCACCCAATCTGTCTGTACCATCAAAGATCACACTTGCCTCTTTCACATCTTTGAGTTCTTCCTGGAGCTTGTCCTTTTCTTTTTCTAGTACTGCTGGAATAAGTAGAGCCAGATGGCTGCTACTGGTTAACCGATGGCCATGCTTCTCTAGTACCGGTCGGAGGGAATCTGTTTTCGCTAATGGTATTCCACCATTCAGAAAAGATTCGACTACCTCAAAGCGGAATAATCGCATATCCGCTGGCAAAGTTGACCCAGGTGTATTTTCTCTCTTATCTCCCCTTTGCAAGCATGCCATAATAGTCTGGTTGTGTGATTTGTTCTTTCTAATATCAGATAATCCGTTCTTGTGCTTTCTTGATTCTATATGTTTTTGGATAGAACTTTTCTTCATAGAGAGTTCTTCGCTGCAAGCGTCGCACCGCAATTTCCGGTCGATCACAGCAAAATGATGGTTAGGAAATTCCTTCAACCGATCCCAAGCAGTCGTACTGGCAGTAGCTTTACTCTCCCTTTGCTTGTATTTTCCTTTATTGACAGGAAGTTTTCGCTTACGTGCAATATCAGCTTTTGCTGGGGCACTTAGACTTGCACCAGCATTTCTTGCTATCAAAATTGGATCTTGGACTTCTTTTACCGGCACATCTTCGTTCTCTGAAATCTCCACATCTTCGTTTTCTGTTTCTGATAAGTCGTCTCGGTCGGACAGGTCAAGTGATTCGTCCATGGCATCAAATTAGCAATTTAAATTACTAAAACTGAAATGACCGGACGCCATTTTGTTTTTATTGTTAAACACATGCACAGGCAACCCTAGTAAGCAAAACGACATTCGATATTAAACACTGTCAGTGTTACACTAAGCATATAAGTATAGTGCTGTAGTGCATACATGTAATACATGACACTGGTCACTGGGACAACATGGTGGGTTCGTGCAAAAAATAATCAAGTAAACATCAAAACATCGTTTTTATTATCAAAAATTCTAATTATGGCTTATCTAATTGTCCATTTTTTGCTAAAAGTCGCTAAAAAGTTGCCCTGAAAGGCAAATATTGCTCGAGGTTGCTACAAATGAAAAAAGTTGCTCCCAAAGCCAAAAGTTGCTAAAAAGTTGCCGAGCACAATCGGTCAATGCCTACCCCTATACCCCGATGCTGGAATAATACCGACACATTTTTCTCTTAAAAAATTTACACGAAAAACTTTTAACGCGAGACTCGGGATTGTAATACACGACGTATCGTAAAAAGGATAAATAAACGAATTTCCGTATATTAAAGAAGAAAATTTAATACATCCCTTTCTTCAAATAGTAACATCCGAACTACAATAATAGTACATTTCTTCTTCAAACACGTATTCTTTTTCTTTTTTTTCCAAATACCATTTTTCAAATTCAAATTTTTTTTTTCCCCATATTTTTGACATCAAAATATTCACGCGCAATCAACGGGCCCACGTAATCTAAGTCGTAAAAAAGATAGGGGTGAAATCCTTTACATTCATCTTCGAGACCCATAGCCTCTGGGATTTTTGCTAAACCCATATGCAAAAACGAAAAACTATCCAAAAAAGTAATATTTTTATCACTAATTTTTAGCATCATTACTTTATTCCCGTTCATAATTGTTTCAGGATAAAATTTTTTTTTCCCAATAAAAATTTTAAAATAAAAATTGTATCGAAACGCCCACCGTTATGCGCGAGCCAAACAGAATTTTCCCTGTAATAATATAAATTCGCATAATTCCTCGATAACGTTATTTCCCTTAAAAACAAATTCACGTTTTCCACAACATTAAAAAATATCTTCTTGTTCTTCCGAATAATTTTTAAACTTTTCAAACTCAATATTTTCACATTTTTGACACACTACGCAATAGTAGGGGATCATTAATTTATTTTCATCGTCACGCGTTTCGAAATAAAAAAAATAAATTATTGTCTCTAATTTTTTTATCTTTTTCTTTTGAAATCGTGCTCATATAACAAAAATGCGTTTTTTCTTTATACACATTACAATGAAAACAAAATCTTTTCGCACAATTATGTAGCGTCGCTTTTTTCTTCGTGTGAAAAGAAAAACGAGGAACAATTTTTTTGCAAGTATTACAGTAAAAATAATATTGACACGGTGTTAATCTATTATAATTATGTTGTTTCGGTTTAAAAATTCTATTTGTGAGATGCGCGTGAAAACATGCTGCGTTAAAAAACAAAATATTACGTTAGAACATTCAATTTTTACTTCTCGTGGACATTGACTTTGTCTGAAGCATCGTTGGCACGTTAAATAGTTAATACACGTATGGTTATCTTTATGTTCAAAATGTCTAAAATAGCTCATGCATTTAACACAAAAGGACGTAGGATTAAGTTTTGAAAATTTACACATGCTTAAAACAACGTCGTAATGATTATTATTTAGCCACAAACAAACAATATGGTTTGTTAATTTTATTAAATTCCCATTTTCATCCGTACGAGAATCGAAGATAATGCAATCATCAAATTTATCAGAATATACTACCAAATCAACACCCTGTGCTTAAAGAAATTTATCATAAATATCACGAAAAATTTTTGTTTTTACTTCGCCTTCTGGAATTCCACATCGCTGATAAATATCACGAATTTCATCGAGCGTGTACAAATCATCGACACTTTTATGCGGTGCCCTTTCCATTTTCACGTATCTTTCGTCTTTTCTTAAATACGGTAATCCCACTAATAAACTAACTACAAAACAACAATTTTTGATAAACCAATTTAACTTAGTACATATTACATAAAAAACGCCGACGCGATAATTCCGATTATATTTTTCAACATCTTTTTTATTTACACCTCCCCCAATCGTCGTTAACATTACCGAGTTTGCTGTAAATATTTTTTTTCCTTAAATTCTTATTTTTTTATTTTTTTTACTAAAATTTTTACTGTAGGGAAACGTCTGTATTACGACATTAGTTTTCCATCCCTCCGCTATCGCTTTTTCATTGCTTTGCATCATCTTTTCAAAACTGTTCAATAGAAAATCAACATTAAAATGTTTAAGCGGTAATACCGCCATTGAAAAATATGTCGTCGGAGTGTGACTAAAAATTAACCGAACGTAATCATTCTCCGAGGTTGTCGATGCTCTAGCGACATTCAGTAAATATGTAAACACAATCCTCAAAGATTGAATGAAAGCAATAAAATTAACGTTAGCTTTTCGAGAAATGGAAATACTTAATGTTTTTTGTCTCATCTTAAATTTATCGTTATACGTTAGTGTTAAGGGTACTTGCATCGAACCCATCTTCTTCTTTTCTTTCATTTTCTCCTTTTTTTTTTCTTTCTTCTAATAATTTCGCGATGTTAGCGACTTCTTCCGCTGTAAATTTTTCACTCATTTATTTTTTAATTTTTTCTTCCTAAATAAAAAACAACCTTTTTTCCCCCCTCGATTTCTTCTTCTTCACTTGCTCCATCGGTACCGATCAACAACTACATTATCTGAATTCCGTATATTAATACATGTAAATGTAAAAAAAGGTTTGTCTTTACTAAATAAGTTCCCCATTTTTTCAAATTTTTTTTTTAAAAAAATAAATAAAAAAAAAATAAATAAAAATAAAATAAAAATAAATAATTTTTTTTAAACAAAAAACAAAAAAACAAAAAAAACAAAAAAACTTACGTTTCAAGTGAACAGTTGACGTGGAAATTTATTTACAAAATTTAAATACAGGTAAAACTTACATTGGATACGACATTGGATACGAAATTGAAGATAATGATAATCAAATTCTTTTCTCCACTTTTATACTCAACGATTGTCTACAAGAATTTGAAAAAGATGGAGAAATATTATTTATAACGAGTTTCGAATTAACAGAAAGATTTAAAGAAATGCAGTCAAAAATTCCTCTTATTCCCTCTGATGTCTCATACAAAATATCATGTCTGCTGAATTTTATTAAAAAAAAAGAAAATTGTAAAACCTATATGGGAATAAAAACAATACATTAAAAAAATTTTAAAAAAAATGTTAAAAACAAAAAATAATAGAAAATCACTTTATAATGCTGGAGGAAGAAAAATGCCTACTTTTTCACAAAGCGTACGTGTAACACAATGTAAAAGTAAAACAGTAAAAACAGAAAGATGTCGTAAAAGAACAGCACACACACGTAAATGTTGAATTCATTTAGCAAAAGAAGATAACCTACGTATTAAAAAATCCACAATTAGAAATGGCGGAGGACTATTCAGTTGGAAACAGCCTTTTAAACGTAACGCAAATATATCTCTATACACTGGGGAAAAAACAACCACACGTGAAATGGATCGAAAGTACGATGCTAAAACGATTGCGCGTAATGGACAAGAAGACTGTGTTGACGCTTATAAAACAGTAGGTCCTCCAGCACGTTATGCCAATGACGCGGCAGGAACAAGATTAAGAAATAATTATAATTTTGTGTGAAGAACAAGAAGAGAACCACACTTTAAATTACGCGCTAATCGCGAGGAGGAACTTTTAAACGAAAAAAAAAGACAAAGGGGAGGATCAAAAAAATTACGTAAAATTGAGAGTATAATGCGAGATTTTGAAAGAGCAAAAAATTTAATTGGAAAAAAAATAAATAGCAGTACAAGAAGAATAAATGCTACCAAAAATAGATTAATAAAGAAAAAAAATCAATTTGGAGGACTTGTAAATTATCGAATGCCCGGAGTAGATAAATATTTTGTATATTAAATTTAAAAAAAAATGTTTTAAATAAAAGAAAAATACAAAAAAAAACTCTTTTTCCCCCCCATTTTTTTATAAATATTGATCAGAATAAGTTATATAAGAATCATAATTTACAAAGGGTGCTGTAGCTTTACCATATTTTATGTTATTCGAACTCAATTCAAAGGGACTAAAACCCTTTGATCCCCGAGCGTCGTGAAATTTGATAAGTTGAATCAATATCAAATCTTCATTGGCTTCTAATTTATAATTTAAATTATTTAATTCTACTGATTTGGTGAACATTGACGAATTATTGCTGGAATTGATTATTTGTCTTTTAGTTACATTTGCAAGCATAAACGCGAACCGACTGTCAAAAGTCCCTGTTCAATACATTTTTTATCTACTTGCATTATAGAATATCCTATACAATCATCATTTTTACTGCAATGTTTTTGAACGTTAATTTTAATGGAATGAATAATTTTTTTCTCCCATTTATCCACATCAGTTCTTGTGTTAAAGAATAATCCATATATGTTGAATCTGTCGATGACATTGTAATTATACCATTAGCAACAACAGTATCTTCGATGATTCCTTTTTGCCAAATCATGTTCGCGAAAATTAAAAAACCCATTAATTCTTGACGGTACATTATTAAATTTTTCTAAACTGTTAAACCAAATGCGTGCATTTTTCACAATAATTTTTTTTCAGCCATTGTAAAAAAAAAAAAAAGGATTTCACTCTACACACACATCTCTTTATATACACTATATTTTTATTAAAAAAAAATAATTCTTTTTTACATATATTGATTAGAATAAACTATACACGCATCATATTCTATATAGGGTTTAGTCGTTGTACCAAATTTCCTTCCATTTAGTATAAAATGGTGGTTGTTTTTAAATTTAATACGTTGAATCAATGCAAGATCTTCATCAGCATTTAAATAATTTAAATTATTAAGTTCTAGTGAATTGCCGGTAATCATATTATCAATATCTGAGCTTATTATTTGACCTGAAGTTATATTTTTAGTAAGCTGCGTATCAATAAATACGTTATCTTGAATTTGTCTGTTAAAACACTTTTTACATACTTCTACAATATTAAAATTTATACTATCTTCATACTCGGGTAAACAATTCTTACGAATATCTATTTTAATAGTATGAATAATTTTTCTTTTTCGCCATTCGTCTTTATCCGTTTCCATTGTTAAAGAATAATCCGCAAATTTAAAACCATATTTTGCAGCATTATTATTTTTTGCGTATAAATAACCAGATTTTGAATTAACATTTTCATCCAATATACAGCCCAATCTCCAGGGTAGCTCAGTAAAACTACCAACTGGTGGAAATCCGTATGTTACTCTACCGAGATTATATGATCTAGTCCAAAAACGTACATTTTTAATAATCACTTTTTTTTCAGCCATAAATATTTAAAATTTCCACTTCTTTCGCGTGGTTATGAATTTTTTCACAAACTACCGTGCAAAAAGAAGAACTTCGTAAAACGAACAATGACAATGACTTCTAGTATGCTCCTTACATCTCTTTATATGTTTATTAAAATAAGGAACTAATTTTTCATATTTTTCTACCCCAAAATGTTCTAAATTTATGGATGGAAGTCCAAATTCTTTACATAAATTGGATTCAATATTTCCTCCTTTATACCCGACTAAAATATTTTTTTTATCCAATTTATCAGTCGCTCTTTTAAAATATGTATTTTTTCACACATTTCTGATCTTTTTCTGCTAAATTCCAATACGGATTGTTACCACCAAGATTTTCTGGCAAACAATGAATCCAATTTATCACTTTTGTTTCCATATTAATAATAGATACTTCACGGTAATGTATTTGTTCATTTATTCGGTAACATTCACAATCCATGTCACATTTAAATTTCTTCCCCTTTTTCATCAAATAAATCAGTGTGATCTTTAACGCAATTAAACGGTGTATCATACGCTGAATACATAGTTAAAAAAACTTTTAAAAAAATATATTACCCTTATAACTAAAAAAAAAAATTTAATTCCTTTTCAAACTCCATATATGGATTTTTTGTATTTTTGAGGGGAAAAAAATTTAGATAAGAAAACTAAGGATGGCTACAGGAGAGGTTACAGGAGGAGGAGTTATTAAAATATTTGGGTTTCCTTTGATGAATTTACAAAAAATTGCTGCCGAATTGGAAAATTCTATTTTAGTTGATGAAGCCGTCGCTACTCACTATGAAGAAAAAACCAAAAAAAACCGAACCCATGAAATGGTGGTACTTCAATGTCCGGAGATACATGGAACGCGTTGGGACGTTGATTGTAAATCTTGGATTCCTGAAAATTGACGGGAAAGAAGATGTTGCAAATATGTGTGAAGTGCTAAAAAAAGCACGTGATCTTTTTAGAAAGCACAGAAACTATTACAACGAACACGAATGTATAGGTTCAGCAACGATAATAGACGCTGCTGTATTAATTAAAAATGTACTTCAACAGTTAATCCATTTAGAATATCCTTCAGCTAATAATAGAAAATATCATGTCCTCGACAAGTATTCTATGAACTGGTACGAATGTTGTAATTATTCTAAACCATTTTAATTACATTTTTTTAACTCTTGTTTAAAAAAATTATAATTGTCATTACAAATTTTCCGTTGATGCGCTGTACACTTGAATTGCGGTTCAATCACTGCACGCCATTCTGACCACTTTTCCCCAATCTCTTCTTGAATAAGGTCAAAAATTTCGTAATGATCTGCTGTGTATATTATTAATTCTGACACCACATCACGTAAAAACATATCCACTTTTTGCTGTCGAAATCGATCAACTCTACAACATTGCAATTTGTTTTTTACGTTATTGTGAAATTCATAATCCCGACGAAATGCTATCGCAAGGAAGAAACTACCACTATCGCACCGGTTTCTTGTGTAGTGAAGCAACTGCACGCCCAAAACTACTCAAATGTAACTACAAGAATTGTCAACGTCAAACCGGCGCACTATGTATGACGTCTAAAATATATAATTTCAACGGTTTAACGGATAAAGATATCGACGATGATAAATTATTAAAAACAAGATATTCTCGTTCCGTGGCAACTTTCCATTCTTGTAAACACGAACACAACAACCCCTACGTGCTATTTTCTACAAATAATTTCCCCGCACGTGTAATAATAGAAGTCGCGGAATGGGAAAGTTTTCTATTTGACAATGTGGACAAAGCCCTCCCTGAATTAAGCGTAGATTCTCAAAAAGAAATAAACAACTTGCTGTAAAAATTTATTTTTTTTCATTGTATCATATTATGTAGCTTTTCAAAAAGATAGTAATTTTTGTCATCAAAAACAAAAACAATTTTTTGTAATAATCCTAAATGTTTACATAAATCTTCATGTTGTTTGTATGTCTTCACTTAAATTGTCACTTAATATAGCGTGCAATGCTTTTCCCACACGTCCATTACCGTCAGAAAACGGATGTCTATATTCGAGTGAAAAATAAATTCGTGCTGGAACAAATCTACTACTAGGGTCTTCATCGAGTTTAGTGTAAAAATTATCTAATAAACTCATGTACTCGGAAATAAACTCGGGTAGAGGCGGGTAATGATTACCAATAATTATTTTGAAATTAGAATATTCTCCACCGCTGTGTTTCATACAACGCTTATGTAAAAACCGACATATTTCACTAATTTTCATTTCATTTTTTTGTATTTTTTTTTTATAAAAACTACTAATTGCGTTAGCAAATTTACCACAAGAATACCAGAAATCATTACCCCCTCCTTCCTCCATGCTTACAACATCGTAAAAAAATATTTTATTTTTTAAATGAAATTCAAAATCTTTTTTTTCCATTTTTTCACCACCAATTCAAAAGTTTTAAAATGGCAATAATCGGTGTGAAAAATAATGGAAAAAAAAAATCTTTTCTCAAATTCAATTTTCTTCTTCTTCTTTTATCTTGATGGTGTAAAAAGCACGATGACTTTAATCCCTTCACTGTTTTCCTTGTTAGTAAACGTATTCGCTCTTCTTCTTTTTCCCTTCCGTTGTAATACACAGTAAGCAGAGCGTAAAAAACAATAATACGCCCCTCCGTATGTGACAACTCTTCGTAAATAAAAGTCTTTTTTTAATATTTTTTTTTTCTCACATTTCTTCATTTCATTTCGGTACCTATTTTCCATCAATTCTAAATCACTCAAAGCTTCCCTTATATTATCTACTTAATATACTTATTAGTATTAATATACTATATTATCTACTTATTATTACTAATTATTTTTAATTCGCAGAATTTATTTTCTGCAGTGACTACAATATCGCTATTTGTCTTCGTATGAATGAAAAAATTATTTACATGTAAACCGCTTTTTTTTTAAATTAATTTTCTAACATAATATTTTTTATCTTCCCCCCCCCCCCCCCCCCCCCCCTTCGAATTCCCTAATTTGGTCATCATCATCTTTTTCATCTTTTTCACTTCCAAAATACTGATCTTTCAATAAATTAATATTTTCCCCCTTTCTTTTATGTCTAATGTCAATAAATAATGAGTCCGATCCAATGGGTTGCATTACTTTAGTCGGTATAATTGTCGGCGATGAAGTATATGGAGGTTGAGGATAAAGCATGGGGATACTGGGTTGTAGCTCATTAATCCCCATATTATCCCACATCATATCGGAGCATTCACCTACTTCCACCACATTCTCTAGTAGTGTATCAGTTAGATTCCCTAACGAATCAGCCAGCAGTTGTTGTTGTTGTTGTTCGAGCATCTTTCGATCCACTGCTTGCCTCCGCTCTTCTTCTTCAAGTCTTTTATGTTCTTCCGCTATACGTTCTTCTTCTTTTTTACGACGTTCTTCTTCTTCAAATCTTTCACGTTCTTCTTTCGCTATACGTTCTAAACGGCCTTCTTCCGCAATACGCAGTCGTTCTTCCTCAACTCTTTTTTCCGCCTCTATACGCTCTTCTTCGAGTCTTTTTTTCTCAACTACTATAAAAAAATATATTTTTTAAACGTTGTACATCAAAAGCTCATATGTAAATATAAAAGATTAAATATATTTTCTAATCCGATTTTTTTAACTAAACCCTTAACTTTGAAGTAAACAACATTCCATTCACCCTATATGGTGATTTATGTTCAAACAAATTTAACCTTTTGACTTCGAAATTTCTTCCCAAAAGCATCAACACATTCCATTCCCTATATATGGAAGGGATAAAAATATTAAATTTCAATCTTTGAAGTAAACAATATATTGAGGAATCGATCTATCTCTTACTCTTACTTAAAAAACAAAATGTCAATGGAAATAAAATACTACAATCACATGTGGATTGATGAAAAATGTACGAGAAGATTGAGTCGTTGGAGACAACAATTGGTGGATAAATCGCATCATAATAGACGGGAAAATCGAATGGGTGGGGACAAGCAGAGACGCAAGAAATTTTAAAGGAATTTACTTTTTGCGGAGCGAAATCTACAACGAGAGCAAACCAAAATATCTCTATCCAGTGAACCCAAGTGGAGGAAAACACAAATAAACTGAAATGAATAAACTGATTGGATTTTTATTGTCTACTTACTTACATCCTTTTTTTACTCTATATGTTACTACTTGTCCTAAATGAACTCGAAGAGAACACAACTAGTTTTAGGTTTACTTTTTTATCTGTCATTGCTAGTTTTTTTTCTACTTTTTTGGCTATCCACGTATAATTAAAAGAGTTTTAAAAATCTTCTAATGTTAAAGTTTCTTCCTTTGATTCTCAAGTTTCCTTCTTCTTATTTGTTGGTACTACTAAACAAATCCATCTCCATAATGAACCACTGTTCTTTCTTTATACTTGCAATAGCAGCAATCATCCAGCGTCATCTTTTCTTTATCTATGCGTACGCGTTCCATTAATTCATCTGCAGAATGAGTGTAAGCGTATCCGATTACCATCAAAAAAGCAAGAACAAACGCAATAATATATTTTCCCATATTATTTCCCATATTGTTTGGAGGAAATCGATGGACTTCCCGTTGGATTACTCTACAAGTACCGTGATACTTATCAAACATATTTATACGATCTTATCTACAAAAGAACATCATCAGAACATAAGAACTTCTCATTTCCCTTTCTCAAATACATCTACATGTTTACAAATGTAGAACAATTTAAAAAAATTTGCCTTTTTTGATTATATATTGACTACTAAACAAAATTACTGTACTCTATATACGAGGGATAATTACTTGAAAAAAGCTGTGGCTCAACGTTCAACTAAAGATTGTCTTAAATGGATTGTAAAAGAAATAGATGAAGGAGCACGATTAGATTGTCAAATGGAGAATAAAAATGAACTCAGCTTTTTTATTGAACTCGCTATTTTAACTACTAGCGAAAAATGCTGTACTAAAATTTTAAAAATTTTATTTGAAATTACATGTAAACATAAAAAATATGAAACCGATATGATTCCTCCATTCCATTATCGACACTCACAAAGCTAACTGAATTCACTTCTTGAAAATTTAGCCATATTTTGTTTTTGTAAAAAAACAAAATATGGCAGTACACGGGACCATCTTCTGTCGCAGTTGCCTGTGTGAAATTGGACACGAAAACCTACAATGTTTCTATACATGTAACCATTGTAAAGTTTACATCATTTTTTGTGAACATTGCAGAAGAAACTATAACCGAAAAATTAGATCTATAGTATTTGATAAATGTGATCGCGATAGCGAAGAAAAATGTACAAATAGACAAGAACGATGATGGTACAAAAGATATTTCTCTCAATAAAATATTTTTTTCTCACCTTGTTTTCTTTTATTTAATTTTGTATTTAACAAAGAAATATTACGTCTAAATTCTTTACTTTCATAAGTTAACACCATATTTTTATGTAATTGCTTAAGACTACCGGTGTTTGGAATAAAATCAGTACCAGAAACAAGCATTTTTTCGTCCATGAATTATCCAATCTACAAAACCAAAAACAAACATCCAAAACAATATCCAAAATAATAGGGAAGCATACGTAACCACCACATCGTCACTTCCTTTATAATGGAAATGTCAACGTTTATCCAAAATCAAATTTATGCAACAAAAACTTTTTTTTTCTCCCTTCTCACCATATATGGAAAAAATTTCACAAACAAAAAAAATATCTTAAAAAAAAACTAATATAAACGAAAAAAACGAATATTTTTTATTATTGATTTAACTACCAACCGCGCAACACATCATCCACGTGTCGCGTGCTGTGTCGGAACTTTTTTCGGGTTTTTTTCCAAAAAAACAATTTATTTACAAAAAAAATTATTATTTCTTTTTATTTATTTTTCTGGAAAAAAATTATTTTTTAATTTTTTATATAAATTGGTTTTTCCCTACTAACACAAAAAAAAACCTCCCCCCCCCCCCAAACACAAAACCACACCTTATGAATTCATTAACAAGAAAGAGCCAACACCCACTCTCTAGCACCCTCCGTCCAAAATCGGAGATAATTTATTCCTACTCGCTCCTGATTGGTTGAAAAAAAAATACTGCGCTCTCATTGGTTAACGACTAGTTCCCAATCCCCAACACATGAAAAAAAAATTCTTTTTTGATTACACTACTTATTGAAAATGAGATTACGCTTTCTGTGTTGATTGTTCCCGTATCTCTTGAATTATTACAGCAAGGACGTTTGTGTCGTTTCTGCAAACACTTCTCGAAGTCTACAAACGGCCTTCAAACGAAAACAAAGTTGAAACATTGGCATTGGAAGTAGTCTCCTTCGCAGCCGTCAGTTTGGGTTCGTTCTCACTCCCCTCAACTACCGGCTGCTTACCCGAGCAGTAAATTCCTTTCCAATTGTTGACCAATCAGAGCCAGACTTCCAATATCTGGAAACCTGACCTCCGACCTTGCGCTGCCGTTTCAATAGTTTGAAGTTTGAACCAATATTTCGAAAACTATTGCTTATAATTTAGTAAAAATTTTGCGTAAATGGAATCAATAAGATGATGTTGTAACTGTGAATCACAATATGAATACATGTACATGAAGTAAAGTTAAAAGCGCCACTGCATGGAATATGAAGCTGAATAACATTGAGGTTGCTAGCCAGACATGGCCAGACATCCCCGTAAAATTTATTATCCACTAGATACAGATTTCGCCGACACTTCTAGCTTTTTTTAAACTTTTCGCACAGATTTATTTACACGACCAGCAAGAACATATTCATAATACCATTCTTCGTAAATTTTGTAAAGCTCTGAGCTATAGTAAGCGAAATATTAGCTTTCAAGTAAACTAATTCGGGCATTCGCTTCAGACACTATAAAACCGTTAACACCTTTGAACTTTTGTTTACAATCTTAAATTTCTCTCAACGCTCTTACGCTTTACACTGACTTTCACGCTTATTTGTTTGCATAGGCAGCAAGAACATAATCAAAACAATATTCTTCGTAAATTCCGTGAAGTTCTAGGCTAAACTTTTCAAAATATTAGCTTTCGACTAAACAAATTACACATAACACTAGCCCAGCACGGCTTTATTATTTAGCACGACAATGGTCTAATTTCATTGGCCCATATACACAAAGGGAATGGAATGTGGCTCTCGGGTGAGCAGACGTTAGTTTGGGGAGGTAAGCGAGCCATAAGAACGTCTGCGAAGGAGGCTACATTGGAAGCAGCATTAGACGAAAATAAGTCTGTCCTTAAAGAAGGGCTTCTGCAAGACGTTTTGTGTTTGGTTGAAGTTTGTTTTGTCGAGGCAGGAACTGAGAAAAACCCACAGAAGAAGGCAATACGTTTAGAAAAAGCATTTGCTGAGAAAAGGTCGTGCAGTTTTCATCACTATGCCATCAACCAGTCATGGGAGAATCTTGTATTTTCTTCTGCTGCTGGTGTGAGTGGAGAATTTCACCAAGCTTCAGCTCAATTACTGCAGCAGATCCTTCAGCACTTTTGGTCATGTAATAGTGGCAGTCGTGTTACTGTGGAAAAATCAGGGAAAGAAGCTGGAGTTCCATGTGCTTATCGTGACCAGAGTGACTTCGAAACCATCAGGGATCATGCTGGTTTGGTAATTAAACGGGCCAGGGACACGATCATGAAAGGAGAAAATGACATACCAGCAAAGCAGACTTGTGAAAAAGAAGCAGAAATCATTCTTGGAAATAAAACTGCAGCATTGAATTTAATCTCAACCTTGGGGGAAGATATCAAGCAAGGAGATGGAAGATACAGATTCATTGTTCACGAACATGTTGTACCTTTCTTCCTATTTCTTCACACTCTGGTTGAAAGCCTCATCAATCCCATCAGTATTGTGCTTCAAAAAGGGAATATTCTGCTTGATTGCCGAATAAAATGTCCACAAATAAGGAGCTAAGAGAAAAATGGTATGATTTAACATCAACATCAGATGTAACATCAGTCATTGTTCTTCAAAGAATTGTGACTTTCTTTGTTAAATCGAAACAACAAATAATTCGGGAAAAGAAAGGACTTAAACCGAATAAGAATAGCATGGCAATACGGCAACAACTGCGGCGGTCGTAAAGTCGTAAAGCTACTTCTTCTCAAAGTTCAAAATCAAAAAATAGCAGTGAAGAAATTATCCAATTAAGATCAAGGAACTTAACATCCGATAACATTATTCTGTTTTTACATACTTTGACTATCTATTCTCAATCAGAACAAGAAGAAATATTAGGGAAACTTAAAGGGAAAGAACTAGCCAAAATTCTAAAATCATTGGGAAAGCCATCATTAGTAGGAAAGAAAAAAAGTAAGCAAATTATAACATTACTTGAGGTGATAAAATCAGGGAAACTAACTGTGAGAAATATTGATGACTGAGAAAACACTAAAGAGAATGCATCTGATTATTTAATCTTCTTCCATGGATGTAAATTTACTGCTCATTTGGACCAAAATGTTTCAACCAAAGGCCCTTTGTCAGAGAGTTAATAGGAAGTATATGTGGCTTTTATAATGCAGACTAAAAAGCTATCTTTGACTACAAAGCTCACTTTGGTCCCCAATTACAGTTAAGGCCAAGTAAAAAATATCAACAGTTTATTGTCCCCACCCACATCCTTTTTTCCTGCCACATCAAAATTCTTTTTATTTTTATTTTGTCGTATACTGAAAATGTATCTTGTTTTTTTTGGGCCATTTGCTCCACTTATAGGCTCTTTTGGTGCCTTTCGGTAATTTTTGGGACCTTGCAGGTTTATTGGGGGTTCCACATGGCAGAATCCATGTCGCGTAGATGTTGTTTCGTCGCCAGCTTGAAAGCATTTTGCAAGAAAAAAAATACAAGAAAAAAGTGCCCGCATTCTCCTATTTTTTAAAAGTTCAGACGATAAACTATTATATTATTTAAAAATTCATAGATCATCTGCTCTGTTGACAATCAGAACCAGGCTGCTTATATACTGCCCTACAGTATATAGCCACCCGGTATATAAGCACCCTCCCTGATCAGAACTTTGATGTTTTACAGAAATGCTGACTTTGATCCCAAATTACACTTAAACTACTCAAAAACAAAATAATTTTCCTAGATTATCTGCTCTGTCAACCATCAGAACTTCTACATTGTACTGAAATGTATGACAGTATGACAACATTTTAAAGCTTTTTCTCATTTGAAAGCAATTATTTGGTAAACATCAACAAGTGTTTGCAGAAACAATCACATAGAAGATACTGGAAAAGTCAACATGAGAGTTACCATAGGTATGGGTCAAAAAGCATAACCATCTGGTGATTTTATTAAACTCATTGACACAGTTATAGAAGTACAGTACAGTATAATATCATATAGTGTATTTGTCATCAGAAACCAAACCTCTATCCTTCCACCTCGGGGATGCATGGGGCATATATGCGGGGGCTTAGGTAATTTTCATCTGCCTCAAATAATTGGAGAGACTGGGATCAACTCTGACTGCATGACAAGCACTGATCTCAAATAATATACTCATTATACTGGATAGAGCATCCGGTGTCCGCAGTGAAGTCGGAATAGATTAGCGGCGACCATTTCCGGTGGGACCCACTTGGGTCCCATACAATATGGCGTAAATAGGAGTGGAAGCAGTTGAACGGTGTTTTTCGCCAAATTCTGGGATGTTACGAAGAGTTACCACCGAATTGAGGTTTGTAATCTTATTTTAAGTAATAGTTTAGTGTTTTGAACTATTTTTTTGTTTAGAAAGTGATTTTCTTTACAAAATACGCTTGCCTGTTTATTTGCTTCAGAGCTAGCAAGTAGCAATTAAGTCGGTAAACAAATGTCTGGAAGTGACTGCCTGTGTATTTGTTTCTTTCTAGTAACGCGTATTATTTGATGATTTGCGATGATGTATTTGTTTAACTTTTGATTTATTTCATGCCGATTAAACCCCAAGAAGTCATAACTGTGTCTGTTTAAACTAATAAACTTATAGTTTTGTCGAATTTGGGCTAATGTTCAACCAGTTCAGATGGTTTTATTATGGTTACACTACAGTATGTATTTTGCCCAAGCCCTTGTCCCTTGATAGTATTTCGTTTTGTCTACAGTATATATATCTCAAACAAAATATGTACATACTGTATAACATTTTGAGTTAGTGGTAGTTTATTATGGTTAGAGAGCATCTTACTGGCCATTAAGAAGTTACACCCAAGTTTGATTCCTACTCGACCAATGCAGTTTTACTGTGCATTTAGCAAATTAAAATTTTATCTAGTTTGCTGAAAGCAAGAAAAGTCTTTCCAGTTACATGCATCCAGGATTACTGTAGATCTAAGGATGTTACTCTCTGCAATCTGGGTTTAACTCCTACTTGATGCACTTATCAGATTAAAATTTCACCTTGGATGTACATTAGAGGAGTGCTTCTAGTTTGACTCTACCAAACACCAGAGATTTCTTCTGGGTACTCCGGTTTCCACCTGTAGTAACACTGACAATGAGGGATGACTCTTGCTGGACCTCTAGGAAGAACAGTTTAGATATGACTGATAAGGTTATCCAGTGTAAAGACTGTTTAACTGTTACAGTAGTTTAGTTCAGTTTCCTTTGGATGCATGGTGACTTGAGTGCTTCCAGTTTGACTCTACCAAATAGCACAGGTTCCCTGCGGGTACTCCGGTTTCCTCCTGTAGTAACATTGGTCCTTAGATAAAGTTATGGTATATCCAGTGTAAATACAGTTACCTGTAGTTTACTTTCCTTTTTTGTTTAGATTAGTTTTGTTTTGATTCTTACTGATGCTGGAAGAGGACAAGCTTATTCAATTTTTTTCTTATTTATGTACCAGAAAGGTTAGCTGTGGTTTCCTTTCCAAGATGGTAAAAACGAATTTTGCTGTAGCTTTTTGCAATGGACTTGATAAGAGCAAAAACATGATTTTCATTAACAAGAGAATCTACCATATGGTTGTCAAGCTCTGTGAAGATTGTGCCAGTGCTCCAGCCACCACTGGCGCTAGATAGTATTTAAATTTTTTTTGACATTTTAGTCCTTTGCGGCATTGCCTTTGTACTGTATTAGAGAAAACTTAAATTAATTTCAATAAAATTGTTTGTACTATCCAGAGCAGCTTACACTAGCTTCAATTAAACTAAAATCTTATAAACATCTATATGCATTGTTATGATCACTCATCTCAAAAAAAAAAATTAATGACTGATCTTGTCTTCTGCCAAGATCAGCTAGTGATAATTTCTGCATAAAAAAGTTGTGTGGATCTAATAAGGAAAAGACATATAGATGGGTATGAAACCTAAAAAGTTGTATGATGCAAGATATTGAGGTATGATAAATGTAGTAAAGATTGAAACTTTTTCAAAAATAGCTTGAAATGAAAACACTTCTGTAGTAAATAATAGTTCGGAATCATCCTTCTCTTTGTTTATTTTAGGAAAAAGCTCATGACTTATTATCTGTTTCAAATATAAGTCTACACAAAGTACAGTAGTGTCAGTACACTGAAATATATAAAATATAAAAGAATATAGTAGATTATAACCAATAAATAATTATTTCTGTGTGTAAATCAGAGCTGGCCAAACCATGCCCCTTTATTATAATTTTACTTCAATCTCAGATGATTCTACTCTTTCAAATACCAGACAATTTGACTTTGTCAAATAGAAAACCCTTGGCAATGGCAAGTCTCTCCAGCAAGCCTAGGCAGCCATGAGTTCATCACAGATATAAATATATATATATATATATATATATATAGACAGGGTAAAATAAAGCAAGAACACACAGGTAACATGTAAAAAATTAGCCAATAAGCAAAAATATATTTTTTTATACAAGAGGACAAATGGACAATTAATGTACTACAAATATTGAAAATGCACACCATAAATGCTAGGTGAACAGGAATTATCTTCGTCAATATTATAGTAACAGGACTTCATCCGACTTCATCAATAATAGTAAAACAGTGAGTTAAATGCTTTAAATTTGCCTGTTTAATAATAAAGTATAACTACAAACTTCCAATAAACATCTTCAGTTGTATAAAACCCTCAGATCGTCTGATCCAATATACGTTGAAAAAGACGGATATAGAAACGGTAATATTGTTACTTTGTCATAAAGTCACTGTCAAACTGCTAAAGTGAATACAAGATGTTATTTGTTCCTTACTTTAGTCCTTTAATAATTCTTCAAACTGTAGCCTGGTGGCCGGTGCTGATTTTCGTTCAGTAAAATCGTGAAATTTCGGCTGATTTTCCATGATCCCAGCCACTTTTAAGTTGTCCCATAGCGACAGGTACATTTTCTTGTTAAGGATGTGAAATTTAGCTGGTTTTCGTTAAAAATCCGATCATTTAAAGCGAAAACTATGATTCAACAATAGTGATATAACTACGAAGTGGGTCCCACCGGATATGGCTGCCGCGAGATTTTTAGCCTCACTTCCGACTTCAATTTTTGCAAGGCGCGAACCAATAGATGCTCTATCCAGTATAATGAGTATATTATTTGAGATCAGTGATGACAAGTGAGGCGTAAAATACCTAGTTCTAAAGCGGAAGCTTTGTAACCAGTGCAAGAGATGTTATGTTATTGAATATTACAAGTTTCAAATTGTTACATACTTTGTTGTAAGTGGGGTTTTACCAGTATTGCTTGCCTATAGGTGGAGCATTTTCTTACATTTGTTTCTTCAGTAGTTTAATCCCCCATGTTTTTCTGGGGTAGGGGGTATAGGGTTTCCAATGACAAGTGCAACAGAATAATTATTCCACAACATATTATTTGAATGAAATCTGGCAGTGGCACAGAGAAGCATCACATGAAGGACCCCCAGCAGGATTTGGACTTGCATCTTTGTGAAATGGGCATAAATCATGCAGATGTCTATTAGTATACAATATCATATCATGGGAATATTTTAAGACAAGAGAGTTTTTGGATGGCTATTTATTGGATGAAACCTGAATAGCACTTTCCCTTAATGTTTATTTTTGTCACTTTGCCATTAAGCATTCAAATAACCACTTTTATTGTAAATTTCTTTTAACAGGAATTATTTAAAAAACATTCACGGTTATCAGTTACTCATTTTATAACCATGAATAGTTTAACCTTTAATACAGTAAAAACCCGCTAACAAGAACCTTCAACTATAAGAACCTCAGGCTGAAATTAAGAATTTATTTATATAAGAATATAAGAACCTACCCCAGGCTGATTTGGTAAAATGTAGGTTCTTGTTAGCGGTTTTTTTCTGTAGTTTTTATAGTAACTGTATATAAATGAACCTGAACATGCAACTGACTTTCATATGCTCAGCTGTAGTGACAAGTCATCAATTCATAGTAATGTTTGCACTGCTTAGGTAATGCTTATTAGAAGCCAGGTTTCCATATAATTGCCGGCTGATTTCTAAAGTCAGTGCTTGGCAAATGATACATGTATAAAACCTACTTAACCCATTAAGTGGCAAGGGAGCATCCCAGCACTGCACGCTGCTAAATAAAAGTATCTGGCAATGGCTAGAATAAAATGTTTAAGCATGCCAATGCCCCTTAAAGAGTTAAGTGGTCATCACCCAAATTAATTGCTCAAAGCTAAAAAGTGTGTTCAGAAGTCCAATAATCGATACACACTGATGATTATTGCAGCAAGGATTTACAAAACAATATTTTTACTATACTGTAACATTTGCTATACATGTACCGTAGACTATACATGTACACTGAATATTAAGCAAATATGGTGATTGAGTGACTGTATGGAAACTTTGTAGGCCAAAACAGCTTACCGTATTTTGTGGGTGATAACCCGCACGGCGTATAACCCGCACAGCAACAAAAATGTCACTTTTGGAAAAATAAATCAGCGTATTACCCGCAACGTCGGATAATCCGCAGCTGCTAATAATAGGTTTGGGCAAGGGAGCACGCCAGACTGACTTGTATTTCTTCTTTGTTCGGTGTTCCTTCATTTATATTCAGCCATTATTCGAAATGGCTGAATATAAATGAAGGAACGCCGAACAAAGAAGAAGAAATACAGGTCAGTCTGGCGTGCTCCCTTGGTTTGGGACGACAAAATTTTAAAAAAGTACAGCGCCATAGTTTGAAGTTGTTATTATCTAGTGCTGCGCCCGCGACACTATGTGTCTCCTATTCTGTTTGCACTCTGTGTAGGTTCCGCTTTTGTCTATCATCTCTTGTCTTGTGTTGTCTCGTGTTTCAGTTATCGTTTGGCTATATTAAATTGTCGTAGTTATTCGCTCTCTGTGTTGACTCGTCTTTCAATATTGGCGTGGTGGCAGCGTTTCGGAGTATAAAGAATCCGTAAAGTACTAAAAGGTGTACACTAAAGATACAGACGAATATTCAAGGCGTAAATTTCCAGTAGAGCGTTTTCGACAAACAAAATGGCCGGCGTTCGAGCACCGAAGCAGTGGTCGCTCACAACAACTGAGACTATTACTTCCATAGAAGCTTGGGAGAATAACTTAAAGTACATCCTATCTTTGGATCCTAATTTCGCCTCTTTCCTCACGGATGAAGCCACTTGGTTAAAGAAAACAAATGCCTCTCCTCTCCGTGGATTTACCGACGACGACAATGAAGTTCCCGCCATTCGACGCCGGACTGCAGCTCAAAAGGTAACTCATCTTGAAATGATGCTTGGCCAGGTCGCTAATTACGCTCATGTTATTTCTCGTAATACTATTGTACGGAATTCAACTTCTGTCAACGGCGTATGGCAGTCTATTCGACAACATTATGGCCTACAATCTACAGGATCTCGTTTCTTGGATCTGGCGAATATCAAGCTTAAATCAGACCAAAGGCCTGAAGATCTCTACCAAGGCCTGGTGGCATTTATAGAAGATAATTTGTTGACGAAGGCTGGTGGAATAACCCATCATGGTCTAGCTCCTGATGTCGATGAAGAACTATCTCCTTCGCTCGAAAATGTTGTTGTTTTTACATGGCTCCAGCTTCTCCATCCAGCACTTCCTCGACTCGTAAAACAAAGGTATGGTACAGAACTACGTAGCCGTACGCTTGCTTCCGTTAAGCCCCAGATATCTCAAGCTGTAGATTCTTTGTTAGATGAGTTACATACCAGTGAAGAGGCCAAAGTCATGCGTACTGCCCCTATGAACTTTAGCAAATCCACTCGTGCAGCTAGTCGTCCTTCTTCCTTTGAGACCCCTACCCACCAAAACACAAGCCTGTCTTCAAGCAGCGACCTATCAATCCTGTCATCTGTGTTCTCAAGCTGGTCGTCCAGACTATCGTTCCCACTTCTTAAGTACCTGCAAATACTTGCCTGAAAACGACAGCCAGTTTATGTCCAGAGTACGCCAAGTTGCGGATATTGAGGATGTTCCAGACTACGAAAATGAACTTTCGTGTGAGGATATCTCAATCTCCTCTCCCCAGGCTCGTTGTGAATGTGATCATTCAGTCCACCACAATACAGTTGCTCGGCGTGTGAATGTTACCAAGTCGCCTTATCTTCATGTTTTCTTCAACCACCATCCTCTTCGCCTTACCACCCACACCGGTGCAGAGACAAAAATTATGAAGGCTTCTCTTGCCACGCACATATGAGCCAAGATATCCAAGAGTTCACAGCTGGGATTACAAGCCGATGGTTTTACCCCTCTTTCCATCATTGGTGAAACTCGCCTATCGTTGTCTCGCAATGGCAAAAGTCTCATCCTTGAAGCCCTTGTGCTGGAAGATCTTGATGTTGACATCCTGGCCGGAACTCCATTCATGGCCTCCAATGATATAGCTGTTCGACCAGCCAAGCAGGAAATTATAACTGCTGGTTCAGATGTAGTGTCTTATGGGCCTACTGATTCCACTTCCAAATACCATGCTGTCAGATGCTGTCATATTTTGCCTGCTCCTCCTGCCAACACCACCATCTGGCCTGGTGGCTTCCTGGAGATCGAAGTCCCAACTGATGCCCAACTCGCTGTTGAACCTCGTGTCGATTCATCCTCATGTCGATCAGTCAAGTCCTCGCATGTGTGGCCGCAGCCCAACATTCTTGACACCGTTGGTGGAAAGCTGAGACTGGTCAATTCCTCTGATGAGCCCATCCTCATCAAAAAGAACGATCATCTTTGCCAGGCTCGTCTGGTCACGGATGCCTCGTCTACTGAGATTCCTGCACCTAGCTCCAGATCCCCTGGTACTTTGTCATCACCATCTCCCACTATGAGTACATATCACTCCGAGCCAGTTGGCGTGGATCCTGATGGTATATTGTCACCCAACGAGAAAGCCAGCTGTCTTGCCCTATTAAAGGAATTCGATCATATCTTTGACCCGACTATACCAGGATATAACGGTGCAGTGGGTCCACTCCAGGGTGTGGTGAACATGGGCCCAGTTCAACCCCCTCAATGCAAGAGCCGCATGCCTCAGTATGGTCGCGATCAACTAGAGCAGCTGCAGACCAAGTTCGATGAGCTCGAGGCAATAGGAGTGTTCCAGCGTCCGGAAGACCTAAATGTTGTTGCTGAGTACCTGAATCCTTCTTTCCTTGTAAAGAAAAGAAGTGGTGGCTTCCGACTTGTCACCGCCTTCACCGATGTAGGCCGATACAGCAAACCTCAGCCGTCCTTAATGCCTGATGTCGACTCTACCCTCCGTAAGATTGCCTGTTGGCGTTACATCATCTTGTCCGATTTATCCCAATCATTCTACCAGATTCCGCTCTCCAACAGTTCCCTGAAATACTGCGACATAGCAACTCCCTTCAAAGGTGTCCGCGTCAACACCAGGTGCGCTATGGGAATGCCTGGCTCAGAGACTGCTCTAGAAGAGCTAATGTGCCGCGTTCTTGGTGATCTCCTTCAAGATAGATGTGTCGCCAAGATAGCCGATGACCTTTACTGCGGTGGCAACACCCCTGAAGAGCTTCTTGCCAACTGGAGAAAAGTCTTGGTTGCTCTAGACAAGTGCGACCTCCGTCTGTCTGCCAAGAAGACCATCATCTCTCCCGTTTCCACCACCATCCTTGGTTGGATATGGTCACATGGCTCTATTCGTGCTTCCCCTCATCGTATAGCAACTCTCTCCGCCTGCGCTCCTCCGAAGACCATCCGCGATCTCCGTGCCTTTATAGGCTCCTACAAGATGCTTGGTCGCGTTATCGAAGGTTCAGCCACCCTCATTGCCCCTCTGGAGAGCATCACCGCTGGAAGCCAGTCAAACAACACCGTGGTTTGGTCCGAGAATCTTTTAGCCTCCTTCCATTTGGCCCAGAAGGCACTCTCTTCCACCAAATCCATTGTGATTCCGAAGCCCGATGACCAACTTTGGATTGTAACTGATGGTTCTGTTAAGATGAATGGTCTTGGTGCTACACTCTACGCTCGCCGCGACAAGAAATTGCTTCTCGCCGGTTTTTTCAGTGCAAAGACCAGAAAACATCAGGTCACCTGGCTTCCTTGCGAAGTGGAGGCATTGTCTGTTGCCTCTGCCATCAAACACTTTGCACCTTACATCATCCAATCTAAGTTCCAAACCTGTGTCCTCACCGACAGCAAACCGTGTGTCCAATCCTTCGAAAACCTTTGTCGTGGCCAGTTTTCGTCAAGCTCCCGCGTTACTACTTTCCTCTCCAATGTCAGCCGATACCAGATCTCCCTCCGCCACCTTGCTGGTTCCGCTAACTTGCACTCTGACTTTGCGAGTCGCAACGCTCCACCCTGCGATGATCCTCGTTGTCAGATCTGCGCCTTCATCTCGAAAGCTGAAGATTCTGTTGTCCGTCCCCTTTCTGTCCAGGACGTGCTCTCCGGTTCCGTCACACTCCCTTTCACCACTCGCTCTGCGTGGTTGCAAACTCAGCAAAAGTGTCCAGACTTGCGGCGTGCCCACTCTCACCTTAAGCAGGGCACTCGTCCATCCAAGAAGTCAACCAATATTAAGGACGGAAAGCGCTATCTCAACGTTACCTCTCTTTCAAGGGACGGTTTAGTTGTAGTCAGGAAAGATTAGCCATTCTGCCCTTCTCGTGAGTGCATCGTCATTCCTCGTCCTATAATAGATGGTCTACTGGCTGCCCTCCATGTCAAGCTCAACCACCCTTCTTGCCACCAGCTGAAGCAAGTCGTCCTCCGCTATTTTTACACCTTAGACCTCGACAAGGCCCTGGATCAGTGCACACAATCATGCCACCTGTGCGCTTCCCTGAAGAAGATTCCTTCTTGTTTAGTTGAACAGTCCACATCCGATCCTCCTGCTGCAGTTGGTATCTCCTTTGCCGCTGACGTCATAAAAAGGAACTCATCCTGGTAGTTCGTGAGACAACATCTTCCTTCACTACATCCTGCATCATACAAGATGAGCGCTGTGATACTCTTCGTGCTGATCTTATCCGTCTCTGCCTCGAGTTGTGTCCGATTTCTGGTCCTCGCGCGGTAATTAGGGTAGATCCCGCCCCCGGGTTTGCCTCTCTGGCCAACGACGAAGAACTCCGTCGTCTCAGAATCTCCGTCGAGATTGGTCGCGTGAAGAATGCAAATAAGAACCCTGTAGCTGAGAAGTGTATTGCCGAGCTTGGCGATGAGGTTCTTCGCATCTGCCCAGAAGGAGGTCCCGTCACTCCTCTTACGTTAGCCATCGCCACTGCTAACCTGAATACTCGTATTCGTGACAGAGGTTTATCTGCCCGAGAGATGTGGTACCAACGGTGACCAGTTTACCAACTCTCAACTTCCTCTTTCCGACCTCCACCTGATCAGACAACAGCACTTACAACGTCTTCATAACCACCCTGCCAGTGAGAAGTCCAAAGCCCCCAGTGGTCGACTTCCTTCGTTCCCTGTGGTGCAGGTCGGCGACTTAGTATACATCACCTCAGATGGTTCAAAAACTCACGCCCGCGACAGGTACCTGGCAGTGAACTCGATGTAAGTTAAAATGTGATACCTGGAACGCTAACGTCCAGTCATTCCGGGGGCAAAAAGTGAGGCAAAAAGTTCCAGGCCCTTGCGCGGTTTGCAGGTACGATTCAGTCTCCCACAAAATGTTTTTTACACGGTCACCGGTCTTGAGCGAACTGCGAAGGCTCGAAAAGGTTTGAAAAATTATTTATTGAATCATTTTATCACGCTTTGCTAAAGGTGCATTTTAAATTTTGATTGGTTGTGCTATGCTGCCGAACTAATTATGCAGTGATTGTCTATTTGTTGCTATAGGAAAAGTCATTGTCTTTACAAAACGTGCACGAAGTTTGTCAGTGAAGAAATTAAATAAAATTTTCGTTATATTATAAACCATATATATTAGAGTTTCGTCACTCCAAAGAGGATACAAAAAATCAACAGTACCAGTTTCATCAGTTCGTTTTGTTTAAAAAGCATTCCGCATTCGTACCGAAAACAACAACTAGCCATGAGTAAACGTGAAAAATAAACAATCTAGTTGTCAGTTTATATTTCTTAAAATATCATTAGTTACAAAAGGCCGTTTAACAAAACTGAACAAGAAATTAAAGGAGCAGAAATAAGAAAATGACATTAGATGTATATTATGAAATATCAAGTATCAATACGTCTTCAAACTCGTACAAGAATAGCTTTCTCACTCTTGTTCTCACCTTTTCGGCTGGCTGTTTTCATCCTAGCCAGCAAAAGGACGTCTGTTTTCTCAGCCTATTTTCATCCCTAGCTTAATTTACTGTATAGTTTTGGACTGCTATACAGTAAATAAAACAACAACAGCGCTGCACAACAATGGGAAACCATTAAATGCACGTTTAGTCCGATAAATAATTTTTTCAAACCTTTTTTCGAGCCTTCGCAGTTCGCTCAAGACGGGCGGCCGTGTAAAAAACATTTTGTGGGAGACTGAACCGTACCTGCAAACCGCGCAGGGGCCTGGAACTTTTTGCCTCACTTTTTGGTCCTTCGTTAGCCTTCCAGGTATCACATTTTAACTTACATCGAGTTCACTGGTACCTGGTTGTTTCCATCGATCGCCCGTGGTGTAACGTACGTAAGTTTACCGGCTCCCAACTGCGATCCACATCATATCGCGTGAAGTTAGCCGAGTGTTTTCGTGTCTATGACAAGTCAGATTCTTCGTCCCCACCAATACGTCACCACCATCGCTCTGACGATTCCACTTCTGTTGAGGAGTATGTTCGTCCAGCGGCATTTGTCCAGGCTCTCCGACCTCCTCTTCCTCCTCAAGTCCCAGAAGAACTATCCCAACCACCGAACCCTGATGATACTAGCCCACTGCATACAACTTCTACTCCCTATTTGCCTGGTCCTTTAATCGAAGACCTCCAAGCTGACCCAGAGTCTATTCCCTCTTCTGACTGCGACGAACACACAAGCCTGGTGACCGACTCCTGCCAGTTCCCTGTCATTTACTCTGCAGCCAAAGAGCTAGATACTGTCCCTCGTCGTTCCAGTCATCAACGTAGCCCTCCCGCTCACTTACAGGATTTTGTTCGTTAGTTATACCTTAGGAGCTCAAGTGCTTATTAACCTCCTTTTGATTGTTCTCATTTAAGTTTAGCTGTTACTCTAGTTTGTACAGTTGCCTCTCTCGAGAGAGCAGAAAGAGACAGAAAAGAGCAGCCACGCCATAGTTTGTAGTTGTTATTATCTAGTGCTGCGCCCGCGACACTATGCGTCTCCTATTCTGTTTGTACTCTGTTTAGGTTCCGCTTATGTCTATCATCTCTTGTCTTGGGTTGTCTCGTGTTTTAGTTATCGTTTGGCTATATTAAATTGTCGTAGTTATTCGCTCTCTGCGTTGACTCGGCTTTCAATATTGGCGCAGTACCAGTAGTTATTTTATTTATTTATTTATTTATTTATTAAATTCGCCATACATACATAAATACATGATTACAAATAGCATACATATAAGGTTACAAAACATAAACCATACATCAGGGAAAATAAGTGGCAGGGACATCGCAACAGCACGTAGCCAATTACTGCAGTTGAAAGATGAAAGTAGAATTCTCTGGTCTTCGTGATGGCGTCATCTTAAGAATTCAACAGATTACCCGCACCACCCTATTACCCGCACTAATTATGTTTCCTAGCAAAATTAAGAGATAACCTGCGGGTTATCGCCCAGAAAATACAGTATATTATGTGGATGCCTATATTACAACTAAAGATGTACTGGTCATGGGTTTCTGTTGAATATGCCCTGAACATTCTTCCTCTTTGGAAGACTGGAACAATGTTGATCTTCACCAAGCTCAACACCATCATTTTCAAAAACATTTGTCTGTTTCTTAGACAGCAACTTTGTTGATGATGCAAGTGCGCTGTTTATGTTATATCCATAGGTGTAGGCCGTCATGTTGTTTGTGCCCCCACAGGCCTGTCTTTGCACAGAAAAAAACGATTCGACCAAATCTTGACTTAGCCTCTTTGGAATGATGTAGTGACTTCCTGCATGAAGGGACTTAAACATTGCACTGTCTATAAATGTTATCAAACCTTTAAAGCCATTGACCGAAACCTGTAAAGAAAACAGTGTATCCTTCAATCAACTCCTGAGCTCAACAACCTAGGTGATACTCTATTGGGTTAATTATACTTAGTATAAATACACAGGTGATCATAGAAAATCGCGTGCACTGATTGGTCATGCTACGTCCGATTAATTCTCAATAATCACCTGCAGCGTTTGTTCAAATGGCCACTGCCGATTTGTCATTGTGACAGAAAAGGAAATTGACAATTTTACAGAAAATGCTGTTCCTAGTAGGAAAATGTGTATTTATACTAAAACAATTATTCACTGAAGGGGAGGTGAATAATTGTTAATTATTTTGACTTAACCCATTAGCGGACAAGGGTGCATCCTAGCACTCCTCACTGCTGAATAAAATGTTCTCATGTTAGCTAAACGCTAAATGTGCCGTTGCCCGTTAAAGGATTAATTAATCTTTGACTATGTTAAAATTGCTTATTTTTAAAAAAAAAAGTTTGAAAAATGTGGTATTCAGTAAAACCGAATGATGTACCTTTATATCGAACATTGTTTGCCAAGTAATAAAGTGTGATGAGATCTCAGATTTCGATTGAAACAATGAAGAAAGTTCATGTCTCCAATTGTCAAAGAAGTTAATGACATTATCCAGATCCTTAATTCTAGGATCTGTAGTTGTAGAAAATGGGTTGTTATCATTAAAGACTCTCCACAATGTCTCACAGTTGTAGATAAACAGTCTGGTTGTCTCAGTAGCAACTGGCTCATATGTTTCCATGTCCTTTCGTACCTCTAAGTTTAACACTTGGACAACAAGCTTAACTCTCATTTTACTTATGCTGTCAAGGTGAACATGTGAGCTCCTTACATTTGTTGCGTAAATGTGTCGATCTTTGTCTCTTTGATGGACTGAATAAATAAGTTCCCATAAAATAGTTTTGGAGTTCAACAACAAACACCTAGTGTATCTTGGAGAAACATCTTTGCATCCACTGCTGTAAATGTTATTGCGAAGCTTTTTAATCAAAATGGAGGATCAGAAATGAAGAATAAAGGAAGACCTGAAAATGGATTGTTTCTCTGGCTCACAGATTTAGTAACACCATTCATCATCATGAATGCCCTATTCTTAGCAGCTCCATCACAGCATGTAAGAATTATTGTAAAACCAATAACCTTGCAGTAAACTAACTCCTTGCGAGAATGTTCGGTTCAAGTTTTAAGCTGAAACCCCTCTAGTTAAAAAATAAGCACAAGGAAACTGAAAATTGGCAAATATGCTTTTAAAGTAAAACTGGAGAATATGTGTGGCAAGACTTTCTTGAATATTGGAATAATTTGCAGCACCAGTATCTTCATTTTCCAAATCGACAAAACCACTCAACTCCCATGACGATGGGTCAAAAAGTAGGCCCTCCTTGTTCTTAACCTCATAAAAAAATAGACTACCAAAAAATAGACCACCAAATTTTCCAACTTCTGAAAATCCCTGCTCTTTGAAGTTGTTGCTCATTGCTTCAAGTACTGATGTTTCCCATCCTGATTTGGAAGAACAGAAGTTCTTGTAGTCAGACAGGTTCGTCCACTTGGTAGTTTTAGGAAACCTGAATCCCTTAAATCTGCATAGGTATTATGCGATTTGGAATAGATTCGAAGGCACCATTTAATTACTAAAGGATGACATCTCATCTGTCTTGATGGAACATTTAGAGCTTTTGCTTGATCTTTCAAGAGGGTAAGGAAAAACATATCAGATTCAATTCTATGTTCATAAAGATGACTCAAGAGAAGTTTTTTCTTTCCAAACTGCTTGCCACAGCCCAACCACTCACACAAATAATGTCTATTAATGGGTGCTATATCACATTGACTGACTGTTCCAAGATGTGCTTTTTTAACATGTGTCAATAATTCAGGAGAATCAAACTCGTCGCTCACATCACAATTATCCCAATAGCATATCTTGTTATTACATTTTTCAACTTTTTTACTTAGCCCATCATACAACTCTTCAAACAACTGCCTGAACTCAGAGTCAGTGTTGCTGCCTACTGTGCTCATGTCTTGTTGATATTGTTCGAGCCTCTTCATTCTTACTTGCGTGCATGAAGCTTTTTTGCAGTTTCCCGGCTGTGGTCAATTAGTTCATCTTTAGGCATGTAGTCATACCGCTTGTGCTTGGAAGTAGTGCTACCTGGTTCCTGGCTCCGAGATTTCAGTGTCCTCATGTAATGATTTGCCTCAGAACAAGCTTTGCAACAAACATTGCCTTGAACTAGTATGCCACACTTGGTAGACCTAATAACCTGCTGTTTAACATCAGTTGGCTTAGCTTCAACAAATGCACCAGGTTCCCCATCAATAGTCTTAAAAACTGGAACACCAAGGCTATCAGGCAGTATGCATTGATAATTTTCAATTGGAAGACCAGGGCAAATCTTAAATTTTTCAAGAGATTTCGTCAGCAAACACAAGTGACTTCTTTCATTAATTATTGGTGGTAAAAGATCAGGATCAATATTCAACATTCTTGGCTTTCCCATATGAAAGAACTGATAACTACCATCTGCTGCTATGACCACTTCATAGTCTACATTAACTGGACTGTTTCCCAGGTAGTACAGATGTACATTTCCTTCTTGCACCTTAGGGATGACTTTCCATTTTGGAAACTTATTTGTGATGTTTACAACATTCTTGCTGACCTTGAAAGCAAGGGTTTGTAATAATTTGCCCTCTTGCAAACATGCCAAATATTGATTCTCGAGATCGTTCCGTAGTTCATCACAGTTTTGCATGTTGCAAAACCCAGGGTCAATAAGGAGATTAAGAAGAAGTGATTGTTGTTTTGTCACAATTTGTTGAATGCAGTCTGAATAAAAGTTCCATCTTAAATAACCATTGTATTTCCTTGACCTTTCGTCAAGTTGTTGACTGACCGGTAAAAATAGTTTTGTATGCTGTTACAATCAAATCGGACACCATACACAACATATACAGCTTTCACTACATTCACACATTTCTCTGCAGTGTATCCCTTGACAGAGTTGATATTTTTAGATGGCAGTGAAACATCTATTAGGGAATAGAGAAGAAGTTCTTCAGGCTGTAATGGAATTCTTCCAACACACTTAAGTGGAGTTGGTTCAGTGTTCGCAAAACCACTTTCACAATCTGCCACAGGTTGAAGTCTTTCATTGCCGTCCAGGAATACCTTGCCATGGTATGTAGTTGAAGAACAATTTTGACCAGCCGTAGTAGAAGTTGGAGAATAAATTGTGCCTTTATCCTTAAATCGCTTCAAAGAGGGACCACCCGTATCACTTGCTTGTCGCTTACCAGAATTATCGCAAATTTTGTTTTTAAAAGTGTTTTTCAAAACAACTCAGATTTAAAATTTGAAGTACTTGTGCTCGCGTAAAAATGGTGACGTGATGACAGACAGATCTCATCGCTGTTTTTGCACACGCCATCGCTTTTAAAAAGCCATGTTCGATAGAATGTACATTCTACTCCGATTTTGTGGCTATCCTATCTTTATAAATGTTTTGAAAGAAACCATCAACTAGAATTTGAGTTTTTTAGTAAATATTGAAAGGCAGCTCCCTCGTCTATGATCATACAAATTGGGCAGGCCTGGACAACATTTTGACATAGGATATGCTTCGCTTACAGCTCTGGCGATTGTTTTCACATTTTGCTAAAATTGTGGGACAGCAAGTTAACATGCCGTAAATTCTTGTTGAAATTTACCCTCTTCCGATGTATACGATTGACAAAGCTTTCATCCACAATAACATATTTTTAGAAAAGTTCTTTCAGCATAATAAGCTGGTATAAGTTGAAGGAAACATCAGTTCAACTATTTCTGTTGCGAAATCCTTGAAACTTCTTATACCACCAGAGTAAAAACGCCTTGATAACCACACTGCAAAATCACGCTCCTTCTCCATTTTCGTCCATTTTCGTTCAAAAGCACGCTCGTGCCAGTCCTCTACCGCATCACACATCGAACAGCGCTTTGTGAGCGCGTTCCACCGCCCGATATATAAGCGCCCTGCAACAAACCAATCAAAATCAAACCGAACTCATCGATCGCACAATGCGAGCACACAACTTCGTCGAACATTCCATTTGACCGTTCTTATGTTCGTCGTCGACCTTTCGTGCCACAACGCACGTTGTTCCTGAGTCTACAGCGATCATCGTCTGTTTGTGGTGACTTTAGTGGATCCATGCTTGGTTTCATGGCTACTGGCCATAACACTAATACACCAGTCTACGAGTTGAACAACGCCATCCTTTGCTGAAAATCCGTGACCGTGCCTGTTTGGTGGTTCTGTTCAGAACCTTCGTGTCTTCTTCGTGGGATGGACCTGGTCAGTGCTCAACGCACCGTTCGTCTGGCTCTTCCTGAGTCCTGTTCTCCAGTGATGGAGTTCGCTGAGCTCCTTCGTGGCTTGGACGCAGCAGTTCCTGGTACACCTGGTACACCAGGTTGACTTTGAAGGGTATGTCTGTTGATAGTTTCCTGTCGTTTGTCCCGAAGTTGTCCATTCGCAACCAAGGGATAACGGCTCACGGTGTCTCCCTCATACGAAGGGTCAGTATCCGCTACCTCCCTCGGGAGTTGCCGGAGCATGAACTGCTGAAATCGCTGTCTTCATTTGGGACGGTGGTTTCCTCAGTTTTTGAAAAGCGGTACGGTATTCTTACCGGCACCCGCTTTGTTACTATGGCGCTGGCTAAGCATCTGCCGTCAGCGCTTACTGTGATCGGGTCTCGGGGTTTGGTCTCTTACAAAGACCAGCCCCGTACTTGTTTTTCGTGTGGCGCTGGAAGTCACGAGGCTCGTGTTTGCCCTGGATCCCCGTCCAGGCGATCATCGCCTCGGAGTCTGAAAGCGCAGTCTGTGCGGGAGAAATCGACTGGTCATCCGCCTCCTCCTGTTGGCTCGGTACATACCCCGCCTCGGGAGGAGAAAGTTGCCACCTATTCTCCTTGGTTTCAGTCGTTTGGTTTCAGCATCGGTGTATCGAAGCCTTCTGCTCAACCACGGCAAGGTACTTCGCCTGCTGTCGTCGCTTCCGCCGGTGTCACGCCGCCAGCCACTGAGAAGAAACCTGTCTCCTCTGGACCTCTTCCTGCGTTCCTCTCGAAGCCGCCCAAGGAGACCAATGTTATTGATTGGGAGGCTCCATCCGCCGTTTACTGCAGGGGGACGGGGCCGTGGAAGTATCCTCTTCTTCCAAAGACTGATCCGACTTCGGATGATCCTGGTTTGGCGTCCTCTGTGACGTCAGTTACTCGATTTTTAACGTTGATGACCCGGACCTCTTATTGGACATGAATATTGGACTATTCTTGGATGATAATGAGATGCGAAAAATTAGCCAATCGAAGCAAAATAACAATAACAAATAGATAATGAGATGCGAAAGACATTTGCTATTCATACCGTCGATGACTAAAAAGGATGGGGTGTAAAAAGGATGAGCGAGAGTAAAAATAGATAAATTAATCAAGTGAAAACGCTGTTTATGTCCGCCCTTGCTGAACAGAAACAACGTCTTCAGAGGTGTTAAATAAACGAAAAACGTCCGTTCAGTCCGTGAGGATGAATGGTACCAATTTTGAAAATGAGACGCTTTTCTAGTCTTTTGCGGCTGACATTACCGCCAGAAATGGGTGAGATGGCACAAACTTTCATGTCTGAAATACAATGGTTGGCACTATTAAAATGTCGCGCAACAGGCTTGTCAACATCATCGTTCCTCACGGAACGAAGATGTTCAGCAAACCTGTCAGATAAACGTCTGCCAGTTTCACCGATGTAAAGCATGCAACATTTATTGCAAAAAATACAGTAAATGATTTTGGAAGAGATGCAAGTAAAATTATGCAAGTAAAATCATTTACTGTATTTATTGCAATAAATGTTGCATGCTTTACATCGGTGAAACTGGCAGACGTTTATCTGACAGATTTCCTGAACATCTTCGTTCCGTGAGGAACGATGATGTTGACAAACCTGTTCCCGACATTTTAATAGTGCCAACCATTGTATTTCAGACATGAAAGTTTGTGCCATCTCACCCATTTCTGGCGGTAATGTCAGCCGCAAAAGACTAGAAAAGCGTCTCATTTTCAAAATTGGTACCATTCATCCTCACGGACTCAACGGACGTTTTTCTTTTATTTAACACCTCTGAAGACGTTGTTTCTGTTCAGCAAGGGCGGATATAAACAGCGTTTTCACTTTATTAATTTATCTATTTTTACTCTCGCTCATCCTTTTTACACCCCCTCCTTTTTACTCATCGACGGTATGAATAGCAAATGTCTTTCGCATCTCATTATCTATTTGTTATTGTTATTTTGCTTCGACTGGCTAATTTTTCGCATCTCATTATCAATTTGTTATTGTCACTTTTATCTGATTGGCTTATTTTTGGTCACATGATTACCTTTCGTATATAAGTTCACTGTTCGTGTACACTCTTTACGTTTCTCTCTGACGAAGGGCCTTCGCTGGAAACGTTAGATTCCTACGTTCTCTGTTTCGGCAGTATATCTAACCTAAGTTACTATATTTCGATTGTTGTTTCTACACTGCCTACGCAGCACGCTACTTTTATTTCACCATGTGTCTTATCGGGCGTTGGAGGAGGGTTCGTAACCCTCATGTGAGATCGATGTGGCAAGTTGCCACCTCCGCAGGATAAGTTCTCATTCACACGATTTCAGGGCTCATTTGCACCGTCGAGTCTGTTAAGTTAATCGTGAGGGCTTAATCTCAATAAGAGATCAAGTGTAGTATCTGTTCTTATCAGATTAATATCTGATGCCAGGCAACGCCTGGCTCATATATTAAACTGATTTTTGGGCTTCGGCCATCGGGTTGAAGCTTGCTTCGCCCTGGCCACGGGTTGTCCCGGTATTGCACTACCTCCGAGCACGGCCCTCTTCTCTTCGGGGAAGAACAACACCATCAAAAATTACAAAAAAAAGTATAAACAACTCATGTGTACGGCTTCCACTAATTCTGCAAAACACTTGTTTATATTTTACAGATATTCAGAAAACCGATCAAGCACCACACGTTCAACCCGCCCGAACTTCGAGTTCCACCCACCACGAACCAAGGCACGATGTATTCCTTCGGCGTCTCGACCAAATCGACGACAACACCGTCGGAAGACCGAGGTAAGCACACGGCTCTCATAATGTTTTTTTTTTATTCGGCAGTCTGGCTGTCGGAAGTTGCCGACAAATATGCCTTTTAACCACATGCCGCTGACTCCTAATACTCGGTCATAGGTTTCTGACGCGAGAGGTACTTTGATCGACAAGGAAGTCCTCTCAGGATGAGGCCCTCTCATTGCACTTCGACTGCGTTGACTCCTGCGATTACCCCAAATGTGGGTAACTCGAGCGTATAATTTCTGGCAGTGGGGACCTGCGTTCGCGCTCGTCCCCTTACAACAAACCAATCAAAATCAAACCGAACTCATCGATCGCACAACGCGAGCACACAACTTCGTCGAACATACCATTTGACCGTTCTTATGTTCGTCGTCGACCTCTCGCGCCACAACGCCGACAAACTGCTATAAAAACGATATTTTCACCTCATCGAATATCTACGACCATACCACCGGGAAAGCACCGGTTCTCGTCTGATCACCGAAGTTAAGCCCGGTCGGGCGGCGTTAGTACTTGGATGGGTGACCGCCTGGGATACCCCGTGTCGTAGACACCTTTTTCCTTTTCTTTCAGGCGCTTCGAGCGCGCCCGCTGAGCTGAGCCCAACCACATCGTCGTTTTAGCTTCTTTTCGGGCAAAACAGTTTTTTTTATTGTTCTTTATCGCTTCTCGGCCTATTGGCTTTGGTCAATAGGTTCGGTCGTTACGAGTTTCAGTTGGTTCTCTTCTCGTTGTCAGTTTGATCACCTGTTGGTACAGGACGCTTTTCACCCCCAACAGGCCAGCTGACTAAACAGTTCTCTACGAGTCTTATGGCTTCTACGAGTTCGAGTGCTGTTAGGGTACAGGTGGTGGATCCATGCTCCAGTTTACAGACTGGTAACACTGCCTTGCCCTCTTCGACTAGTACTACGCCGGTGCGGAGTATGGCAGAGGTGGTGTCTGGTGACCGTGCTGCTGGGAGTATTTCCAGTAGTGGTCCTTTTCGGTTCCTTCCAGCCCCCTCGGTTGTAGTGCCGTACCCCGAACGCTGCGCCGTGGTCACCGTTCCTACGTTGGCCCTGGCAGGGAAACCGAAGCTGTCGCTGGGGGAAGTCTGGGACGCTTTAGAGAAGGAATTCTCTCATGCGAGCCAGTACTTCGCCCAGATCTAGTCTTTGCGCTCTGACCGCCTCCGTCTCTGGTGCAAGTCACCAGAGATTTTGGAGGATGTTATCGCAACTGGTATCATCGTTCGCGGGTTCCCGTCTAAGTTCCAAGAAGCGGAGCTGGGTCACCGTGACACACTTGCCCTATGGCATTCCGGAGGAGGAATTAAAAGTATTCTTCGGACGCTGTGGGGTCGTGTGTCAGATCGTCTACGTGCTGTTCCGGAACGTCAGAACTGGGACAGTCAAGATTTTGATGGACCTGCGAGAGGCTATCCCGACGCGTGTCCGTATCTGCGGTCATGCTTGGCTGGTCTATCACCAGGGGCAGGTTCGTACCTGTTTCAATTGTGGAGTGGTTGGACATGAGTCTCGCCGCTGCCCAAAGAAGCAGGTCCCTGTCACGAAGTCGAAGGCGGATCCTCCTTCGGGTGCCAGTGCTGGCGCTGCGGCCCCTGCGGGGCGTAAGCGTAAGCGCACTCGTCGGAGGAAGTCGAAAAAGGTCGTTACCGATTCGGCCGCCCCTTCGTCCCAGCCAGGGACCCAGGTAGAAGTGATGGAGACCTCGTCGAGTGGCTCTGAGCCGCTTACGAAGAAACCCGCCTTTGTCATTGACGTGCCGGCCGTTTCGTCGCGTGGCTCTTTGGATCCACCTCTGGACTCGGCACCGGTTGTCGAGGTTATGCAGACTGCTGTGGCTTCCCACAATGCTTCCGTGGCCTCCCATGATCCGGTTGAGCGGAAACTTCACGACCTCCATGTGGAGTCTCGTGAGGCTTTGGACCGGGATTTCCCTCGTGACGTTGAAAACCCGGATAATCGTTTAATCGGTGGTTCCTTTATCTATGTCGAGGAGGGCGAGATTTTTGGCGACGATTTATATCCTTCGGTTCCTATGTCGCCTGCCTCACGGCTTTACCTCCGGGCTCGGGGGGATGAGATCCGCGCGATTTTGAGGTCGGATGATGGCCCCGGGTACAGTATCGTTTTGGACCACGTTATCCTATACGGTGAGGACGACTCGAAGGTCGGTCGTTGTGCTTTTCGGCATGGACGGGAGTGCAAGTTTGTTGTGGATTAGGTGGGGGTTGCCATTTTTCATGCACACTGTTTTTTCCATCCATTTCCGACTCCCTCGGCCGGCCTGAAAAGATCGGTCCTGGGTGACCATTTTGTCGTTTCTGGCGCAACGGAGAGAGGGTCGCATCCTCTTTTGTCTGAGTGGCACGCGTAAGCCACCTCCGCGGAATAGTCCTTCGCACTTAGGGATTCATGTCATTTTGAATCATATGAGTCATATCCTGAAGGGGCTTAACTCCAAAACAAGATCAAGTGTAGTATCTGTTCTTATCAGCTTAATATCTGATATGCCAGGCAACGCCTGGCTCATATATTAAACTGATTTTTGGGCTTCGGCCATGGGATTGAAGCTTCGCCCTGGCCACGTAGTCGAGAGTGACAATATGCCAAATCCTGGGAAGATCCTCGGGCTAAGATGGGATAAACAGGATGACACCTTACAAATCCAAGCACCGAAGAGGATCGAAGGAGAGCGAGTTACAAAGAAATCTATTCTAAGCTTATTGGGGAGCGTATATGACCCACTTGGTGTCATCTCACTTACAATGGTAGAGGGGAAGCGTGTTTATCGGGAGGCCTGCGATGAGAACCGAAACTGGGATTCGGAGGTGTCTTCAGTACTGACCAAGGACTGGCTGAGGTGGACAAGACAACTGCGAACTGTAAGAATTCCCAGAAGCCTAATCAAGGAGTGCAAGAGAGTCAAAGCAATACAATGACATCTGTTTGCCGATGCAAGTAAGCTAGCCTGCTGCACCACGACAATTGCAGTAGTTGAACAAGAATCAAGGACCGTGAAGGGACTTTTGACATCTAAATCCCGCATTTCCAAGCGAAACACGTCAATACCCCGGCTAGAATTGGTTAGTGGGCAAATGGCCGCAAATCTGGCTAGGAATTTAACCAAGGCTCTTACAAGTTGGCCCGTCTCTTCGGTTACTGTGTGGATGGACAGCATGGTAGCTCTTTATTGGATATCAAGCCCAAATAGGCCTTGGAAGGTGTTTGTAGCCAATCGAGTGAGGAAGATTGCCGAGATAACAGATGAAGTTGGAATTCAGTGGAAGCATTGCCCATCAGACAAAAATGTTGCAGATCTTGGTAGGAAATGGGCAACTCTAGACCAAATGGAAAACAAAGAATGGTGCACTGGTCCAGAGTGGTTGTTGCATGAAGAAGAATGGCCGCCACAACCCAAGTTGAAGAGCACGCGATCAGCAACTGAAGAGGAGAGGTGTATAAAAGAGATAATCGCCTATACACCAGAGAAGATACCAGATGAATGGGAACAGTTGTTAATGCGTAAGCGGTACTGGACTACCCTCAGGACAACAGCTTGGTGTTTGCGGTTCGTGCACAACAGTTTAACCAAAGTGAGAGGGGTGAAGAAGACTCAAGGTCCATTGTCAACGGAAGAAATCCTAAGTGCCAGAAACAGCTGGGTGAGGAAGATACAGAGATCCATACCAGAAGATACAGAAAGTCCTGGCTGGAGACTTGACAGAGACAGTGACACGAACATACTTAAGTGCGTTGGAAGAATTCGAGGATACACACCAATCTACCTGGAAGATGGATTATTCACCCAAAAGCTGATCAGATATATCCACGAGCAGTCATTACACCTTGGAACAGCCAGCACCATGGCAGCCATAAGAGAAGGCTGGTGGATTCCCCATCTCAGGTCATTGGTTAAGAAGGAAATCCGTCAGTGCCATATCTGTAGAGTATTCTCCACAAAACCTTATGGAAAGCCAGACACAGCTGCACTTCCACAGTTTCGTACCCAAGCAGGTAGACCATTCCAGACGACCGGTGTTGATTTCACAGGACCAATGGTTTACAAGATTAACAAGAAGGAAGATGGGAAAGCATCTATTATCATTTTTACTTGTTCCGCGATTCGAGCCGTCCACCTTGAGGTTACCAAAAGCCAAACAGCAGCAGAATTTCAAACGAAGCTGAATTCTTTCATAACACGGAGAACGAGACCTCAACGCATCGTGTCAGATAATGCAGCGGTCTTCAGAGCTACAGCACAGTGGATTAGAAAGATTAGAGGGAGTGAGAAACTTCAGGATTTCCTAGCCAAACAGGAGATCACTTGGCAATTCAATCTGTCAAAATCTCCCTGGTGGGGAGGAATGTACGAGAGGATCATAAAGGAAATCAAGAAAACGCTGTACAAAACACTGGGAAAAACACATCTTACATTCGAGCAGCTGGCCACCGTCGTCATGGATATCGAAATACATTTAAATAATTGCCCATTAACCTACATCGAGAGTGATGGAGGGGAAGAACAGATACTGACACCAAACACCATCATGTGGGGACACGAATCTTACGTCTTCGAAAATCTGGAGGCGGAGGACGCAGGCGGGTTGGATAAGTTCCACAGACGACTCACTACTGCGAGAGAACATGCCTGGTCTCGTTGGAAGAACCACATCCACAGCCTCGTGGAATCCCATCGCATGGTCAAAGGAAACGGACAGCTACCAAAAGTGGGAGAGGTTGTATTGGTTTTGGGAGATGAGAAAAACAGAGGGCTTTGGAAGAAAGGAAAGGTACTGCGCCATATCACAGGAAGAGACGGGGTAGTCAGAGGAGTAGCTCTACTGCACAAAGGACACCAGATAGAACGACCAGTCCAATTGGTATGCCCCTTGGAGATCCAAAGCGTGCGTTCTGAAGAAGCTGAAGCAACTGTTACGCCAGAAGTAGTACAACGCACTGTGCCAAAGAGACAAGCAGCCAAGCAAGCCAGAGAGAGAATCACACTATGTTTACAGGATGATGACTAATGTTGAACAAAGAGTATTATAAAAGTCAAGAACATGTATTAACTTTTAGGGGAGTGTGACCCGAATTAGGGGTTACCTTCCAAATGTTGTGTTTATTGTTGCCCATATTTGGGTTACCTATGCGGTCACGTGACAGACTCGAGGTCGTTCGTCTGGAGGTTGTTCAAGAGAGTCGAAGGGATTTTACAAGTATTGGGGAGTTTTGACATTGTGAGTTTAATAAAACTATTTTGAGCATTGGTGAGTGTGTGTGCCGTAACGATTCGGTACACTCATCCTCAATTTTGCAACAAGCGTGTTGGCACTGCCATCTTGGTCACCACAAAGCACTCGCTCGAGAAAGTGTGGCGAGATGAGGCAGGTCGCTTTGTTCAAGTTGAGGTGTGCGTGGGTGAGCAACGCTTGCGTTTTGTTTCACTCTACGCTCCTAATCGTAATCCGGAGCGAAACCGTTTTTTCGTTTCCCTTCCGGATTTTATAGATTTATCTGTCCCCACTTTTTTGTGTGGTGATTTTAATGCGGTACTTGACGCAGTCCTTCATCGGCATCATCCTCCGTCCTATCAGCGTCAAGCTCCCAATCCGGGTGCTGAGAGTGTTTCGGCACTTCAATCTCTGCTGTCATACTCTCAAACCTATCCCGTATGGCGCACGCGACATCCAGGTGCTCGCACTTATTCCTGGGATCATGGGTCCGGTGAAGTTTCTTCCCGTATCGACATGATCTGGGCGCCCGTCGGAATGCAAGGACGGATTACGGAGTGTGAATATTATCCTTCCTTCTTCACCGATCACCGATACCGGTTGGTCTCATTTACTCTGGACTCTTTTGAGGCCAGGGGACCCAGGTTTTGGAAGTTTAATACCTCGCTTCTGCAGGATCCAGAGCACTGCGATCTTGTCCGAGCATTTTGGTCTTTTTGGCAGTCGTACGAGTCTGGGGGAGACTTTTCCAGCCCACTTCATTGGTGGGACTTGGGGAAGTTTTACCTTCGTGAGCTCACCCGTTGTTCTGCTAAAACAAAAGCTCTGTCCACGTCTTCTACCAAACTCCTCCTGCAGTCTCTGCAGCGATTCTTTGATGCCGGAGATTCTTCTCTTTTTGGAGAACTCTGTACGATCCACGCAGAGTTGCGTGAGCATGAACTCCGAGAAGCCCAGGCTGCTCAGGTTCGCTCTCGCTGTCGTTGGGCAGAAGAAGGGGAAGTGTCTTCTGTCTTCTTCTTCTCTCTGGAGCACAAACATCGCTCCAAGCGGACAATGGGTGGCATCAAGGACCCTCACACTGGCGTTATTCACCACGATCCTTTCGAGGTCTTGGAGGTGTGGAGAGCCTACTACAAGGAGCTCTTCACTGCCGAGGCCTGCGACACTTCTATCCACGATCGTCTCCTTTCCAAACTTGTCCGCTCACTCTCTCCTGTTGAACGGGACGTGTGCGAAGGTGTGTTGTCCATGGATGAATGCCATGCCGCGCTAAAAGGGATGTCTTCTGGTAAGACTCCCGGTTCGGATGGCTTCCCCATGGAATTTTATCAGTGCTTTTGGGCAGTGATTGACTCCGACCTTGTGCGTATCCTCAACGTTGCTTATGAGGGTGGGCAGTTGTCCATCTCCCGGCGTCGTGGGCTAATCATCGTCCTTTTCAAGAAGGGGGAGCGCCTGGAAACGAAGAACCGGCGTCCCATCAGTCTACTCAATGTCGACTACAAGATCGCTACCCGCGCTATTGCGGGTCGCCTTCTTCTCGTCATCGGTTCGGTGGTCTCTCCTGAGCAGACTTGTGGGGTTCCTGGTCGCACCATCGGTGAGAACCTTAGTGTTGTTCGCGACCTGATCGATCTCGCCGAGATGGAGGATCTCCCACTCGCCTTACTCTCTTTGGATCAGGAGAAGGCGTTCGATCGGGTAAATTGGAGCTTTCTGTCGCGTACTCTTGAGACCATGGGTTTCGGCCAGGGTTTCCGTCGATGGATTGACTTCTACTCGCACACCGAATCCGCCGTAGTCGTCAATGGGTGGACTTCTTCCTTTCTTTCGCTTTCGCGTGGGGTGCGTCACGGTTGTCCCCTGTCGCCCCTTTTGTATGTTCTTTGCACGGAAGTGTTAGCGTGCAACCTGAGGTCGGCTCCTGGCATCTCAGGCGTCCAACTGCCTGGTTCCTTCGCGGAACTGAGATGTTCAGGGTACGCTGATGATACCTCAGTGTTCGTCACGACCGACGCCTCCATTGGTGCTGTTTTTTCCACGTATGACTTGTATGAGCAGGGCTCCGGGGCAAGGCTGAACCGTGGAAAGTCCAAGGGGCTGTGGCTTGGGGCGTGGAAGGATCGTTCCGACCGCCCTTTCGGTCTCAATTGGGTCAAGGAGCTCCCCTTGCTAGGGGCAGTCTTCCGTGCCTCTGACCATGCTAGGGCGACCTGGGAACCCAGAGTGGCAAAGGGAGAGAAACGTCTGGCGGCTTGGAAGGGTCGCTCTCTATCTTATCAGGGCAAAGCTACCATCATAAATGCTTTGGCCCTATCGCAAATCTGGCACTTGTGTGCTGTTCTTGTGATGCCACCATGGGTTGCCTTGCGCTTAAACCGCGCGATTTGGCCTTTCTTTTGGTCGGGCAAACGCGACCTCGTTGCCCGTAAAACGATGCACCAATCTAAATTCGCTGGTGGCTTCGGAATCGTCGACTTCCGTCTCAAGGCTTCTGCCTTCAGGGGCGGATCCAGGATTTGTCGTTCGTTAGTGAACATTTTCGTTTGTGAACATTCGGGGGGTACGGAAATTTTCCCGGGGGAGGGTATGATTAGTTATTAATACCCACACTAGATCTTTTTCGGGATTTTCGGTAAATAAAACGTGAGGTGCAAAAATGACTGTTTCGCCCAATATCAGGGCTCATCAGCATCAGCATGCCTGTGATTCCGACATGGAGACCCTTTGGAAGGCCGAAAAAGAGCAAACTGGTTTAAGGCGCCAGACACCCGTCTTTCACACCTTTGCCACGAAGCAAAAGGAGTTTGGTTAGAAATGGGTGACTATATGGGACATTTCGTGGATGTGAAATTGCTCAATTTTTAACACCATCCCAGTCTATTCCAACCCTTTTAATACCCCCCACCCTAATACCCCGACCTAACCTAAGTCCTAACCTAAAACCTATTCCAACCTAAAAGGCTAAAACCTATTCCAACCTAACTTAATCCTATTCAGATTAAATTGATAAACTCAAGTGAACATCTGTTTCTTTGCAAGGAAAGATAAAAACGTACCAAAATCTTGTAATGCAACGAGATTATATTATTTTCATAGATAAAAAAAACTAGAGATCGTATTACACCAAGCCATGTGGTCAAACAAGTCAACAAGACACACAAGTCCCTATACATTATATGGATAATAGATATCCAAATCAAAATCTTAAACTATATCAGGCGACAAAAAGCATAAACAAAATGCCTACACTACAGTATGTGTTGGTTCGGCGGGCCGGGCTGGGTTCGTGGTATATAAGTGAAATATTTAATATTAATAAACTTTTCACCGCAGTAATATGCTAATTTCATAAACGATCATGCCAGTTGGTCATGGCGCACAGATTGTTCGGTTAATACAAGTCCAAAACTATTATAATAAGAGTCGAATTTAGTTAAAATAGAATATATTTACTTTATGGCTGTACAAGACTTGTTTTTCCTTTCTCGAACATACTTCGGGATGAAAGATTCCGCACCAAAATTTTTACTGAGGCAGAAGCTCGTGTTGTTGATAGCACTCAACAGCTCTTCAACAGAACTCTTCGGCAAAGCGTCGATTCGCTTCATCAGATCAGCGTAAACACCTTGAAGATACGCCCGATCGTTTCTCTCAAATGCGGACTGCACAGTCTCGTAAATACTACAAGACATTGCAGTATATTCGCTATTTCGCTTTTATATTTCTGTGACACTTGAAATTGAACCTTCGCGTTCAAGCTGCGATCAGAACGGCTATAGAATCATGCCGTATACACTGAAGGCTGATGCATATGATCGATCAAAAAATGTAGCCAATGAGAATTCAGATATTTTTTAAATTAGCCAATCGGATAGCTTGTATACGTGCCCCTGATCCACAAACCGATCAGAACCCCCACAGATCGATCAAAAAGCAAATTGGCCAATCGGATGGCTGGAATCAGACTACAGAGCGATTAAAACTCACGCGCAAGACCGCTGTTCTGTGACTTGATATATTACTTTATCGAAGGCCTTGCTGTATGAAACTTGATAACTGGACTACAAATTTTGAATATTAATGTCTTTGCTATGGACCGCAGTTTGAATTAATTAACTTAATTAATTAACTGCGTTAATTTTGCAATTTTTACCTTAGTCGCGTGATCGGTTTGACTACCCCTAGGTCCACCCCTTTCTGCCTTGGCCCTTCAGTAGCTTCGTCGGTTCCGGAGTGATTCGTGTGCCAAATGGAAAGTTTTTTCCCGCTTTATGTTACAGCGCGTATTTGATGCTGATCCTTCCTCTTTGTTTGCTATGCCAGCGTGGTCTCTGGCCCAGCGTAGGCGCCTGATGCATTTCTATCAGTATCTTTTGGCAGCTTGGAGGCAATTTGATGGTGGGTCGTCAGCTGGTCAACTGGTCTTGGGAGCCCGTCGCGATTCTCCGTCCAAATTGACAAGATGTCCACTGCCTTGGCTTATTCTACAGGTATGGCCATTAGTCATACTCCGCCTCATTGCATCTCCAAGTTTTTTCCAACTTATGGTCCCCTCCATTGGGATGAAACCTGGCACCAGTTACGCATCGTGTCCCTTGATCGGACAATTACCGACCTGAATTGGAAGATCGCGCATGGTGTTCTTTACACCGCGTCGCGTTTAGTCCACAGCTTCCATTATCGGGACATCGATGTCACGTGCCACTGTCGTGCGGGTGAAGAGTCTTTGGAGCACATTTTTTCCCACTGTTTGTTTGCGCAGCGTCTGATTTCTTGGGTGTTTGATCATCTCAAGTCTGCTCTTCCAAGTGCGCGTCCCTTCACCGTTCAAGAGCTCTTGTTCGGGTTTTCGACGCGCGTCGCAGACGTATACCCAAGATCTTTTTGTGGATGCTGCATGTCATCAAACATCGGCTCTGGCTTGCCCGTTGCGATTTTCGTTTTCGTGGTCAGCCGCCCGACGTGGATCGGTGTATGCAAGGTGCTACCGCTCGCATTAAATTTGTTCTTGCCCTTCAATCGCGCAAGTGCCGCACAAACAAACAACGCGAGTTGTTTTTTAAGGAGTGGCTTGCCGGTGACACCCTGCACAGTTTTGACCAAGAGAAGCTGGTCTTCTCTTTTTAACTTTTTAACCGCAGTTTTGGCTCTGGCAGTGGTTTTGCCCTTTTTTTCCGCTTTGACCATTCATATGTGTTCCTCGAGATTGACTTGCCATCTGCTGTGCAGCGTGGTAAAGGACTGTGGAAGTTTAACACATCTCACCTTAAGGATGAGGCCTTTTGCGCTGAAATCGAACGATTTTGGTGGGAGTGGCGTTCGGAGAAGGGTCGTTTCCTTTCTCTGTCTTTGTGGTGGGATGCCGGCAAGCTGCGGCTGAAGCTCATGATTCAGCGTTTGTCGCGTGCTTCGTCTCGGGTGAGACCCTCCCTGGTCTTCTGGATGCTGCGAAAGCCGCCCTGGCCTCTGAACTTCTCTCGGAAGCGAGGGGGGCTCAGGTGCGTGCTAACGTTCAGTGGGCAGAGGAGGGGGAGGTTTCTTCGGCTTATTTCTTGCGGCAGGAGATTGCTCGTGGTCAGCAGCGGCTCATTAATGGCGTTCGTCGTCCTGATGGCTCTGTTGCTGATTCCACTCCTGGTATTCTTTGCCTCTGGCGAGACTTTTACTTCGGGCTGTTTTCTTCTCAGTCTCTTGAGGAGGAGGAGCAATCGCTCTTCATCGACAGTCTCGAGCGTCAATTGTCTCAGGTGGAGGCATAGTCGTGTCAGGGTGATCTCACTGGGGAGGAGTGTTTTCGTCATATGGCTGCTGGCAGATCTCCTGGGGTTGATGGTTTCCCGGCTGAATTTTATGTTCGGTTCTGGCAACTGTTGGGCCCGGATTTTGTTAGTGTCATCAACTCTTGTTTTCACTCTGGCCAATTGTCCTTGACTCAACGCTCTGGTGCAATAACACTTTTGTTTAAGAAGGGTGACCTTCTTGACACTGCAAATTGGCGTCCCATTACGTTGCTTTGTGCGGACTACAAGATTGCAGCCAAAGTGTTATCTAATCGCCTCCTCTCCGTTATTGCTTCGGTGGTGTCACCTGATCAGTCTTGTGGCATTCCAGGGCGGTTCTTGGGGGAGAATGTACGTCTACTTCACGACGTCGTAGATTATGCTAATTCAGAGGCACTGCCTGCAGCTATTCTGTCTCTTGATCAGGAAAAGGCTTTTGATCGGGTAGAGTGGGGCTACACGCAAAAGGTCCTGGTCAAGATGGGTTTTGTACTTTCTTTTTGTAAGTGGGTGTCTTTGTTGTACTCTGGGGTGAACTCACGGGTGATTGTGAACGGTTTCCTGTCGGACCCGTTTCCGGCTACGCGGGGGGTTCGCCAGGGTTGTCCTTTGTCTCCTTGCTTTATGTTCTTGTGGCGGAATCGTTGGCATGTGCGATCCGGGCGAATTCATCAATTGATTGGTTCCCCCTTGCTGGTGGTCGTCAGCGAGTTAAACTCTCGCAATATGCTGTTGATACGTCAACCTTCGTCACTTCGGACTCTTCCATTCTGGCTCTGGTGGATTTGTTTCATCTTTATGTACGTGCGTCTGGGGCCAAACTGAATCAGTCCAAATGTCAAGCTCTTCTTTTAGGGCCTTGGCGGCATCGTACTTCTTTTCCTGTTGCGTTTCGGTTCTCTTCGGGTCCTCTGAAGATGCTTGGGAGCCTTCTTCGTGCTGATGAGGACTGGGCGGCTTTGCTGCAGAAAATGCGTAATCGTCTCTCTTCTTGGAGCGATCCAGTTTTATCGTTCCGGGGGAGGGCTGTTATAATTAATACGCTTGTCCTTAGTACCAGATGACGTCATTACTAAAAGTAATCGTATTATTTTCCCTTTTCTTTGGAAAGGGAAACCTGAAAGTCTTTGTCGTGCTTCTGTTGTGCAGCCACTCGCCAAGGGTGATTTGGGGGTAGTTGATGTTACCCACAAGTTGCAATCTCTTGCGATTTTGTGGGTGAAGCGCTTCTTTGCTCGAGAGGGGTCTGGGCTGGAAGTGTTTCTTCCATCACTACCTACGTCGCGCTTTTTTGGCTGAGCCAGTAGACCGGGCCTTTAATTTGTCCACTATTGGGCTGTCTACTCTTCAGCGCTTGCCTTCCTTTTACCGGTCAGTCTTGACTGCTTGGTTGTCACAAAGCATCTGATGCTTTAGTTATCCCTCGTCGTCCGCCTTCCGCTCCGTTGCCACTTGAGGATGTCTCGGCCAGTCTGGCGTATGTCATCCTCCGCCAGGCTACTAAGCCTCAGCATCGCTGCGTGGTAACGTTTTCCGCCATTCCTATCGATTGGTCAGCGGTGTGGCGTAACTTGTGCGTCCTTCGTTTTGTTCGTCCTGTTTGGGATACTAATTGGAAGTTGGCGCATGGTATCTTGCCGACTGCGGATCGTTTGATCCGGTTCAAGATCCCCGTGGCGCCTGGGTGTCACTGTGGAGACACTGAAACAATGTTGCATTTGTTCGTTCAGTGTCCTTTCACTCAGTCTCTTTTGGCTTGGTTCTTTGGCTTTTGGCATGCATTCCGACCTGGTGCTCCTCGTCCGTGGCCTATCGAGCTCAGGTTTGGTTTTGCTGGATCAGCCAATGTCCCTAAAGGATTGTTGGCTCTCCTTGGTGTTGTTCGCCATAATATCTGGACAGCCCGTAACTCCTTTCCTTTGATGGTTTCCAGCCTGACGCTGTACGCTCGTTGAGGCTTATCAAATCGTCGATTCGGTTTGTTTTGCGGGTGTCTCGGCGGCATTGTGCTGCTGCTGTGTTCGAGTCGCAGTGGCTCGCCGGGGGTGTTGACTCCATTGACTTGTCCGGTACTCTTTGTTTTTCTTCCGAGCTGAGGTCCTAGTGCCTTTGCCTTTCGTTGCGCGCCCCTTCCGTCCTGGGTTCTGTCTAGAGGCATATGCTCCCCGGATTGACCCGAGTCCGGGCGCCGCAGATTCTCGCTCGGGAGTGTTGCGGCGGAGATATGCAGCGCTCATACTCCGGTTTGAGCTTCTTAGGCTAACAATAAACTCCTGTATAGTATTAACATAAATAACAAGTAACTAATAAGTAAACCGTAACTAATAATAATCGAAAATAAGTAATACTTCAAAGCGTATTAATTATGATCTTCCCGTTGTTTTCGTACCTCGGTGCGTTGACAGGGGGGAGCACACTGACTAATTTTTTGTGTTTTTTGGTTTTGTGTTTTCCTTGGTTTCCTTTCAGTCTTGGTTCTGGCTTCAGCGGTCTCCTTAATTGGTGTTACTTCTGTTGTCGGGGTCGCGCCGTCTTGGCGGGTCAATCAGCGGATATCCCGATTAATTTTCTAGAATCGGCGCGTCTTTGTACCCGGCGGCGTCTTCTCGGATACGGACGTTAAAACCTGAGGTCCACCTCCGATTTGGGCAAACACCCGGTGAGGTTTTTAGCTAATTTTAGCTTGGCCTGCGAGGCCCGCCACATTGACAATTCCATCATTAGTTGAGTATAAACCCAAAACAAGATCAAGTGTAGTATCTGTTCTTATCAGCGTAATATCTGATATGCCAGGCAACGCCTGGCTCATATATTAAACTGATTTTTGGGGCTTCGGCCATCGGATTAAAGCTTGCTTCACCCTGGCCACGGGTTGTCTCGGTATTACACTACCTCCGAGTACGGCCCTCTTCCCTTCGGGGAAGAACATCACCACCAAAAATTACAAAAAATGTTATAAACAACTCATGTGTATGGCCTGACAACCTCCAGCCTCATTGATCATATAGTTACTAATACACCAGAGAAAATCTCAGATTCTGGTGTCATTCATACAGGAATCAGTGATCATAGTTTGGTATTTGCCATCAGAAAAATCCATATTTCTAAGAAACAAGATGAAAACATAGTGGAAATTAGAAATATGAAAAACTTTGATGGCCAAAAATTTGTTGAAGATTTGCTTAATCAGCATTGGGAATATGTGTACTTTTTCACAGATAATCCAAATGCTATGTGGGAGATTTGGAAGAATTTGTTTGAGGAAGTACTAAATAAGCATGCACCCATTCAACAAAAAAAGATAAAATAATTCAGTATCTGGCTAATAAAGGAATAACACCTACATTAATAAATATTTTCCCAAGCAAATGGAAGGGGACGCAGTCGGCAAAAATTAATGTCCATGCGAAAGATAGCCAAAAATTATTGGGTAAAGATTTTTGGCCGTTATACGTGCGCTGTAGACCGTGGCTCTCGAAGAAACACCTGGAAAAGGAAGCCAACCAAAGTAAAAAGTAGAACGAACATGACAAAAAATTTGTTAGGAAATAAAATGTTAGAATCTTACGCTTTACATGTTGGAACAATCAATGTTGGTGGACTAATGAATAATGTCCTGTATGCTGAACATATACTAGAAAAAGTTGACATTCTTGTTGTTCAAGAGCACTGGCTCTACCCAGAATCGTTGACATTTTTAAATTCTATTCATCCAAATTATATAGGATGGGGAAGATCGTCTTCTGATTTAAATCTAAACTCTGTATGGAGGCGTGGTAAGGGTGGTGTTTGTTTTCTTTGGCGTCGTTGTTTCGATAAAGATATTGAACGTCTGGAAAATATTGGAAATGATCGTATAATAGCAATCAAAATAACGCTGACCGAGGGCTTGAACCTTTTTATTGTAGCGGTCTATTTACCTTCTACTAACTCATCAATTGTTGAGTTTAGAAAACATATGGATGTTTTGGAGGATGTAATAAACCAAATGTATGATCATGGAATAGTCCTTTTAATGGGGGATTTCAATTGCCATATTGGAAACAATGGTGGCCCAAGAAGCTTAGCTGATGTTAACATAAGAGGACGTGATTTAATCCATCTTGTAGATCGACAAGGCTTAGTTTCGATAAGTTCCCAAAATATTTGCACTGGACCAATGGGCACATATTTTGCGGAAGGCGAAACTATTCAATCAACTATTGATCACATTCTAATAAAGGCAGACTGCGTTTATTTTGTTGAACAATGCCTTGTTTGCGATGATCACAGTAATAACTTATCTTACCATTTACCAATTATTTGCCGTCTTAACATACCGATGGTTAATTTATTGAAACAATCAACGCATACCTCCCGAAAAGCTTTAGTAAATTGGAAATTTGCTAACGATACAGAATTGGTGCAACAGTATCAAGAAAAGGTCAGCGATTTTTTGCCTCGTGAAAATATACATAGTATTAAAAGTGTAGAACAAATTGAAGTTATCGTTGAACAGGTTTCTAAAAGCCTACTTTCTGCTGCTGAATTTGTATTTCCTAAGAAAAGATCAAGACCGTATTTAAAGCCTTATTGGAAGAATGGTATGAAAGAACTACAAAAACGCTCAAGACTGCTCAGATATGACTGGGTAAAACATGGGAGGCCCCGAAATAAAGAAATTGTTTATTTTGCTCGTTACAAGAATGCAAAGCGTGAATTCCGCAAAGCCTTACGTAGAAAAGCTTTTGAGTATGAAACTGCTCAAAATCAACGTCTTGAAGAAATATTTGAAAAAGATCGTGCAACATTTCAGAAAATTATATCTAAGAAAAGGAAACCTCGAAGTAAAGCTAGATCAAAGCTTAAAATTGATGGCAAATTAATTACTGAAGATCAGGAGTTGTTATCGGCTTGGAAAGAACATTATCAAGGTCTTTATACTCCAAGTGACCTGAATATATTTGACGACACTTTTAAGAAATTCGTCGAGCAGCAGCTAGAGAACTATTCTAAAGAGAGCTTTCTCTTTGATGATGATGATGATGTCTTAAAAAAAACTTTCACAATTGATGAAGTGTCTCGGATATGTCTACACTTATCTAATGGAAAAGCAGGTGGTTTGGACGGTGTAATGTATGAACATTTAAAGTATGCTGGATATGATTTTATCAATACCTTTACTGAAATTTTGAATGTAATAAGATTAATTGAAGATGTTCCTAAGTCAATGATAATCGGACTAATTTCTTCACTTTATAAAGGCAAAAAGAAAAGCAGATTACTGAAAGAAAATTATCGTGGAATAACATTACTGAACGTCTTTGGCAAGGTTTTGGAGCATGTAATATTGGAACGACTGATGCCAAAGTTTGTTGAATTGAGAGTTCCTAATAACTTGCAATACGCGTATCAAAAGAACAAAAGTTGTTCTCACGCCAGTTTTGTTTTACAAGAGGCAATTTACGAGAGCGTCGAGGGTGGAAGTAAGGTATACTGCTGTTTTTTGGACAGCAAAGAGGCTTTTGATAATGTTTGGTTTGACGGACTTTTCTATAAGTTATTCAACCTTGGTATTCGTGGAAAATCATGGAGATTACTACGAAAATGGTACAGCAAGCTTGTTTGTCGTGTCATGGTAAATGGTCTGACTTCAGATACTTTTCCAGTACTACAGGGAATTCGTCAAGGTGGCGTATTATCACCATGGCTATTCCTGTGTTTTTACAACGACATATCCGATGTTTTGGCCAACGCTGGTTTGAGATTAAAATCAATGTACTGTGGAAATGTAATTGTCGCCGACGATGTTGCCATGCTGTCTCCAAAAGTTACTGGTCTCCAACAAATGATAGATACAATGGAAAATTATAGTAAAACATGGAGATTTAAATTTAATATTAAAAAACCAACAGCTGTGGTGTTTGGCGAGTCAACACGAGTTCGTAATGCCCGTAAAGATTCAAGGCAGTGGTTCCTTTATGGAAATCAAATAAATGAAAACTATTCAGCTGAACATGTTGGAGCTATTCTTTCTGGGAATGTGACGTGTAGTTCACAGGCTTCAGAAGCTGCAAGCAAAGGTAAAGAAGTTATTTCAAGTTTCTTAACCGCTGGCATTCCGATTGGTACTATAAATCCAATTTGTGGTAAATTCATATGGACGTCCATTGGATTACCTAAGATGCTGTACGGAGCAGAGTTATGGTGTCACCTTACAAACTCTGACTTTGCTACCCTGGAGCGCGTAAATAGACTAGCCGCAAAACGAATTCAAGGCCTAGCCATTGATACAATGTCTGAAGTTGCTTTAGGCAATTTAGGACTGTGGACTATTCGGGGTCATATTGACAAGAGAAAGTTACTTTTCCTACAACGATTAATAGAAAGTCATCCCTCGTCAGTCGAAAAAGAACTGTTTGTTAACAGACTTGTTCAATTTATTTGTGATTGTAAGAACAAAATGTTTGGTTTTATTCCGGATGTAATGGGAATCCTGGAGTACTATAATCTTTCTTATTATATCGAAAGGTATATTGCGGACAGCATATTTCCTAGTAAACAATCATGGAAAAGAATAGTTAGTGAAACCGTTGCAAGCTCGGAGCAAGTAATTTGGCGTGAGAAACTTATTGAAAGAGATGGTATAGATGCATATAAAAGTGCACACACAGAATTGAAACCACTTGAGTTATGGAAGATGACTTGGCGAAATCCAATGTATATGAAACCAATTGCCATTCTGGTTAACATTCTTGATGGTAATATCCCTTTAGAGCTCGTTCAAGCAACAAGCCAAACATCTTCATGTCTTTGTCATCTTTGTGGCATGGAACCAATAATGGGAGTGGTAAAACATTTTGTAATGGACAGTGCTGAAAGAAACAATTTCTGGGATGATGTGCACGATAAATTACCGGTGGAAATCTGTGCGCAGGTTTTCAATCAGGATGATAATAGTATATATGAAAACATAATTTCTGGGCATGTACCATTTAGTTATGACAATAGCTATAGAGATAAATTTGCAATCATTGCCGCCCTCTACATAGTACATATATGCAGAAAGGTCGCCAGCCTAATTATTTAATAGCAATTAGTAACTATTGATAAATAACTCTTAGATATGTTAGTACCATGTTTAAATATAATATGATAATTACCTTTACATAAATTTTATTTTATTTTTAGATTCACTAAATTAATGTTATTATAATCTGATATGTATTTATTTATATATACCTCATGTTTTTGTAAGCAGAGGGAATCTTCAGAATTGGAGGATTAATAAATCGTATCCATCTATCCATCTATCCGTCTATCCGTCTATCCGTCTATCCGTCTATCCGTCTATCCGTCTGTCCGTCTGTCCGTCTGTCCGTCTGTCCGTCTGTCCGTCTGTCCGTCTGTCCGTCTGTCCGTCTGTCCGTCTGTCCGTCTGTCCATCTGTCCATCTGTTCATCTGTCCATCTGTCCATCTGTCCATGTGTCCATCTGTCCATCTGTCCATCTGTCCATCTGTCCATCTGTCCATCTGTCCATCTGTCCATCTGTCCATCTGTCCATCTGTCCATCTGTCCATCTGTCCATCTGTCCATCTGTCCATCTGTCCATCTGTCCATCTGTCCATCTGTCCATCTGTCCATCTGTCCATCTGTCCATCTGTCCATCTGTCCATCTGTCCATCTATCCATCTATCCATCTATCCATCCATCCATCTATCTATCCATCCATCCATCCATCCATCTTACATGTATCGCTAGAGGACAGTAAGAAAATTGTCCAAAAAGGATTCTGGCCAAACTTTGTTAGTTGTCGCCCGTGGCTTTCGAGGGCTAGATTAGAAAAAAATAATGACTCCAGATGGCATGAACGTCATGGAAATCAAGTTGCTGGCTATGCAAATAGGGAATCGGGTACATGGGTCTAACCATAAATTTGATAAAAAGAACAATAAACAAAGGTACAATGGGTTCTGACAACTTCTCAAATCTTAGGCTAACCACCTGGAATATCGGGGGCATAAAGTGCAACTTAAAATGTTTGCGACAGTGCTTGAATTACTCCGATATTTGCTGTGTTCAAGAACACTGGCTTTATCCGGACAACATATCATTCCTTCATACGATAGATCCTAAATTTAGAACCTGGGGAAGGAGCAGCTCAGACTTAAATTCAAATTCCCTCTCGCGACGTGGAAAAGGAGGCTTAGCTTTTTTTTGGCGGAAACGTTTAGATGCCTCGATTGAAGTTCTGGAAGATTTGGGTAATGATAGGATATCTGTCATTCATGCGAAACCGCATAATGGAGAAGGGTTTTTCCTCATTCAGGTGTATTTACCAACAGCTACAGAATATATAGCAGAATATAAGTCATGCGTAGACATCTTAGAAAACATAGTGTTTCAACTATGCGAGAGAGGAACAACCATTATAGTGGGAGACTTCAACGCACATATTGGTGAGTCAGGCGGTCCAAGATCTTTCAATCAAATAAACGTCAGGGGACACGAAATAAAAAAGCTTATGGAAACTTTTCACCTAGTGTCAGCAAATTCTCAAAACAACTGCTTGGGGCCTATCGAAACATTTTGGGCGAATGATGGAGATGTGAAAACGACGTTAGATCACATTATGATTCCGGAGATGAAAGCTCATTGTATTACTGATTGTGCTGTTTCAGATGAATGTTGTGATAATTTGTCGTTCCACCGACCTATATCATGCACTATTCGAGGAGATTTCTCAAAGAAACAACCAAATTATAAAGCAGAAATATTTCTCTGGGAAAAGATGAAAGACGAAAATTATCTCACAAAGTACCAAAAGAAATTAAATGCAGTATTTCAGAGTGAATCTTATGAAAGTGTGGAAATCATCTCAGTTGAGAAAGTAGAAGAAATTGTTGACGATTTTGTACATAGGCTTAAAACAGCTGCAATATCTGTTGTTCCTATCAGCAAGCCCAAACCCTATATTAAAAAATATTGGAATGCAACTCTAACTGCCTTGAATAAAAATGTAAAACGTTATTGGAAATTATGGATCAGAGATGGTAAACCAAGGGGTCGTGGGCACCAAACATATGTTAATTACAAGGGCGCTAAACAACAGTTTCGCAAAGCTCAGCGTCATGCAGTTTACGAAGAAGAAGCAAAATGCTTTAATGGCTTGGAAAACCAGTATGATGTGGATAGAAGTACATTTTTTAAGAAGATATCTCGGCCGAAAGGAAAGAACAAATCTAAAATTATTGCCTTGGATGTAGATGGTAAACGTGTAGATGATGAGGATGAACTGCTAGAAATCTGGCAAACACACTACGAAGAACTTTACTCTCCTAAAGATCAGCCTAAATTCGACAATAATTTTAAAGTCTTTGTTGAGAGAAAATTGGCAGATTACTCTCAAAACAGTTTTCAGAACGAAGATCCACTAGATGATCCTTTTGATGTACAGGAAGTAAGTGACGTTTGTGTAAAACTTCCGAATGGGAAATCGGGCGGTTTGGATGAGCTTACATACGAACACCTAAAGTATGGAGGAATCGCCCTGTTTAGAATTCTCACGATCATATTTAATGCAATACGTGAACTGGAACATGTTCCTGAGAATTGGCTAGTTGGAACTATTATCTCACTTCTTAAAAGTGGTAAGAAAAATAAGCGTGATAAGGCTAGCTGCAGAGGAATAACGCTTCTTAATGTGATCGGCAAGGTATTTGAACGCTTAATTCTAAATCGCTGGATGCCAACATTCAGGACTCTCGGGATACCAAATGCATTCCAGTTTGCCTATCAAGAAAATAAAAGTTGTGTTCTTGCCAGTTTCGTCCTCCAGGAAATGATCAATCATAATGTGGAACGCGGTAGTAAGGTCTACTGCTGCCTCTTAGATTCTTCCAAGGCCTTCGATACCGTCTGGCTAGATGGCATGTTTTATAAACTTTTTAATATTGGAATGAAAGGGAAGTCTTGGAGAATTCTTAAAACTTGGTACAGTAAAATGCGTTGTTGTGTTTCTCTGAACGGAAAATTATCGCCAATGTTTCCTGTTATACAGGGAGTGAGACAAGGAGGCGTACCATCGCCTTGGCTTTTTCTGTGTTTTAATAACGACATTCCTTCGGCCCTGGAGTCTACTGGTGGTGGGCTAGCTGTTGACAATATCCACGGTAATTCTGTTCTTGTCGCCGATGACATAACATTACTCTCGTTACAAGTCATGGGATTGCAACGTATGGTTAATGCCATGGAGAACTATAGCAATAAATGGAGATTTAAATTCAATTCAGATAAATCTGTAGTGATTACTTTTGGTGAAAGCACACAGATGAATACGTTGCGGAAACCAACAAGGCAGTGGTCCATTAATGGTGTACCTATCGAAGAGAAAACGTCATGGGATCACGTGGGAATTACACTTAGTGGTAACTTTTCAAGTCACGAACGATCAGTAAAAGCCGCTAAGAACGGAAAGGCAGCTGTGGGCTGTCTGATGAGTGCTGGATTTCGCGCCGGAGGCATAAATCCCATTTGCGGAGCTAGTGCTTGGAAATGTTTTGGTATACCCACTATGCTTTACGGGTGTGAGGTATGGTGGAATCTAACTGCAACCGAAAAGGAGACACTGAATAGGTCAAGTGCATTCGCTGCAAAATGTTTGCAAGGTCTCAGTCCAACAACTCACACAGCAGGTCTCTCGGAACAATCGGGTTGTGGACGACAATTGGGCACATTGACAAAATGAAACTACTACTCTTCGGATCTCTCTGCCGGACATCACCTGAGTATTTGCAAAAGCAGCTGTTCATTTCACGACTTTTTTCACATCCGTCTGAAGATAATTTTAAAACACTCGGTTTCGTTCCGGATATCATTGACGTTCTTAACAAGTACAACTTGTATGCCTATTTGGAAGATTATCTGGAAGATTGCGTTTTTCCCGGGAAATCTGCATGGAGAAATATTGTAGTAAACTCGATAAGTCAAAATCAAGCTGAACGGTGGAAAGAGAAAATGGAGAACAAGCCTAATTTACTTCGCTTAAAGAGAACACACATCAACTTAAGTCGCATCGTACATTGGGAGGTTGCAAAACGCAATCCTCTTCATCGTATTGTGTTGGCTAATTTGGTTAACTTACTTTGCGGTAATGTTCCGTCCACGGTATTAAAAGCAGTTGAAGATTGTGGAAATTTCTACACATGTAATTTATGCATGAAAAAATTAGGAGATATAAGCTACCATTTCGTCATGATGTGTCCGGCTCTGAACCAAGAAAGAGAGAAAGAGAGTGTCTTTGGGACAACATATTTGACAAATTACCACTTGACGTGGTGTCGTATTTAGTAAGTTCAGATGACGAAGATCTTTACGATACCCTTGTCAGTGGAAACAATATTGTGGTTCAAAAGAACAAATATCATTTAGATACTTTGCTAATCTTAGTAGGAAACGTAGTGATAAAAATGTTTGAAAAAGTAACTTTGCTATTAGAGCAAGTGCGCTGTTGCGTTATAGCTCATTAATTCAGAATTGAATTTTACATTTTTTATATTATATATAAATCGTAATTAAAATTAATTCACCTCTTTAAAAATATTCATATTATATAATGTAAATATAGTTAATAAGATTTTACAATGTAGATATTCTTCTTTTTAAATTCGTATGGCTCTATGCATACGTGCTCTTCAGTATTGGAGGTAATAAAGGCTACCTACCTACCTACCTACCTACCTACCTACCCACGCACCCACCCACCCACCCACCCATCAGTTTGGTCAGGCTCAACATCAACGGTTTTAATGACCGTACTAAGCGTACCACCTTCATTCACTCGTTAAAGTGTTTGAAGGCTGACATTGTCTGCCTGCAAGAGACACATGCTGCTTCTCATGCTGTGCTTCGGAACTGGTTCTCCGATTCTGGATACACTGTGGCCTCTTCCTCAATTTCCAACAAGCGTGTTGGCACTGCCATCTTGGTCAGCACGAAGTACTCGCTCGAGAAAGTGTGGCGAGATGAGGGAGGTCGTTTTGTTCAAGCTGAAGTGTGCGTGGGTGAGCAGCGCTTGCGCTTCGTCTCACTTTATGCTCCTAATCGTAATCCGGAGCGAAACCGTTTTTTCGTTTCCCTTCCGGATTTTATTGATTTAACTGCGCCTACGTTTATGTGTGGCGATTTTAATGCGGTGCTTGACCCTGTGCTCGATCGGCGCCATCCGCCGTTGTATCAGCGTCAGGCTCCTTGTCCGGCTGCCGAGAGTGTGTCCGCTCTTCAATCTTTGCTGTCGTACTCCCAGACCTACCCGGTGTGGCGTTCACGACATCCCGGTGTTCGCAGATTCTTCGCCGGAGATTCTTCTGTGTTTGAAGAACTCTGCGCAATTCAGGAGGAGTTGCGGGAGCATGAGCTTCGAGAAGCCCAGGCTGCTCAGGTTCGCTCTCAGTGTCGTTGGGCGGAGGAAGGAGAAGTGTCTTCGGCCTTCTTCTTTTCTTTGGAGCACAAGCATCGTTCCAAACAGACAATGGGTGGCATGAAACACCCTCATTCGGGGAAAGTTCATCACGATCCTTTTGAGGTCTTGGAGGTGTGGAGAGCATATTACCAAGAGCTTTTCACCGCCGAGGCTTGTGACCACGCTGTTCAGGATCGTCTCCTTTCCAAGTTAGTCCGCACTCTTTCTCCTATTGAGCGGGACTTCGGTGAAGGTTCTCTGTCCATGGATGAATGTCATGCCGCGCTTATGGGGATGTCTGCTGGTAAGACTTCTGGCTCGGACGAATTTCCCATGGAATTTTACCAAAGTTTCTGGGCGGTCATTGGCTCTGACCTAGTGCGCCTCCTCAACATAGCTTATGAGAGTGGGCAGTCATCTAGTTCCCAGCGTCGGGGCCTGATTATCGTCCTTTTTAAGAAAGGTGAGCGCCTGGAGACAAAGAATTGGCGCCCTATTAGCCTGCTCAACGTCGATTACAAGATCGCTACTCGCGCTATTGCGGGTCGCCTTCTCGATGTCGTCGGTTCGGTGGTCTCTCCTGGTCAGACATGTGGGGTTCCTGGTCGCACCATTGGCGAAAATCTCAGCGTTGTTCGCGACCTGGTCGATTTCGCCGAGATGGAAGATCTCCCACTCGCCTTGCTCTCTTTAGATCAGGAGAAGGCCTTCGATAGTGTGGACTGGGGCTTTCTATCGCGTACTCTCGAGACCATGGGTTTCGACCCAGGTTTCCGTCGATGGATTGACCTTTTACACCAATACTGAATCAGCTGTAGTCATCAATGGGTGGACCTCTTCCTTTTTTTCTCTTTCGTGCGGAGTGCGTCAGGGATGTCCTCTGTCGCCCTTATTGTATGTTTTGTGCGCGGAAGTATTAGCCTGTAATTTGACGTCGGCTCCTGGCATCTCTGGCGTCCAATTGCCCAGTTCTCTTGAGGAGCTGAGATGCTCTGGGTATGCTGATGATACCTCAGTTTTTGTCACTTCGGATGCCTCCGTTGGTAAAGTTTTTGCCAGCTATGATTTGTACGAGCAGGGCTCTGGGGCAAAGCTGAATCGTGGGAAATCTAAAGGGCTGTGGCTCGGCGCGTGGAAGAATCGCTCCCACCGCCCTTTTGGTCTCAATTGGGTCAAGGAGCTCCCCTTATTGGGGGCGGTTTTCAGTGCCTCTGACTACTCCAAGGACACCTGGGAACCTAGAGTACCTAAGGTGGAGAAGCGGTTGGGGGCATGGAAAGGTCGCTCTCTCTCCTATCAGGGCAAATCCACCATCATTAATGCTCTGGCATTATCACAAATTTGGCACTTGCGTGCTGTCTTTGTTATGCCATCTTGGGTGGCTTCACGTTTGAACCGCGCCATCTGGCCTTTCTTTTGGTCTGGCAAACGTGATCTCGTTGCCCGCAGGACAATGCATCAGTCCAAATTTGCTGGTGGCTTTGGAATTGTCGATTTCCGTCTTAAGGCTTCTGCCTTGGCCCTTCAGTGGCTTCGTCGGTTCCGGAGCGATTCTTGCGTTAAATGGAAAGGTCTTTTCCGCTTTATGTTACAGCGCGTATTTGATGCTGATCCTTCCTCTTTGTTTGCTATGCTAGCGTGGTCTCTGGCCCAGCGCAGGCGTCTAACGCCTTTTTATCAGCATCTTTTGGCAGCTTGGAGGAAATTTGTAGTGGGTCGTCAGCTGGTCAACTGGTCTTGGGAGTCCGTCGCGATTCTCCCGTCCAAATTGACAATATCTCTACTGCCCTAGCTTATTCTACAGATCTGGCCATTAGTCATACTCCACCTCATTGCATCTCCAAGTTTTTCCCAACTTATGGTCCCCTCCATTGGGATGAAACCTGGCACCAGTTGCACATCGTGTCCCTCGCCAGAACAATTACAGACTTGAATTGGAAGATCGCGCATGGTGTTTTATAGGAGTAATTGTATAATACCCCGCAATTGGAATTGCTCCTCTCAATCGCTATGTGGCTACGTTCCTGGCAACGTGGCGACAAGGCCACGCGCCTACACGGGTACGCGTCCACGCGCGGCAACATGGCTACGCGGTTACGCGGTTACGCGGCTACGCGGCTAACCCGGCTACGCGGTTACGCGACTAGTCTCCGACTCCATTACTTCATTTTATGTTAATCGTAATCCTAATATAAAGCGTAACCCTAATCACAAATCAGGGAAGTTTATGGTATGGAAAATTACGATTACCTTACCCCATACAATGGAACCATGAACCCTAACCCTAATCACAAATCGGGGAAGGTTGTGGTATGGAAAATTACGATTACCTTACCCCCATACAATGGAACCATGAACCCTAGCCCTAATCGGGTAAGTTTGTGCTATAGAAAATTATGACAACTCCCCCCCCCCCCCCCCCCACACACACACACAATGGAACGATAGACCTCAATTACATATCGGGGATTTTTGTGGTATGCAAAATTATTATAACCTGAACCAATCCCCCCTCCCCCTCCCCCCGCCACCATCACACACCCAACGGAAACATAGCACCTGGTCCTAATCTAGGAACAAGGAGCCTTGTGGCATGTAAAATTATAATACGACAGCTTGTACGGCTAAAATACACTGGGAAAAAATTCGGGTAATCACTTTAACCGGCCATTTTGTTTATAATAATAACCGACACCATATTTACCTCATATGGATGACGCGGTGGGAAGAGTCTGTTCATTCGCCTGTTTTATACTTGCCTCCACATAGCTCAGTCCTTTAGCATACTATACATTACTACATGTTTTTGAATAGTTATTTAAACAAACCAGAGTTTGGACGCCGATTTCAGTTTACAATTCAGAAAACACAAGTCCAAATGATTGTTTTCTGCTGTTTTTCTGTAGAAAATGCAAAATTAAATTGCAGGCCCACTTTTCACACACCTCCCCTACCATCTCCCTAGAAAGAAGACCGCTACACAGGCTAAACAGGGCGCACAGCGGACCGCGGTTGCATTCTTCTCACAGAACCAATTTAAATGGCATTCGCTCGAGACGTATATCTAACTTTACTATATTTCAATTTAAATGGACGGGTATTCTCTGCTTTAGCCAAACCAAATTTTCCCAAGTACTTCCTTCTGAAAAAAGAAACTTGAAATTCAAGCAATATATTCACAACAAAGCAGCAGCAACTTACCTGCCTACCTTTGTACCTAGCTATAGCTACGGCCGCGTAGCTACGTAGCCAGTCTACATATTCCATTTCACATGCGGGGTATTCTATAATTGTACCGTTTTATACACCGCGTCGCGTCTGATCCACAGCTTCCACTACCGGGATATCGATGTCATGTGTCACTGTCGTGCGGAAGAAGAGTCCTTGGAGCACATGTTTTTCCACTGCTCGTTTGCGCAGCGTTTGATTTCTTGGGTGTTTGTCCATCTCCACTCTGGTGTTCCAAGTGCGCGTCCTTTTACCGTTCAAGAGCTCTTGTTCGGCTTTTCGACGCCGCGTCGCAGACTGATACCTAACATCTTTGTGTGGATGCTGCGCGTGATCAAACGTCGGCTCTGGCTTGCCCGTTGCGATTTTCGTTTTCGTGGTCAGCCGCCCGACGTGGATCGCTCCTTACAAGGTGCTACAGCTCGCATTAAGTTTGTGCTCGCCCTACAGGCGCGCAAGTGCCGCACAAACAAACAACGCGAGTTGTTTTCTAAGGAGTGGCTCGTTGGTAACACTTCGGGCAGTTTAGTCCATGAGAAGCTGGTCTTCTCTTTTTAACCTTTTTACTCGCAGTTTTGGCTCTGGTTTCAGCGGTCTCCTTAATCGGTGTCACTTCTGTCGTCGGTGTTGAGGTGTCTTTTTCCGCAGTTTTGGCTCTGGGAACTCCGCGGTCTCCTTAATTGGTGTTACCTCTGTTGTCGGAGTCGAGCTACTTTTTCCATTCCTTTTTCCTTTTCTTTTTCTTTTTTAGAACTAAGAATTTTTCCGGGGGTGAGGTTCATGACCTCAGCCTATAGTTAGCAGTCCAGTAGACTCCCCTGACCAGAATATTCACTGCACGTATGACCTCGGTTCTTACGAATATTCTCTTCAAAATAAAACTTACCTGACGCGAGAGGTACTTTGATCAACAAGGAAGTTCTCTCAGGATGAGGCCTCTCATTGCACTTCGACTGGGTTGACTCCTGCGATTACCCCAAATGTGGGTAACTAGAGCGTATAATTTCTGGTAGTGGGGACCTGCGTTCGCGCTCGTCCCCTTACAACGAGTAAAGCGAAATCAAAACAACGCCCGAACGAGCACACCACTTCGTCTAACATTAGATTTTACCGTTCTTCTGTTCGTCGTCGACCTCTCGTGCCACAACGCTCGTACCACAACGCCGACAAACTCCTCAATGAGCAGATCAATGTTTTAATTTGAATAAAGTTCCGGCTGAAGAGAAGAAAAGAAAACATGCGGCTAGGTTAAATGCACAAATTCAAGCATATCGTGAAAAGCATAGCGAAGTCTGCAAATCTAGAGGGTTAAACTTAAACACACAAACATACCGAGTAAAGGGAAAGAAGTCTTGTAACTATAAGCATCAATTAAAGGCTTCTATGGTTGTATCCCATATCCCACCATTTCCCAGACGGCCTAATAGAACTTTTACGCGTTTTAAACCAAATAACGCCATGAAACAGTGTATAAAGGCTAACGCCATGCATCACCATAAAGGTGAGTCCCATTTTCGAGAGCGATCAACAAACCATGCACCTTCACAGATGAGTCAAGCCCAGTCTTTGGATTGGAGAAGATACCTCGAACACGTTTACAAAGTAACAAGAAATTGAACTCTCCTGGTTTTGTCAATGACATGTGTGACGGTTTTACAACTGATTTCTATATACCCCAAATTTGTCCTGGATGAGTAGTGGGTTTCATATTTCTAACTTTGATTCTTATACTACAGAACATAGAATACCCACTAGGGTAACTTTTCGTCCAAATATTCCAGTGTTTTTATCAGACCGTAACAATAGTATATGTCGTGGACGAAATTTGAATAATCTGATATCAATCAAATCTTCCGAAATCTTAGTTATACCGATGAACCGGAACCCGACGTCAGAAGTACAAATTGACCCTGTTTTGTCCTTGGAATTTGCCCCAAGTCTTTTACTTTCTAACGTAATGTCATTAGTTCCTAAAATTGACGAGTTGCGTGTATACTGAAACATGGCTTAAAGAAGACATATGCGATAACCAAATCCAACTTCCGGGTTATAACATTACAAGACGTGACCGTCGGAATGGTCTTCATGGTGGCGTATGTTTCTTTTCAAGAGAATCCATCAAAATTGAGGTCCTAAATCAGTTCGATGAGACTAACCAAGAAGTGTTATGGGTCTACACTAGACCGAGTAGACTACCTAGAGGTACACCATGCATCATTACGGGCACGGTTTATCACCCCCCTAGTGCTAATAACATTGCCATGATTGAATACCTTAGCTACTCCCTAACTGAAATTGAAGGTCAATTTCCTGGTTGTGGAATTATCATTGCGGGCGATTTTAACCAACTGGATATCAGAGTTTTAGCTCACCAGTTTCAGCTCAAACAACTTGTACACTTTCCTACCCGTGGTAATAGTAAACTTGATCTTGTCCTCACCAACCTCAACCGTTGTTATGAATCAAGCTCAGTCACCCCTCGCCCACCTTTTGGTCTTTCAGATCATAACTCTGTGTTTATTCAACCAAAGGCAAGAGAAGTAAAGACCTCCAGCCGTAATTTTGTATATCGAAGAGACACTACACTCGTCCATCTCGTAAACATGAACTTGGTAGATTTTTTTGCAATATTGATTGGAGTTTACTCCATACTATACCTTCATGCAATGAAAAGTCTAAATTATTCGAGGCGTTTCTTAACCTTGGCCTTGACACAATTATGCCCATTAAAAATGTTAAATTACATCAAAACGATCCCCCGTGGATAACCAAAACTTTCAAATATCTAGTTAAACAACGACAACTTGCCTTTGCCAGGGGTGATAGGACCAGCTATAATCGATACCGGAATCAAGTCAACAGAGAAAGGAAAATTCTTCGGAAAAACTTCTATGCCTGTAAAATCAACCATATCCGGTTTTCTAACCCTAAAGTTTGGTGGAAAGAAGTAAAGCGAATTTCTGGTACCACCGCTTTAAAATCCTCAGATCTTATTTCTAAATTAGAATTTGTGGACAATGAAAACCTTTCGCCAACTGACATTGCCAATCTAATTAATAAGTCATTCTTAGAACCGATGAATGGATATTCGCCACTAGAAGCCGTAGCACCTCCATTCATGCCTTGTGCCAACAGCACAACTCCACTTGGTGTCTCCGTGTTAACGACATTTAATAAACTCAAGTCCCTTATTTCGGGGAAATCACCTGGTCCAGATAACATTCCAACTTGGGTTCTTAAAGAATATGCAGAACTTCTTGCTGAGCCTGTAGCTATCATCCTTAATTCCTCCTACCAAGAGCAGAAATTACCTCCAGATTGGAAAAGTGCTAATGTAACTCCAGTCCCTAAAGAATCACCAGTTCGCGAGATAAACAAACACTTGAGACCTATATCTTTAACGCCAGTCATCTCAAAGATCGCCGAAGATTTTGTGGTTGAGATGTTGGTTGCTCCTGCAATTTCAAAGATAATAAATCCTGCTCAATTCGGTGTAATTCCTAGATCTTCAGCTACCCAGGCGTTAATCAGCATGATTCATAAGTGGTCAGAGGCTACCGACGGTACTGGTGCAGCAGTACGTGTTCTACTACTTGACTACAGGAAGGCTTTTGACTTGATTGACCATCACGTGCTGGTAAGGAAGGTTTGCCAACTAGAAATGCCTCCACAAATTATTAATTGGGTGATTGACTTTTTAAAATGCAGATTTCAACGTGTCAAATTGGCGAATAACTATTTTTCTGATTGGGCCTCAGTTCCTGCAGGGGTACCCCAAGGAACTAAACTGGGACCATGGTTATTTATCCTAATGCTTAATGACCTCCAAATCTCTAATTTTGATAACTGGATATACGTTGATGATACCACGGTATCGGAAGTCGTACATAATCATAGTAACAGTTCTATACAATTGGCAGCAAACATTGTTCAAGACTGGTCGAATATAAACAGATTTCAACTGAACGCTAAAAAATGCAAGGAACTTGTTTTTCAGTTTAAAAAAAATGCTAACATCTTTCCCCCGATTATGTCAGAGTCTGGCCAAGTAGAACTTGTAAATCACGCAAGAATTTTAGGACTTACAGCCAGCAGTGACCTCCGATGGAATGAACACATCCAAAATATTATTAAGAAAGCTAACAAACGTATATACTTCATAATTCAATTGAAACGTGCGCATGTTCCTATCAACGCCATCATTAGCTTTTATTGTACGTGCGTTCGTCCAATTCTAGAATATAGTTGTGAAGTATTCCACTTCTCGTTACCAAAGATAACATTGAACGATTTCAAAAGCGTGTATTATCAATTATTCTTCCTGGAAAATCCTACTCTGAAAGATTATCAATTACAAACCTGGATAGCCTTCATCACCGTCGATATCATCTGACCAAGAAAACTTTTAACAGTATAGTGGAAAATCGAGATCACAAATTATATGATATTCTTCCTAATGTTAATTCATCTATTTATTCACTTAGGAACCAAAGAGATTTTATCATCCCCAAGTGTAAAACAAATAGATTTAAACAATCTTTTTTACCTGCGTGTGCATCAGATTTTTAAATTCCCTGTAACGTTATTTAGCTTTTTTAGGTAATCTGTAGTTTAGTTTATTTTAGTTAATTTTAAATTTTTGGATATGTAATTTTGATATATCTGTACACGCAATTCAGCTTTTAGCTGCAAGGTGTTTTTTCTATTAAACGTATTAAACGTATTTACCTACCTACCTACCTACCTACCTACCTACCTACCTACCTACCTACCTACCTACCTACCTACCTACCTACCTACCTACTTACCTACCTACCTACCTACCTACCTACCTACCTACCCACCTACCTACCTACCTACCTACCTACCTACCTACCTACCTACCTACCTACCTACCTACCTACCTACCTACCTACCTACCTACCTACCTACCTACCTACCTACCTACCTACCTACCTACCTACCTACCTACCTACCTACCTACCTACCTACCTACCTACCTACCTACCTACCTACCTACCTACCTACCTACCTACCTACCTACCTACCTACCTACCTACCTACCTATCTATCTATCTATCTATAACAACGATGTTTTTACCACTCCCAATGTCTACGACCATACCACCGGGAAAGCACCGGTTCTCGTCCGATCACCGAAGTTAAGCCCCGTCGGGCGGGGATAGTACTTGGATGGGTGACCACCTGGGAATACCCCGTGTCGTAGACATCTTTTTCAAGTTTCTTCTTCTCCTTCTTCGCTCGAGCTCACGCGTTTCGGCAGCGTCCACTGACCCGAGCCCAACCACATCCTCATTTTCGCTTCTTTTCGGGCAAAACAAAAAATATTCGAGTTTTTTTTCTTTATCGCTTCTCGGCCTATTGGCTTTTATCAATAGGTCTGTTCCGAGTCTACGTGATTGCCGTTCGTTTGGTGCAGTTCATCAAAAGAGACTGTGGTGGATCCATGCTCCAAGAGTGCTACTCTTGGTAACACTGTTACTCTTCTTCGAGTTTTCTCAACGCCAGCCTGTTTGGAAGCATCTGACCGTGCTCTGGTGGTGGTTCTCTTTAGAACCTTTGTCCTCTCCTCGCCTGGTGGTTGGCTCTCTTTTCTGGCACCCTGTTTGGTGTCTCCTTGGCCTTGGGGCTTTTGGTTGTTCTGGTGCCCTGTTCGGTGCCATTCCTCTGCTCCTGTGTCTTGGCCTTGGCCTACTTTGGCTCGTGGTACCCTCCCACATCTGTGGCGGGGTAGTCGTTTCGTTTGGTTGTCGTAAGTTTGTGCGATGACGCAGCCTTATGCTAACCGTTCGGGGTTTTTTCATATCCCCGAGTTAGCACTACGTGACAAACCTCCTGTCACGATTATGGAAGTCGTCGATGACTTTCTGGGTCACGTTCGTGGTCTCTTGACCACCTTTTCCTGTTTACACCTGCTTGGGGGTAACAGGATAAGGGTTATTTTCCGTCTCCTCATTTAATGGAGGAGATCACTACTGGTGCCACCCTGTGGAGTTCCGTCCAGTCTCCACTTCTACATGGGTTACGTTGCTTCACCTCCCCTATTGTATTCCCAACGCTGATCTCTTCCTTGCGTTGAGCGGCTATGGGACTGTTCACCATGTGAGGATGGAGGTGTATAAGGGCCTCCCCATTGGGACGCGTTCAGTCCATCTGACCATTCGCGCCCCCATTCCGTCCGCCCTGCGCATTCGTGGTCACATGTGCCCTGTTTTCTATAAGGGGCAACCTCGCACTTGTTTTAAGTGTGGGGCTTTGGGGCACAAGTCAACGCCTTGTCCCAATCATGCCGTGGCTTTGAATGCCCCTCGGGAGCTCCCTCCTCCCGGCGATCCACCCTACCGCCTGGGTCGGATGTCCCAGTTTCGGATGATCCCCCTTTAAAGGGTACTCCGACTTTTGTGAGCGTTGTTCGCTCCCGGCCATCAGCTCCTTCTACTGCTCTTGCAGCAGGAGCCTCTACCTCGTCAGCAGGCGCTCCCTCCGTTTTGGTTCCTACTTTGATGGAAATCGACCCCCGGACTTTAGTTCGTCCGAGGGAAAATTAATGATTATGTGGCAGATGACCGCTCCAAGCGTCGCAGGTCCGCGTCTGAAGCTGAGTCGGTTAATGACTCCGACGCAACTGCGGGGTCTGGTTCGACCGCAGCTTTGTTACGGCAGTTGGAGACTTCTCCCTCGTCTTCGGTACCTCCGGGGAGACCGCCACCATTTGATACTCCGGCTCATGATTCGCCGAGTATATCGGATGTCCTGGACTCATCTGAAGTTTTGGCCTCTACTAGACCGTCGCTTCTGGGGTTGGGGGTGGTACCCTCTTTGGTCAGCCTCGTTACCAGGGTTGTCCTTCCCCCAGCTCGTGATCATGTTTCTTCTCCTGGCCCGGTTTTGACCGGTAATGATTCTCGTTCCTCCGCCGAGGATCTTGAGCCTCAGAATGATTTACATGTTATTGCTTTTTCAACTCAGCGGGTTCTCCATCCTGACTCTGCGCTGCCATGCCTGGAGAGTGGTAATGAAAGTGATGCTCCCGCCAGTGAAGTTAGTGAGATGGGGGAGTTGTCCTCACCTTACTCTTCCGTTCCGGCAACGCCTCCTTCGCATTCGAGTAGACGTCGTCGAACGTTTCAGGTGAGCCAGAGCCCTCTCGCCCACGTCGAATCTACTCCTGGTACGGACGTCCTCCAAACTCCCGATTGGGACCATTCTCCACTCCGCACCAATCCACCATCCGATGAGGAGTCTACCTGCAGTGAAACTTCCTAACTTTCAATGGCGTCTAAGACATCTATTTTAACATTGAACGTGCAGGGTCTGCGGTCGCTCGTCCATCGTCAGACCTTTATGTGCTGGTTAAACTGTTTCGCCCGCAGATTGTGTGCCTTCAGGAAACTGATTCTGTTTCTGAGGCTGAATTTCGGAATTGGTTTGCTACTACTAACCAGTCCGTTGATAATAAATTTAAATATAAATATTTCCTCTCCCGGAAACAATCGTAGCAGTGGGGTCGCCATCCTCTTTCATCCGGATCTTGAAGTGGTGGGTCGTTGGCGAGATGAGGATGGTCGTTTAGTTGTTGTGGAATTTCGCCATGGCAACCTGAACTTCCAGGTCGCTTGTCTCTATGCGCCTAACCTTAAGGATGACGGGGGTCCTTTCTTCGAATCCTTTTATCAGGCTATCAACCCTGATACGCCGGTGTTTCTTTGCGGGGATTTTAACACTGTGGTGGATCCGTACGGGGACCGCTTTGGTTGTAATCCGACCTCGCCTGCGGCGTACAATTGGTCGTCAAGCCTCAGTGACTTGATGTCAGCTTACGAGCTTTCCGACGTTTGGCGCGTTAAGCACCCGAGCACTCGGGAGTTCACGTGGCATAGACCAAATTGGGCCCAGGCTTCTCGGTTGGATATGATCTGGCTTCCCACGCGTTATTTGGGTCTTGTCTCGGAGGTTGGGATTTTTCCCTTCTTCCGTTCTGATCACTCTTGTGTGTATCTGGAGATCGCCCTTCCTTCTGAGGTCGAGTTGGGCAGGGGCCAGTGGAAATTCAACACGTCCCATTTACAGGATGATCCTTTCTGTGCATTCTCTATCGTCTTGGTGGGACGCTGGCAAAGTCCGGCTTAGAGTTCTGATCCGCCGCCTCTCTCGGGCTAAGGCTCGTGATAGGCTGCGTAGAATCAACTCTTTAAGGAATTCTCTCTCTGTCACCCAAGCACGGCTTAATCGCGGTGAACAGCTCCCTGGTCTTTTGGAACGGGCGAAGGCCGATCTGGCCTCTGAGCTTCTGTCGGAAGCGAAGGGGGCTCAGTTGCGTGCCAACGTCCAATGGGCGGAGGAAGGCGAGTCTTCTACAGCCTATTTTTTACGCCAATAGACTGTCCGTGGACAGCGTCGTCAAATCAGTGGCGTTAAGCGTCCTGATGGGTCGGTTGCCACTACCACTCACGACATGCTTGCTGTATGGCGGGACTATTATTTCGGGTTATTTTCCTCTCAGCAGTTGGATGAGCAGGACCAGGAGTTTCTTCTCAATAGTCTGGAGCGTACTTTGTCCCCGGCTGAAGCCGAGTTGTGTGAGGGAGACCTCACGGAAGACGAGTGCTTTTGCGCTCTGAAACAGATGTCTTCTAACAAGTCACCTGGGGTTGACGGTTTTCCGGCCGAATTTTATGTTCGGTTTTGGCAACTGTTGGGCCCTGACTTGGTTAACGTTTTCGACTCGTGTTACCGCGATGGCCGTTTGTCCTTTTCCCAGCGCTCGGGCACGATAACGCTCTTGTATAAGAAGGGTGACATTCTTGACACAGCGAATTGGCGTCCAATTACTTTATTGTGTGCGGACTACAAGATCGTTGCCAAAGTGTTGTCTAAACGTCTCCTTTCTGTTATTGTTTCTGTTGTGTCGCCCGATCAGTCGTGTGGCTTTCCGGGGCGATTCATTGGGGAGAACGTTCGTCTTCTTCAGGACGTCGTAGGTTACGCTAATTCCCAGGCGGTGCCCGCTGCCATTCTTTCTCTTGATCAGTCAAGCTGGGATTTGGGCCTTCCTTTCGAAAATGGGTCGGATTGTTGTACACGGATGTCTTTTCGGCAGTAATCGTTAACGGTTTTCTGTCCGAATTGTTTCCTGTGCATCGTGGTTTTCCGCAGGGATGTCCGCTTTCGCCGCTTCTTTATGTCCTCGTTGCAGAGTCTTTAGCGTGTGCGATACGTGCGGAACCGGCTATCGTCGGGTTCCCCCTCCCTGGAGGTCGCAAGAGAGTTAAGCTCTCCCAGTACGCTGATGACACGTCCACATTTGTGACGTCGGGTAATTCGATTTTGGTCTTGTTGGATCTGTTTAGGCGGTATGAGACGGCTTCTGGGGCTAAACTTAACCCCCATAAGTGCCATGGCTTGCTCTTAGGCCCTTGGCGTTCTCGTACTTCCTTTCCGGTAGATTTTCGGTGGTCCTCTGAGGAGATCTGTGTTCTCGGCAGTCGCCTCAGTAACACTGATACTGAGGACTGGGGTGCAAAGATCAGGAAACTTCTTAACATCTTGGCTTCCTGGCGGACCCGTGTATTATCGTTTCGTGGTCGAGCTCTCATCATGAACTCCTTGGGGCTCAGCACGTTCTGGTATCTTGGTTCTGTTGCTCATGTTCCACCTGATATTGTGAAAGGCCTCAACCGGATTGTCTTTGCTTTTATCTGGAAAGGCAAGCCCGAAGCTGTTCGTCGTAGTACCGTGGTTCTCCAAACTGCTCGTGGTGGCCTCGGTGTTGTCGATATTGCCTCCAAGCTCCAGTCCCTCCTGGTTATGTGGGTCAAGCGATTTCTGTTTGCCATCGACCGTGGTTGGCAATCCTTTTTTCGTTATTACCTCCGCCGCGCTTTTCTCGCTGATCCGGTGTCGCGTGCCTTCAAATTAAATGCTGTTGGTCCGTCCACCTTGAAGAAATTTCCACCTTTTTACCGTGGTGTATTTTATGCCTGGTTGGCCGTCGCTGGTGGGTCCGTTTCTGACCAGTGGGTTATACCTTGTCCTGGCGCTGCCGATCTTCCCTTATCTGAAGCTTCGTCCCAAGCCATTTACCAGCTTCTTATTCGTGCCAAGTGTGACCCGCCGCGTTGTTACTAGAAGTACGCCGCTCTGTCGGTTGGATGGTCCATGGTTTGGAGTAATTTGTCGTGGCTCCGTTTTACTCGACCTGCGCTGGACACCTCCTGGTCGTTGACTCATGGCGTCCTTCCTACGGCTGATCGTCTTATCCGTTTTGGCATGCCTGTGTCGGCTTTGTGTCACTGTGGCTCACCTGAAACTTTGGAGCATTTATTTGTTACCTGCCCTTTTGCGGTAGCGTTGATTGATTGGTTCTATCCATTATTGGCGTCCTTTCGCCCAATTGCTCCTCGTCCTGCTACTAGGGACATTCGTTTTTCTTTTGCTTCTAGTGATAAGTTGCCTGGTGTTTTTTCTGCCCTGATGGGCCTTCTTCGCCATCGTATTTGGCTTACACGAAACAGTTTTCGTTTTGACGGTCTTCGTCCGGATCTCCCTACTGCCAACTCTCAGCTTGGTTCGCCTTGGCGTTTTCTGGCGACTGTCGCTCACCGAAGCATTCCTTTTAATCGTTTTTCGGAGCAGTGGTCGGAGCTAGTGGTGTTCTGGGCGTTGTCAATATGGATGGCTCTCTGTCTTTTCCACCATTGCTTGCTGCTTGATTTACAATCCTTTACTCGTTCACTTCTACATAACTTATACTTAAATTGTACCGTATTAATAATTATTGTACACTTACTTTGTCTTGTTGGGTTACTTCCGTACTGGGTTCGCCCGTTAAGTCAGTACGGAATTAACCTTTCGTAACTGATCGCCGGGAGGCCCCTCCCCTGGTGGGTGGGCGTCCGGGGTTCTTTTTTAGTGTATCTCTGCTCCTGGATTGACCTGACTTCTTGGGCGTCTCTGCCACCGTTCGGTGGACGTGAGGCGGGCAGTGGTCTCTCCGTACTCCGGTGCGGGGTCCTTCTAGGCCGGGTTTCCTGAGTTGCTCCAGTGTCTCGGACGGCCGCCTTAATTGGCTTACTTATGAGTCCTGGAGCAATATACTCTTACAATGTCATCTTCTATCTTGTGAATTCTTGTTTTTCGGGAGATAGCGCCGGTGTTACCATTTATTTGGGGCGACACATGGGGATCTCCCAGTTTTTGGAAAATCGTCAAGTCCTTTGGGCTTGACGTCGTCTTCTCGGATAAGGACGTTAAACACGAGGTCCACCTCCAATTTGGCTGATACCCAGTGAGGTTGAATTTTTCTCTGCGAACGTATCATAAGAGGTACTGACATGGCGGACGGTCGTGCCTCAGTGAGCTTTGTTGCTCAAACGAAAAATAATTTATCGATCGATAATACTCATGATCTATGCAACCATTCAAGGGATTGTCAAATAGTTTCTACTGAATACCTTGAATATGGTTCAGATAGTAAACTTAAATGGCAGGGAAGCTTCGAAGACCTCAAACAGTTTGTATCTGACGATCTGGGACAAGATGGTAAATGGTGTTCTCCTGGCGGCTACTCTAAGTCATTTAGCAATGATAATATCAAAATTACTTGGTACTTCGATAGAAAGACTCTACTATTTCAAGGTGCAGAGGGACCGTCTTTGAAGAAACGGACCGTAAATATGATAAACTCCGAGAGTTCGCCATCGGGTGGTAAGTCAACCGGCTGGGAAGATTTGTTTAATTCCAGAAACGAATTAAATATTGGCAGAATGTTAGAGCAGACAAATGATGTCTTGTCCCAGCAACCTGAAATTACAAGTGATTCAAATAAAAATGGATGTAATGAATGCCGAAGATTATCATTGGAAATGGCTGAAGTTAAACTCGACCTCGAAATCCTAAGGGTAACTTTGAATAAATTTATTTGTGAATCAACAAAAGCTAACGATCGTCCTCGGGAGAATGTTGGAGAGAAACGGGAGGCTTACACCCAAACAAATTGGTCTGGTATATCTGGGCGTAGTAACACGGAATATATTTCAGATTCCTCAGAGGAAAGTCTTATATATGACAACACACAGCTAAGTATTAACTCCCCAATGTTGGTTCAACATCTGTCCCAAGAGATGATTTCAAGTGCAATGACCGAATCAGAGAAGAACATTCCAGATTCCATTGTTTTCCAACTCGAGAGTTACAAAGAAAAGCAAAAGAGAATGTTTTCAGGTAAATTAACCGTAACAGAGAATAAAAAAGATTTCAATTCAATACCCACAAAACAAGTTTATTTTCGGACGCGAGGGAATTCTCAAAGTACACTGCCTGGGCCAGGAAATAATGATACCACCTTAAAAAGAAAGAAAAATCGGCCGGGCACTACATAAATCAACGGGAAAACTCTTCGATAAGTCATATGTGCTTATTCTGGACAATTCTTGTACAAAGAAGGTAAATCCAGGAAATTTATCAAAAGATATACGTAAGAAAGTCTTTTGCAAATCTACATGGCTGAATAAAACTAAGGACGAATTCACTCAATTGGATGAAACTATTAAACAATATAGACCAGACCATCTAATCATTCAAACAAGAATCGACAAATTGCCATCAAATACCACTACCCAAATCACCCAACGATCAGTTGATTTGTTGATGCAAGCAAAACGCTATTTACCGGCGGCTAGCATTACACTTTCAAGTGCCATAAACAGTCGGTCCATGGGTACGACAATTCCTATTGTAAATCAAAACCTACGACGGTTTTGTCGATTGAATGGATTTGGCTTTGTTAACCATGGTAATATATCGGCGAGCTGGTTCAACGATGAGACTCACCTACTAAGCGCACGTGGTTTGAGTCTGTTCGAAAATAATTTAACCAAATGCCTGCAGAGCAAATGACTAGGTACTTCTGTTGAAACCAAAGTCAGCGAATTAGCAAAATCATCAGGGGAGTTTATACCTGTACTACAACGAAGTGCGAATCGACAGAGTACGCGATTTGCATATTTGCAAAGCAATGCCAAAAGTCCTCCGCGCTATCGTCGTAATCCAAATATTATTTATGTTACATTGACTGCTTCTGACACAATTAGAGCACATCCAAATATTACTACTGCCGCTAATTTAAATATTCAAAACAGAACACAACCATCAGTTATTGATAAGGTTAGTCGGAAGTTGAATAAAATTAAACTGGTTCACCTTAACACGCAATCTCTTAAGAACAGGGATCACTTAATCCAAGTAAGAGAACTAGTAACAACCAAGAATATCGATATCTTATCAATATCTGAATCATGGCTCAATTCATCTATTACCAACGCAGAGGTAGAAATCTCTGGTTACAAAATATACAGACTTGACCGTAAGCATAAAAAGGGTGCTGGTGTATGTATTTATCTGCGTAATGATTTTAAAGCAAAAGTTTTAAAAGATCTTTCATACATTTCTACATTCGATTTCCATCAATTATGGCTACAAATACAGGTGGGGAAAGTCAAATCGTTAGTTGTTTGTGTTTCGTATAGACCGCCTGATTGTCCGGTCAATTGTATCAGCGATGAATTGAAACCCAAGTATACTGAAGCTTTGCTTTTGGGTAAAGAAATTGTCATCATGGGTGACCTGAATTGCAATCTCCTCAAACCTTCTAGTTCAGAAGCCAAAGTATTAATGGATACATGTACGGAACTCCATTTAACTCAGCTCATTAATGAACCTACAAGAATAACTTCCAACACAAGATCATTATTAGACGTTATTATGGTCTCTTCTTCCTCTATCGTTAGGGAAAGTGGTGTCGTAGATATTGGCATAAGTGATCACTGTATGGTGTACTGTATGTTAAAACTAAAGACCAGTAAACCAACACCTACATATATAAACGTGAGAAGTTATAAACATTATGATCCCATTATGTTTTCTACTGATTTATCACAACTTCCTTTTCGCGAGATATCCTTTGTTCAGGATGTGGATGAAAAACTAGACCTTTTTAACCGATTTTTTAACAATACACTAAGTAACCACGCGCCAATAAAGTGTATTAAATTAAAAGGTAGGTCACACCCTTTCATCAACAAAGATATAAAACAGCTTATGAATACCAGAGATCAAATGTTAAAGATTTTTAAATCAACACATAAAATGGCAGATTGGGAAAAATACAAATACCTGAGGAACACCGTTAAGACCAATTTAAGAAAAGCAGAAACAGATCACGTCCGTACACAAATTCAAAATTATAAAGGAAACACAAGATCTACATGGAAGGTGATCAGACAATGTATACCAGCCAAAGAATCCTCTAAAGCTTGTTATCGGAAAGAATCTAGCATAGTAGCCGAGGAATTTAACACCTATTTTACTTCTGTGGGAAAGACAACAGCAGACAAAGTTAAGTCACTAGCAGAAGATTACGGGATTCCTATAATACCACCTACGCCACCTAGGAACTGCAGAGCACCTGAAGAAATGTTTGAATTTAGAGTGCTCACCCCTGACGAAATCCGGAAATTAATTTTGAAGATACCATCTAACAAAGCTCCTGGACCAGACAAAATAGGCATTTAATGTGTGAAAGATTCCCTCGACATTATCTTACACCCTCTGACGGATATCATTAACTGTTCTCTGACGACATCTAAGTATCCTTCGATTTGGAAATTAGCGGAGGTTATACCATTACACAAGGAAGGTGACCACGAAGTTGCATCTAACAATCGACCTTTGTCATTATTGGCTGTTCTTTCCAAAATCTGCGACAAAGTTGTTCTGAACCAGTTTACATTATATCTTACTAAACACAAGTTATTATCAAGTCATCAAAGTGGCATTCGTAAAAAGCATTCCACCGAAACACTTAATATTGCAGTAACAGATACCTTCTTGGAAGCTATGGACAAAAAACAGGTATCTATTATGGTTTTACTTGATATGTCGAAAGCTTTTGACAGTGTTCAACATGACATTCTTCTTCAAAGGATTCTACATTTAGGCACATCTCCAGCAGTCCATAAATGGTTCAAGAGTTATCTATCGGATAGATTTCAGTATGTTCGCATTGGAACTTCTATCTCAACAAAGCTCCAGTTAAAATATGGAATCCCTCAAGGCTCTGTATTATCACCATTTCTATTTACTATTTATACAGACAGTTTACCAACAATACCCAAATCCTGCTCTCTTGAATCGTATGTAGATGACTCAAAAACCTTTCTATCATTCTCCTTAACGTGTTTGGATAGGTCCTTGTTGTCTATAGAGGATGATCTGCGTAAAGTTTTTGAATGGTGTTGTAATAATAGTCTACTGATAAATCCAGACAAAACCAAAATGCTTCTAGTTGGAACAAGACAATTGCTTCAACAATTAGAGACATACCCTAGTATCAACTTTCTTCGAGGAAGACTTAAACCTGTCCAGGTGGTCAAAGATTTGGGATTAATACTTGATTCTAACCTAACGTATAACGAACATATACAACATTTGTCATCATCATGTATATCTAAATTAGGTCAAATAAGTCGTGTAAAACATATCTTTGACCAAAAGACACTAACCACCATCATCGATACTTTAGTAATGAGTAAAATTAACTATTGCTCATCAGTATGGTCAAATTCTTCTGTAGAAAACATTAAGAAAATTTAATTAATTCAAAACTTCGCGGGTAGACTTATTACAGGAAGTCGCAAATACGACCACATAACTCCGGCATTGAAGGAGCTGGGTTGGCTACCCATTAAACTATATTTACAATATAGAGATACTATCTTAGCATTTAAATGCATGAATGATCTAGCTCCCTTATATTTATGTAATAATTTTACCAGAAGAAGCCAAATTCACAACCGTGTTACCAGAAATAACAATGACCTACATATTCCAAAGTATCATACAGTAGCCGGACAGAGAACATTCAAATATAGAGTGACTAAACTATGGAATGCCTTAGACGAACCTTTAAAATGCATTACTGATTTAAATCATTTTAAAAATATTTTAAAATTAGAATTATTAAAATTATGTAATTAATTCCCAGGATAGGATATGTATTTTATACTGTAGATGTTAGTAGGTTTCGCTATATTAAGATTTAAATAGTTATTTAGTTTTATATGATAGTAATATTGTAATTTGTCATCGAAAAGCCCGTTTTGGGAATGTCAATAAAGTATGTATGTATGTATGTGTGTATGTATGTATGTATGTATGTATGGCTCGTCACATCGTTGTATTCAATTTTGTCGTTCACGTAATTTTTCTCTTAATGTCACACATGGGACCTTTTGCACTATCATGTGTCTTATCAGGCGTTTCTGGAGGAGGGCTCATACCCCTCATGTGAAGTCGATGTAGCTAAGTAGCCAACTCCAGGGGGAAAGGTACTCATTCACGCGGTTTCAGGGCTCATTTGCACCGTCGAGTCTATTAGTTAATCGCGAGGGCCTTAACTCAAAACAAGATCAAGTGTAGTATCTGTTCTTATCAGCTTAATAGTTTACTATTTCGCTGTCGCGAAGTTGATCAGGTCATCGGGTGTTTAACCTCGTTTGCGCTTTGCCTCTCGAGACACGTTGACCGGTTTCCAACCGCCAGCGATCCCATTGTGACCAGCTCCGCTTTGCTAGGATTAGGGCGCTTGCTAGTGAGTAGTTACAGTCTTCGGACTGTTCTAGAAAACTAGTAAGGTTCGCTACGCAGTACAGGTGTCTAGGCACTTGTTTGAGCGTTGCTCAAACAACTCAGGTTTGAGCAACGCTGAAGCAACTGTCTCTACACCTGTGCTATAGTTTAACTCGCTACAAGTGTTAACGGCGGTCGACTTCTTCGGAAGAAGGCGGTCGTTAGCTCTTCTCCTTCGCGCCTCACGGCCTGGCCGTTCTTCTGAGAACGCGTGCTGCCTACCCTGACACCGCTGAGAAGACGCTAGTCTAACGCTTATAGCGATAGAGATTTATCTTCTTCTCTCGCAGCGGTTTCTACGAGAGACGATATCGCTGTCTTACAGTGACTTCGCCTCTTTTAAATTTAGCCCCCGCTTTATTATTTCTATCTTTGTTTTCACTCCTGTAAGTAGGCTCTTCTTTCGCCTTTCGGCTCACATAAGTATACCTTGTGAGTCGTTCCTTTATTATTTGATATTATACTTTATTATTTCCCCGACTAGCGAAGAATACAGCACGAGTACGAGCCAAGTACCGAGCTAGTTGGAATCTGTTTAGCCTAGCATTGTTAATCAAATATTATTTACCGACACAGGTAGTGATTTTACCGTGAATTTGCATGATTTTAGTTCGTTAGTTATACTTTTCTTTTCCTGGGCGCTCGAACATGGGTTTTGTTTCGTTCGCTCTTTCTTAGTCTAGCTGTTTATTTATCTTCTTCTCTCGCAGCGGTTTCTACGCGAGACGATATCGCTGTCTTACAGTGACTTCGCACTTCAAATCCACATCAACAGTCATGTTGCTAACCCTATTAACACTGATGATACAACATCACAATCGATCCAGACATTATCTCCTGATCGCCAACCTGAAACACTGTGTCCTGACCACTGTACATTGATACCACCACCTGACCCTCCTCAATCTAACACCGAACCAACAAGTCCCGCTCCTTCATTGAGTCCACCTCAATCGCCACCCAGAATGTTGTCTCCGGACGCTCGCGACAACCAAATACTCAATAACTTCCTTCGTGATGCCCGTATCGCTGCACCATTACCCAATCTACCTCCTATAAGATCCTCTATCACTGCATCACCTGCAAACGCTAGCCATGATTCTCCTGTAGCTAATCCAACTTCACCTCCGAATCCAATGGCACAGCCTCCGAGAATACGACGTCGACCGAGAGCTGCTGATTTCTTCGATCAATCGAGCCTGTTTCCACGACAGAGACAAACGAGCACACCTACTCCTCCTCAAAACACTGTACCACCACCACCTGATATATCTACCTTTGATATACGATTACGAGCCAAGTACCGAGCTAGTCGGAATCTGTTTTAATAGCGTAGCTTTATTATTATTAATAATAAAAAACTTTCCATCACGGCCGCTGCACTTACACGCATTTGCATTTCGATGTATTAATTAAAGAGGTTCCCGCGCTACGCTAATTAAGTTTCATCCTGTAGATAGGCTCTTATTTCGTTTTTGCGTCTTTCTCGACTACACTGAGGAAGTCGTTCCATATTATTATTTGACATTTGTTTTTATTTTCTTGCTTGGTGCAGAACCTAGTCTCCTCGGGACCGGTTACCAATCCTTACAAAATCTGTCTAGTCTAGCCACCTTAGGCTCTTGTCTGTTTCGTGCCTGGACTATCGTGGTATGTTAGCAGGTACTCTTGCACTCACTCTCCTTTGTTGCATTTTCATTGTCACACATACAACTATGCCGCCTAAGAAGGTCCGCCAGCCACCTCTCGGAACAACGTCGATATCGGTCGCTTGCACGTTGCCTCGGGGCTCTCAAGTGATCTGTCCAATTTGCGATAACCCACAAAAAAGCGTCTCAGATTTAAAGACTCACGCGGTAAGAACTCACCAGATCGCAACCGTGGAATCTCCAACGACATGTCTGCTGTGTGACCGCCACTTCGAAAGTTTTAAGAAAGCCTCCTGTCACTGCCGGAAACACAACCTTCCGTCATAACCTTCTGCAACAACATCATCTCCTACCTCAACCTATCCTCCGAGTCCTACCCCAACCGACCTGGAACAAATCATCGAGCACTCACCTGCACCAACTAGTCAACCTCCACCTCAATCACCTTCCGAATCACCTCCACCTACTTCACCTAATTGGTCACCTATATTGTTGACCCAGTCCAAAAGCACTCAAGAGACTCTGGCCAAATTCCTCCTCGAGAGCGATGAAAACCCTTGTGCTGCTCTTCGGTCCAACAAGCCTCACCAACGCGGAATAGCCAGACCGAAGCACCTGACAATGACCGGTCACCGTCACTTGCTCCACGTTCTTTCCAACGACGTCGGCCCGAAGCATCGGACTTCTTCTCGGCTCCGCGCTCACCTTCGCGACCTCCTTCGCCTTCATCCTCACAAATTCCTCAAGTCGGGGCGGGAACGCGATTCATGGATAACCTCAACCAAGTCCTTGGGCCGCTGCTCCACAACGAAGAATCGCCTCCCAATTCACAACTACCAGGCACACCCGACGAGTCATCCGAGCCACCTTCTACGGAGACACCACACCTTGTCCCACCTCATTCCTCAATTCCTAGACCCACATCGAACCAAACAACCTCCCATCATACAACCTCAAACCAAACCACCTATTCCACATCAGAAGACCACCCGGAGGTCGAGCCTTCAAACCCAGACACTCGAGCAGCGCTTAAAGAATTCCGGCAACGTTGGTCCTCTACGTTTGCCGCGGATCTACCTTGGGAGGACTTCTGCACAGAAGTTGTAGAAACTTTTGCCACCGAGGGCCGCACTATGGCTTCGGAAATCTTCGCCTCGAAATCGCGACAACCGCAACGAAGAGATCTAAACCGACCTACAGCACGACGTCCACCTAATGGTAGGCCATTACAACGATTTGATTTGACAGAGGGGAGGCCCAAAACATCCAAAGCCTCTACCGTCAATCTAAGAAACGAGCTGCTGGGAAAATCCTCACGGACAATTCCCCATCTTTCTCCGCATCCACAGAACACGTTGAAGAGTTCTTTCGGACACCCTACGCTCGAAAGACATGTGACACCGACAAACTTAAAGAACAACTAAGGTCACATATCCCAACGGCACCCGTTGACGAAACACTCTTCCATCCACCGTTGGCTGATGAGGTCAGAAACAAGCTACGTTCGTGCGCCAACACTTCTCCTGGCCCAGACCGAACCTAGTATCACCACATCAAGAAGCTTGACCCATCCGGCACCATTTTGTCTCACCTCCTCCGTCACTGCTTCACGCGTAAAGACGTCCCCTCCTTCCTTGAAAACAGCATCTACCATACTAATTCACAAGAAGGGTGCTACCGACGACGCGTCGAACTTCCGACCTATCGCGCTCCTGTCCTGTTTATACAAACTTCTCATGGGCATCTTAGCAAAACGAACAACAGCATGGGCTATCTCGAATAATTTACTATCTAACGAAGAGAAGAGCGCTAGGCCAAGCGAGGGTTGCTACGAACATACCTTCCTCCTCCAATCTTTGGTTGGAGATGCAAGACGATGCCAGAAAAATTTATTCCTGGGGTGGCTGGACCTTCGCAACGCTTTTGGCAGTCTCCCGCACTCAGTTCTTGAAACCACACTCATACACATGGGGCTCCAACAGAGCTGGTCCAATTCATTATCAATTCTTACACTAACAACACCACATAAATTCGCACACCTTCAGGTCCAACCTATCTCATACCTGTCCAAGCCGGCGTTAAGCAAGGCTGCCCTTTCAGTCCGATTCTATTTAATTTAAGTACAGAATTAATCATTCGTTCTGTTAAAGCTGCTACTTCAACTAGACGCAGCGGCACATGCAAACATCACAACACTACTCTCTCAGTGCTCGCTTACGCTGATGACCTAGTACTAATTGCTAGATCTAAAGATGCTCTACAAGCTCTACTTGATGCCGCTACTGAGGCAGCTAACGCCCTTGGTCTTACTTTTCGAACAGATAAATGCGCATCGCTCTCTTTCACAAATAGTAAGCGCGCAGATAACCGCTTTGAGCTTAACGCTTTTCTCGTGCAGAATCATGCCATGCCAGCGCTAGGAAACGAAGAGTATTACAGATACCTGGGTGTCCCAATAGGGATTATCCACAATTGCAACAACATCGAAACGCTCGTAGGTGACCTAATCGATGGTCTGACTCGCATTGAAGCCTCGCTATTAGCTCCTTGGCAAAAACTGGACGCAATCAGATCGTTTATCCAGCCTTGCCTCACCTTTGTGCTTAGAGCCGGGAATCCTCTAAAAAAGTCACTCGAGGAGTATCGCACCTGCCTTGTGCGGATCCTTCGGAAGGTCTGCAACCTCCCAACTCGAGCCACCAATGCTTACTTCTTTGCTAACAAACGCGTTGGTGGTCTCGGCTTCCAGGATCCTGTTAAAGAAGCAGATGTCCAGACCATCATCCAAGCAATAAAGATGCTCTCATCCGCTGATCCAACGGTAGTCAACATCGTACGAGCTGAACTTCTTCAAACCGTCCGCCATGCTGCACAAAGCGATCCGACTCCAGCACTATCCTCCATCTACCTGTCGGGGTCTGCTGACGAACGCCTTTCACGGAATCCACGATATCGAGCACAGTCACTCTGGACGCGTACCCGTAAATCAACAAGATGCCTCCAGATTCAGTTCCAGTTACCAGACAACGATCCACCTACCATCTGCACTCCGGACTCGGGTCCGATTCTCGCCCGAGGAGCCTGCCATTCTCTACACTGCCACGTTCAGGAACAATTCGCTACAAAGCTCATGGCCTTCCCCGATCAAGGAAAGTTCGCTAGAGCACTCGCAACAGACCAATACGCGAACGGGTCTACATGGCAACACACTGGCCTCAACCTCCGGTTTAAAGATTGGCGCTTTATTCACAGAGCAGGACTGAACTGCATACCATTCAACGCCACCAACAGCTGCTGGTCGAACACCTCTCCACGCTGCCGTCACTGCCCAGCAGATGAAACTCTTCCACACGTCCTCTGTCACTGCCGCCCAAACATGGTTGCAATACGCTCACGCCACGACCGAGTAGTCTCTCGATTGGTCAACGCAGTTCGTTTTGGTGACATCGTGACTGACCGCTCCGTCACTGAATCATGTTCCAACCTACGTCCAGATATCGTGGTTCGAGAAGACAACCGGGTTCACATCATAGATGTTTGCTGTCCATTCGACAACTCCGCAGAAGCCCTCCTTGACGCTGAACAGCTTAAGGTAGCCAAATACACACCATTAAAGCAGTTCTTCGTCGAACAAGGTCTCGAATGCGAAGTTTACGGTTTTGTTATCGGTTCCCTCGGTTCGTGGCACCCAGCTAACGAGAAGGTCCTTCGCAAACTCGGCATGACCAAGTCCTACAAGTCATTATTCCGAAAACTCTGCTGTACTACAGATGTAATCCAGAGCTCTACCGACATTTACCGCCAACACCTCGAAGATCCTGCAACTCCTGTGCAAGACCAGATCGATGAGGAAGAACCTTGAACTAACCACATTAGGTGGACAAGCTTACAGACACTTTAACTTTTCATTTGCCAACTCATGGCACTTGACGTAATTTATGATCATGCATAGTAGTCACTAAGCCGCATACTATAAGATACAGGAGATTATGACAACCCAATCCTCTATGAGCTTAATCCTCCTCATTTCAAAATGCAGACACCCAAAACTAGTAAAACAAGAAATAAGACGTCATCAGGACACATACAACAAGATAGTTTAGGAACAACCATAAATGGCAAGACTTTGTCATTAGCTAGGCCACACTCACCAGACCCATCACTTGCAAACATGAATAGGATCAACTCTGTTCTTATCAGCTTAATATCTGGTATGCCAGGCAACGTCTGGCTCATATATTAAACTGATTTTTGGGCTTCGGCCATGGGATTGAAGCTTGCTTCGCCCTGGCCACGGCTTGTCTCGGAATTGCACCACGTCCGAGTACGGCCCTCCTCCCTTATAGGGAGAACATCATCATCACAAATAAAAAGAAAACTGAACCCGCTAACTCTAACCCCTGCCTGAATGTTTCTGTTTTACAGATGAAAAGAAAATCGCTCCAGCAGTGTCCGCACCCCAATGTTCCATGCGCCCGAAACTCCAACCTACCACGGACACGCAATTTCTTCACCGCCGCGAGGCACGCCGAGGTAAGCACGCAACTTTCGTTACTTTTTTCATTCGCTCGCTAGCAAATTAGCCTACACTGGTCCCCCCACTACCACATGCCGCTGACACATAGTACCCAAACATAGCATCTTCGCAACATACACAGGCCTACTTACCTGACGCGAGAGGTCCTTTGATCAGCAAGGAAGTGCTCCCAGGACGAGGCCCTCTCATTGTACTTCGACTGGGTTGACTCCTGCGATTACCCCAAATGTGGGTAACTCGAGCGTATAATTTCTGGTAGTGGGGACCTGCGTTCGCGCCCGTCCCCCTACAACAAGTAAGGCGAAATCAAAACATCGCCCGAACTCGATTTTTTTCTTTATCGCTTCTCGGCCTATTGGCTTTAGTCAATAGGTCTGTTCCGAGAGTACGTGATTACTGTTCGTTTGGTGCAGTTCATCAAAAGAGACTGTGGTGGATCCATGCTCCAAGAGTGCTACTCTTGGTAACACTGCTAATCTTCTTCGAGTTTTCTCAACGCCAGCCTGTTTGGAAGCACACGACCGCGCTCTTGTGGTGGTTCTTTTCAGAACCTTTGTGCTCTCCTCGCCTGGTGGTTGGCTCTCTCTTCTGACACCCTGTTTTGCGTCTCCTTGGGCCTTGGGGCTTTTGGTCGTTCTGGTGCCCTGTTCGGTGCCATTCTACCGTCTACGTCGTCCTTGGCCTTGGTCTACTTTGGCTCGTGGTACCCCCCCCCCCCCCCCCCACGTCTGTGGCGGGGTAGTCGTTCACCTTGGTTGTCGCACGTTTGTGCGATGACGCAGCCTTTTGCTAACCGTTCGGGATTTTTTCAAATCTCCGAGTTAGCCCTTCGTGACAAACCGCGTGTCACCATCAAGGAAGTCGTCGATGACTTCCAGAATCAGGTTCGTGGTTTTTTGACCACTTTCTCCTGTCTGCACCTTGTTGGGGGCAACAGGATTCGGGTCACTTTCCCGACCGCCCATTTCATGGAGGAAATTACCTCTGCTGGGCATACTTTTCGGGGTCACCCTGTTACTTTCCGACCGGTCTCCGTGTCTACGTGGGTTACGGTACTCCATCTCCCGTATGATATCCCTGACGCTGATCTTACTCTAACGTTGAGTGGGTTCGGGACCGTCCATCATGTTCGGATGGAATTGTACAACGGTCTCCCCATTGGAATGCGCTCGGTCCGTATGACCTTGCGTACCCCCATTCCTTTTGCCTTGCGTATTCGCAGGCACATGTGCCCGGTTTTTTATAAGGGCAACCTCGCACTTGCTTTAAATGTGGGGCTTCGGGGCATAAGTCTGCGACTTGTCCCAATCGCACCGGGGCTTTGAACGCCCCTAGGGATTCCCCTCCTCCCAGCGATATACCCCTACCTCCTGGGTCTGATGCCCCAGGTTCTGAGGATCCCCCTTTCTAATTCTGGGGGACTCCTACCTTTGCGAGTGTCGTGCGCACTCAGCCTTCGGCTCCTTCCTCTACTGCTTTAGCGGAAGGCGCCTCTACTTCGACAGCCGGTGCTCCCTCAACTATGATTCCTGCGCTGATGGAAGTTGACCCGTTAAGTTTGGTCCGTCTTCGTGAGAATGATACTGGGGCGGATCCTCGTTCTAAACGTCGGGGGGCCGTTTCTGATGCTGAGTCGGCTCGTGACTCTGATGCCACCGTAGGGTCTGGTTCCACCGCGGCTCTGCTTCGCCAATTGGAGACATCGCCTTCGTCTTCGGTACCTCCGGGGACGCCTCCGGTTCATGATTCTCCAGCGAACGATTCTCTGGATTTATCTGATGTTCCGGACTCTTCGGATGTTTTGCCCACTACTCGGCCATCGCTTTTGGCCTTGGGGTAGTTCCCTCTTTAGTTGACCTAGACAACGGGGTTATTCTCCCTCGTGCCTCAGTTACTGTTTCTGTCACTATCCCGGTTTCGATCGGTAACGATTTACGACCATCCTTTGAGGCTCTCGGGTCTCAAACTGTTTTAATTGACACTTTACATGATCCACCCTTCCAGTGGTCACGATTCAAATGATTTAAGTCCGGTTTTGGCCGGTGAAAGTGGATCTTCCCTCCCTCCTACCGATTCCCCTCTTACCCAGTATACCCCTAATCTCCCTCGTAAAGATCCTGTGTCCCAGTCTTCTGGGGATCACTTTGTGACTCATCTTCTGTATCCGGGTGCCGCTCATTCAGTGCCTGCTTTTCAGACTCAGCGGGTTTTTCATCCTGACTCTGAACACCCCCCGTGTTTAGAGAGTGGTAATGAAAGTGACCACCCTTTTAGTGAGGTAAGTGAGTTGGGAGAGGTGTCGTCTCCACACTCCTCTGTTCCTGGCACGCCTCCTGCGCATAAAGGTAAGCGCCGCCGCAAGTTTAAGTCTTCTCTTCTCTTAGCTCTGCAAGCGACTTGGAAGCTACTCCGGGTACCGACGTTCTTCAAACGCCTATTTGGGATCGTTCCCCGTTACAAACCATCCCATCCGACGAGGAGTTCACCTCCAGTGAGTCTACTTGATTTTCAATGACGTCGAAAACATCTATTTTAACATTGAACGTACAGGGTCTATGGTCGCTTGTGCATCGTCAGACTCTTATGTGTTGGTTGAATTGTTTTCGTCCGTTAATCGTGTGCCTACAAGAAACCCATTCCGTTTCTGAGGCTGAATTTCAGGATTGGTTTGCTATTACTAACCGGTCCATTGATAATAAATTTAAATAAGCAGTGGGATCGCCATCCTCTTTCATCCGGATCTTGAAGTGGTGGGTCGTTGGGGAGATGAGGATGGTCGTTTGGTTGTTGTGGAATTTTGCCATGGCAACCTAAACTTCCAGGTCGCTTGTCTCTATGCGCCTAACCTTAAGGATGACGGGGGTCCTTTCTTCGAATCCTTTTATCAGGCTATCAACCCTGATACGCCAGTGTTTCTTTGCGTGGATTTTAACACTGTCGTGGATCCGTACGCGGACCGCTTTGGTCGTAATCCGACCTCGCCTGCGGCGTACAATTGGTCGGCAAGCCTCGGTGACTTGATGTCGGCTTACGAGCTTTCCGACGTTTGGCGTGCTAAGCATCCGAGCGCTCGGGAGTTCACGTGGCATAGACGAAATGAGGCCCAGCTTCTCGGTTGGACATGATCTGGCTTCCACAGCGTTATTTGGGCGTTGTCTCGGAGGTTGGGATTTTTCCCTTCTTCCGTTCTGATCACTCTTGTGTGTATCTGGAGATCGCCCTTCCTTCTGAGATTGAGTTGGGCAGGGGTCTTTGGAAATTCAACACGTCCCATTTACAGGATGATGCTTTCTGTGCTGAAATTGTAAAATTTTGGACAGATTGGCGCTTGGAGCGTGGAAATTCCCATTCTCTATCGTCTTGGTGGGACGCTGGCAAAGTTCGCCTTAGAGTTTTGGTCCGCCGCCTCTCTCGGGCTAAGGCTCGTGATAGGCGGCGAAGAATCGACTCGTTAAGGAACTCCCTCACAGTCATCCAAGCATGGCTTAATCGCGGTGAACAGCTCCCTGATCTGTTGGAACGGGCTAAGGCCGAGCTGGCCTCTGAACTTCTTTCGGAAGCGAAGGGGGCTCAGTTGCGCGCCAACGTCCAGTTGGTTGCCACCACCACCCACGACATGCTTGGTGTCTGGCGGGATTATTATTTTGGACTGTTTTCCTCTCAGCCTTTGGTTGAGCAGGACCAGAGTTCTTTCTCAACAGTCTGGAACGTACTTTGTCCCCGGCTGAAGCCGAGTTGTGTGAGGGAGACCTCACGGAAGACGAGTGCTTTTGCGCTCTGAAACAGATGTCTTCCAACAAGTCGCCTGGGATCGATGGTTTTCCGGCCGAATTTTATGTTCGGTTTTGGCAACTGTTGGGCCCCGACTTGGTTAACGTCTTCAGCTCGTGTTACCGCGATGGCCGTCTGTCCTTCTCCCAGCGCTCGGGCACGATAACGCTCTTGTAACATTCTTGACACAGCGAATTGGCGTCCAATTACTTCATTGTGTGCGGACTACAAGATCGTTGCCAAACTGTTGTCTAACCGCCTCCTTTCTGTTATTGCTTCCGTGGTGTCGCCCGATCAGTCGTGCGGCATTCCGGGGCGATTCATCGGGGAGAACGTTCGTCTTCTTCATGACATCGTAGGTTACGCTAATTCCCAGGCGGTGCCCGATGCCATTCTTTCTCTTGATCAGGAAAAAGCTTTTGATCGTGTTGAGTGGGCCTACATGGCGAAAGTCCTGGTCAAGCTGGGTCGTAAGTGGGTCGGATTGTTGCACACGGAGGTCTTTTCGACGGTAATCGTTAACGGGTTCCTGTCCGAATTGTTTCCGGGGCATCGGCAGGGGCAGCGGCAGGGCTGTCCGCTTTCGCCGCCTCTTTACGTCCTCGTTGCAGAGTCTTTAGCGTGTGCGATACGTACCGAACCGGCTATTGTCGGGTTCCCCTCCCCGGACGTCGCAAGAGAGTTAAGCTCTCTCAGTACGCTGATGACACGTTCACATTTGTGACGTCGGACAATTCGATTTTGGTCTTGTTGTATCTGTTTAGGCGGTACGGGACGGCTTCCGGGGCTAAGCTTAACCCCAGAAAGTGTCATGGCCTACTCTTGGGTCCTTGGCGTTCTCGTACCACCTTTCCGGTTGATTTTCGGTGGTCCTCTAAGGAGATCTGCGTTCCCGGCAGTCGTCTCAGTAACACTGATGATGAGGACTGGGGAGCGAAGATCAGGAAACTTCTGAATATCTTGGCTTCCTGGCGGACCCGTGCTTTATGGCTTCGTGGCCGAGCTCTCATTATGAATTATTTGGGGCTCAGTACGTTGTGGTACCTTCGTTCTGTGGTTCACATTCCTCTAGATATTGTGACTCGCTTAAACCGGATTGTATTTCCTTTCATCTGGAAGGGCAAGCGTGATGCTGTGTGTCGTAGTACTGTGGTTCTCCCGACCGCTCGTGGGGGCCTCGGTGTCGTCGATATTACTTCCAAGCGCCAGTCCTTGCTGGTTATGTGGGTCAAGCGATTCCTGTTTGGCATCGATCGTGGTTGGCAATCCTTTTTCCGATTTTACCTTCGTCTCGCCTTCCTCGCCGAGCCGGTGTCGCGTGCTTTCAAATTAACTTCAGTTGGCCCGTCCACCCTGAAGAAGCTTCCACCTTTTTATCGTGGTGTCATTTCTGCCTGGTTGGCTGTTGCTGGTGGGTTTGCCTCCGATCAATGGGTTATTCCCACTGACCTATATATAATGGACCGCGCACGTCAGTGGGAGAATTGAAGCCAGTGGCCGCCATCTTACGGTGCTAAAATATTCGAATTCCTTAATTTTACCGTGCCATGTTCGACGTCAAAAAAGACGCCGTTATTATCCGTAAACGTGCTGTTTTTTATATCGACAGAAACAACACGTATTCAAGACATTATAAATAGACAATAATTTGTCATCACTTACAAGACATCCAAAGGATCTCAAAACAAAGCTGAAACTTCGAAGGATTTCTGCATTCGCTTTTTGAAATTAACATGGTGTGATTTCCCAAGATCACTGGTCCAGCCGTATTCACTCCCAGATTGGAAAAGTATTCAGTCGATGTAAAATATTTAAGCCGAAATTGACCATGGTCTGCATGTCGATGAGCAGAAATTGTGAAGGTAAGTCTCATTTTCGATTTCCAAGCACACCACATGGACAAAAGTTAATATTCAGAACATTTTAGGCAACCTTTCTCTCGATTTTATTTGTCGTAGCAAAAGTAAGACACTATAAACTCGTGTTTAAAAACAAATAAAATTTGGCAATTGAACGTTGGCCATGATGTGTACACTTGGACGTCTTCGCGCCGTTTATTTTGTATTGCTATGTTGAATAAATGCAACAAAAGGATTAAAAGTACTTTTAAAACTACCTGTAAGTCAATATTTAATAAAATTGGCATCCAAATACCCTGTTATTTTTTATAAACGGATTGTTAATGAATTATGATTATAATATGTTCTAGAATGACCCGAGCCTGACGACAGAGAAAGACAGTACAGAACATGGAGACCAGCTTCGCCAAAAATTATTAGGACACGCAGATACAGTAATTCTAGCTTTTATCATAGTTTTATATCAAAGTTGGGAAACGAATTATTTTGTTTATTGCAGTGACAAAATTTTTGATATTGTTTGTAAGTTAAAAATACTTTTGACGGGAAAAAATCTACTTTTTTGTATTGACTATTGTGTTTAAGAAAATTTGGCCTACAGTATCAGTAGCCTTATTGACAACATTGCATGACCTTTGATGCTTATAACTTTAATAATAAAACTGTATCTTTAATAAATCAAGTACAATCTCTAAATTTGAGGTAACCTTGATAGGACACTGTTATTAATACGAAAATTATTTCGCACCTTCGCCAACCCTTATTCAGTAGTTGAAAACTGACCCATATGCACAGTGTATATGAAAGGTCAGTGATCGTGAACTGTTTATTTAGAAGAGTTTTGTTATTTGCAGTAGTTAACTTTCCATATTCCGTTATATTTAGTACTGATTTATAAAACTTTAATCTATTAAATACGATATAAAAACTGGAAACAAACCATTATGTCAAGCACTGCAATCAGATTGATTTGCACTAGCTTCTGTCTAGACACCTTTCTAGCTTCCTTAGTACTGTCACAAAAATTTACCACTTTATTAATACGAAAATTATTTCGCACCTTCGCCAACCCTTATTCAGTAGTTGAAAACTGACCCATATGCACAGTGTATATGAAAGGTCAGTCAGTGATCGTGAACTGTTTATTTGGAAGAGTTTTGTTAACTTTCCATATTTCATTATATTATTTATATGTACTATTGAACATTTTCAAATAGGGTTAATATAGTATATTATTTATCAAAGATTGTGTAAATACTGTATTCTAGTTTTATTTATTGCATTTTCATCTATATTTGACCTGCATGTTGATATTATTTTCAACAATTATTTTAAGGGGGAGGGCTAATCAATTAGATAAATATGCCTATTGATTACACATGTATATATATATATATATATATATATATATATATATATTATATATATATATATATATATATATATATATATATATATATATATATAGTGGTTGTGCTAATGAGTGTTATTAAAAGGTGTTAAAAACTTAATGGTTTGCAATATTTATTTAATATATAAAAACAAGTTATTAAACACAAACAAACAAATCAAAATTTTTATATAAAATGTGTTCTTGATATAAAACAGAAGTACTACAGTACAGTAGATAATGACATTATAAGGAGTAGCACAAATAATAGGTGTAGAAAATGGGGATGGAGGATGCAAGGGTTCAAGTTTCACCCTCTTTCAAAGCTCCCTAAAAACCAGGTAAATGCCAGAAGTCTTGCATTTAAATATGGAAAAATATATAACCCCTCTTTATTACTTGTGAAATGTTCATTGAGAATCCTTTGAAGACTCTGAATTTCTACACCCATACCCAACACACCTTTGCATATTGCACTGACCACTCCTACATTTAATATAACCTGACAGTTCAACATGATGGTGGTAAGTAAGCTAGGGCCTGTTTACAAGAAGGTAGGTGGGTTCCCCTAGCACCCGGGTTACCCTAGTTCTCATACATTTCTTGTTTTTTGTTTGTCGTGTGGGTAACCCTATCATGCCACTAGGGTTACCCTAGTAGCAGCCGGGTTATTTTTGTCCTTGTAAACGTGTTTGGTAGGGATAACTCGCCTACCCGGGAAAACTTGTTACTAGCTCCAGGCTTCTTGCACTGATTATTGGTATAACCATGTCTATATAAAGCTGACCTGGGCAGCAGGGTGACCCTACCTCTGAAATTTTGCTTGTAAACCCAGGCTAACTTTGACCCGGGTGCAAGGGTAATGTTATACCTCCTTAATTGTAAACAGGCCCTAAGGGCTAAGACTGCAGTTCATGGTTGTGTTTTGTCTATTTATACATTTTCCTTCTCACCAATGAGTTAGAAAGTACTATATTTGGCAATAAGGAGACTCACTTCATGTTTGTACTTGGTAAATTTTTGTGACAGTACTAAGGAAGCTAGAAAGGTGTCTAGACAGAAGCTAGTGCAAATCAATCTGATTGCAGTGCTTGACATAATGGTTTGTTTCCAGTTTTTATATCGTATTTAATAGATTAAAGTTTTATAAATCAGTACTAAATATAACGGAATATGGAAAGTTAACTACTGCAAATAACAAAACTCTTCTAAATAAACAGTTCACGATCACTGACCTTTCATATACACTGTGCATATGGGTCAGTTTTCAACTACTGAATAAGGGTTGGCGAAGGTGCGAAATAATTTTCGTATTAATAACAGTGTCCTATCAAGGTTACCTCAAATTTAGAGATTGTACTTGATTTATTAAAGATACAGTTTTATTATTAAAGTTATAAGCATCAAAGGTCATGCAATGTTGTCAATAAGGCTACTGATACTGTAGGCCAAATTTTCTTAAACACAATAGTCAATACAAAAAAGTAGATTTTTTCCCGTCAAAAGTATTTTTAACTTACAAACAATATCAAAAATTTTGTCACTGCAATAAACAAAATAATTCGTTTCCCAACTTTGATATAAAACTATGATAAAAGCTAGAATTACTGTATCTGCGTGTCCTAATAATTTTTGGCGAAGCTGGTCTCCATGTTCTGTACTGTCTTTCTCTGTCGTCAGGCTCGGGTCATTCTAGAACATATTATAATCATAATTCATTAACAATCCGTTTATAAAAAATAACAGGGTATTTGGATGCCAATTTTATTAAATATTGACTTACAGGTAGTTTTAAAAGTACTTTTAATCCTTTTGTTGCATTTATTCAACATAGCAATACAAAATAAACGGCGCGAAGACGTCCAAGTGTACACATCATGGCCAACGTTCAATTGCCAAATTTTATTTGTTTTTAAACACGAGTTTATAGTGTCTTACTTTTGCTACGACAAATAAAATCGAGAGAAAGGTTGCCTAAAATGTTCTGAATATTAACTTTTGTCCATGTGGTGTGCTTGGAAATCCAAATATTTTCCAAAGAACATACGCTATTTTTCTGATAGAAAAAAATGAGACTTACCTTCACAATTTCTGCTCATCGACATGCAGACCATGGTCAATTTCGGCTTAAATATTTTACATCGACTGAATACTTTTCCAATCTGGGAGTGAATACGGCTGGACCAGTGATCTTGGGAAATCACACCATGTTAATTTCAAAAAGCGAATGCAGAAATCCTTCGAATTTTCAGCTTTGTTTTGAGATCCTTTGGATGTCTTGTAAGTGATGACAAATTATTGTCTATTTATAATGTCTTGAATACGTGTTGTTTCTGTTGATATCAAAAACAGCACGTTTACGGATAATAACGGTGTCTTTTTTGACGTCGAACATGGCACGGTAAAATTAAGGAATTCGAATATTTTAGCACCGTAAGATGGCGGCCGCTGGCTTCAATTCTCCCAGTGACGTGCGCGGTCCATTATATATAGGTCAGTGGTTATTCCTTGCCCTGGCGCCGGTGACCTTCCAATGTCCGAAGCTTCGTCTCAGGTCGTTTATCAGCTCCTTATACGCAATAAATGTGAACCACCACGCTTTATCCAAAAGTACGCTGCTTTGTCAGTCGAATGGTCCATGGTCTGGAAAAATTTGTCCTGGCTCCGTTTTACTCGTCCTGCATTGGATACCTCATGGTCTTTGGCCCATGGCGCTCTTCCAACCGCTGACCGCCTTATTCGGTTTGGTATGCCTTGTCAGCTGCGTGTCATTGTGGTCTACCTGAGTCCATGGAGCATTTGTTTGTCACCTGTCCGTTTGCAGTGGCATTAATTGACTGGTTCCATCAATTACTGGTATCTTTTCCCACAACTGCACCTCGTCCTTCGACTCGGGAGATTGTTTTTCGTTTGCCTCCAGTTTGCCGCGCTGATGGGTCTTCTTCGTCACCGCGTTTGGGTTACCCGGAATAGCTTCCGTTTTGAACGGTCTTCGGCCGGATCTTGATACTGCTAAGCATCGGATTGGTTCTTCTTGGCGTTTTCTGGTGTCTGTTGCTCGTCGCAACGTGCCTATTCATTTTTCTGTGCAGTGGTTGGCTGGTGGTATTCTGGGCGTTGTCCATATGGATGGCTCTCTATGTTTTCCACCCTTGCTAGCTGCTTAATTTTCTCGATTGTTTACTTTCCTCTTTGCTATGAATTCTTTTCACTTAGTTTCTGTACTAAGTTACTGTGCAGTTACAAAAGAATTAAGTATAATATTGTATAAGTTTAAGTATAAGTATAAAAATTAGTAAAAGCATTAGTATAAGTATGAGGTTAATTTCGTGCTTGGTTCGCCCGTTCAGTGGGCACGGAATTGACCTTTCGGACCTGATCGCCGGGAGGCCCCTCCCCTGGGGATGGGCGTCCTGGGTTCATTTTAGTGTATCGACCTGACTTCATGGGCGTCTCTGCCACCGCTCGGTGGATATGGGGCGGGCAGTGGTCTCTCCTTCACTCCGGTGCGGGGTCCTTCTAGGCCGGGTTCTCTGACTTGCTCCAGTGTCTCGGACGGTCGCCTTAATTGCCTTACTATGAGTCCTGGAGCTTTATAATCTTACAAAGTCCACTGTCTTATAAATTTTTGTTTTTTTGGGATAGCGCCGGTGTTACCATTTATTTTGGGCGACACATGGGGATCTCCCAGTTTTTTGGAAAATTGTCAAGTCCTTTGGGCTTAACGTCGTATTCTCGGATAAGGACGTTAAACCTGAGGTCCACCTCCGATTTGGCTAATAGCCGGTGAGGTTCGAATTTCTGTCTAGGCCTGCGTTGCTCGTTACATCGTTGTTTTCAGTTTTGTCGTTCACGTAATTTTTCTCTTAATGTCACACATGGGACCTTTTTCACTATCATGTGTCTTATCAGGCGTTTCTGGAGGAGGGCTCATACCCCTCATGTGAAGTCGATGTGGCTAAGTAGCCACCTCCAGCGGGAGAGGTACTCATTCACGCGGTTTCAGGGCTCATTTGCACCGTCGAGTCTATTAGTTAATCGCGAGGGCCTTAACTCAAAAACAAGATCAAGTGTATCTGTTCTTATCAGCTTAATAGTTTACTATTTCGCTGTCGAGAAGTTGCTCAGGTCCTCGGGTGTTTAACCTCGTTTGCGCTTTGCCTCTCGAGACACGTTAGTAGTAATAGACCCCCATATGGAGTTCAAAGGGATGCCGCCTCATTAAATATTCAACTTATTATTTATTCATTCTCAAGCTCCTTTGGGACCTCCTAACCCTAATCTTACTATTTATGCATACGTCATTCATTCTCAGGTTCCTTTGGGACTTCCTAACCCTAACTCATTATTTATGCTTACGTCATTAATTCTCAGGCTCCTTTGGGACGTAGTAACCCTAACTTCCCCCCTAAACCCTAGATTTTACTCAACCCCCCTGGTTTTCACTACGTCAACATAGTGAAAACAGACTTATTATGTATGCATCGTCATCGCTAGCTTTCATCCAACCCCCCTGGTTTTCACTACGTCATAACCGATAGCTCTCCGACTGATTTCCGAAGTTCTGGGTTACGTCATTATCAAAAGGCACTCGACTTATGTTCCTTATAAGTATTAGTAATTAGCTTTTCATTTATACACTTTACCCCACTGTCAGTCAACACTTGTGGGACACGTAGGTAGAAAGAGCATGCGTACAGTAAGCTTTAACGAAATAGACGTTCTTTACAAGGAACGAGAGAGAAATTGATAGAGACACTTTATATTTTTTATCTGAAACCTTGTCTGGAGGAATAGAGAGAGTTTTGAACAGCCTAAATGTCTGAATCGGCTAAGATAACGTATAGACTTGAATTAATAGTATATCATGAATATTATATTTTTAGAACCTAAATATTCAAAGAGAGTAAGTCATCCTAGAATCATTACTAACTAAACTCTTATAAAGCAAGTCAAGATATCGTAAGAAGAACTTAAGATATGTTTTAGATGAGGAATCACTTCGAGAAGTCATGAAAAGAACGATTTTAAGTGTCGAAATATGAACTAAAGGCAAAGCGATTTATTACTTTGAAAGCGTTGCTACGCTTTCTGTTACTAAGTGTGATATTTGCATATTTATCCTCAGTGCGCGTGCAGGAGACAAAAGAGAAACTCATTAGGGGTCATTAAGGAGATTAAGCGCTTAGGCAAGCCTAGGCGAGAAGGTCATTAACAGTGTTACCATAGCAAAACAGCGTCGCGTCCTTCATTCGTCTCAGGCTCCTTTGGGACCTTCTACTGTTACTCAACCCCCCGTGTAATACGTCAATTCCCGAATAATTCTCCGACTAATTCCCGAAGATCGTCATTATCAAAAGATGCTCGACTTATATAAGTAATAGGAACCAAATTTCATTTATGCACTTTACCTTACTGATCGACAGTCAGCAGTTGTGGGGCATGTTATAATATTCAAACAGAATAAGTCATCCTAGAATCATTGCTTGCTAAACCCTTGTTTATAAGTGAAGAATTCGTGAGAAGATGGAAGGAGGAGTCACTTTTAGCCGTATATAAGAATAACTTAAGATAGTGCGAGGAATCAATTCGAAAATCCGTGAGCTAAGGGTTTAAAACGTATTAACACTAGCACATAGCAATGAAAAGCTTATATATGAATATTATATTAGATATTTGGTTCGCTTTTGTGGTGTTTATACGTTTAAGAACTGTGCAAAGTTCCACAAGTCCGGCACAGTGGCATCCGCTTTCTGGGGTTTCTGGAGTATACACCTCCTATTTTAAATCTTTAGGCATTATGAGAATATTTCGTTTGTATTCTGTCAACGAATTGGTGGCTCTTAAAAGATTATAGTTTTTAGGATGTGATTTGTTTAAAGAAACGTTTTTGTAATATGACTAGATAACGAAATAAAGTTTAAAAAATATATAATTTCATATTTACAATCACATAAAGCTCCTATTATTTACAAACACGCAAAAGTTAAAATCCATACGTGTCAAAATTATTTACAATCACTTGCCGTTTAATCGCAGATTGAATTTATTCTCGGGCGAGAAGGTCATTAGCAGTGTTACCATAGCGAAACCGCGTTGCCGGCTCTGAGCGGCTCCGAGCCCTCGGCGCTTGGCTCCGAGCGACTCCGAGCCCTAGGCTCTTGGCTCCGAGCGGCTCCGAGCCCTTGCCTCTTGACTCCGTTTCCGAGCCGTCGGCTCTTCACTCCGAGCCGTCGGCTCTTGGCTCCGAAATACTCTGAACGGCTGCGGTTTCTCTTTATCTTCCTTTTATCTTCCTCTTATCTTTCTTATCTTCCTCTTATCTTTCTTAGCTTCCTCTTATCTTTCTTATCTTCCTCTTATCTTCCTTTATCTTCCCCTTATCTTCCTTATCTTCCCCTTATCTTCCTTTATCTTCCTCTTATCTTCCCCTTATCTTCCTTTATCTTCCTTTATCTTCCTTTTATCTTCCTTTATCTTCCTTATCTTCCCCTTATCTTCCTTTATCTTCCCCTTATCTTCCTTATTTTCCTTTATCTTCCCAGGAAGATAAGGGGAAGATAAGGTGAAGATAAGAGGAAGATAAAGGAAGATAAGGGGAAGATAAGGAAGATAAAGGAAGATAAAAGGAAGATAAAGGGAGATAAAGGAAGATAAGGGGAAGATAAGAGGAAGATAAAGGAAGATAAGTGTAAGATAAGAGTAAGATAAATGAAGATAAGGGGAAGATAAGGAAGATAGAAGGAAGATAAGGGGAAGATAAAGGAAGATAAGGGGAAGATAAGAGGAAGATAAAGGAAGATAAGGAAGATAAAAGGAAGATAAGGAAGATAAGGAAGATAAGGGGAAGATACGAGGAAGATAAAGGAAGATAAGGGGAAGATAAGGAAGATAAAGGAAGATAAAAGGAAGATAAAGGAAGATAAAGGAAGATAAGGGGAAGATAAGAGGAAGATAAAGGAAGATAAGTGTAAGATAAGAGTAAGATAAATGAAGATATGGGGAAGATAAGGAAGATAGAAGGAAGATAAGGGGAAGATAAAGGAAGATAAGGGGAAGATAAGAGGAAGAAAAAGGAAGATAAGGAAGATAAAAGGAAGATAAGGAAGATAAGGGGAAGATACGAGGAAGATAAGAGGAAGATAAAGGAAGATAAGGGGAAGATAAAGAAGATGTCAGGGCCTAGCCGTTCTTTTGAGAACGCGTGCTGCCTACCCTGACACCGCTGAGAAGATGCTAGTCTAACGTTTATAGCGATAGAGATTTATCTTCTTCTCTCGCAGCGGTTTCTACGCGAGACGATATCGCTGTCTTACAGTGACTTCGCCTCGTTTAGCCCCCGCTTTATTATTTTCGCTCTTTGTTTTTATTCCTGTGAGTAGGCTCTTCTTTCGCTTTTGCGGCTCACATAAGTATACCTTGTGAGTCGTTCCTTTATTATTTGATATTATACTTTATTATTTCCCCGACTAGCGAAGACTACAGCACGAGTACGAGCCAAGTACCGAGCTACTTGGAATCTGTTTAGCCTAGCATTATTGTTAATCAAATATTATTTACCGACAGGGTAGTAATTTTACCGTGAATTTGCATGATTTTAGTTCGTTAGGTATACTTTTCCTTTCTTGGGCGCTCGAACATGGGTTTTGTTTCGTTCGCTCTTTCTTAGTCTAGCTGTTTATTTATCTTCTTCTCTCGCAGCGGTTTCTACGCGGGACGATATCGCTGTCTTACAGTGACTTCGCCTCGTTTAGCCCTCGCTTTATTATTTTCGCGCTTTGTTTTTATTCCCGCGAGTAGGCTCTTCTTTCGCTTTTGCGGCTCACATCAGTATACCTTGTGAGTCGTTCCTTTATTATTTGATATTATATTTTATTATTTCCCCGACTAGCAAAGACTACAGCACGATTACGAGCCACGTACCGAGCTAGTCGGAATCTATTTAGCTTAGTGTTGTTGTTAATAATAAAAAACTTTCCGTCACGGTCAGTCTCTTAGCGGGAATTTCCATATTTTTTTCTTTTGAATCTATTATTGAACACGTGGGCGCCGCAAGCCCCGACTCTCTCGTATCCAACATATGCCACGTAACTGGCGTTGTGCCTGTACGCCAGGCATTTTGGGGCCACCAGAGTCGAATCTTCCACCGGCAGTACGACGATCGTTGAAGCAACCGCCAGTGGCCCAGCTGACCAGTGCCAGTTACGCCATACCAGACATGGCCTTACCGCGTCCTTCAGATGGTCATCCGACCAACAAGTCCTTGGAGACAACCGACGGAAACCTTTCTGCGCCTTTCTGCCGGCAGTTATTAGCGTATTCAACGACCTAGATGTACCTCTTGACACTTGGCCCACAGACATTGGTAAAGACTTTATTAGTTATCACCCAACAATGAACTGAACACTCCGCCTAGCCGGGCTCATGCGTCATCCTCACCTCGGGCTCCTTCCTGTTCTTCGCCTACCTCCTCCGATGATGGTTACTTCTCAGCCTCGCCTACTGTTTCCACTTCACCTTCCTCGCCAGTACATCCAAGAACTCTACCGTCGCCTCTTCCGTTCCAGCTTCCAGCCGTGCCAAACAACGCGTCTTCGCAGACCACTATTGCTTCGGCGTCCGTGGACACAGACAGACCCTGTCCGAGAACTTAAGCCGCTACCAAAACAGGCGTCCATCTCCGTCTCCAGTGAAACCGTTGGCTCCTCTACCACGTCCTGCCAAACGTCAAGTACTTCCTCAACCTCTACCTCCACCTCCACTGACCGTACCCCTGCCAGCTCAATCGCATCTCAAGCCGACGTCATCGAAATCTCCACATCCTCCAGTCCTGTCAAAACCGCTCCTGTGTCCTCTGTCCAAACCGAACCACCCCCTTTGGTCACATCACAATGTATTGGTACCGGCACTGATCCAATCACCGGCCTGCCTACCATCAAGGGAACCTGTCGTATGTGTCACGAAAAGCATATCCCGGTCTCTCGGATCGACTTACACCTTCTTGTTTGCGAGGGCAACGCCTCGATACCTCAACAAATCGATGCCATTGTGCAAACTTGGTCCGCACGTTTTGACATAAATAAACACTCTCTCGTCGAAATCATTCCACTAGTAGTAGCCTTCGCGGAATCCTAAGCCGAGATTTCTACAGAAACGTCTGATATCGCGCAAGTTGCCTTCAACTTCATAGACTCACTCAACCTACACCCTGACGGTACCCGGACATTTTGCCGAAAGACATTTTGCCGAAAGACATTTTGCCGAAAGACATTTTGCCGAACGGACATTTTGCCGAATGACATTTTGCCGAAAGACATTTTGCCGAACGGACATTTTGCCCAAAGACAATTTGCCGAACGGACTATTTGCCGAACGGACTATTTGCCGACATTTCTACCAAGATTAACACATGGAAATAACAAGTTTATTTATATCGTATATTGTATATTACAATCGTGACAAATAAATCTACTTGCCACTAATCTACGGATCGTAGGGTGTGTGATGGCGACTCGAAGGTCAATGAATGATGCCACCCTTCAATCGAATTGTTTGTTCGAGGAAGATCGTGTTCGACGCGATCGTGCACATTCCAAAGCGAGATTGCAAAGAGAGGACGACGTCGACGACCACGCTGCACCACACCAATCCACGTGGCCTCAAAGTAACTTAGGAAGTCTAAGAATCATTTCTATTTCTGTAAAACATATGAGTCATCGCCTCAATCAATTGGTAATGACCCACATGGGAATTGCGTTCATGTTCTTTTCGTTTCTATGAAATGAGTCATCGCCTGAAGAAACACCTAATATATTACATAAAAATGTCTGATGGGTGCTAATTATTCCCAAGTGATTAGTCTATTGTTATAGATATTGTCATTAAAATATAATTATACGTAGGAAAAAAACAAATGAGTTTTGTGGTAAAAAATATGTTTTTTTATTATATGTCCTTTCGGCAAATAGTTCGTTCGGCAAATAGTCCATTCGGCAAATAGTCCATTCGGTAAATAGTCCGTTCGGCAAAATGTCTTTCGGCAAAATGTCTTTCGGCAAATTGTCTTTCGGCAAAATGTCCGGCCACGCACCCTGACCACCTCGAACAATTCTGTTCTACGCTAAAGCACCTCCACAAGACCGCTTGGATTGATGCCTGTGAACAACTCGGCCTACAACCAAATGTCGCCAAGCCACACGACCTCCTCACCAACCTAACCTGCTCTCCCAATGATGCCACTGCTCATGCTGTCAATGCAACTATTAAAAACCAAAAGACTGACGGTGTGTACGAATATGGCGATTCAGAGGAAGAGTTTCTCGAAGAAGATGTATGGGACGGTTACTATGACCAAGATCACGTCAACTATGGTTACCCTCCCAGTGATGACAAATTCTGAACGTTACCGCCTTAGGCGGACAAGCTTGCAGACACTTTAAACTTTGTTTTGCCAAGTCATGGCACATAACGTAATTTAAAACGCATACATAGTAATCAATAGGACTCTTACTATAAGATACAGGAGGTTATGACAACCCAACCCACTATGAGCTTAACTCTCCTCATTTCAAACTGCACACACCTAAAACTAGCAAAACATGATATAAGACGTCAATCGGACACATGCCTTAACCAGGAAGCTACCACCACACACACCAAAACATAGAAAATACACTTAGGTTTTAATAAAAGAACTCTGTTCTTATCAGCTTAATATCTGGTATGCCAGGCAACGTCTGGCTCATATATTAAACTGATTTTTGGGTTTCGGCCATGGGATTGAAGCTTGCTTCGCCTTGGCCACGGGTTGTCTCGGTATTGCACCACCTCCAAGTACGGCCCTCCTCCCTTATAGGGAGAACATCGTCATCACAAATAAAAAAAAACCCGAACCAGCTAACTCTAACCCGTGCCTGATTGTTTCTGTTTTACAGATGAAAAGAAAGTCGCTGCAGCAGTGACCGCACCCAAATGTTCCATGCGCCCGAAACTCCGACCTACCACGGACACGCAATTTCTTCACCGCCGCGAGGCACGCCGAGAGGTAAGCACGCAAATTTCGTTACTTTTTTCATTCGGTCGCTAGCAAATTAGCCTACAATAGTCCCCCCACTACCACATGCCGCTGACACATAGTACCCAAACATAGAATCTTCGCAACATACACAGACATACTTACCTGACGCGAGCGGTACTTTGATCAGCAAGGAAGTCCTCTCAGGACGAGGCCCTCTCATTGCACTTCGACTGGGTTGACTCCTGCGATTACCTCAAATGTGGGTAACTCGAGCGTATAATTTCTGGTAGTGGGGACCTGCGCTCGCGTTCGTCCCCTTAGAACAAGTAAAGCGAAATCAAAACATCGCCCGAACGAGCACACCACTTCGTCGAACATTCGATTTTACCGTTCTTATTCGTCGTCGACCTCTCGTGCCACAACGCCGACAAACGCCTAGCTATAACAACGATATTTTTACCACTCCCAATGTCTACGACCATACCACCGGGAAAGCACCGGTTCTCGTCCGATTACCGAAGTTAAGCCCCGTCGGGCGGGGTTAGTACTTGGATGGGTGACCGCCTGGGAATACACCGTGTCGTAGACACCTTTTTCAAGTTTCTTCTTGTCCTTCTTCGCTCGGGCTCGCGCGTTTCGGCAGCGTCCGCTGCCCCGAGCCCAACCACATCCTCGTTTTCGCTTCTTTTCGGGCCAAACAAAAAAATTTCGAATTTTTTACTTTATCGCTTCTCGGCCTATTGGCTAATAGTCGAATAGTTCCTAACTGGTCTTAGCGATCGCTGTATTCAGTTTGCTAAATTGTTTACAGGTTCAGAGACTGTGGTGGATCCGTGCTTTACAGCTTGCTCTAATAACACTGCTACTCTGTCTACGAGTTTATCAACGCTCTCTTCCGTGGTTCTGGTGTTCCATTGGTCTCCGTTCGTGGTCTTGGCTTCGTTTGGTCTCCTACCGTGGTCTCCTTGGCTTCGTTTGGTTTTGGCCTTCGTTTGTGGTCTTGGTTTCGTTTGGGCTTGGCCTTCGTTCGTGGTCTTGGCTTCGCTTTGTCTTGGCCTTCGTTCTTGGTCTTGGCTTCGTTTGGTCTTGGCCTTCGTTTGTAGCCTCTGTTTGGTGTTGTCCGTGGCGTTCTTTTCTATTTCTAGTTGCGTAGAGGCCTTACACTACGAGTGTGTTCTTATATATACATATAGGTTGTGTTTGCTAATATTTGTGTGGGTGATGGCCATCCCTCATTCTAACCGGTTGGCCATTGCTATCCTTCCGGACCTGGCTCTCTTGTCTGGTCCCCGGGTCACTGGAAACAGTGTTCTGGATGATTTTGCGGCCCAAGTTACTCATATGGGCCAAGTTTTCGAATGTGTGCAAATGATTGCTGCGAATAAAATTCGTGTTTGTTTTGTGTCGTCTGCGATGATGCAGAATGCTTTGTTTGAGGGGCTGAAATTCCGGGGTCACCCTGTGGAGTTCACCCCCATTTCCTCTAAAAAATAGGTATCGGTAGTTCGTCTACCATACGGCATCCCTATGGATGCCATAGTTCGTGCTCTTGCTCCCTACGGTTCCGTTCAGGGTAGTAAGATGGAGACGTACAGGGAAGTGTATACCGGGACTCGTCCCCTACTAGTGAAACTCTCCAAGGACATTCCGTCTCAGTTGCGAATTGCGGGTCACTGGGCGCTTATATTTTACAGCGGTCAACACCGTACTTGTTTTCGGTGTGGTTTGTCTGGCCACTCAATTAACCAGTGCACTAACCGGCGGCAGCCTACTGGTAACGGCACAGCAGAGGATCCTGGGGAAGGGCCCTCCAATGCCACTGGTCCTCCAAGGGATGACCCTTCACATGCTGGAGGTATCCCCATGAATGAAGACCCTCCTCATACCGGAGGAAATCCCGAGGAAAATGTCGTCCCTCCACGCACCAGGGGAAACCAGTCAAACATTGATCCTCTGCTTCCAGTGGGTATCCCTACGAATGAGGGCCCGGCACATACTGCGGGTAACCCCTCGAATGTAAACTCCCCAAATACAGCGGGAAATACCACAGATCCCCCTTGCGCTGACCAATTGGTTGTGGAAGTGGTGCCATTAGAGGGCGCGTCGAATGTGAATGCTCCCTTTGCTGTCGAGCAAATCCCTCCTCCTTTGATTCTGGGAGACAATATCGAGGGAAGTGAAATAAATCCGGGCTTGTCTTCAAACTGTCTGGGTCCCCTTAGGGGGAATGATCAATCATCTCGTGTTGAGTCAGTTGTGACTAATCCATCCGAGTTAGTAACTCAGGGTACTGAGGGTGGGGTGGATAAGGATGTCTTTAAAAAACCACGTGACAAAGAGAACCCTTGGCCGCGAAGTTAAGGATAAGCGGAGTAATAAAACCACCGCTAATTCGGCAAACTCTGACCAACCGCCTCTTCGTGTTCGGACACGGCCTTCTTTGGCAGGTACCGGGCTTCAGTCGCCGGTTTTGATGACTAACAGTCGGCCGTTCGCGGTCTCGTATTCGGGAGTCCCATACAGACACCGATAGTGACTCGTCTGCTGCCGAAGTGGCCGGCCTTAACTCGTTTGCAGCACTTGAAGATGAATGTGAAACTGCCTCGTTGTTGACAGAATCCGAGAATCTCCGTGTAGATCTCCCCGGACAGACAGACCTTATACCTAGACCATCTGTGGAGGCTGGTTCTTCCGGGTCTGTATAAAATGTTATTGATGGCGTTAACAGTACTGACGCTTAACGTGCAAGGACTCATGTCCTTGGGAAACCGGCAGACATTAATTGAATGGCTGAATTGCTTCGGTCCGGATATTGTTTGCCTGCAGGAGGCTCATTCTTCCTCGGAGGAGGAACTCCAAAATTGGTTTCCCCCAAACAATCTTAATATTAATAATAAGTATAAATATAGATGTTCATCGTCCCCCGGCACGGCCCGCAGTTCTGGGGTTGCTATTCTGTTTCGCCCCAATCTTGAGGTGGTTAAATCATGGAGAGATGACCAGGGTCGGCTGATCGTCACAGAATTTAAATCTGTCGACTTCCTTTTTCAGGTGGCTTGCTTGTACGGCCCAAATACAAAAGCGGCTAGGGTACCATTTTTTGAATCCTTTTACCAAGCATTGGATCCCGCTATCCCTTCGTTCTTGTGCGGGGATTTTAATACGGTGGTCAAAGCATTAACTGATCGTTTCGGCTGTAATCCCAATTCGTATTGGGCTTACAATTGGTCTTCGGCCCTTAATACTTTAATGTCTACCTTCGATCTTTGCGACGTCTGGCGTTCTAAATATCCCAGTTCCTCAGAATTTACGTGGAGGAGACCAAATGGTTCTCAGGGCTCCAGGATTTATATGATCTGGATGCCATCCACTCTTTTAGGTTTTGTTTCCACTGTGGCCATATTTCCCTTTTTTTGCTCAGATCATTCGTATGTGTTTTTAAAAATTAATATTCCGTCCAATATCGAACGTGGCAACGCACTTTGGAAGTTTAACGTATCCCTTCTTAAGGATCAACAGTTTTCTGACAATTTGGGAGTTTGGGAGTCTTGGCGTCGTGAGCGAACTAAATTTCTCTTGCAGCATGGTGGGATACTGGAAAAGCGGGCGTTAAGAATCTTGCCCGTCAATTTTCTCGTGAGAAAGCGCGCGTGCAGAAAGACCGCACAAAGTCATTGAATGCTGCCATGTTTCATTTACAGCGTCGTATAAACCAAGGCGAACCTGTACAGCACCTTCTGGACGATACAAAATCGGAGTTAGACTCTGTCCTGAAGACGCAGGCTCAAGGTGCCCAAATCCGCGCGCGTGTTAGATGGGCGTTAGAAGGCGAGTCTTCAACTGCCTATTTTTTGCGTCAGGAGAAAGTCGTTAGCCAGCAAAGATTAATAAAGAAAATTAAGCGGCCAGACGGCTCTATCGCGTCATCCCCTGAGATCATGCGCGTGTGGCGCGATTATTATTGTAAACTCTTCGGCACTGAAAGCCTGGAAGAACAAGAACAATCTTCCTTTATAGACCATATTGAGCGCACAATGTCTTCAGTGGATGCAGAATCGTGCGACGGTCCTCTCTCGGAACCTGAATGCCGAAGGGCATTGGGTCAGATGAAAAGTAGTAAGTCTCCGGGCGTTGACGGACTCCCTGCAGAATTCTACATTAGGTTCTGGCACTTATTGGGGTCCGATCTCGTCGAGGTTTTCAATAATTGCTACGATTCGGAGAAAATGTCATTGTCCCAGAGGTCTGGTGTTATTACTCTCCTTTTTAAAAGGGGTGACCCGGTGGAGACCCCCAACTGGCGCCCTATTACGCTGTTGTGCGTCGATTATAAAATTTCAGCTAAGGTTCTTGCCAATAGATTGCTAGCCGTTATAGCTTCTGTAGTTTCCCCAGAACAGTCATGTGGTGTCCCTGGTCGTTATTCGGATGAGAATGCCCGCCTACTCCTTGACATAGTTGAACACGCCAACTCCCAGAATATAGAGGCTGCTATCCTGTCTTTGCATCAGGAAAAAGCTTTTGACCGGGTTGAATGGTCGTACCTCCAGAAAGTACTCATAAAAGTGGGTTTTGGCCCGTCGTTTAGACAGTGGATTAAGCTTTTGTATACTGAGGTCATCTCAGCCGTTAAGGTTAACGGGTTTTTGACGCAATTCGTTCCCGTAACGCGCGGCATCCGGCAAGGGTGTCCTGTCTCCTCTTTTGTATGTTTTAGTAGCTGAATCATTGGCCTGCGCTATTCGTGCAGATGAGGCTATAGTAGGTTTTCCCCTCCCGGGAAGTCGTAGGCGCACAAAATTGTGCCAGTATGCCGATGATACGTCTGTTCTCGTCACTTCGGATGCCTCTATTTTGGCGCTCCTTGAGTTGTTCCGTAAATATGAGTGCGCGTCTGGGGCTAGACTGGATCTAACTAAGTGTCATGGTCTCCTGCTAGGAGCATGGAAACTTCGTAGTAACTTACCTGTTCAGCTGCAGTGGTCGGCAAGTCATATTAAGGCGCTCGGCTGTCGCTTGGGTAACGATGGCAAACAAGATTGGGATGCAATTGTTAAAAAGTTAGAGACCTTTCTAACTTCCTGGAAGCGTCGCTCGTTATCGTTTCGGGGTCGTGCTACAATTGTCAACGTTCTGGGGCTAAGTCTATTCTGGTATTTGGTTTCTTTTTGTGCCATGCCTGACCATGTCGTCCAGCATATTAATAGGTTAGTTTTTCCTTTTGTATGGGGGAAGAAACGTTAATGGTTAGCGCGCTCATCTGTCACGCAGCCCCTTGACCAAGGTGGCCTGGGTGTGGTAGATGTCGCCCGCAAAATTGCGTCGCTACGAGTCTTGTGGATTAAGCGTTTTTTCTCCGGGACTGCTCGGGATTGGCATTTATTCTTCAGCAATCACCTTCGGAAGGTTTTTTTAGCTAACGCAATAGAGCGAATTTTTGAAATGAGTAGTTTGCCACCCGCCACACTTCGCCGATTATCAGTATTTTATCGCACTGTGTTGGAAGCTTGGATCCTCATCAAAGGGTGTAAACCATTTGATGTCTGGCTCATTCCTAGAAGGAACAAAGATCTGGTCCCGCTCGTGGACCTTACAGCAAAGCATGCTTATGTCATTTTACGCAATTCAGCGCAACAGCCTCACAGTTGTGTAGAGAAGTATCGCTTGTGGGGCCTTCTCGTACCCTTCCTGGAAATATATGTGGGCTTGTCTGGGTCTCTGGCGCTTTGTCCGTCCCGCCCAAGATACCGCGTGGCTAATTGCGCACGCTATTCTGCCGACCACGGATCGTTTAATTAGGTTCGGGATGAATGTAGATCCAATGTGCTTTTGTGGAGCTGTGGAGGACCTTCTTCAGTTATTCACTGAATGCCCGTTTGTCTCACAACTTATTGATTGGTTTGTCCTCCAGTTACAACGATTCAGTACAACTGCTACCCGTCCATCCCCCTGTACCATTCTGTTCGGATATGGTAAGGGCTCTACAACACCCCTCGGATTTTCGGCACGTTTGAGCATCATCCGTCACCGTGTTTGGCTATGCCGCAACGCTTTCAAGTTTGAAGGTGTTGGGCCCGTCCTAGATCTTGCATTGTTAAAAGTGAAGTCATCATTTAGGTTTCTTCTTAAGATCCAGAAACGACATTGCTCACCATCCACTTTTGACACGGTTTGGCTGGCTGGTGGGACCTTTGGTACGGACAATTTCGATGGATCTTTAGTGCTTCACGCTGACCTGCAATAATATGAAGCCATTAGGGCGTTTTTAATGTTTTTAATGGGGTACCCTTTCTCGAGTTCTTTTTAAGACTCTGGTTCTTGGAACGACCGACTTCTTAGGTGTCTCCTGGTGCCGTTCGGCACCGGTTGAGGCGAATCAGAGTCAGGCCCATACTCCGGTTTGGGCTTCTTTAGGCTTATATTTTTTAATTAGGATGGCGTAGTGTTTCGGAGATAGCGCCGGTGAACCCTGTTTCGGCAGGGGGGCATTCGGGGATCTCCTAATGTTTGGAAATCGTCAGGCCTTAGCCTGACGTCGTCTTCTCGGATAGGACGTTAAACCGGAGGTCCACCTCCGATTTGGGCTAAAACTCCGGTGAGGAAGTTTATTTTTCTCGGTCTGCGGATGCGCTCATTCCCTTTCCGACCATCTTACGTGACTAACCAGGCGTGGAGATGGGTCGTACCTCGTACGTGAGATCGATGTGGCTTGAGCCACCTCCGCAGGAGTCCTCCCCTACACGCGGTCTCAGAGTCCATTTGCATCGTAGGGCTCAGGGTCATGAAAGTGGCTCAATGGCCGTGAGAGTTATCCCAAAACAAGATCAAGTGTAGTATCTGTTCTTATCAGCTTAATAGTTTACTATTTCGCTGTCGAGAAGTTGATCAGGTCCTCGGGTGTTTAACCTCGTTTGCGCTTTGCCTTTTGAGACACGTTGACCGGTTTTCAACCGTCAGCGATCCCATTGTGACCAGCTACGCTTTGCTAGCATTAGGGCGCTTGCTAGTGAGTAGTTACAGTCTTCGGACTGTTCTCGAAAACTAGTAAGGTTCGCTACGCGGTACAGGTGTCTAGGCACTTGTTTGAGCAACGCTCAAGCAACTGTCTCTACGCCTGTGCTATAGTTTAGCTCGCTATACGTGTTAGCGGCTGTCGACTTCTTCGGAAGAAGGCTGTCGTTAGCTCTTCTCGTTCGCGCCTCAGGGCCAGGCCGTTCTTTTGAGAACGCGTGCTGCCTACCCTGACACCGCTGAGAAGACGCTAGTCTAACGCTTATAGCGATAGACATTTATCTTCTTCTCTCGCAGCGGTTTCTACGCGAGACGATATCGCTGTCTTACAGTGACTTCGCCTCGTTTAGCCTCCGCTTTATTATTTTCGCTCTTTGTTTTTGTTCCTGTGAGTAGGCTCTTCTTTCGCTTTTGCGGCCCACACAAGTATACCTTGTGAGTCGTTCCTTTATTATTTGATATTATATTTTATTATTTCCCCGACTAGCAAAGACTACAGCACGATTACGAGTCAAGTACCGAGCTAGTTGGAATCTGTTTAGCTTAGTATTATTGTTAATCAAATATTATAGTATTATTATAGTATTATTGTTAATCAAATATTATTTACCGACACGGGCTTTTCCTCCCGGTGGCATCCCGTGTCCTGTATGCGGAAAGAAACAGAGGCGAACCTCCTCATTCAAAGAACATGCTCGGAAAGTACATTCGGTGACTGACGTCAAAACTCCGAGACAACATGCTATCTGCGGTAGGAACTTTGATGCCTTCCGACCGGCGTCAACTCACTTCACTCGATGCAAAGCTAGAACTGATACGGCGAAAACTGCAACCAACACGAGTCTCTCACCAGTCCAGTCTACTACCGAATCCGTCAACCCACCTTCAGAGTGCACATCGCTGATTTCCTCACCACCTTCTATTGGGTCACTTAGTCCACGAAACCCACCGTCTCCGACAACCTCCAACACTGAACACGCTATCCCTAATCCACCATTGACGAACCTAACGACACCAATTACCTCTCGTCTCCCACCAAAACTGATTTCTCCACCTGTTGCTAAGAGATGTGTCAGCGTCGCCACGGTTTCGCCACGACTATCCCCGCCTATACCTTCCTCACCAAACATCTCCCCCCAATATCTCTCTCCTGATGGCAACACCCAGAAGGCTATTGATAGACTTCTGAAGGATTGCCGGGAGAATCCACGTCGACCGCATATCCCACATCTCAGAACATTACGCGACCCACCTCCGAGTCCCGAGTCCGAGACAGTTCCTGGCTCTCATGAACGCCACCCAAACAAAGCTCCGAGGTCGATGCAACGTAGACGGTATTGAACTCATGATGGCGACCAGACGTGAAATGAATGGCTCCGTGGATATTGCCAATTATTTTGAAAGTCAAACCACCCCAGATTGTCAAAATACTTCTACACCGCTTAAAATAAGTGGTCTTCACAGTGGAGAAGATAGTTTATTTTGGTATGGTCGTTTTGAAGAATTAAAGCAGTTCGTCGTCAAAGAGTTGAATCTAAGCGGCAAGTGGTCATCACCTGGTGGTGAAGTAAAACTTTTCAAAGGCAGCCACTGTACTATTAAGTGGCATGGAAGAAATAAGAAAAAGCTCGTCGTGATCAAGGACGACAAAGAACAAAGTGTTAGCAATAACCTAAAGCGTCTAGCTAACCGTTTAGCTAACAAATTACGAAGCGACGAACACCTGGAAGAACAAGGTGAAGCCGACATGGAAATGGCCGAAGTAATCGAAAGTCAGTTGATAGATTTTACTCTTGAACATTCAAAACTTGAATCTAATATGGAACAACATAAAGAGAAGTCATATGTGCTTGTGGATGAAGAAATTCACACATATCGAGGCGAAGATTCAAAATGTCGATGTCAATGCAATTAATTCGCGTTACAAGTCAAGCGGATCGAAAGTGACATCAAGCTTCTTCAAGGCAGAATGGAGGCTAATGAAAACACAAAAGCCAGCTTCGAGAGAGAGAGCTTACACCAAGCGTCCAGACACAGTTAGAAAGAGAGAACAAACAACTGAAAAAAGATCTAGAAGAAGCTAACAGTTTTATCAAGCAATTAAAAGCAACAATCGGTGAACTTGAGAATGAGAAATCCAGTCTGCTGACTTCAATAAGAATAATTCAAGAGGACAACTCCAAACAAAGAGAAATCGGCGATAAGAATATTACCCGTGATAATACCCAAGACAACCCATGGATAAAAGTCAACACAAAGAAACAACAGGGAATTAAGAAAATACCTGATGGACGAAATCCATCGTAACTAAAAAGAAATGAGAAGATAACAGATACCAAAGAAAGAAGACAACTGTTATCCTTGGGGACTCTATGGTAAAGGGATTATATGCTAATCGAATTAGCATATGAAATACTACCTCAAACCTCACCTAAAGAGAAAGCCTTCTAATGTAATAATCCATGTGGGAACCAATAACTTGTGTTTCATCTACACAAGTGATTGCAAATGAAGTCTAAGGTATCTGTGAGTCAATAAAAGAAAGTAATCCGGAGACAAATATAACTGTATCCGAAATAATTACAAGACAAGATGATCCATCACTTAATACAAAAACTAAAGAAGTAAACAACAAACTGGCAAGGTACTGTCAACAAAATAGTTGGTGTTTTTTAAAGTATGCTAACATAGATAAGAGAGGTCTGAATAAATATGGCCTTCATTTGAATAGATCTGGTACTGCCATATTAGCTAATAATATTATTAACCATATTAAACTTTTAAATTGTGTTTAATAAAGTCAGAGTGTTTTCAGACCCAAATCCATTAGTTGATAACAATTCTAACCAACATGAGACTTTAAATAGAAATGCTAATGAAAATAGCCCATTTCATGAAATAAAACAAAAATTAAAAGGGTTTACAGTAGGGCACATCAATATTACAAGCCTTCCTAAATACATTGATCAACTGAGAATGTATCTGATTGATCAGCCGTTTCATATCTTAAGTATCAATGAAACGAGACTAAATGAAAATATTCCTGATGATAGTGTTAAAATCTGTGGCTATGATATCTTTCGAAAGGATAGAAATAGAGAAGGTGGAGGAGTAGCTCTTTACATTAAAACATCTCTAAATACAAATGTGCGACATGATTTAGTACCAGATGGTCTAGAAGCTATTTGTGTTGAAATAAAGAGAGTAAAGAGCAAACCACTTTTGAGATAATGGACAAATTTGAATTATTTGTCCGCTCTCTTGATGAGGATTTCCATATTGTTGGCGATCTTAATTGTAATTTATTAGATTTAACAAAGAAGCCACATACAAAACGTCTTACTGAAATAATGGATATATACCAGTTGAAACAAATGATTCAGCAACCAACCAGAGTAACAGAAAATACAGAATCACGGATTGATCTTTTCATTACTAACAATCCAGAAAAAATCTCAAACTCCGGGGTGGTTCCATTGGGAGTAAGTGATCACAACTTGATCTATGCCAGTATAAAAACATCATTCAATAAACCACCATCAAAAGTAGCACACTCGAGGAATTTTAAAAATTACAGAAAGGAATATTTTTGTGCAGATCTTGTAAATAGATCTTGAAAATGGATCTGATCCAAACATAATATGGGATGAATGGAAAAACGTTTTTACTGGAACTGCTGATGATCATGCTCCCTTTAGAATCAGAAGAGTCAAAAGTACATACTCTCCCTGGTTGAAGGATGATATTAAGAAAGAAATATTTCACCGTGATTATTTAAAGAAAAAATCCATACAAACAGGATCTATATATTATCACATAGCTTATAAAAAGTCTCGAAATAAAGTGAATACAATTGTTTCCCAAACCAAAGCGGATTATTATTTAAAAAACATCACTCAACATAGAGGTAATTCAAAAGAATAGTAGAAAAATGTTAATCAATTAAGAGGGAAAGGTTCCAAAACAACAACAATATCTAGTTTACAGGTTGGGGGAGAGACGGTATCTACAGATTCTGAGATAGCTGAAACCCTCAACACTTACTTTGTAAATATTGGACCCAACCTCTCACAAGATTTATCAGCTGGTGATACATGTTTTGCTAATTATGTTTCACCAGCAAATAGCATATTTAATTTCGATGAAATTCCTTTGGGTGATGTTGTTAAGCTTTTGTCTAACATAAAATGTTCAAAGGCATCCGGCCCAGATAAAATATCAGCAAGACTTATAAAAGACTCTATAGAGGTAATAGCACCTTCATTAACTATTATCTTTAATTTATCTTTGTGCACTGGTATATTTCCTGATGAGTGGAAAAATGCAAGAGTTTCTCCAATATATAAAACAGGAAATAAGACAAATCCTTCAAATTATAGACCAATATCTGTATTATCTGTGGTAGCTAAATTGTTTGAAAAACTGGTGTTTGATCAGATGAATCATTACTTAAATGAAAATGACATTTTAACTAATCATCAATTTGGCTTTCGAAAATCTCATTCAACTTTGATGTCACTTCTTAGTGCTACCAACAATTGGCTTTTGGATATTGACGGGGGCTTGATAAATGGAGTCCTGTTTCTTGATCTTAAGAAGGCATTCGATACGGTTGATCATCAGATACTACTTAATAAACTTTAATTATATGGCATTAAGGGAGTGGCTTTAGAATGTTTACATCATATCTGACCTATCGAAAGTAAACTTGTAAGGTTAATAATGTAACTTCAAGTAATAGGAGTATCAAATGTGGTGTGCCTCAAGGATCGAACTTAGTCCCCCTTCTTTTTTTACTATATATTAATGATCTTCCAAACTGCTTACATTATTCAATGCCTTCAATGTTTGCTGATGATATGAATATCACAGTAACAGGAGATAGTTCAGAAATGATTGAAACCAAATTGAATCTTGATTTATCAAAAATACACACATGGCTTGTATCCAATAAATTGGCATTAAATATTGCAAAAACAGAATATATGATTATTGGGTCTCGACATCATTTATCAAAAATAATAGAAGATCCCGACATTAATATAGGTGGGCAGAACATTAAAAGAGTACAATCTACCAAAAGCTTAGGGGTTGTAATTGATGAAAAACTAAACTGGGACAAACACATTGATAACATCAGCAAAAAAGCTTGGAAAGATATTGGAGCCATAAAACTTATTAAACGTTATATACCTAAAGAAAATTTAACGGACATTTATAACGCACTGGTTAAACCACATTCTGACTACTGTTCATTGGTTTGGGATAATTGTAATGTGACATTACAACAAAAACTACAAAAGCTTCAAAACAGAGCAGCTAGAGTTATAAGTGGTGACAGTTATGACATCCGTTCGAAGGATATATAGCAGAAATTAAATTGGCAACCACTTAATTATTGTCGACTAGAACAATTATTTGTGTTGACTCACAAGATACTACAAAAGAATGCTCCTAAAGTTATAACTGAATTATTCAAAATTTCTGAAAATGAAATATATAATCTTCGAAGCAACAACAACATGCTGATGTTATCAAAACCCAGGACAAATACAATGAAGCGCAGCTTTAGTTATAAAGCTGCAAAGGTCTGGAACACTCTGCCAATTGATTTTAAAAATACCGTTTTAACAGTTAATGCTTTTAAAAATAAATTAAGAGAGAACATGAATGACGAAAACAGTAAAATTTAATCACATTTAAGTTATTAACCATGTAATTAACCATGTAATCTATATTATAATCAAGTAGTAACAGTATTTTATTGTATTTTTAATGTAATCTATATTATAATTAAGTAGTAACAGTATTTTATTGTATTTTTATTCTGTAAATAATTAGATATAGAGGTAGTCTAAAGAAATTTAAATAAATAAATAAATAGACTCTCCAGTGAAAACTTTCATGTCCACCAAGGTCCACTAACCCCACCTCCACCTCTACCAACCCAACCTCCAGGAACTGGTACCGCTATCATGGCCCGCCTCCGTAGAGATCTAAGACACCTACTAAATGATCCTCAGGAACCTGATGACCAGCCTATCCTAAACACGGGCACTATCCCACCTAACCCTCGGACCCACAACGAACCTTCCTCCGTTCTTAGACCTACAGACAAACCTTCATTCCTAAATATTCACTCCACCACTACAGCCACAAACCCAAACACCGTTCCTGACAAACAACCTCCACCTCCTGGTCCTATTACCAAAGGCCCTGCAGATGAATCCTTTCCCACAACTGAAACTGCGGAGCTACTATCAACTTTTAAAGCCAAGTGGTCGCCCAGATTTGCTGATGACTCGTCAACCTGGGAAAATTTCTGCGCTGACTGCTCTGAGTTTGCCACCAACAGCGTCGAAACCGCTAAAACAATGGTCTCAGGCCAACCACGCCGCCCAGCACCACGCCGCCCAGACCGTCCGTCAGCCCGTCCGAACTCTGCTACGTATCGACATAATCGGTTCGACCCAAACGAAGCGCGTCGCCTCCAGGCCCTATACCGTCACTCCCGAAAACGCGCAGTTCGAAAGGTCCTCGGGGACAACAGTCCGATATATGAGGGATCCACTGAAGACGCCCAAGCGTTTTTCACGAACATTTTCCAACACAAACCCTGTGACACAGAAACACTCGCCGCTGAACTTAACGCGCATATTCCATTCGCCGAACCCGACGACAGCCTTTTCGAGCCCCCATCTCCGGAAGAACTCCAACGTAAGCTTCGATCGATGGCCAACTCGGCTCCGGGACCTGATCAAGTCGAATACCACCACCTCCGCCTAGTAGATAAGAAATGTGACATCCTAGCAGCTGTCTTCCGTCGCTGTTTCTCTGCCCGCGATGTCCCGTCTGTCTGGAAGAGTGCCACAACGATCCTCATCCACAAGAAAGGCCCAACAAACGACGTATCAAACTTTCGTCCCATCGCACTGATGTCTTGCATTTACAAACTGTTAATGGCCGTCCTCGCCAGACGTATTTCACAGTGGGCCATTGCAAACGACCTCCTATCCGCCGAACTAAAAATGCAAGACCCTCGGAGGGATGCTACGAGCACAGGTTCTTTCTGCAATCAGCCGTCGGTGACGTCCGCCGTCTTCAAAAAGACATTTACCTTGCATCGCTTGATCTTCGGAATGCTTTTGGTGGTGTTCCATACGCAGCTATCATCTATTTATTTATTTACAAAATATTTATACAGGATAGTCATTTCAGTGAGTACTGATCCTACAACAACGCCACAACCTCAATTCGTACCGAAGCTGGTTTGACCGACTCGATTCCTATCCATGCTGGTGTTAAACAAGGACGCCCGATTAGCCCGATACTGTTCAACCTAACCCTAGAACTTGTTCTCCGCCAAGTCAAAGCGACGGCTTCCACTTTCAAACGCGGTCATGCAAAACATCATGGCTTGCCCCTTTTCATTCTGGCCTACGCGGACGACTTGGCCCTGATTGCACGCCGAAAGGAAAATCTCGACGCTCTTCTAGCTGCTGCATCCTCTTCAGCTTCCCTTATCGGCTTAGAGATCAGACCCGACAAGTGTGCTTCACTCAGCTTCCCGAATTCAAAACGTTCCACCAACCACATCGAAATGAATGAATTCCACATCCAAGATCAAGCTTTCACAGCCCTTGCGGCTGACGAGCAATACCGATACCTGGGTGTACATATTGGTCTTGTCCACAATCCCGACAACCTGCCCGAATTGGTCAACCAACTAATCCCAGACCTTGTCAAAATAGAAGAATCTCTGCTTGCTCCATGGCAGAAGCTCGACGCCATTCGAACATTTATCCAACCTTCCCTGACGTATGCCCTCCAAGCTGGTGCTCCCTTAAAGAAGTCCCTGGACACCTACCGATCGACCCTAGTCCGAGTGGTACGGAAAATCTGTGACTTGCCAAACCGATCCGCCACCCGCTACGTATTTGCATCGCGACAAGCTGGAGGCCTAGGCTTCCAAGTCCCACTAAAGGAAGTAGACATCCAAACGATCGTCCAAGCCGTAAAGATACTATCATCGGCAGACCCAACTGTGGCCGGATGTGCACGGAGCGAACTCCTACAGACTGCCCGCCATGCCGCCCAAGCAAACCCAACGCCAGACTTAGTCTCTAAATACCTCTCCTCCCTACCTGATGACGGCTAGCTGAAATCAGATACCGTGGCCCCACACTGTGGTCTCGCACTCGGAAAGCCGCTCGAAGTCTCCAAGTCACCATCCAGGTCCCAGAACTTGACAACCCAACCATATCCACCTCCGATGCTGGTCCTGTACAATGTACAAGCCCATGAAGTCTGCCGTTTCCTTCATCACCATGTTCGTGAACACTCTGCATACAAGTTAACCCAACTTAACGACCAAGGAAAAGTGGCCCGGACACTTACCGCAGACAATGGTTCCGCTTCAAGCATTGGCGCTTTATCCATAAAGCACGTCTCAACTGCCTTAGCCTGAACGCAAACAAGAGCCGGTGGTCCTAAACGTCGCCTCAGTGCCGGCACTGTATGAGCGAGGAAAACCTACCTCACGTCCTCAATCACTGTACCCAGAACATGGTCCTCATCCGACAGCGCCACGATAAGGTTGTCGAAAGACTCACCAACGCAGTCCGCTTCGGTGACATTACAACTCACGTCTTCGTCCCGGACATTGTTATCCAAGAAGGTGACCAAGTTTCGATCATCGACGTCTGCTGTCCAATTGAAAACGGAGCTGAAGCACTCGCAGAAGACGAGCAACGCAAGATTGAGAAATACAATGTCCTCAAACAACATTTTCTGTCCCTCAATCTCAAATGTGAATGTTTTAGTTTCGTGGTTGGCGCACTTGGTACCTGGCACCCAAAGAATGAAAGCGTCCTTCGTCGCCTGGGCATGACCAAAGCTTACAAGAACCTCTTCCGGAAACTGTGTCGCTCCGATGTCATACAAGGCTCCAACGATATCTACCGGCAGCATCTTGGATGCGACTCCGCTCCACTTACGCATTAGGCGGACAAGCGTACACACACTTTATACTTTAATTTGCCAACCCATGGCACCTAACGTAATTTAAACTCGCACATAGTCGTCACTCGGACTCATACTATAAGGTACAGGAGATTATGACAACCCAACCCTCCATGAGCTTAACTCTCCTCATTTCAAACCACACCCACCCAAAACTAGTATACATGAAATAAGATGTCACTCGGACACATACATAGGACTTTGGAAGCAACGACGTATAATGAGCGTATGCGACCTCTTTTCGATTCTCGCACACCTAAAATTTACCGTAACACTTAAGCCTTTACTAATAAATCTGTTCTTATCAGCTTAATATCTGGTATGCCAGGCAACGTCTGGCTCATATATTAAACTGATTTTTGGGCTTCGCCCATGGGATGGAAGCTTGCTTCGCCCTGCCCACGGGTTGTCTCGGTATTGCACCACCTCCGAGTACGGCCCTCCTCCCTTATAGGGAGAACATCGTCATCACAAATAAAAAGAAAACCGAACCCGCTAACTCTAACCCGTGCTTGATTGTTTCTGTTTTACAGATGAAAAGGAAGTCGCTCAAGCAATGACCGCACCCAAAAGTTCCATGCGCCCGAAACTCCCACCTACCACGGACACGCAATTTCTTCACCGCCGCGAGGCACGCCGAGGTAAGCACGCAACTTTCGTTACTTTTTTCATTCGGTCGCTAGCAAATTAGCCTGCACTAGACCCCCCACTACCACATGCCGCTGACACATAGTACCCAAACATAGCATCTTCGCTACATACACAGATATACTTACCTGACGCGAGAGGTACTTTGATCAGCAAGGAAGTCCTCTCAGGACGAGGCCCTCTCATTGCACTTCGACTGGGTTGACTCCTGCGATTACCTCAAATGTGGGTAACTCGAGCGTATAATTTCTGGTAGTGGGACCTGCGTTCGCGCTCGTCCTCTCGTGCCACAACGTCGACCAACTCCTAGCTATAACAACGATATTTTTACCACTCCCAATGTCTACGACCATACCACCGGGAAAGCACCGGTTCTCGTCCGATCACCCAAGTTAAGCCCCGTCAGGGGGGTTAGTACTTGGATGGGTGACCGCCTGCGAATACCCCGTGTTGTAGACACCTTTTTCAAGTTTCTTCTTCTCCTTCTTCGCTCGGGCTCGGGCGTTTCTGCAGCGTCCGCTGACCGAGCCCAACCACATCCTCGTTTTCGCTTCTTTTTTTCTTTATCGCTTCTCGGCCTATTGGCTTTATAGTCGAACAGTTCCGAACTGGTCTTAGCGATCGCTGTGACTGTGGTGGCTAGAGAGTGCTACTCTCTTAACACTGATACACAGTTTCTACCAGTTGTACAACGCCTGCTGCTGTCCTGGAGTCTCATGAGCTGGCCTGGTTGTAGTTCTTAGAACTTTCGTGGCTTCCTCACCTCGTGCTTGGTGGTTTCTGGTGCCCTGTTTGGCACTTGTCTCGTGTTTGGCCGGCAGTCTTTGGTCGTCTGGTGCCCTGTTTGGTACTTATCTCGTGGTTGGCCGGCAGTCTTTGGTCGTCTGGTTCAGGATTCGTGCCTGCCCTGGCGGGGATCGTCGGTGGCTGTCCAGACCTCTTGCTGGTCTTCCTTTCTTTTGGCCCTGATTCATCTTACGAAGCTGGCTGTGTGTGGTGACTTTGCGGTCCGTGAGTCACCTTTACTTTTTTTATGTGTGTTGATACTCTAGGATTAGCCTAGGTATCATATTTTCTTTAGCTTCGTAGGATATCTGTCCCATATGCCAATCGTTGGGCTTATGTTATGCTTCCGGCGCAGGCCCTTGCGGGTGGTCCTGCCCCTACAAACAAGGAAGTTAAATTAGATCTTGGGAAGCAATTTGGGATTGATCGCCTCGACGTTTATTTTGAGTGCGTTCAAATCCTCGCCCGGGATCGCTGGTGCATTTGTTTTACGTCCCCGAACATGATGGAGGACGTCTGTCATATTGGGATCTCCTTTCGTGGGTTCCCTGAGCAGACCACGCCTATCTCTTCCCGTACCTGGGTCAGTGTACAGAGGCTGGCCTATGGAATTCCCATCGACGAAGTCCATCGTGCTCTGTCTCCTTATGGTTATCTTGTACGGGTGCATCGTGCGGTGGAACCGCCGAACCTCAACAAGAGCCGCCATCAGGAGGAACAACCACCTGGGGCGACCGGGACCCACCAGCTATGGAAGAATAGGAGGTGGATGAGTCTTGAGAACCCCCAGCTGGGGGATCAACAGGAGTATCAGGATTTGCATTAGTACTACGGGGAGGACCCCGGGAAGGGCAGTTGGCACTTTGGTGACCAGACGTGCCACAACGAAAACAAGTCGGGATCTGACCACGGTACCAAATCCTACAAGAATGGCCCTTGATGACGATTTTAGAGGGGATCGCCACATGAATGGCCATAAGAACCGAAATGGTACCAGTATAACCTTATGGGTGACCTCACGTTTTGAGCGATGAATCAACCCCCCCTGTAGGGGGTCTTGCGGGGACACATGGCCAAACATTGGTTGTTGTTCCTCCGGTTCATGGTACCTCTGCCGTTCTTTGGCACCCCCTATTGTCTCCACTACTCAGGTCCAGCCCCTGGCGGTCGATCCTCCTTCTGGTCGCCCCACTTTGGGAATCTTCGGATCCTTCAGGTGCCATCGTGCCCCAGGGTCCCTCCGTAGTGGTTGATCCCCAGTCTGTTGGCCTCACTTCAGCAACTTCGCGTTTGCCGACTGTCACTTGTTCTCGGGACCCTCCTTCGGGATTGGCTCCTTTGGGTGATGTACCTTCGGGATCGCATCCTTCCTCCTCGCACGTGCCTTTGGGGTCCTCGGACCCTGAGTTGGAGTCACCCCAAACTGAGACTCCAATGGTCGTGCCAGACTCTCTCGGGCGAAAGCGTCGTCATCGCTCCCCGAGTGACGAGGATCCGATATCGGATCCAAGCTCTTGCAAGAAAGCCTCCAATGAGGGTGAGCTTGCCGGGACTATTCTTGCTAGGATTCTCCTCTTCCTCCGGAAGTCCCTCGGGATGATCTGACAAAGGATTCACCCCGCGATATGGTGCTCCCTGACTCGGATGCTCCAGAAACCTGGGCCCCATCTGGTGCTGAGTTGGTTCCCCCCACTGCGGTTGGTGGTTCCTCTGTCCCCCCCTTCTGATGGTTTTACCCTTATCACTAGGCGAACCAAAAATCGTGGTGTTTCTGCCAAGGATTCGGACAACGGTAGTGCGTCCCGGTCCCAGAGTAGGGATCGGCTCTCTTGTGGAACGCCCCGCACTGGTACTGCGACTCCTAAGTCTCCTCAACCTCTTCTGTGTGTTGTAAGCCGCAGTACGCGCCCTGCGCCACCGCCGGCTCCGATTACTCACCGCAATTCGTTTGCTGGGCTACCTGATTTGTTTCCGCTGCTGGATGACGATGAATTAATTGGTGGAATGCTAACCAGTTCGGGTAATCTACGCTCCCGGGGCCCATCCCCGGCTGGCGATCGTCTCCCCAACCCTCCTTTTGTGGCTTCGGACGCTCCTGCTTCCAATGTTTAAATTACTTACTTTGAACTTACTTTGGGTCTTCGGGCCTTGAGTAGCCGCCAATCCCTTGTGGAATGGCTAAACTGTTTTCGTCCGGACGTTGTTTGTTTGCAAGAAACCCATTCTGCCTCAGGGAATGAGTTCTCCGATTGGTTTGCTCCTCACAACCTCGATATTAATAATAAATTCGGGTATAAGTGTGTTTCGTCACCTGGTGCAGTTCGCAGTGCCAGAGTGGCCGTTTTGTATAACCCTAATTTTAACGTTGTGAAACAATGGCGTGATGATTCTGGTCGTCTCGTGGTTTTAGAATTCTCGCGTGGCAATTGTAATTTTCAAGTCGCCTGCCTTTATGCGCCTAATACCAAAGAAGATGGCTGATTGTTTTTTGAGTCCTTTTATCAAATTTTAGGCCCTGACCTTCCTTTTTTCTTTGTGGCGATTTTAATACCGTGGTCGATCCCGTATTGGATTGCTTTGGCTGTAACCCTACCTCCCCGTGGGCTTATAATTGGTCCTCGACTCTTTCTGACCTCATGTCGTCGTGTGAGTTGGTGGATGTTTGGCGGGCAAAACACCCCGCTGGTTCTGAGTTCACGTGGCATCGCCCCAATGGTAAGCAGGGTTCCCAACTTGACATGATCTGGCTCTCTGATATTATTTGGGCCTGGTTACTTCTGTCGACATTTGTCCATTTATCCGTTCTGACCATTCCTGCCTGTATCTTGACATCGCCCTCCCCGTAGTCCAGCAGTTATCGACCACAAAACCACTTAATTGTTCAAATTAGTGATAAAAGCATGAAACTTTGTCAGATCACGAACATCCCTAGGACCAACATTTTTGGATATGGAGCCAGCCGAAATTCGCTAATAAAGCCGAGTACTGCGCATGTTATTCATGATGACGTCATCAACAGTGAAAAAAGATTAAATTTTGGAAATTCAAAACTTTGACTATATTGTCAAATAGAGATGTACGAGACGACAAAAAAACTATATTACACTTTTTACTTTTGGCCGTTAATTACTGAAATATCGCTGAACAAATTTTTTCAAAAATTGCTGAGTAAGCATTTTTTTGTGTGAAAATGCTTTGGTCATGAAGAGTTAAAGGTTACCCCCAGTTTTTCTACCAATAAAGTTTCTTTAGACTCTTAAAAAGTTGTAACCGTAATACTACCTTGAATTAAGCATGTTGGTTGTACAAAAAAGGATGTAAAATAGAAATGAGATAACCATAAAAGTGAGTAGAGATAATGAGATATTCAAATTGTTTTCACTCTGATCATCTCTTAGTTTGGCCAAATATATGCTAATACATCATCTAGTTGTAGTCGCTTTCACAATTTCATGATTGGATACATTTTTTATATACATTTGGACAGTGCAAACATGGGTACTAGATCCCAGGCCGTTTTCGTCTTTCAAGATGGCTGTCGTCATTTGTACTTACATTCATTGCAGATAAGGGCTCTTTTAACGTCATTCAAGGCTTGTATGCTTGTTTAGCAACAAAAATTTTACAACTAATGTACAAGATGTAGGTATTCAGTTTCTAATTGATTAATAAGATGCCATGGATTGGGAAAAGTGTGTTATTTGCCAGCAAACTCGTGAGGAAAATTTACAATGTCCTGCAAATTCGAAGCGAAAAGATGCTGGTGCTGGTTACACTTCATTTGCAAACAATCTCGACGAATTCCAAAGACTCGGAATTACACCTGTAAGCTTAAATGTCGAATCCTTGAATGAAGGCCAAGGAATACAACAAACACTGAAAGATAAAAAAGCTTCTTGGCACAAGTTAGAGCATGCTAAAAAAAGAAAACAAGCTGAAATAGAAGACGAAGAAAAGGAAGAAGAATGTGAGATAACGGAAGGAAATTATTCCAGTCCGGTAAAGGCCGGGCGACATAGTATACCAAGTTGTTTGTCAGAAAACCATTGTTTTTTGTGTGATAAGTTTGATAGCTTGACGAATCTTCATGCTGCTTCCACCCTTGAAGTCGACAGAAAAGTTAGGGAATGTGCCTTAGTTTTGAATGAAAGTAAACTTATTGCTAAGCTGTCTGCTGGTGATTTAATAGCAATTGAGGCGAAGTACCATAGCAAGTGTTTAGTTGGTCTGTACAATCGAGCAAGACAGTTGACGTCGCCAATTAAAAAAGATATTGTAAATTCGCCAATCGACCTGGATGAACTTGCATTTGCAGAACTGATTGCATACGTGGACGAAAGTCTCGAATTTGAAGAGCTTGCAGTGTTAAGGCTTTCTGAACTGGCAAAGTTTTTTACCTCAAAACTGCAGGAACTTGGAATTGAACCTGGTAAATTTAACACTACAAGACTGAAAGACAGAATACTAGCAGCGTTTCCAGACCTTACAGCACATAATGAAGGAAGAGAGGTACTGTTGGCACTTAAAAATGAAATTGGAGGAGTGTTAAAACAAGCAAAAAAGAAGGATTCCGAAGCGTGGTACCTGGCAAATGTGGCAAACATTGTAAGAAGAGACATCCTACAAAAAAATAATTTGTTTTGCGGCGCGTTTGTCCCAGGATGTCAAAAAGATGCTGTTCCGGCCTCCCTTCAAACTTTGATAAGCATGGTAATCAGAGGCCCAACCACTGACAAGATTGACCCGGCTGACAGTCAGGCATGTCTCACAGTCTCTCAACTAATTGTATTCAACAGCATTTCTCGAGTTCGTGATCGGAGTGAGTCCATTGGCAGATCTCATCATATCAGAGCTAGGGAGTGTCCATTACCTATCTACACAGCAATGAAAATTCACGGAGCAACAAGAGATAAGTCACTGGTAGATCCATTTTACAAGCTAGGATGCTGAACCTGGTAGGGCACAGACGTGTTTTGTCGAGCTCCGCCATCTTGATTTAGTCTGAAGTATGTGATTACTCTGTAGGACTCGAAGACGTTTAGTTTATAGTATATTAAGTATATAACAGTATGCCAGAAACGAGACAATCTGCTCAAACTGCTGAACTTCGTGAGGAAGTAAGAGAACCATGCGAAGCGAACTGAACAACTTCTTCAAGTCAAACGAATTTTAAAAAATTATTTCAGAAGCTTTCAACGCCCATATCTTGGAAGCCGTTGAATGGGCTACGACTCCTCTATTAAAGCGAATACAATCTTTGGAAGCAGACCTGGCAAAAGTTTCATTGCAAGCTAATGAAAACGAGCAATATTCCCGTAAATACAACTTGACGTTTGTTGGACTTAGTGAAACCGAAGGCGAAGATTGTGTCGACAAAATTGTCAGCTTCTGTAAAGAAAAGTTGGATATTGACATCGATACTAAAGAAATAGACCGTGTCCATCGTCTTGGGCCGAAAGATCCGGACCGTGCGAGACCTATGATAACTAAGTTTAAATCATATGGTATAAAAGCACAGATCTGCAAGAAAAGGAAAATCTTAAAAGGTACCAATTATTATATCAATGAGGATCTGACAAAGTTTAATATGAAGTTATTCAAACTTGCTCGTGAAAATAATGGTCATATTAAGTCAGTATGGGCTTCGGATGGGAAAATATTAGTACGCAGTCTTGATGATAAAATATTACGAATTCGCCAAATAGAAGATTTCACTAAATATGGTTTGGTTGTCCCAATGAGTGACCAAAATGCAGATACATATTCTGAAGATGGTTGACATTTTAGTAAATCTGGCCGTCGACTGAATAATTGAGTCATCGTCCTATATTTATTAATACTTTCCTACAGCTTATTCCAATATTTTTTGTGAATGCCATTTACTATTTAACTCTTATCTATCATTCAGTATGTTGTTTTTGATGGGGGTTAGCCTCATTTATCGAGCAGTTGTCGGGATGTTTAACAATATGAAATTTAGTTATTCAAAATTTAAAATGCTAATATTATGGATATTTGGCAAATTGAGCTTATGCATTTTATTCATCATTTTTTTCACGATTTTGTTAATAGTAGCAGGCAGGGGCGGCGCGGAGCGTAATTTTTTTGGTATTAGTTGTGGTATATAACGTAGGGGGGTCTGGGGGTGTCCACCCGCAGAAAATTTTGAAATCTAGAGGCTCTGAAATGCATTTGAAAAAATCAAGCGAGCTGAAGATCTCAGAAATGCTAAGCATTTTACGCAGTCAGATGACTTCACGACCAAATTAACGGAAACATCCATTGAATTATATCTGTCTGAGACTATGATGTGACTAATAATATTGTAGCAGTACATTCCTTATATTCAAACGGCAAACGGTAAGTCTACTTTAAAGATATTTCGTTTTTAAAATTGTGGGATTGTTGGAAATACAAACCAGGCACAACTCAGAAACACAACGGCAATGTATAACAAACTTGTTCACTTACTTAGTTTTTAAGTTTACACTTTAGTTTACAGTTGTGATCCCAGCGATGGCCACACACGCCTCGATACTGATATGCGCTGCACGTGTGAATACAGCAGCTTGCGTGATGCGCCGACAATACATATGATCAGCGCAACGTTGGTTTTGCGAACGCAGGCGGCCAAGGTATTAGAATCGCAAAACTAATACCTTGTAGGATTGCGTTGTTAGATATACAAATATTCGCATCGTTCTTACCTTTGAAGGAGGACTTATGCCTTTTTTTTTGTTAAATATGGATTCAAGGTTTTCCTTTCGTCAGATAAGTTCTAGTCACTATATCAAAGCTTCAAAATTGTTATAAATAATTGGTCTTTGTTTCCATATTATTGAAGTGTTGAACTCCAGTGTTGGGAGCTTTTCCTTGTGAAATAGGCGATACAGCCGATACTACATGGATGATTTATATATTCAGATGTTATATATTGTTAATGTAATGAAGTGAAAAGAATTGCAGACTTCTCGCTGCGAAATAAAAGCAGTTTTAAATCGAAATAGTAAAGCGTCTGACTTTAAAATATAAATATTGTACCACCTGTGGTGAAATTTAACACCGAAAATCCGCGTTTCTTGTCAAGCCAAGGTATTAGTTTTGAGTTTCTAATACCTTGAGCTCTAAGCCTTTGAAACACTTGTCACTAAAGTCGCTATTAAAGGTTGTTGCGCGCATCAGCGAGGACGGTACGGTACTGCGGAATTGAAATCAAACAATCAAAAACAAAGATGTTGTTTTCTTCCATCCGTCGCTGTTCTTGGAATAATTATATAATTTTACAATTCATTTCAATCTGGAGAAAAAAAGGTATTAGACTAATACCTTTAATACCTTAGCGCGCCGCCCCTGGTAGCAGGTGATATTGAGCTAAATCCTGGACCAAAGACATCCTATTTCACGTTAGGACATATTAATGCTAGAAGTTTAGTGAACGATGAAAAATTTGATGAAATTTCCTCTTTCATTCTAGATTTATTTGCGATATCCGAAACTTGGTTTGATAGTAAAATTTCCAATGAGTCACTTTATATTCCAGGTTATTGTCCAATTTTAAGAAAAGATCGTTTTAATATGCGTGGTGGGGGTGTTGCTTTATATGTAACACAATCACTAGCAGTTAAGAGACGCAATGACTTAGAAAATGACGATTTGGAAATGCTTTGGGTTGAAATTAAAATGCATAAGCTGTCTTTGCTTTGCGGAGTATGTTACAGACCACCAAATAATTCCCTATATGACACTACAGCTTTCCTGGATTTATTTCAAAATACATTAGACGTAATTAGAACTTTGAAGAGAATGAACCAGCCAAATCATGCCATCAATGGAGAAAAGAAATGTCGGAGAAGTGTCCGCAGTTTCTGTATTGGTCTAGAGTACTGGATTTGCAGCTCTGCTGTCTTCAGCTTGTGAGAGCGTTCAGATAAACAAACTTTTCATTGTACATCACAGCCATCAAGCAGATTTTACCGTGGATGTTTGCAATGGACCACCCTAACTACGCCAGATGGCTCTCTGTACATTACCGAGATATGTGCGAGCTACCAGTCAAGCATCCAGAGGTGTACGCACAATTCTGCAATAATGGTTCTTTCGTAGTACACAAGACAAGTAGGTTGTTTTCTTCCATAGCACTGGACCATGCACATGAGGAAGTTAATGCAGTTGTCAAAGGCGAAGGGGGTGCTGTTGGACTTACCGAAAATCCAGCAGCTCTCAGGAGATGGATGGTTGCAGGTCCAGAGTTAGCACGAATGGTAAAGGAATTTGAAGGCAACATATCCGCGGCTGATACACACAACCACCACGAGCAAAAACCCGGCGTTCAGAGTGCATTTTCTAAAGATGTGCTGAATGTGGTATCTTCTTTTGAAGAACTCGGAAACCCATTCATGGAAGAAGGTAAAGAGTTGATAGCAATCCACACGAAGGACGTTATGGACGCTGCTGTTGTCGACACTGTGCAAAACGCGAAAGAGCTTGGAGACGAGCAATTTCAAACTTTTGTCAAAGAGCGGTTTGTGGAGAGAAGCAAGCCTATCACCGAGCCTGTGAAGAAAAATAACCTGCCTACCTTCAAAACACCGAGCAAGAAAGTTTCAACAACCTAAGCTAAAGTCGCAGTTTTAAAGGAGGACTGCGCTCTTTTTTCAAGGCTTTTCATAGCTTGCCAAAGTCGAGAAGGTAATCTGGAGGATTTTTTCAGGTTTGAGAATCAGCCATGGCCGCCCTCCCTCTCTCAAATGGGTCATCTCAGAGGAGGACAGAAAGCAGATCTGGTGAAGTGCTTGCCCAACACCTCAGCACAAACTTTGGAGCAACGAAAACTGGATGCTGTCATTCTTGATGGGGCCGTTATTGTCCAGATGTCACAGCCAAGAACAGCACAATCATTCGAGGAATACTTCAATACTGTGTTCGCCCCGTATATCCTGAGGCAACTCGACTCAGTCAAACGGGTTGACCTGGTGTGGAATGTATATCGAGCAGACACACTGAAGAGATCTGCGCGGGAGAAGAGAGGCACTGGACAACGACGAAGAGTACTTCCATCAACAAGAATTCCATCTGATTGGAAAGGCTTTCTACGAGTGGATGAAAACAAGGATGAACTTTTCAAATTTCTTGGAAACAAAACAAGGTAATAAGAAAAAACCCAACAAACGTGTCTTTAATTACAATAATAGATCTTATATATTTAGTTTAGCGTGTATAACAGTATACAGACTGATTAGTTTGACAATATAAACTGGTGTTTTAATATAAGCTTATTAATGTTCTTATAGGCGGTTTCAATGATGATCCCAGTTGGCAAAGAAATCTACACGACACACGGCGAATCCGTTTCATCTACTACAAACCGAGTTGATATGGATACTCTTCAGCCCTGTAATCAAAAGGAGGCTGACACCCGCTTGATGATTCATGCACTGGATGCCAGCTTGTGTGGTCATCGACGAATAAAGATTAGAAGCAACGACACAGATGTGGTTGTGTTGGCAATTTCGGTGGCTTTCACTATTCCAGTGGAGGAGCTGTGGATTGCCTACGGTACCGGAAAGAATCTACGCAACCTTCCTGTACATTCCATAGCTGCTTCGTTGGGTCGAGAAATATCATCAGCGTTACCAATGTTCCACTCGCTGACAGGATGCGATACAGTGTCATTCTTTTGCGGACGAGGAAAAAAGACGGCTTGGGATGTATGGCAAGTATTTCCTGAACTGACGCCGGTACTGCTAGCTTTGACAGCATCAATTGACGACATCGATGAAGAGTACATGGCGGTGATAGAAAGGTTTGTGGTTCTATTGTATGAACGTACAAGCAGCCTTACTAAAGTGAACGAAGAAAGTCCGGAACTGTTTTCAAAGAAGTCAAGAAGCCTTGACAGTATTCCTCCTACTCAAGCTGCACTGACGCTGCATGTCAAGAGAGCAGTGTTTCAAGGTGGGTACATATGGAGTCAGACCCTTGTCAAGATACCTGTATTACAATGTCCTTCTGAGTGGGGATGGCAACGTGATGGCAGTTCCTGGGTACCTCACTAGACAACGCTTCCACAAGCCAAGGATACATGCTACGAATTGATTCGATGCGGTTGCAAAACTGCATGTACGGGACGCTGTAAGTGCATTAAGGCAAATTTGACATGCACGGGTTTGTGCAATTGTGGAGGAAACTGCAACTAGGTAATTTATTAGCCAATATTTAACGTGGAAAAAAGTTCACTCATTTAAATTTTTGATCCTTTGATATACAACGAAAGTGGTTTATTTAGGGTACTAGTGAGGTAAAAATGAGTGAAACTATTAACATTTCATGCCTAGACACAAAAATGCTTACTCAGCATTTTCTTAAAATTTTGTTCAGCGATATTTCAGTAATTAACGGCCAAAAGTAAAAAGTGTAATATAGTTTTTTGGTCCTCTCGTACATCTCTATTTGGCAATATAGTCAAAGTTTTGAATTTCCAAAATGTAATCTTTTTTCACAATTGATGACATCATCATGAATGACATGCGCAGTGTACTCAGCTTCATTAGCGAATTTCGGCTGGCTCCATATCCAAAAATGTTGGTCTTAGGGATGTTAGTGATCTGACAAAGTTTCACGCTTTTATCATTAATTTGAACAATTTTGGTCGATAACAGCTGGAATACGGAGGTCGTGGAGCGCGCGGGGGAAGGGCCTTTGGAAATTTAAAATCTCCCTTCTCTCCAATGCGTCCTTCTGTAAGGAGGTAGAGGCCTTTTGGTCGGATTGGCGCACGCAGCGGCATCGTTTTTTGCACCTCTCGTCGTGGTGGGATGCTGGTAAGTTCAAACTCCGGGGCCTCGTTCGTCGCTCGTCTCGCGCTTCCGCCCCGAATCGTAACCGCCGCATTCGATCCCTTGAGAATACCCTTTACCATGTTCAGCGTCGCCTTGACAATGGTGAGCTTCTCCCGGGTCTCCTGGATGGGGTTCGTAGCGAGCTTCAGTGTGAGCTACTCCATAGGTCTCCGGGGGCCCAGATTCGTGCCCATGTTCAGTGGGATGAGGAAGGCGAATCTTCCACAGCCTATTTCTTCCGTCAGGAAAAGATCAAAGGCCAACGTTGTTTGACTGCTGGTGTGCGTGGTCCTGACAAGCTGATTGTCACGTCAACCGCTGATATGCTTTCGGTCTGGGCGGACTACTATCGTAACCTGTTCTCTGCTCAAGCGCTTGATCCTGTTGCGCAACGTCCTTTTTTAGACTCTTTAGAGCGTCAACTGACCTCTATCGAATCTTCGGCGTGTGAGGGTGACCTCTCCCAGAAGGAGTGCTCGCGCGCTCTGCAGCAGATGAGCTTTGGTAAATCTCCAGACATCGACGGGTTCCCTGCGGAATTTTATCGTCGTTTTTGGCACCTTCTCGGTCCTGATTTTGTCTCCACCATTAATGCGTGCTACACCGATGGTCAACTGTCTGCCTCGCAACGCTCTGGTGCTATTACCCTTCTCTTCAAGAAGGGTGATGTCCTCGACACGGCGAATTGGCGTCCGATCACCCTCTGGTGCACCGACTACAAGATCGTTGCGAAGGCTTTGCCCAATCGCCTTCTTGTGATCATCTCTTCCGTGGTTTGTTTGGACCAGTCTTGCGGTATTCCCGGCCGCTACATTGGAGAAAACATCCGCTCTTGGGAGAAAACATCCGCTTTCTCCAAGATATTGTGTTCTACACTAACCAGGCTAAAATTCCAGCAGCTATTCTCTCCCTTGACCAAGAGATGGCCTTCGATCGAGTGGAGTGGGCCTTTCATGCACGCGGTCTTGTCTAAGATGGGATTCGGCCCCTCCTTTCGCAAGTGGGTCTCGTTGCTTTATACTTCGGTCTCCTCTGCGGTCATGGTTAATGGTTTTGTATTTCCCCCAGTTTCATGTCACCCGTGGGGTTCGCCAGGGTTGTCCCTGTCCGCTTTCCTTTATGTTTTGGTTCCGGGCTGACCCCCTTATTCTTGGTTTCCCGGTCCCTGGTTCTTCGCGCCGCATCAAATTGTCACAATATATATATTGTCACAATGATACTTCTACCTTTGTCACTTCGGATGCATCAATTCATGCTCTTTTTGCTCTGTTTGCCCGCTGTGAGCTGGCATCTGGAGCGAAGCTTAACTTGGCTAAGTGTCATGGTCTCCTCCTTGGTCCTTGGCGTGCGCGTACCTCCTTTCCTGTTCCTCTCCGTTGGTCCAATTGTCAGATCGTTGCCCTTGGGAGTCGTTTGGCCAATGATGGTTGTGAGGAGTGGTCTCCTCTGGTTAAGCGCCTCCAACTGACCGTGAATTCTTGGGCTCATCGGAAGTTGTCCTTTCGTGGTCGTGCCTTGATAGCCAACGCTCTGGGCCTTAGCAGATTTTGGTATCCTTGTTCCGTTAGCGTTATGCCTCCGGATACCGTCAAACGGATCAATGCTATTATTTTCCCTTTTGTGTGGGGAAAAAAGCGCGAGTGGCTAAGTCGTTCCTCCGTTACGCAGCCTGTTTCCTCTGGCGGTCTGGGAGTCGTCGACATCAACCACATGTTATCTGCTCTGCTTGCTTTTTGGGTAAAGCGTTTTCTCTTTGGCCCTGATCGCGGCTGGCAGTTATTTTCCCGGCACTTTTTACGACGTGCTTTTCTCGCCGAGCCTGTAGAACGGGTATTCGACCTGTGCTCTATTGGCTCTTCAACTTTCGCAAGTTACCTCCCTTTTATCAGGCGGTCTTGCATGCATGGCTCAAGGTCGGAGGGTGCCGCTTGTCCGGTTCCTGGGTAATTCCTCGTCCAGGCTCTGATCCTCTTTTGGTTGAAAAGCTTTCTGTCAAAGCTATTTGCACTACTGCCTGTCAACCTCATCGGTGTATCGCTAAGTTTGCCTCCCTTGGTGTTATTCCTTGGTCTGACATCTGGAAGGATCTTGGCCTTGTCCGTTTTTGTCGTCCTGCCCAAGACACATCCTGGCTCGTCGCACATGGCATTTTGCCGACAGCGGACCGTCTTCTTCGTTTTGGCATGGCTGGCGTCGACCCTCACTGCCATTGTGGTTCTACGGAATCCCTCGTCCATCTGATGGTGGAATGTCCTCTTGCCTCGACCATTTGGAACTGGTTCCTTCGGCTCATCCGCCTCCTCCGACCCAGTTTTTCTCGCCCATCGACCGTTGCATGTCTCTTCAACCTTCCTCGTGCTGCTAGTCAGCTCCTCGGTTTTCGTGCGCTGGCCGCCATTATCCGTCATTACATTTGGATAGCCTGGAATGCCTTTCTGTTTGATCGGTTCCGACCTTCTTCGGATGCCGGTATTCGGAAGATTAAGTCTGCGTTTCGGTTCGTGCTCTCGGTGCAGCGTCGGCACTGTTCCGCCGTTCTTTTCGTGCGCGAATGGCTGGCCGAGGATGTACTTGGGTCCCTCCTCCCGGATGGGTCCCTGTTTTTCAGCGTCGTACTGGAGGCCTGAGCTCGCCATTAGGGCGTTTTTATTGTTTTTATTGTCGTCAAAGCCCGTCTCTCCCTCTTTGTTAGGCTCTGTCTTCAGGAAAGACCGACTTCTTAGGCGTCTCCTGTGGTCGCTCGATCACAGTTGAGGCAAGACAGTAACGAGCCCATACTCCTGTTTGGGTTTTTGTAGGCCGATTTTTTAATTAGGATGTGTGTTTTTATGTGTGGACTTGGACGGTCGCCTTCACTGGCTGTACTGTCCTTGTCCGTTTCTCTTGGGATAGCGCCGGTTTGATTCTTCTTCGGAAGGAGCCTTATCGGGGATCCCAAATTTTTTTCAAATCGCCTGCGGGTTGCCTGCTTGTGGCCTGGAATTTCTTCTAAATTCCGGTTTGGGGGGATTTCGGGCTGCGGGGGGGATTTCGGGCTCAGGGTGGGCTCCTTGTGGGCGTTGTCTTCTCGGATAAGGACCTTAAGCCGGAGGTCCACCTCCAATTTGGCTAATACCCGGTGAGGTTTAGACGGTTTTTTCGGCCTGCGGGCTTGTCTATCGTACCTTTTCTTTCATCAGTTTTCACTTAAGGTCTCATAATGTCACTCATAGGACACACCCTTGCACTTCTGGTTGTTCTGGCATTGGAGGAGGGTTCATAACCCTCCCGTATGATCGGTGTGGCTAGTAGTCACCTCCTGCGGGCTGAACTCTTTAGCACTCAGACTCAAGGGTCATTGCACCGTCGACTCTCGCATGTCTAGAAGAGGTTATCTAAAAAGTAGATCAAGTGTAGTATCTGTTCTTATCAGCTTAATATCTGGTATGCCAGGCAACGCCTGGCTCATACATTAAACTGATTTTTGGGCTTCGGCCATGGGATTGAAGCTTGCTTCGTCCTGGCCACGGGTTGTCTCGGTATTGCACTACCTCCGAGTACAGCCCTCCTCCCCTATAGGGAGAACATCGTCATCACAAATAAAAAGAAAACCGAACCCGCCAACTCTAACCCATGCCTGATTGTTTCTGTTTTACAGATGAAAAGAAAGTCGCTCCAGCAGTGTCCGCACCCAAATGTTCCATGCGCCCGAAACTCCGACCTACCACGGACACGCAATTTCTTCACCGCCGCGAGGCACGCACAGGTAAGCACGCAACTTTCGTTACTTTTTTCATTCGGTCGCTAGCAAATTAGCCTACACTGGTCCCCCCACTACCACATGCCGCTGAAACATAGTACCCAAACATATAGCATCTTCGCAACATACACAGGCATACTTACCTGACACGAGAGGTAATTTGATCAGCAAGGAAGTGCTCTCAGGACGAGACCCTCTCATTGCACTTCGACTGGGTTGACTCCTGCGATTACCCCAAATGTGGGTAGCTCGAGCGTATAATTTCTGGTAGTGGGGACCTGCGTTCGCACTCATCCCCTTACAAGTAAAGCGAAATCAAAACATCGCCCGAACGAGCACACCACTTCGTCGAACATTCGATTTTACCGTTCTTCTGTTCGTCGTCGACCTCTCGTGCCACAACGCCGACAAACTCCTAGCTATAACAACAATATTTTTACCACTCCCAATGTCTACGACCAAACCACCGGGAAAGCACCGGTTCTCGTCCGATCACCGAAGTTAAGCCCCGTCGGGCGGGATTAGTACTTGGATGGGTGACCACCTGGGAATACCCCGTGTCGTAGACACCTTTTTCAAGTTTCTTCTTCTCCTTCTTCGCTCGGGCTTGGGCGTTTCGGCAACGTCCGCTGACCGAGCCCAACCACATCCTCGTTTTCGCTTCTTTTCGGACAAGACAAAAAATTTCGATTTTTTTCTTTATCGCTTCTCGGCCTATCTGCTTTGAATCGATCGCTCTTCGAGTTCATCGACGAGTTCTACGAGTTATTCTATTAAGTAACTATAGTGGATCCATGCTTGGCACCGTGCTACGGGCCATAACACTATTACACTTCTTCGAGTTTTGACAACGCCGTTACGCCGTCCAGTGGTAGCACACGACCGTGCCTTCTTAGATGTTCTTGTTGGAACCTTTGTGCTCTCGTCGCCTGGTGGCTGGCTTTCTTTCCTGGCACCCTGTTTGGTGTCTCCTTGGCCTTGGGGCTCTGGTCGTTCTGGGCCTCTGGTTGGTTCGGACACCCGGTTTGCTGTCTCTCCGTACTCTCCTCGCGCCTTGGTGGGCGTCCAGTGCTGGATTCCTGCTTTGGCTGTTCTGGTTCTCTTGGTCTCCTCGTTGGTGACTTGCCTGGTCCGGACGTCCTTTGGAGTCGTGGTTCTTTTCCGCCTCTCCGTGGTTCCTCTGCCCTACTTGTTAGGGCTCGTAAGTTTTTTACTTTCTTCTTTCGTTTGTTTTCAAACGGTTTGTGCCACCCTTAGTGGAGTTATGTCTTTCCCATACTCCAATCGCACGGTAAAGGCAACCCTTCCTGACCTTGCTCTGCGTGGGAAGCCTAAAGCCTCTGTCGAGGAACTGCAACGCTTCTTCCACTCCGTGGTCGCCCCTGCGCCGCTGAGAGACTATTTTGCTTGCATCCAGCTCTTTTCCTCTACTGAGGTGCGCCTTGTGTTTGCCTCACGAGCCAAGATGGAGGTTGTTTTAAGTATGGGTCTCACCTTCCGTACCCACCCCTTGGTGTTCACGTCCATGAACCCTTACATTAGGGTATCTGTGTCGAGGCTACCACATGGTATTCCTCTCTCACACGTTCAACTAGCCCTTAATTCTTATGGGTCAGATAGGGGGGTGAAACATGACGTGGTTAATGGTATTCCAAATGGAACGATCTCCATTTGGATGAAATTAGATAAAGCCATCCCTTCCCGTATTCGTATAGGTGGTCATGAATGTCTAATTTGGTATCATGGCCAGATTAGGACCTGTTTTTGTTGCCGTTTGGTGGAACATGTTTCTAAGAACTGTCCTGACCGGAATCGGCTTGGTGCCGGGGCTTCCCCCGGTTTGGCGCAGGATCTCCCTGCTCCTCAGCAGGTAGGGGAAGTCGTTCCCCCTTCCTCTTTTGCTGGTGCGGTTTCTCACCCCCGCCAGGGCCGCCCTGCTTTTCCTTCGGAATTGCTTGCTGCCGAGGCTGAAGCTGTCAATACAGCTCAAGCTGCGGCTGAGTCCGAGGTTGCGGCTGCTGCTGCTGCTGCTGCTGCTGCCGCCACCGACACCGCTGTAGGTACTGCGCCTTCAGCCATTGGGGTCTCTGCCGAGAGTCCTTACCCGATCTGGGATTAGACACTACCGGCATTCTTGGGCAGGATAATGCCCCCCTTCCTTCTGGAGCTGACCAAGTCGCTGAGACATCTGTGGTCACTCCGCCAGCCCCCGTGTCTCAGGATGAGACTGATTTGGGTGCCGATTTGGGTGGTCTATCCCAGGCGTCCAGTCTAGGCCCTTCCATTGGGTCTGAGCCTTCTGCAGCTGAGCCTTCTGGAGCCGACCAGGTCGCTGCGACATTCGTGGCCCCACTGCCAGCTTCTACTTCTCAAGAAGCGATTGATTTGGGTGTTGCTTCGGATGGTCTTTCTCAGACCTCCAACCCAGGCCCTTCCTTTGGAACTGCGCTTGCACAGCTGTTTCGGGACACGTCAACGCCAGACGTTCTTCCTGCGCCCTTCTCCATGGGTAGTGACGGTCCTTCCTTACCCGAGGGTGGGACGACAACGGTCAGGCAGTCGTTTCATCTGGTTTGGCCCGATGAGCAACCTGCAGAAGATTCCAAGGCTTACCAAACATCATTGCCCGTAAGCCTGGTTCTTAACCCCGATGGTGTTGACAAGCCGGTTGACTTTGTTGCGTCTGCGGGTATTTGCCTAAACGCCCAGTAAGAATAGACCCGAAACCCGTAAGGTTTTTCCTAAAATTAGCGACTCCCTCGCTAATGCTCGCGTCGGTCGGGGGTCTACTGAAGACCTTTCGTCCCTTTCTCAGGGTTCGGGCCCATCTGTCCCAATAACGGAGGAGTTGGGTTCCGTTCCCCCTTCGCCATCTTCTTCCGTGGGTCCACCACTCCGGAAGCGCACCCACCCCACTTTGGTAACCGGTAGGCGCAAGATGGCTCGTCGCTCCCGGCATGCTCAGTGTTCGACTACTCGGACACCCCCGTGGATGACTCCGTATGCTCTACGGATGTTGGACTTGAAGATTCCAGCCCCTGTCAAGTTGGCTTATCGGCCTCTCGAAATTTAATTTTAGACCGTGATTCCCGCGATTGCCTAAAGGCTGCGCCGCGCGTCCTTGCTGCGCGCCCAGTTCTAAAGGGTTCCAACGTCTCGTTCACGTACCTTTGATTCTTCCCAAGAGCTTTTCTCTGGGAAGGAGTCCTCGTGACAACCTTTCGGTTGTTTTGGTTTCTCTTGTTTGTTTTTCTCTTGCCAAAATGGCTTTAAAAATCATCACCCTGAATGTTCAGGGCCTTCGGTCTCTTGAACATCGCCAAACTTTAATTTCTTGGCTCAATTGCTTTGGGCCTGATGTCATTTGTTTGCAGGAAACGCATGCGATCACGGAGATGGAATTCGAATACTGGTTTTCTAAGAATAATTTATGTATAAATAATATTAAGTATAAGTATAAATGTGTGTCCTCCCCCGGGGCGACGCGTAGTTGTGGTGTTGCTCTATTTTGTTTCATCCTTGCCTCTCTTGTCCATCGGTGGCGAGACGAGGAGGGTCGTTTGGTCGTTGCGGAATTTTGCAGAGACAACCTCAACTTCCAAGTTGCATGTTTGTATGGGCCAAACAACAAGGGCGACGGGGCTGCTTTCTTCGAGTCCTTCTACCAAACCTGATCGGTTTTGCTGTAATCCTACCTCCCCTTGGCCCTATAATTGGTCGACAAGTCTGGCGGACTTGATGTCAGCGTATGACCTTTGCGATGTCTGGCGGTTCTTCTACCCAGTTGCTCGCGAGTATACCTGGCACCGGCCGAATGGCGCTCAAGGGTCTCGGCTCGATATGATTTGGCTACCTTCGCGGTATCTGGGCCTCGTCGAATCAGTAGGGATCTTTCCCTTTTTCCGCTCGGATCATTCCTACGTGTATCTCGAGATCGGCTTACCTTTTGCGGTCAAACGCGGTAAAGGCTTGTGGAAACTAAACACTTCCCACCTGAAAGATGAAGCCTTCTGTAGCGACATTGCTAAATTTTGGACAGATTGGCGCTCTGATAAGGGGCGTTTCCTATCTCTCTCTTCTTGGTGGGACGCGGGAAAAGCCCGCCTGAAAGGTTTGATCTGTCGCTTGTCGCGCGCATCGTCCCGTGCAAAACGTCGCTCAATCGAGACATTAAACGACTCAGTCTCCGCTATTCAAAGCCGCATTAACAACGGCGAACATCTCCCTGGCCTTTCAGAGGCTGCTAAAGCGAACTTGGCCCCTGAGCTTCTGACGGAAGTGAAGGGGGCTCAGGTACGTCCACATGTGCAGTGGGCAGAGGAAGGAGAGGCCTCAACGGCCTATTTCCTGCGCCAAGAAACTATCAAGGGTCAGCAGCGGCTCATCGGTCGCATTCGCCGCCCTGATGGCTCTATTGCCGATTCCACACCGGACATCCTCGGTGTGTGGTGGGATTTTTACTACGGTGTGTTCTCCTCCCAACATCTGGAGGTTGAGGAGCAAGAGCTCTTTCTGAATAGTCTCGAGCGTAAGTAGATGACCCCCCCCCATTCACCGTAACAAAGGGATGCCGCCTCATTAATATTCAGCGTGACTCACGCACCGTGACTCACGCATGACTCACGCCTGTGACATGATTGGGCAAGATTGGAATAATTATAGTATACATGAAGCTATATAAGCTCGGTGATTTCGTATTGTTGTTACTTTTCCTAAAGTGTTTTACCTGTGGAATTTACTATCTGCGATATAGCGTTTTCTTGGGAGATATTTTCGAAGTCTTTTTATTGTCTGATTTTAAGGTAAGATGTTTTGGACTTATTCGTTTTATATTGCTTGGCGACGTTCACTATTTATGTATTTTATCAGAGTTTAATATACGTTTTGTTTCATTGACAGCAATGGATCTTATCGATGTAATCAAAGGTTGTACAACCGTCGAAGAAATTGAGGCGCTGGAATGGCTGTTTGATTTCGAAGAGAGGCATAAGGAAGCAGCCTTATTGCAATGTATTACTATATTGTCGAATGCCTTGGAGCGTGATTTGGAGAACGAACGTTGTGGGATTTCTACGGTGTTAATGGATGGTTGGTCGGACGAGCAACGCGAATCCTTCAAGCGAGATTGGAACGATGATTCGTTTATGGCCGAGATAGACGATATCCCCGGCGGTCAGGCCCCCAAACCGGCGATACCCTCGTTAATGGATGGTTGGTCGAACGAGCAACACGAATCCTTCAGAATGGAATGGAACGACGATTCATTTATGGCCGAACTAGAGGATATTTCTGATGTCTGGTGAACCGTCGATACCCGAGGTATCTATCCAGAACGGAGAAGGAAGCCGAAAACGAACCGCTAAACCAAGTACGGAATCAATACCAAGTAAGAGATCTAAAACTGTTCCATTATTTACGATAAAATCTGTTAAGCAAGTACGCGTGAAAAAGTTTAAGACCACAGGCCTTGATTATCGTGTTCAGTTTGGCGATTTACAAGTCCAAGGTTTGCCTGATGTCCTGAGGCAATTACATCATGTGTTTGAAAGCCTACTCGATCGTGTTACCGATGGTATTGCTATGCATGATCAAGTCAGGTTTATTATGCATTCTCCCCAGCTTGAATATCCCATTTCATTAGCATTTATGTCTCGTGAGAGATTAACCGTCGAGAGAATCTTGGCCGAGATCGAAAGAGTAATTCAGTCGAACGATTCGTTTAAGCTAGACGATTCGATTACCGTCAATATAATCCATGTTGAGATGCCATACGGCGGAACGGGAAGAAAGCGTAAGATTGCTAACCTAGATAAATATCTTACACGGAAACACTGTATCGTTCGTATTCAGAATAAAGACGATCTATGTCTTAGTAGGGCCATCGTCGTCGCGAAAGCCAAAGTTGACAACGACGAGAGATACTCTTACATAAGCGAGTCTCGGGGAGCTTTACAAGGTGACCTTGCTCACGAACTACATGAAAATTCCGGCGTACCACTCGGACAGTGCGGTATCGAAGAAGTGAAAAAGTTTCAAGCTTATTTGACCGATTATCAGATAAACATTGTCTCGAAAGAACATCTGAATGCTCTTATTTACTCGGGTCCTGAGGCACCGAAGCGTATTTATCTCTACGCCCATGATAACCACTATGACGTAATTACTAGTATGCCAGCTTTCCTCGCTCGTAAGAAGTACTGCCACGTATGTAAGAAAGGTTATGATAACATCGAAGATCATATCTGCGGAGATACGTGCAAGTTATGCCATACACAAAACTGTCCGATAACGAACTGGGTATTTTGCGAAGATTGCGGCCGGTTTTTCAAGAGCCAGGAATGTTTCGATCGGCATAAAGCAGCGGTAGGTGATAAGCGATCAATTTGCACATCCGTTGTGAAATGTCAACACTGCAACCATGTGGTGAGGAGAGCTAACGAACAGCCTGAGAAACACAATTGCGGACTTGTTCGATGTACCGTATGCCAGCAATACGTAGATCCCGAGGATCACCAATGTTATATTCAACCGGCAAAGAAAAGAAAAACTACTCAACAAACGCGATCGGACACGAATGATTTAGTAGATGATGAGGCGGAAGTTGGGGCAGACGAGAATGAAGACGACGGGGGCGAGGGAGGTTACAATCAATTGTTGTTTTTCGACTTTGAATGTATACAAGAAGGCGGCGAACACATACCGAATTTATGCGTTGTCCACGACGAAAGCGGTCAAGAGTGGGTGTTTAGCGGCGCAAACACACGGGACGAATTTTGCGAGTGGGTATTTCAAGAGAACAACTCCGGCAGTATAGTGATGGCTCATAATTTCCAGGGATATGATGGTTATTTCATTCTCCAAAATTTGCATAAGAATGGTTTGGTACCCGAAGTTATTATGAACGGTGCAAAGATTTTAACACTAAATGTTCCTGCATTGAATATCAAGTTTGTTGATTCGCTATGTTTTATCCCTATGAAACTAGCAAGCTTTCCGAAAACATTTGGTTTGAACGAACTTTCCAAAGGTTACTTTCCACATCACTTCAACACCGAAACCAACCAAGACTACCGAGGCCCCCTACCCGACGCAAGCTATTACGATCCGGACGGAATGGCTCCTGAAGACCGTACAAAATTTTACCAGTGGTACAATAACCTGAGAGCCAACGAATATGTATTTGATTTTCAACAAGAAATTTTAAAGTATTGTCGATCAGACGTTGACATCCTCCGGACGTGTTGTCTTGAATTTCGCGAACTGTTTCGATCTGTTACCGACATTGATCCGTTTGAAAATTGTCTTACAATTGCTTCAGCATGCAACCTAGTATTTCGAAAGAACTTTCTTCGTGAAGAATCGATTGCTGTAATTCCTCCACATGGTTATAGACCTCGCGATAAACAGTCGGTTATTGCTCTAAAGTGGTTAGCGTACACTGCCCAAAGCAATAACATCTCCATTCGTCACTCTCGAAATTTTGGCGAGCAACGTATCGGCCAGTATCGTGTTGATGGTTATCATGCAGAGTCAAACACCGTTTACGAGCTCCATGGGTGTTTCTGGCACGGCTGCGTCTCTTGTTACGCCCGAGACACCGTTAACCCCGTCAGTCAACAAACCATGCAGGATTTACATCAGCGCACGCTCGAAAAAATGCGTTTTCTAAAACGACAAGGTTACAACGTGATTGAGATGTGGGAGTGCGACTTGAAACGTCAACTCGAAGCAAACTCGGACATGAAAACGTATTTCGTTAATTTTTAAATTTCTGAGCCTCTCGAACCCAGACACGGACTGTACGGGGGGCGCACCAACGCGGCGAAGTTATTTCATCAATGCCAACAAGACGAGCAAATTCATTATGTGGACTTTTCAAGTTTGTATCCCTGGACGAATAAGTACTGTTCATATCCAGTGGGCCATCCTGAGATTATCACCGAGAACTTTGGCGATATCACAGAGTATTTCGGTTTGGTTAAATGTACCGTTCTCCCCCCACGTGGTCTTTACCATCCGGTTCTACCGTATCGTGCTCACGGAAAGCTTATGTTCCCGCTGTGCCAAACTTGTGCTGACGGATTGAACCAGGAGCAATGCACCCATACAGACCAGGAGCGTGCAATTCAGGGTACTTGGGTAACCAATGAATTAGAGAAAGCTTTGGAGAAAGGATATCGGTTGATCAGAATACACGAAGTGTGGCATTTTCCCCAACAGAGCAACGAGCTATTCAAGGACTACATCGACACATTCCCGAAGATCAAGCAGGAATCCAGTGGTTATCCAGAGGGCTGCGACACCGAGGACAAGAAGCAGCAGTATATCGACGAGTACAGTCAACGAGAGGGTATTCTCATGGATCGTACAAAAATTGCGAAAAATCCTGGACTCCGTGCTTTGGCGAACTCTTTTTGGGGTGAGTACAAATATTGTAATAAATATCATAAATTTATTAGAGAGAGCGCGCGCATTAATCTTGTTGATAGATATTGATTTTTGTTTTGTTTTGCAGGGAAGTTTGCGCAGAGAACCAACATGACTAAAGTAAAGCTCATCACAGATCCGCAAGAGTATTTCGACATGTTGACGGCCGACGAAATAGAAGTGATCGATGCTTCGTTTGTGAGTGATGATGTCATAGAGCTACGATATGAACACAAAGATAACTACATCGAACCGAATGCCAGACCAACGTGGTGATTGCTGCTTTCACAACTGCTCATGCCCGGTTAAAGCTCTACAGCACGTTGGAACAGCTCGGAGAAAGAGTTCTATATTACGACACGGACTCTGTGATTTACGTGAGTAAACCAGGAGAGCCAGAACCGGAGACAGGCGTCTATTTGGGCGAATTGACGGACGAGCTAGATGGTGGTCATATCACGACTTTCGTTTCTGGGGGTCCTAAGAATTACGCGTATGAAATGAACAATGGTAAAACGTGTTGTAAGATACGAGGTATAACTTTAAATTTCCAAACATTGGAGAAAATTAATTTTAATGTTATGTGTGATCTCGTGTATCTTAATATCCTGTGTGATATGGAAAGCACAGGTCCACCGAAAGTTGCTGTAGATATACCGTTCAAAATTACTAGGGACACTCGCACGAAGCAGGTTATCACAAAACAACAACACAAGGATTATAGGATAGTGTACAATAAACGAGTAATTGTAGAAAATTTCAACACCATTCCGTACAGTTACTAATTTTTGCACAATGGTTCTGTAAATAATTGTAAATAGTTTAGAGATTTTAACTTTGTGTGCTGATAATTTTAACTTTGTGTACTTGTAAATAGGAAAATGAATAATATATCTTTTATTAACACTATCTGTTGTCTTATTTTGAAGAAAATGATTGCCGGTGTGGGATTCGAACCCACGTCTTCTGGGACTTTAAACCCAGCGCCTTACCACCCTCGCGTTTACATTCAACGTTCTACATTTTCTCTTTATAAAAAATTGGATCATGAGGTAAAATAGGCTCCTGGGGGATCAGAAAGGGTACATGATGTATTATTCAAACGGGACTAATTATCAAATAAAAGTCCTTCCGGGACACATAAGTCCTTGAGAATCTAACGTAATTTAAGTTGTCGCTAAAACTCTAAACGTTTAGTGTACATCATGCCTCGGAAGCGTAAGGACTGCCCCATCTGTGGAAAGAAAAGTTTACTCAAATTGTCCAACCATTTGGCTGACTTCCATCAATTGTCCTCAAAAGATAGACAATCGTATTTGATTAGCGCTAAAGCTTCTCCTATAGATTTAGAAACTTTGTTAAACGAATTACACAAACTTATCCGAAATACTAAGTACACAAAACGGGTACAATGTATTAAGCGGCCAAAATGGTATAAATAAGATTTCACAAGCGTTCTGTTCAGTTTAACTATGTACTCCATACAGTTAACACATCCTTTCGGGCTCATGGTCTCTGGGGGGACGAAGACGGGGAAGACATCCTTTGTCAAGGAATTGTTAGCCAACGCCCAAATCATGATCGACCTTGCTCCAGAAAATATCATGTATTTCTACTCGGAATATCAAGATACATTTGCCGAAATAGAAACCCTAATTCCAGGGATTCAGTTTGTCCAAGGTTTGCCCCAATCAATGTTGGATAGCATTAACCCCCAAACAAGAAATCTATTTATAATTGATGATATGATGGGAGAAAAAGACGCTGAAATTGCCAAACTTTTTACGAAGAAATCGCACCATGGGAATCTCAGTGTAATTTATATCGTGCAAAATTTGTTTCATCAAAGCAAAGATCACCGTACCATCTCTCTCAACGCTAGTTACTTAGTCCTCACGAAAAATGTCCGCGATGCTAGTCAAGTAATTCATTTGGCTAAACAGTTGTATCCCAGCAACACAAAGTTTTTCCAGCAAGCCTATCAGATGGCGACTAAAGAGCCATATTCCTACTTGTTTGTCGATCTCACTCCGACCTGCCCCGATGAAATCCGAGTAAGATCCGGGATCTTTCCGACTAACACCCACTACGTGTACCAGCCCAGAGTATAAAAGGGGCTGTTCAGTGACAATGCGATCATTTGACCATGTCTGCTTGTATAAGAAGGAACTGCGATGTTTTAAAAGTATTGGCAAAGTGTAATCCTCAACTGCGAAATGCAATTATAAAAGCTGCCGACGACGATTTATTAGAAGCCATTAGACAGTGTCTTTTGAACGTGTGGTGTGAAACAATTAAGATTACTCCGAAAACAGCAAGGAAACTAGCCCCTTATAACGATCATATTAAGTTTGTTGCTGATAAACGTCATCCAGTAACAAAAAGAAAAAAAGTTATTCTACAAGAAGGTGAAGGTTTTTTACCGTTTCTCTTAGCTCCTGTACTTGAACAACTGGCGAGTTTTTTAACCAAATAATGGAACACGTCAGGAGATTGGTACTAGTTCCAGAACATATGACAGATCGAAAGAAACCCTTGGTCACTCCTTTAACAGCGCAGGTGAATGAACTAGATTCAGAAATGCAAAATCTTCTTAAACGTCAAGATATAACACAAGACGAGAAAGTGAAAATGTACGATCAGTCGCTTCAACGTTATCTGAATTATTACGATAAACGAATGAGTAGCCCAGTACGTGTAAACGTCATATCGACGCCCATAGCTGACGACAAACCTGAAGAATCAGTGAATACAGAAGAGACTGCTGAAACAACACCCTCTGAGTTGCCAGGAGAGATAGAAACTGACATTTTAGAAAGTGTGCCTGTAACAATGAAATCAAGAGCTCGACAGTTGGTTAAGAAACTTAAAGCGAATAAAGATCTCATAGGATGGACTGACCAAGGACAGATGGTGTTCAAAGGACGACCCATTCCGGGTACAAATGTTGTTGACTTGGTCAACGATTCTCTACGCCAACGAAAGAATTTCAACCCTGCTGGATGGCAGCTTTTTGCAAAAGCATTAGGAAACATGAATGTTCCCGAAGGCATTATCAGAAACGAAAATCGTTTGAGTGTGTTAAGAGAATATAAGACCAAAGATATTTCAGACACCACCCCCCTGACATCATCTCCAGCAACATCAAAAAGAACAAAAGAAAAACAGAAACGAAGAGACAAAAACTTACATCCATATAAATGGGTTAAATAAATTTATTCCTTGTAAAGCTTTGATATTACAATAAAGAATTGTTTACAACATTAATTGTCTTGTATTTATTACACACAATAATATTTACGCATAAAGTCACGAACTAGCATGTCATTCCATTCTTTATTATCAGTAAACATGCCAACAATTGTTGACATGGGTATATTTCTACATCGATGTAAAGCATAAAACAAACAATATTGTCCACACACACGAGACCCTAATGACTGTAGAGTTTGTTCATTCCAAGTAAAACTGCTAGCATGATCTCGTAAAAACGTTTCAAAAGTTTTGCTATAAAAGCCCGGTCCTTGTCCGTACGAGTCCATGAACTCCCCTTGTCCATCTGAAGTGAGATAAATTGCTACCCAATGCGTACCAGGTCCATTACTAGAATCCACATTCAAAATAAAACCTCTAGGTCTTTCCGATATCTGACTTGGTAGACGATCCGATGGTAACACGTCTTTAAATACGGTCTTGGTAAATGGATCACCTTTCAGGACGTTCAGGATTTGTAGAGTGTCCATCTTAACTGCTAAAGTCGCATAGAACGTTGCGGTTGGCGTCAATTTCGATAAGACTTTGAAATTCTCCAAGCACCACGATATTTATAGTTGTTGTCAGAGCCGTTCCAAATTGACATTCTATCGATACGTTTCCATTTTTAATCGGTTGAATATGATCGCTTAGGCACAGATCAGCTGTCAGATCAAACACGAATAGAGTGTACCCATTGGCATACTGATCTCGTGTAATACCATTGCCATCATTTTGAAATAATTTGTTAGTACCAGCATACAGGGTTTGGAAAGCGGACACGTAGTTACTTCCTCTCGCAGCAGCAAATTTCAGTTGCAGGGGTTTTCCAGGCAAATGCTCCCCATTTACCGTTAGACCAAGAGAAGTGATGTCGTAGTTTTTGAAATTGAAAGGATTTTTGGCATAGGTACCATTATAAGCATCTGCATCGACCATTCCAATGACCACTCGATCAGGTATAGGGCCTTGAAATATATTTGGTTGATTGCCTGACATATTTCCTCTCGGTACAGAAACCACTTTACAACTGACACGATTAATAGGGTACTTGGCCGTGATACGTTGAAGGGCATGGGCATGAGCCATCATAACGGTAGAAGAGACGTTAACACGTCGAACGCGAAATACACATTCTTCCAAAACCACTTTAAAGTCAGGATGATCTGCTGACGACACTAGGGAAAATGGGTTTCTCGAACGCACTAGCTTGAGCTTGATTGGTACAGCACCAAGGATATAACGGGCTTGTGCAAACAGATCAGAATGGATTCTGCCTTCCATAGCCACAGACTTACTTTGACTTGCATGAACATACCGCAGTTTCAAACCCTTGTTTGCATCGGCATCTACTGCTACAGGATTCACGACATCCATTCGACCAGCTTGATCTTTATAGAACAGCGCTGAGGTCAGATGAGATGATTTTGCGTCTTTGCTAAAGTTCAGTACAGTTTCCATATATGATCGGTAGGGATAAGCAGTGCTCGACGGTGTGACAAGTTTGTTGTTCAGGTAAACTTCTACTTGAGAAAATAAAGCATGCATCCACAGATTTACAGGTCCGACTTGAACATTTTCATCGAGATTAGATCCATCATTGTTGGTTATTTTTGCTTTCACGTGTAGGTAACTGTTTGCTAAATCGGTATACACATGAGAATTTGCAGCACACAGAAACTCAATAGTATCTGAAGCTCCAATACTCGACACTGGATCTATATCTTCCCAAAATCCTTTATTCATTTCTACTTGTGTACCAGGCATTACAAATAAATCTAATTCTGATTTTCCACACTCACACGAATCTTTATGTAGGGCACTAAAAGCTTGACTCATGATTTATATTTTATAAACGGTCCAATCTGTGCTTCCGTAGGCTCAGATGTTTTCTTCTTCACAGTTTGTGAACGACTGACGGTTTTACGTTTTGTGTTGACTTTTATAGGAGAATTCACCCGTTTGCGTTTACGACCAGCTCCTGATTGGTTCGTAATCCGACGGACCCCTTTTTGAGCAAGATCTTTCACAGCTTCAGAACCACGCCCTTTTATCGCTTGCTTTACATTCTTCCCTGCCAGAACATCTTGACCAACGTCTTTTACAGCTTGCAGAGCTGTTCTTCCAATAGCTTGAGCTCCTCGTTTTACCAGAGGTATTGCAAAGCGTGCAATACTTTTAAAAAAACTTCCAATGCCGTAACCTTTCTGAATACGTGCACCTCGGAAACCAGGTAGACTTCCACCTTGTTGTCTTCTTAAATAATGCTGTTGAAATTGCTTTACGTCTGGAATAATTGTATGTCTCATTTTTAAATGAAATACGAAGATCTCCGCTGTCTAAAGTGAAGTGTCACGATCGACTTCCCGAAGCCAAATGGTACGTTTTCGTTTTTGTCGTCCTTTATATTCACTTCAATCGATTCGAAGGACTTCACCTTGACAGGAATATATTGTAGGTTACGGAGACTGACGTTCACGTTTTCTCCATAAACTCCTTGAGTATTGACAATTCTGAGTAGGGGCACTTTGACATCACCGACAAACTGTGCATCCACGATATCGGTGTATACATACATGGCTGAAAATCCACCGTTAACATCTGCTACGTAAGGGCTTAGGGTTTTCTTTTTAATGACGGTGTCTTGTTGAAACCCTAATGTTGTAGCAATATCACCAGATATCCACACGAGTCCACCTTTTGGCACATCAATCATGACTTTGTGTTTACTTGCAATTGAAGAAAATTTTATCTTGGTTCGTGCCTCTTTGTTCATGCTACGATTTAAAGCCCCCACCAGCTCAGCAATGGTGTTATAGTAGCCATCTGGGATAATACCCCTATCGTCATATTTTGTTCCAGCGTTATAGAGAAACGTTTGTTGACTACCTTTTCGAATCGTGCTCCATGTATGGGGATAATATAACTCTGACAAAGCTACTTCCCAGTCACCTGTCAGTTGTATAGTTTCAGCAAGCTTCACTTTAAAATTTGCTACAGTGTTATCGGGAAAATATTCCATAGAGCTATTGCTTGGAAGCGTTAAATAAAACTGTGTTGCCATGTCGAAGAATAATACACAAATGAACACAAATTGTAAAATACACACATTTTTATTTCGTTATATCTTTTACATTATCGGCTGATACCCAAGAATTAAAATCTTCAGGGTAGCCTAACCATTTTACAAGATATTCTCCACGTTTACCACGCATGCGTGACGTAATTACTCTTTCTATTCTATAAAAGTCACTATCTGTCTTTGCAACTCTTTGCAATTCCTGTTCGTAAAATGTTCCTTGTAACTCTTCTCCGTGATAATCAGCAATCTTGTACACTGGCGGTCGTCTGGGTACTCGCTTCGTGATGGTAAACACCTCTTCGGTCCAGTTAGGTAAGTAGCCTTTCTTGAATGTACGTCTTGCTTTGCTAATCCGAACTTGGTCATCAATGTTGAATTTATATTTGATGGGTTTGATGGACTCATCACCATACAGTTTTTGCCATACAATACTTTCGTTTTCTCGATTAACATCAGCTGGTCTTATCCCAATACTACGGTGTCTCGAATGGTTGTAGGAATATACTAATTTTTGTAGTACATCGGTATATTTCAACGTATTCTTTGCCGTAAAATATTTCCACATTTTCCCCTTTAAGGTTCGGTTAAATCGTTCAACGATGGATGCCTTGGTATCGTTGTGTGTTGTAAAAAATCGAATATGTTTGTCCTTCAGTAACTTTTGAAAACGTTTATTGGTAAATTCTGTTCCTTTATCGGTATGAAGTTTTTCCGGCTTCCTTCCTTTCTTTAGTATCTTTTCAAAGGCTTTAACCAGACTCTCTGCAGTCTTTGTTTTTAATGGTTCCACCCACGCAAATTTGGACAGTACATCAATAACAGTTAAAACGTATTTATAACCATTATTTGTTTTACTAAGCGAGTCCATAATTACTAGATCCGCCTCCCATTGTTCATCCATCGCTCCAACAATAACACGATTTCGCTTGAAAATATGTCGTACGGGTTTATGCAAAGTATAGGTATCTTGCTGTCTAAGCCATGTTTTTATCTTGTTTCGGGATATCTGGAATTTTCCGTCACTTTTTACGACACGGTATAAGGCATCTACGCCTCCAAAACTTGCTGGACTTTTTGGGTTGTAATACAGGTCGTGAAGGTACTGTTCCGCCATCTAATTCGGATGCCTGTATCACAATCTTCCCCCCACAGCACGCCGAGATGCAGCGAATCTTTCGAAAAATATTACGAAGGGCTATTTGTGGTAAACCGCCACAGCAAGTCATGTTCACACAATTAAGGTTAGAGGTAAATGAATGAAAAAAGGCAACGACGCAATATATATATATATACACTCAGGCGATATATGCATATATTAATCTCTGGAACAGTTGACCAAGCATTCGTAACGAAGAATTCTTACGCCTCTTGTATTGTGATAAATCTACGTTGTGGAAATCATTCACCGTTCGTCGAACGGCCTCTCGAACCATTTGGTTATCGTACGAATCGCTAACTCTGTACACGAAAGCGAGATAAGCGACTATTCTTCCAAAATTATTTAGATCCATTTCTTCATAGATATGATGAAGGTTCACACGATCTAATTGATCGCTAAAACTATCAAACAGGTGTCGATGATCGTCAAGACATATCTGAATATAAAATGATAACGTATCTTTATCGATATCAATGTTATGTTGTTTTAATTCATCAAAAATTGTATCCATAGCGTATGCGTATTGGTCTATAACAATTCGTGTTCACACGACCAAAGTTGGAGATAAATGAATCACAAAAGAGTCAGGTATAAACATATATTTATTAGATAGATAATTAGAATACAAAATTATACATGTTCAGCAAATGTTCAGTTTTTCCAAGTCTATAGTCAAGTCATTTACCGACTTTTGAAAAAGGTACTTTTCGTAGGCTTTCTTATGATCAGTTTCATGGCTCGTGAATGTCTCTCCAGTCTTTTTGACTGTATATGTGTAAGATGGTGGCATACTAAACAGAACAGTGGAGAATGGTTCAAGGGGATCTTCTTCCGTTTCCATTCGAAAAAGTCACAGCAGTTTTCTCTCTCGTTGGGACACGAGTAAAACAGACGACCTGTCACCCTCTTTCCAGACCTTCTCTAAAGTCTCAAACAAGTATAGATGACCAGACCAGGTGTAATCCTAACATCGTAATGTCCGAGCTTATATAGCTTCATGTATACTATAATTATTCCAATCTTGCCCAATCATGTCACAGGCGTGAGTCATGCGTGAGTCACGGTGCGTGAGTCACGCTGAATATTAATGAGGCGGCATCCCTTTGTTACGGTGAATGGGGGGGGGGGTCATCTACTAGCGTAAACTGTCCCCCGTCGAATCTGCGTCATGCGAGGGTGACCTCACGGCAGCGGAATGCTTAGAGGCCCTCAAAGGTACGGCATCGAATAAGGCTCCTGGGATCGATGGCTTTCCAGCCGAATTTTATGTTCGATTCTAGGGACTGTTGGGCGCGGACCTTGTAGACATTTTCAACTCCTGTTACCGTTGTGGCCAACTATCCTTAACCCAACGCTCTGGCGCGACAACGCTCTTGTTCAAGAAGGTTGACCTCTTGGACATCGCAAATTGGCGTCCAATCACGTTACTTTGTGCGGACTACAAAATTGCGGCCAAAGTGCTGTCTAAGAGCCTCCTCACGGTTATCGCTTCTGTCGTGTCACCAGATCAGTCTTGTGGCATTCCAGGGCGGTTCATGGGGGAGAACGTACGTCTTCTCCATGACGTCGTAGATTATGCTAACTCCACGGCAGTGTCTGCAGCGATTTTATCCTTAGACCAGGAGAAAGCCTTTGACCGTGTTGAGTGGAGCTTCATGGACAAGGTCCTGGAAAGGATGGGTTTTGGGCCTTTCCTTTTGTAAGTGGGTTGGCCTACTGTACTGCCAGGTGAATTCCTCAGTGATCGTTAATGGCTTTCTTTCGGACCCTTTTCCAGTCATCCGCAGGGTGCGGCAGAGTTGTCCTTTGTCCCCCCTGCTATATGTCTTTGTCGCTGAGTCATTGGCATGTACGATACGCGCGCACCTGTCAATCGACGGGTTCCCCTCCCCGGAGGTCGCAAGAGAGCTAAGGCTCTCAATATGCCGATGACACGTCTGTTTTCGTAACCTCGGACGCGTCACTCTCAGCTTTGGTGGCTCTGTTTGAGAAATACGAACGTGCTTCTGGTGCAAAACTGAACAAGGGTAAGTGCCAGGCTCTTCTCCTTGGGACGTGGCGACATCGTACATCTCTCCCTGTGGATTTTCGGACGAGTTCGAACTCCCTCAAGGTTCTTGGGAGCATCCTGGGTCAGGACGAGGACTGGGGTCCTTGGTCTAGAAACTACGCACCCGGCTGTCTTGGGACAAGCGTACCTTGTCGTTCCGGGGGAGGGCTTTAATTGTTAACTCTCTGGCCCTTAGGCGTTGTGGACGTTTCGCGCAAGCTCAAATCTCTGGCTGTGTTCTGGGTCAAGCGCTTTCTTTTGCGCGAGGATCCTGGATGGCGTTGCTTTTTCCGCCACCATTTACGGCAGGCTTTTCTTGCAGAACCGTGACTCGTGCTTTTAATCTCGCTAATATTATCGCAGCCACGTTGCGTTGCCTGCCACCTTTTGACCTTTTTATCGCTCTGTTTTGGAGCCATGGCTGGAGGGTGGAGGTCATCTTGACTCGGGTCAGTGGGTGATTCCTCAGAGCAACTCCGCCTGCCTTCCTTTAGAGAACGCCTCGGCCGAGCGTCCCTCAGCCACATCGGTGCGAGATCAAATGTCCATTGATTGGCGCGCTGTTTGGAAGAATCTAGGCTTTTTGCGGTTTATCCGTCCGGTGCTGGACACGAATTGGAAAATGGCACATGGCATCCTTCCTACCGCTGATCGACTTCGCCGTTTTGGCATGCAGGTTGACCCATTGTGTCACTGTGGTCCACAGGAGACTCTGGATCACCTTCTTGTGGATTGCCATTCCGCATATGGACTGGTGGACTGGTACCACAGCCTCTTACGTAGGGATAATCCAGCTGCTAGGAGGCCATCTTTCACTGACCTACGGTTTGGTTACCCCGCATCGGCCGCCATCCCAAAGGGCCTTTTGGCCTTACTGGGCATTGTCCACCACAACGTCCGGACTTCGCGAAACACCTGTCGTTTTGACGGCCTCCGGCCAGATATCCGGCGCTCTCTGAAGGCAATCGCCTCTTCCTGGCGATTTGTCTTGCGTATCCAAAAGCGCCACTGCCTTGCCACCGTGTTCGTGTCTGAATGGCTCGTCGGTGGTGTTCTTGGCTCCTTAGATGCCGTTGGGCATCTCATTTTTTCAACCTGGATGAGACCGTAGTGCTATTTGGGCAGTTTTTAATGTTTTTAACGCATTCCTCTCCCAGCATTCTTCCAGTGGTGCATGTCCCCTGGATTGACCCGAGTCCATGCGCCTCCGGCCCTCATTCGTTCGTTCGTAAGACGGGGCTGCATAACACCCATACTCCGGTTTGGGTTTCTTAGGCCTAATTTTTTAATTTGATAATTAACATCTGGGTTTTCTTCCTGGGGTGGTGTATCGAGGGTCTCCTTCATTGGTGTAATGTCTTTCTCCACCCCGTCAGAAGATAGCACCGGTGGTACCAAATTTATTTGGGGCGCCATATGGGGATCTCCTAATTTTGGAAATCGTCAAGTCTTCGGACTTGACGTCGTCTTCTCGGATAAGGACGTTAAACCTGAGGTCCACCCCCGATTTGGCTTGTACCCGGTGAGGCTTTAAGCTTGTTTTAAGCTTGGCCTGTCACATTCCACTTTAGTTTTTACACTAAATTTGTCTCATAATGCCACCCTTAAGAACTGGGGTACCCGGACATTTTGCCGAAAGACATTTTGCCGAACGGACATTTTGCCGAAAGACAATTTGCCGAACGGACTATTTGCCGATTACCCCGAGAGTTGCAAATGAACTCGTAATTGTGGATTAGGTGGGGGTTGCCATTTTTCAGGCGCATTCCTTAATTTTCATCCATTTCCGACTCCCTTGCCCGGTGTGCCTTTTGCGGATCGGTCCTGGGTGATCATTTTGTCATTTCTGGCGCAACAGAGAGGGCGTCGCATCCTCTTTTGATCTGAGTGGAACGCATAGGCCACCTCCGCGGAATAGTCCTTCGCACTTAGGGATTCATGATGTCATTTGCACCGCCGGCATCTTTATATTCTGAGGGGGCGTAACTTCAAAACAAGATCAAGTGTAGTATCTGTTCTTATCAGCTTAATAGTTTACTATTTCGCGGTCGAGAAGTTGATCAGGTCCTCGGGTGTTTAACCTCGTTTACGCTTTTCCTCTCAGACACGTTGCCCGGTTTTCAACCGCCAGCGATCCCATTGTGACCAGCTACGCTTTGCTAGGATTAGGGCCCTTGCTAGTGAGTAGTTACAGTCTTCGGACTCTTCTCCGGACTGTTCTCGAAAACTAGTAAGGTTCGCTACGCAGTACAGGTGTCTAGGCACTTGTTTGAGCAACGCACAGGCAACCGTCTCTACGCCTGTGCTATAATTTAGCTCGCTATACGTGTTAGCGGCGGTCGACTTCTTCGGAAGAAGGCTGTCGTTAGCTCTTCTCGTTCGCGCCTCAGGGCCTGGCCGTTCTTTTGAGAACGCGTGCTGCCTACCCTGACACAGCTGAGAAGACGCTAGTCTAACGCTTATAGCGATAGAGATTTATCTTCTTCTCTCGCAGCGGTTTCTACGCGAGACGATATCGCTGTCTTACAGTGACTTCGTCTCGTTTAGCCCCCGCTTTATTATTTTCGCTCTTTGTTTTTATTCCTGCGAGTAGAGAAGAGCTTCTTTCGCTTTTGCGGCTCACATAAGTATACCTTGTGAGTCGTTCCTTTATTATTTGATATTATACTTTATTATTTTCCCGACTAGCGAAGACTTCAACACGAGTACGAGCCAAGTACCGAGCTAGTTGGAATCTGTTTAGCCTAGCATTATTGTTAATCAAATATCATTTACCGACACGGGTAGTGATTTTACCGTAAATTTGCATGATTTTAGTACGTTAGTTATACTTTTCTTTTCCTGGGCGCTCGAACATGGGTTTTGTTTCGTTCGCTCTTTCTTAGTCTAGCTGTTTATTTATCTTCTTCTCTCGCAGCGGTTTCTACGCGAGACGATATCTCTGTCTTACAGTGACTTCGCCTCGTTTAGAACTCGCTTTATTATTTTCGCTCTTTGTTTTTATTCCTGTGAGTAGGCTCTTCTTTCGCTTTTGCGGCTCACATAAGTATACCTTGTGAGTCGTTCCTTTATTATTTGATATTATATTTTATTATTTCCCCGACTAGCAAAGACTACAGCACGATTACGAGCCAAGTACCGAGCTAGTCGGAATCTGTTTAGCTTAGTATTATTGTTAATCAAATATTATTTACCGACACGGGTAGTGATTTTAGCGTGAATTTGCATTTTATCTTGCTAGTTGTACTTTTCTTTTCGTGGGAGTTCGAACGTGGGTTTTGTTTCGTTCGCTCTTTTCGTGTCGTTTCGTGGTTTTAATCATGACTTGTACTTGGTATTTGTTTTTTTTTTGTTTCTTCTCTTCTCTCTTTTTTACTTTACCAATCATTCATCCGCGGCTATGACCTCGCTTACACTGGAATGCGTCGTTCCTTTTCCTCCCGGTGGCATCCCGTGTCCTATATGCGGAAAGAAACAGAGGCGAACCTCCTCATTCAAGGAACATGCTCGGAAAGTACATTCGGTGACTGACGTCAAAACTCCGACAACATGCTCGGCCTGCGGTAGGAATTTGATGCCTTCCGACCAGCGTCAACTCACTTCACTCGATGCAAAGCTAGAACTGATACGGCGAAAACTGCAACCAACACGAGTCTCTCACCGGTCCAGTCTACTACCGAATCCGTCAACCCGCCTTCAGAGTGCACATCGCTGATTTCCTCACCGCCTTCTATTGGGTCACTTAATCCACGAAACCCACCGTCTCCGACAACCTCCAACACTTGACAGGCTATCCCTAATTGACGAACCTAACCGCACCAATTACCTCTCGTCTCCCACCAAAACTGTTGCTAAGAGATGTGTCAGCGTCGCCACGGTTTCCCCACGACTATCCCCGCCTATACCTTCCTCACCAAACATCTCCCCCCAATATCTCTCTCCTGATGGCAACACCCAGAAGGCTATTGATAAACTTCTGAAGAATTGCTGGGAGAATCCACGTCGACCGCTTCTCCCACATCTCATAAGATTAGGCGACCCACCTCCGAGTCCCGAGTCCGAGACGGATCCTGGCTCTCATGAACGCCACCCAAACCAAGCTCCGAGGTCGATGCAACGTAGACTCTCCAGTGAAAACTTTCATGTCCACCAAGGTCCACTAACCCCACCTCTACCAACCCAACCTCCGGGAACTGGTACCGCTATCATGGCCCACCTCCGTAGAGATCTAATCCACCTACTAAATGATCCTCCGGAAACCTGATGACCAGCCTATCCTAAACGCGGGCACTATCCCACCTAACCCTCGGACCCACAACGAAAATTCCTCCCTTTCTAGACCTACAGACATACCTTCATCCCTAAATATTCACTCCACCACTACAGTCACAAACCCAAACACAGTTCCTGACAAACAACCTCCACCTCCTAGTCCTATTACCGAAGGCCCTGCGGAGCTACTATCAACTTTTAAAGCCAAGTGGTCGGCCAGATTTGCTGATGACTCGTCAATCTGGGAAAACTTCTCCGCTGACTGCTCTGAGTTTGCCACCAACTGCGTCGAAATCGCTAAAATCATCGTCTCAGGCCAACCTACGTATCGACATAATCGGTTCGACCCAAACGAAGCACGTCACCTCCATGCAGGCCCTCTACCGTCACTCCCGAAAACGCGCAGTTCGAAAGGTCCTCAGGGACGACAGTCCGATATATGAGGGATCCACTGAAGACGCCCAAACGTTTTTCACGAACATTTTCCAACACAAACCCTGCGACACAGAAGCGCTCGCCGCTGAACTTAACGCGCATGTTCCATCCGCCGAACCCGACGACAGCCTTTTCGAGCCCCCATCTCCGGAAGAACTCCAACGTAAGCTTCGATCGATGGCCAACTCGGCTCCGGGAGGTGATCAAGTCGAATACCGCCACCTCCGCCTAGTAGATAAGAAATGTGACATCCTAGCAGCTATCTTCCGTCGCTGTTTCTCTGCCTGCGATGTCCCGTCTGCCTGGAAGAGTGCCACAACGATCCTTATCCACAAGAAAGGCCCAACAAACGACGTATCAAACTTTCGTCCCATCGCAATGATGTCTTGCATTTACAAACTGTTAATGGCCGTCCTCGCCAGACGTATTTCACAGTAGGCCATTGCAAACGACCTCCTACCCGCCGAACAAAAAAGTGCAAGACCCTCGGAGGGATGCTACGAGCACAGCTTCCTTCTGCAATCAGCCGTCGGTGACGCCCGCCGTCTTCAAAAAGGCATTGCATGGCTTGATCTTCGGAATGCTTTTGGTAGTGTTCCACACGCAGCTATCATCACAACACTGTACCACATGGGTCTTCCTCCGAACCTCATTGAACTAATCCGTAACGCCTACACCAACACCACAACCACAATTCGTACCGAAGCTGGTTTGACCGACTCGATTCCTATCCATGCTGGTGTTAAACAAGGATGGCCAATTAGCCCAATACTGTTCAAGCTAACCCTGGAACTTGTTCTCCGCAAAGTCAAAGCGACGGCTTCCACTTTCAAACGCGGTCAAGCAAAACATCATGGCTTGCCCCTTTCCATTCTGGCCTACGCGGACGACTTGGTCCTGATTGCACGCCGAAAGGAAAACCTCGACGCTCTTCTAGCTGCTGCATCCTCTTCAGCTTCCCTTATCGGCTTAGAGTTCAGACCCGACGAGTGTGCTTCACTCAGCTTCCCGAACTCAAAACGTTCCACCAACCACATCGAAATGAATGAATTCCACATCCAAGATCAAGCTTTCACAGCCCTTGCGGCTGACGAGCAATACCGATATCTGGGTGTACCTATTGGTCTTGTCCACAATCCCGACAACCTGCCCGAATTGGTCAACCAACTAATCCCAGACCTTGTCAAAATAGAAGAATCTCTGCTGGCTCCATGGCAGAAGCTCAACGCCATTCGAACATTTATCCAACCTTCCCTCACGTATGCCCTCCGAGCTGGTCTTCGCTTAAAGAAGTCCCTGGACACCTACCGATCGACCCTAGTCCGAATGGTACGGAAAATCTGCGACTTGCCAAACCGATCCGCCACCTGCTACGTAATTGCATCGCGACAAGCTGGAGGCCTAGGCTTCCAAGACCCACTAAAGGAAGTAGATATTCAAACGATCGTCCAAGCCGTAAAGATACTATCATCGGCAGACCCAGCTGTGGCCGGATGTGCACGGAGCGAACTCCTACAGACTGCCCGCCATGCCGCCCAAGCAAACCCAACGCCAGACTTAGTCTCTAAACACCTCTCCTCCCTACCTGATGACCGGTTAGCTGAAATTAGATACCGTGGCCAAACACTGTGGTCTCGCACTCGTAAAGGCGTTCGAAGTCTCCAAGTCACCATCCAGGTCCCAGAACTTGACAACCCAACCATATCCACCTCCGATGCTGGTCCTGTACAAGCCCATGAAGTCTGCCGTTTCCCTCATCACCATGTTCGTGAACACTCAGCATACAAGTTAACCCAACTTAACGACCAAGGAAAAGTGGTCCGGGCACTTACCGCAGACAAATTTGCCAATGGTTCCGCGTGGCGCTTCTCTGGTTTAAACGTCCGCTTCAAGGATTGGCGCTTTATCCATAAAGCACGTCTCAACTGCCTTAGCCTAAACGCAATTCAAACAAGAGCCGGTGGTCCGAAAAAAGAAAGCTTAAGCGACAGACGTTTTACAGCCCGGTCACCGTCCGTGTCTCAAAAACGCCTAATATGCTTAAGCTCTCTACTGTATGAGCGAGGAAACCCTACCTCACGTCCTCAATCACTGTACCCAGAACATGGTCCTCATCCAACAGCGCCATGATAAGATTGTCGAAGACTCACGAACGCAGTCCGCTTCGGTGACATTACAACTGATCGAGCCGTCGCAGAATCAAACTCACACCTTCGTCCCGACATTGTTATCCAAGAAGGTGACCAAGTTTCGATCATCGACGTCTGCTATCCATTTGAAAACGGAGCTGAAGCACTCACAGAAGCCGAACAACGCAAGATTGAGAAATACAATGTCCTCAAACAACATTTTCTGTCCCTCAATCTCAAATGTGAAGTTTTTGGTTTCGTGGTTGGCGCACTTGGTACCTGGCATGAAAGCGTCCTTCGTCGCCTGGGCATCACCAAAGCTTACAAGAACCTCTTCCGGAAACTGTGTTGCTCCGATGTCATACAAGGCTCCAACGATATCTACCGGCAGCATCTTGGATGCGACTCCGCTCCACTTACGCATTAGGCGGACAAGCGTACACACACTTTATACTTTAATTTGCCAACTCATGGCACCTAACGTAATTTAAACTCACACATAGTCGTCACTCGGACTCATACTATAAGGTACAGGAGATTATGACAACCCAACCCTCCATGAGCTTAACTCTCCTCATTTCAAACCACACACACCCAAAACTAGTATACATGAAATAAGATGTCACTCGGACACATACATAGGACTTTGGAAGCTACGACGTATAATGAGCGTATGCGACCTCTTTTCGATTCTCGCACACCTAAAATTTACCGTAACACTTAAGCCTTTACTAATAAATCTGTTCTTATCAGCTTAATATCTGGTCAGTTAGTAAAGGGCTTAATATCTGGTTAGTAAACTGCTTTAATATTTGTTTAAAACTTTTAATGAAGAATACTAAAACGACAAATATCAAATATGGTTTTGTTTTCTCCGAACTCGTGGTCTCACCATCGTTCTACTTCATGAAAACTAATCGCGGTCTCACACCAGTGTTCTACTTCATGTAAGCTAATTACATTTTCCTTATCTAACACTGTCCCCCCCTAGAAAATTAATTCCCTTTAACTGCAATTGTTTTATCTTGTCTCCTGGAGCTTTGAGTTGTGCACTTCAATATTCAGCTTCGTCTTGTTGCTACTATTCTAGTACCTCTTCTAGATCTTATATAACCCTAGACTAAATGTGCATCGCACGTTACAGTTAACAAACCTGTTCACAAAGCAATTTTACCGACAATGTTTTGTTCATTTTACAATAACATTATTCTAATGAAATATTGTTGCCTCAAATCTTCAATATACAGTTGTGAAGTCTCTGTATGGACCAGCGTTTGGGTACACACACCTACTGCCATTTTGGTAAGGCCAATATGCTGGATATCCAAAGGTTGGTGGTTGAAACACCGGGGCGTACAGTGGTTGAAACACAGGAGCATACGGTGGTTGAAACACAGAAGCGTTTGGTGGTGGAAGAAATGGGGGGAATGTTGCATGTATTTCTGCGGCTGTATCTGATGTCGGTTCTCCGGGGGCATCGTAGTTGAGTCTTTCGGGGGGTCGTCGGAATCGTCGAGGTCTGTTGTATTGTTCGTTCGGCGGTGGCGATGCCTGGGTGTTTTCTGATGATGCAATTGTGCTGTCAAAAGACATTTCATGTATGTTTTCATCATTTTCTTCAATCTCTTCTGTGTCGTTCACTGCAGTCCGTCCAGCGTTAACGTGATTCTCTTCTGGTTCTGTGCTGTTGTCTGGCTGGTTTCCGTAGTCACTTCGTAGGGCTGTTGGTATGAATGATGGGAGCTCCTCATTATCATTATCTTCATATCCTCCCTCTTCTTCCTTTCTTTGTTGTGTTTGTCCTGATTTTCGGTATGGAGTTGGGCGACTCGCTGCTTCCTTGCCAGTTACATTTTCTTCGATGAGATGCGGGCAAGGTAAAAGCATATTACGGTGTAACGTGCGTGACGTTCCAATGCCAGATTCACGTTGGACTTCATAGACAGGTATGTTTTTGCCTTTCTGTTGAACTACCACATACACGTCTTGTTCCCAATAAGCTCTAATCTTTCCTGGTCCCCCAGTCTCGCGTACATTCCGAACCAGGACACGGTCACCAGGTTGAAGTAAAATACTTCTGACTTTCTTGTCATATTGGTATTTCCCACGCGCGGCAGTCTTGGATGATTTATGCGTCGCAAGTTGGTGAGCTTGTTGCATCGATTGGCGCCATTTCTCCACATATGCACTATATGATTTCCTGCTCGTTGGCGGCGACTTGAAACCAAATATGAGATCAATTGACAGTCGGGGATGTCTTCCAAAGAGGAGAGAGTAAGGCGAAAACCCTGTTGAATTACACCTGGTGCAGTTGTAGGCGTGCACTAGCTTGTTCAGGTGGTCGGACCAACGCGACTTGTACGTTTCCGGCAGGGTTCGGAGCATGGCCAGCAGGGCGCGGTTGAAGCGTTCGACTTGTCTATTTCCTTGGGGATGGAAAGGTGTGGTCTTAAAGTGTGTAATTCCACAAAGTTTGTCGAGTTGGTAGAACAATTTATTTTCGAATTCTCCTCCTTGGTCATGGTGAATGGTCTGTGGAAAACCAAACCCGAGTATAAAATTGTTGTAGACTTTCTCTGCAGCGGTTTTCGCTGATTTATTTCGCGTCGGATAGGCTTAGGCGAAGCGCGTAAAGTGATCCATGACGACCAGGATGTATTCGTACCCTCCTTTACTCTTTTCTAAATGTAGGAAGTCGATGGAATTCAGTTGAAATGGTGAAGAAGTGAATATAGGATGAGGTTCTCGATGTGTCGTTGCAGGCGGCTTCTGCTTCAGGCACTGGCAGACGTTCTGCACATAATGGGTTATGTCGGCCTGCATACGAGGCCAGTATAATCTGGTTCGGGCTAGATCACATACTCGCTCGTGACCAAGGTGTCCCATTTCGTCATGCAGTTCTCTGTAAACATGTTGACGAAGATGGCGTGGCCAGACCACTTGTTCTCTGTGTGCGGCATTACGGTATAAAATTTTATCTTTTACAGTCAGTTTTGTCCATTCTTGTAGCAGTTGTCGTACTGCTAGCGGCTCCCGTTGTCTTTCTGTTGGTGATAGAGTGGTACGGCTCTGCTTTAAATGGACCACCCGTTGTATTGACGGATCCTTCTTTTGTGCTTGGGCTAGATCGATGGTTGTGACGCGCGTATTGTTGGTCTCCTTGATATTTTCGCTTAAAATATATGGCTGATCAGTCAACGCAGTTATCCACGGAATATCACCTTTGTTTTCTAGCTCAACTGCTGACGTCACGGCTTGTAGTACTGATTGTGTCGTTTCCTCTGTGCAAGTCTCCATATATGATTCCATGTCCATAGACATCCGAGACAAAGCGTCTGCGTCGATGTTCGCTTTACCAGGACGGTACCGAATATTGAAATTATAATCCGCCAGTTCCCCAATCCATCGAAGACCCGATGCATTTAACTTCGCTGAAGTTAAGACGTATGTTAATGGTTGTTGTCCGTGTATACGGTAAATTGAGGTGCGTAATAAAGATAATCGCGGAACTGATCGGTAATCGCCCACTTGAGAGCTAAGAATTCAAGTTTACCCGAATGGGCATGATAGTTCTTCTCTGGTGGCGTAAGCGTTCTCGATGCATATGCAATAACTCGAATTGTACCGTCTTGCTTTTGATAAAGAATCGCTCCTAGTCCGTCGTTTGACGCATCGGTGTGTACAATATAAGGCTTGTGATAGTCGGGGTAGGCCATAATCGGTGGGCTTGTGAGGTGCTCTATCAGCTTTTCCAGTGACTCTTGATGTTGTTTCGTCCATTGAATCGCGGTTGAAGAAGATAACTGGCCACTTTTGCTCCTTCTTTTATCTTTGGTATCCGGCTTCGCTGTCTTTGGAACGTTTAATAAGTCGTACAATGGTTTAGCAATTCTTGAAAACTTTGCGATATAACGACGGTAGTATCCCAGAAGGCCAACCAGGCACCTTACGTCTCCAATCGTTTTGGGGTTAGAATTCTTTAAAACTCTAACGGCTTCCATGCCTTTGGGGTCCATCGTATAACCATCTTTCGATACTATGCGCCCCAGAAAGCAGACTTCTCGCTTGAAAAAGTTACATTTTCGTGGTTTTAGTTTCACGCCGTGCTGTCGTAATCGACGTAATACTTTACGTAAATGTTCAACATGCTGGTCGAAGGAACCACTGAAAACAATCACATCGTCCAAGTACGGTATTGCAATCTCATCTCTGAGATCACCGAGGCAGTGTTCCATAAATCTTTGGAAGTTGGCTGGTGCATTCGTCAGTCCAAAGGGGATCCTCACCCATTCATACAGACCCCAAGGAGTGATAAACGCTGTTAAGTGGCGACTCTCTTTCCCCATGAAGCCTTGATGGTAGGCTTTCCCCTGATCAAGAACACTGAACCAGGAATTACCACCTAAGTTGTCCAAAGTTTCTTGTACCCGGGGGATAGGATGACGGTCAGGAATTGTCCGTCGGTTTAATTCCCGGTAGTCCACGCAGAGGCGCAATGTGCCATCTTTCTTACGCACGCAAAACCACCGGCGAGGAATAAGGTGATTTTGATTTGGTGATAAATTGCTTATTCAGAAGGTCTTGTACATGATGTTTCACTTCTTGGCATAGTGGTCTGGTACCGAGGTGTAGTTTTTTTGGACAGGCTTTTGAAAGGTTGATGTTTACCCGGAGATCTGGAATGCTACCAATATCATCGTCATTACGCGCAAAGGATTCGGATTCTTCTAATAGCATTGCTCGTGCAGTTATCTTCTGTTCTTCTGTCAGACCACTGAGATCTATGCCATTCATTATGTCTTCGTGACTGTCGTGCGTCGGTTGGTCTTCTTGGCTTTGAACAACTCCACATTGTGCTGGCCTTGCAGTTGAGCTCGCTTCTTCAGGCTGAACAGAGTCGTTCTTTAATTTCACATGAACAGGTGTTGCGGATTTGATTAGTTGTAGATTTCCCAAGACTGTTCGTCGATTCAGAATGATGTCGCGGTTTGTTGTGTTGCGGACTGCGACACTAAGCAATGTTTTTCTCCCTTTCTTGACCGAAGTCATTGTCTCTTGCAATTCTAATCCTGCTGGCCAATGAGAGTTTTCATCAGGTTCAAACAACACCGGTAATTCGTAATCAATTCGACCTCAATTCGATACCAAGAAACCAAACAAGGGAAGTACCGTGCTTCCCTTGTTTGGTTTCTTGGTTAGGTCTTGATCAGAACATCTTTCTTTGCAGTTTTAACAAAGCAAAGGCAGTCTTGGCTCTCATCTTGAATCAGGTCCACAAGGTCGTCCAAAGTTTCATCACTGTATTGTGCAAAACTTGCTTGGATCGAGGCACTATCACTTCCAACAATTTATTTAATGACATTGTACCCCACTTATTGGGTTTCCTAACTGTTCAGAAGTCACCAAGAAAGGTACCATAATTGCTGTCACCCGTCCTTTTGTAGGAAGTAATTTGACAGCCAGTATACGGAATCGGGGTTCCATTAGCTGCGGTCAGTTCTAGGGGTCTGTCCAACAATTCCGATATGTTCTTTGTCTTGACGTTTGGAAACTGTGATTGCAAGAAATTCTCAGTAATTATGGACACTTGGCACCAGTATCCCAAAGTACTTTGAGCTGAAAGTCATTCAGGAGGACTGTCACCATACATTTCTCTCCAACCAGGCTTGCCATTTTTGCCAACTGCTTTGGAGTTAGATGACTTACCAAGGTTGCTTGATCAGTATTTTGGTACTCGGTGTCAAGCTCAGTAGCAGCTACTTGTTCCACAGCTTTACACAAAGGCTTGTGTAAGTGCCAATGTTCTTTTTGACACTTTCTGGAACAATACAACACAAGTTTGCACTGAGAACAACGTTGCAATTCTTCTAAACATTCAACTGTTTTATTACAATTGTAACACTGGTGGGACCTTGTGATGGGATCGGCTACTATCGGTCCCTCGGGAGAAACCTTGGTCCGTTTAAAGACTGTTTCCTTGATTTTCTCCGACAACCAGCAGCATAATGGCTATCATCACCACAAATGAAGCAGTGTTGACAATTCGTATTACCACTTTCTTGGCAGGATGAACACAATGTTCTCCTAGAGGGCTGTTTACCTTTTGCTCTTGTATCTTCACGCTGCATACTTTTGTTCCTAACTTCTGCTCTGAGGGACTCAACTTCTGTCTTGATCCCGTGATTCACTGCCATCACATCGCTGGGTGAAGTTGTGGGTTTTGTCGGCTGTGAATTTCTTTTGGATTCTTGGTCGGTGCTCACCAAAGATGCCTGGCCAACCTTAGTGTTGCATTGTGACTTCATCTTTCTTGATCTTTCACTCTCAGAGGAAACAGCCACATTGAGCTGGTGAATTAGGTCTTCATCTTGGATAGTGACATCTTTCAGGTAGGGCCGGAGTTTTGCACGGATACTTTCATCTTGTGGTCCAGTCTCAATTGTTCTCAGGAAGAGCTTTTGGATATGGTCTGCATCATACTGCAATGTGTCGGAACCTTTTGTACTGGTAAAATTAATCTTCTGTCTTAAGTCCAATGCACGCATGAGGAATGCCTGGGGTGATTCTTTGGGACCTTGGCACACAGAAGCCAAACTCTGATACAGTTCTGTTGTATCCTTCACATCATAATGGCTGTGAATAATCTTTCTCAGCCGATCCAGTGTCAGGTCACTGAACATTTCAAGGTAACTTCTTAGGACGATACTTGGGCTGATTGGACAAATCACACCATTGACTATTTCAGCTTCTGTGTATCCTTGTTCTTGACCGGCTTCAATTTGTCGTACCAAAGAAGTGTAGTTGAGTTTTTCCTTCTGGTTGGGCTCCCCAATTTGTCCAATGATCTTGAACTGCCTACTCAGTGCACTTGTGGGTCCAAACATTGCAGGCAATGATGAGTTATTTGTTGTTTTCCCCCTTAGTTTCTCTTCTGCTTGGTCTAATTCTATCTCCTGCGATGTCTGAAGTTTCTTTAGCTGTTCTTTTAACAATTCCACCTCCTGTTCCTTATTATTCTGAACAACTACAGGTTCTTCTTTCTGAGACTCAGCATTGGTTTCTTTACAATGGCAACTTGTTCATCTGTCGCTAGCTTATCAAGTTCTTTCTCTAGGGATTCTGACACAATTGCCACCATTTGAATTTTATTGTCTTTCCATGTCGCTTGTTCAATCCATATACGCTCAGCTATTACTTTTATTACATCCATGCTAGCCTGACAAAGGGAGACTTGGAGCTGAAGTTGTAAGTCTTCGATTTTGGCATTCGCGTCGGGCATTTTCGTTTGAGATATCAACAAAATCCTCGGTGGTTTCTGTCACACAACTGCATCCGATTCTTTACACAACAGATCTTGTTATCAAATGATAAATCTTAGAGTTCCACGAGTCGCTGGGGACTTGATAAGATTCTACCACATTTTAATGTCTATGCCAGCGATACAATCCAATCGCCTTTTACACAAATATACAAAGTATTTTGCTTTACCTTCTAGGAATAACTTCTCCTTGATCTCGGTGGGACCTCCAAATTGTTACCCAGTCAGTTAGTAAACTGCTTTAATACTTGTTTAAAACTTTTAATGAAGAATACTAAAACGACAAATATCAAATATGGTTTTGTTCTCTCCAAACTCGTGGTCTCTCACCATCGTTCTACTTCATGAAAACTAATCGCGGTCTCACACCAGTGTTCTACTTCATGTAAGCTAATTACATTTTCCTTATCTAATTTATATTAAACTGATTTTTGGGCTTCGGCCATGGGATTGAAGCTTGCTTCGCCCTGGCCACGGGTCAGGGGCGGATTTAGCATACATCAGACCGGTCACGCGACTGACGTAAAAAATCACCCGAATAACTGCGCAATCACACAATATTTTAATCTCAACAGTCTTCTAGAAAATGTTATGCCGTGACTCCAAAGTTTGGCATACTGATTAGGTTTCAAATTCGCTTTTATCGTAATTTGCGAGTCAGCAAACACTGGGCAGGGATGACCGGTGGTCAGCGTACGCTTTGAGAGTTTTGACCGGTTTGCGGAGAGATCTGATTGGTGTTTGAATAATTTGACCGATCTGCACCATGGCAACCACTTTTTTGACCGATTTGCCTCAAACCTGATTGGCTGTCGCGTCGATTTTGGGCTTTTTGACCGATCTGCACCATGGCAACCACCGATTGCTGACTCAGCTGAGATACCGAGTAATTTATTCATTGAAGACTGAAGGCTTCTCACTGTGTTCGTGGTTTCAGTCATACGAGTTCTGTATAAGCGTTTTCGAACGGGTTTTAACTGCTTTTAACAGTAACGATGAAGAGATACTGTTGTACTGAGAACAATCTACGATGATTTGTCATCTAGATTACACAGTCATCGATTTATTTCAAGCGAGGAACATTTTAATAGACGCGATTGAAAGCCTCTGAATTTTGGCGCCGCGCGGAGTCATTTATTCGCCTACTGCTGTAAGGTAAGACTGGTAAGTTAAGGTCGTCTTAGTTTCATTTCAAATATACAAACAATCTAGTGTCGAATATATATGTTTTTGTCCAGTCTCAATATCGTATTATTTATCATTTTGCGTCCTAGTGAAGTCTGAGTTCAGAGTTCAGAGATATATTTATTCAGCAAGGCGGCATTAGCATATTTCACGCTTGCCAGGAGCTCTTATATATGAATTTGAAAGACTCAATTGATCCTTAAGCCAAGGTTGAGTTCAACGTTAAATTGGATCTTTCTTTTCATGATTTTGAAATGAATAACTGTTTTCAAATTATGGTTAGTCTCGCTATCTTGCTCTGATAAGATATATTTTAACGGCGCATTCGTGAAATATGACCCCAGGTTTATGGTTTATCTAATTAGCTTATATCAATGTTACCGTAGTCGGTAGATAACATATAACTTATTAAATTAGAGAAAATTACAAACTACAAGGTCTTTGAGACAATGAATATTTAGTAAATTTTGGAAGGCATGCCATGTGTTTGCGCCTTTCTCGTTTGGCTAATATTTTAGTTAGCTTTGTAAAAATATAAATGCTGAACATCCAATTTGGACAAATGTTTTGTAAACATAATAAAATGTGCCATTAAAAATATGTTTTAAAAGTTTCAAAATTTTGCTCAAATGTGCTGTCAAATCGGGGGATATGCCGTTTTAGAGACCCCAATTTCAAAAAATTTCCGGACCCTAGAACCGTGGACCACAACTTTGACTGACGTTTTCAAAATCCTAAATCCGCCCCTGCGGGTTGTCTCGGTATTGCACCACCTCCGAGTACGGCCCTCCTCCCTTATAGGGAGAACATCGTCATCACAAATAAAAAGAAAACCGAACCCTCTAACCCGTGCCTGATTGTTTTCGGGTCAAACAAAAAAAACTCGATTTTTTTCTTTATCCCTTCTCGGCCTATCGGCTAAGATCAGATCAAGGGTAGTATCTGTTCTTATCAGCTTAATAGTTTACTATTTCGCTGTCGAGAAGTTGATCAGGTCCTGGGTATTTAACCTCGTTTGCGTTTAGGCTCTCGAGACACGTTGACCGGTTTTCAACCGCCAGCGATCCCATTCTGACCAGCTACGCTTTGCTAGGATTAGGGCGCTTACTATACTAGTGCGTAGTTACAGTCTTCGGACTGTTCTCGAAAACTAGTAAGGTTCGCTATGCGGTACAGGTGTCTAGGCACTTGTTTGAGCAACGCTCAAGCAACTGTCTCTACGCCTGTGCTATAGTTTAGCTCGCTATACATGTTAGCGGCGGTCGACTTCTTCGGAAGAAGGCTGTCGTTAGCTCTTCTCGTTCGCGCCCCAGGGCCTGGCCGTTCTTCTGAGAACGCGTGCTGCCTACCCTGACACCGCTGAGAAGACGCTAATCTAACGCTTATAGCGATAGAGATTTATCTTCTTCTCTCGCAGCGGTTTCTACGCGAGACGATATCGCTGTCTTACAGTGACTTCGCCTTGTTTAGCCCCCGCTTTATTATTCTCGCTCTTTGTTTTTATTCCTGTGAGTAGGCTCTTCTTTCGCTATTGCGGCTCACATAAGTATACCTTGTGAGTTGTTCCTTTATTATTTGATATTATACTTCATTATTTCCCCGACTAGCGAAGACTACAGCACGAGTACGAGCCAAGTACCGAGCTAGTTGGAATATGTTTAGCCTAGCATTATTGTTCATCAAATATTATTTACCGACACGGGTAGTTTTACCGTGAATTTGCATGTTAGTTCGTTAGTTATACTTTTCTTTTCCTGGGCGCTCGAACGTTGGTTTTGTTTCGTTCGCTCTTTCTTACTCTAGCTGTTTATTTTTCTTCTTCTCTCGCAGCGGTTTCTACGCGAGACGATATCGCTGTCTTACAGTGACTTCGCCTCGTTTAGCCCTCGCTTTATTATTTTCGCTCTTTGTTTTGATTCCTGTGAGTAGGCTCTTCTTTCGCTTTTGCGGCTCACATAAGTATACCTTGTGAGTCGTTCTTTTATTATTTGATATTATATTTTATTATTTCCCCGACTAGCAAAGACTACAGCACGATTACGAGCCAAGTACCGAGCTAGTCGGAATCTATTTAGCTTAGTATTATTGTTAAACAATATTATTTACCGACACGGCTAGTGATTTTACCGTGAATTGGCATTTTATCTTGCTAGTTGTACTTTTCTTTTCGTGGGCGTTCGAACGTGGGTTTTGTTTCGGTCGCTCTTTTCGTGTCGTTTCGTGGTTTTAATCACGACTTGTACTTGGTATTTGTTTTTTTTTGTTTCTTCTCTTCTCTCTTTTTTACTTTACCAATCATTCACCGGCGGCTATGACCTCGCTTACACTGGAATGCGTCGTTCCTTTTCCTCCCGGTGGCATTCCGTGTCCTGTATGCGGAAAGAAACAGAGGCGAACCTCCTCATTCAAGGAACATGTTGGGAAAGTACATTCGGTGACTGACGTCAAAACTCCGACAACATGCTCGGCCTGCGATAGGAAGTTTGATGCCTTCCGACCGGCGTCAACTCACTTCACTCGATGCAAAGCTAGAACTGATACGGCGAAAACTGCAACCAACACGAGTCTCTCACCGGTCAAGTGTACTACCGAATCCGTCAACCCGCCTTCAGATAGCCTGCGTGCGGACGCTTGTATTTCCGGAGTTTGGGTAATTGAATCCCTATAAGCGTCTGCGCATTGGAGGCCAAAACCTTGTGCTGGTCACGTGGATTTTCCACAGAAAGTTGGAACAGCATGTGATTGGTTCGTTGTTAATTATGCAATTTATCACGAATTCGCTAAAATTAGCTCGAACACTTATAAAAACATGGCGTTTGTCGAAGTTAGATGGTGCATGTTTTCAATATGCTCTGCGACTCGTTTGTCATTTTTTTCAAATTGATGGCTTATTCGAAGACCAAGTTAAGGCAATTAAAGCGTTCTTTAAAGGAAAAAACGTGTTCTTCTGTGCAAGCACTGGATATGGCAAGTCGATTGTGTTTCAATCGATTGCTTTAATTGCCGATGTCCTACTTAACCAAGTTATTGGAACCAGCACAGCGATTGTTATCTGTCCTTTGATGTCGTTAATGGTTGACCAAGTCAGTAGACTGCAGGAATTAGGAATCAGCGCAGCAGCCGTGTTTAAAGAACAAGATGAATCTGTGCTGACTGATATAGAGAATGGCCTCCACTCACTCGTGTTTATATCACCGGAATCGATGTTGGGCACCAAACGCTGGGAGAAATCTCAAACCTTTGTGGAAAAGTGTGTTTGTGTTGCTGTCGATGAAGCTCACTGTATAAGTCAATGGTAAGTTACTCTCAGTAATTAACTCTAAAAGTGAAAACAATTACAGTGCTGAATGCCTAAATTTTCATAGTTTCTGATTCTTCAACACTGAGCACTTAATACAAGTACTAAATTATCCTATTATTCTATAGGGGATTGCCAGGGCCCAAACCAGTTCCTTTTAGAACTTGGTATGGAAATCTTGGTAGTCTGAAGTCTCTGTTAAAAGGACTTAATCTGATTGTGTGCACTGCTACAGCAACAAAGACTACCAAGAGGAAGATCTTTGAAGTGGTAGAGCTCAAGAAAGAGGAAACATTGAGCATTGAAAGAAGTCCAGAACGTCCAAATCTAATGTATTCAGTGCAGTACATTGATAATGACTTAGAACTTACCGATATATTTGGCGATGTTATCACTGAAGTGAAGCAACATAAAGAGAAAACTACGAAGACCCTTGTTTATTGCCAAACAAGAAAGCAAGCTGCAATTTCATGGAGAGCATTCAAGTTGACACTTGGCAAATATATGTATCTTGGTGAAGGTATGTTGCTGAAAGACTGTATCGTAGAGATGTTCCATGTTGGAACACCAGAGTCTTCAAAGAAGCACATTTTAAAGTCGATATGTCTTCCTGATGGTCACATAAGGGTCTTGACATGAAGACATGAAGGCATTAATAGCTTCAGAAAAATGTCGTTGAAAAGAAATTATGAGCCATTTCCCTGGTAACCATGAATTTGAATTGGAGGGTTGCCACTGCTGTGATGTTTGTGTTCAAGCTTGTTTGTGTTCAGGCTTAAGAGGAGAATGTGCCAAAAATCTACTTCTCAATTTTACCAACGATCGTGAGTTATACCAGTATGATAATCATCGAACAGTAAGTAATGAACAAAAAAAATTGTTAAAATCTAAATTGCATGATTATCAGCATGTATTGCACAATGAAGCTCCAAAGCAAGTTTTGTATCCCAGTGTAACCATGGAATTTGGTAATTTTCAAATTCTTCAAGTTATCGCTAATGTTAGTAAGGTATTTTACATGTCTGACATTTTTAATTGTGTTGAAATTTGGCGAAGTGAGCATGCTCTTGAAGTTTTGAACATTTTATCGGAAGTGTTTGGTGACATTGCCATTAGCCAGCTCAATTTACAGTTGGAAACCTATGATTTGAATGACACTGTGGACTCAGACTGGTTAGATATAAAAGATGACTCGTTTAATGTAATGTTATGCCAGGACGACGCTTTGTCAGATGTTAGCAAGGAAATGAGTGACTTTGATAGGTCAACAGAAAACCATTCAGACATAAGTTTTAGAATAGAGAACATTGCAACTGAAGCATCAGCATTAATTACAACAGAAGACATGGAGCTCTAAAGAACTTGTATTGAAAATTTAAAACATTAACTGATCCCTACTAAGATCGCCATGCCTCTTACAATTTAACTATAATTACAAGGCATTAGTGGGTTTCTATAATCACCATCCATATTACATGTATATATACAACCTATATTAATTTATTTAGAACCATGATATAAACTATGAAATCTGAAAATGAGTTGTAATAATCTACATTTATACTTCAACCTTAAAATACATTACAAAATATAAAAAGTTTGAAGTTTTTTCAGTTTACTAAACAAGCTCTATACTCTGAAACAAATCCTTTACGGCCAAACTGGGTCTTCGTTTCCGCAGAACATTGAGGAAAGATAGTTGTAGATGGGACTAAACCCTTAACCTTCTAGAAATCAGAAGGTTGCGGGTTTGAACCTCATCTACAACTCAGATTATAATTTCTTAGTATACTAAACATCTGGTTTCAATTAAAACTCTGACAATGTAATTCTAGCATTGTAATACCTAAAAGATGGATAGTACAGTATGATATTGTATACAGTAAACACCCACTAAGAACTTCAGCATTAATTTGTTGTCCCATCCAAAATAAGAACATTTTTTATTTTTATTTTTAAAAAAGCAGTATCTTATACAGTTTTTGCTGTAAGAGAATTACCCATAAGAACATTTTAATAAAAAAAAACACTCGAATTTTTATTAGGTAAGACCTTGTTCCAGGATGTTTTAGTAAAAGTAGGTTCTTTTAGTGGGTGTTTACTATGATGTTAATAGTTTTTTACAATTATCTGGCAGTCTTATTTAAACAAATCCTCTTTTTGTGTCCATTGATCCATTTAAACATTGCATGTAGGTCAAAATTAACAAGGAGACTGGAAGAACAACCACTAAAATACTTATAAGATCTATCTGCAGAGTATTTAAAAGCATTATTACAAAGTAATTCTTGAACAATTTTCTTGAAATCATCCAAACACTTCTTTCTCACATGTGAACCTGATCGTCTTAGTACCGTACAATCAAGATCAAAATTGTCCATCAATTGTTTGTTGACAGACAACATTTGCAGAAACGAGTTATTGCTGTTTCATTTGATGCATTAGGGCCCATTTTCTTAATTACCTCTTTCAGTACTCGGTTGTAATGTTCTAATGCCAGGTCAAGAGGTATGTTGCCACCCATGCCATACTTGGATTTTATAGACCTATTTCAAATGAGCTTGTGTGCTTCCTGTGGTGGTAAAATAGCATACACTTGCGAAATCTGGTGAAGCCCTTCCAAGGCATACTTACGGCTACGTGCCCCATCTACTTTTAAAAATAGCAAGAAATATTTCCAGCACCTCAAAATGCGCAACCCATCATCTTCTGATATTGTATCAGAGAAATTGAGGAACAGCATTCCATACTCCAATAGTGCCAGCTGATAATTGAAGACATCATCTTTGCCAACTGCATTGGATGACGCGCGCTGTGTGTTCCGCCTATTGGAGTCTAAACCATGGGTCTTCTCATGTGCTGTGCGCCTTTTGCCATCAAAGGCAAAAGACTTAGTGCAGCCAGGGAATCTACATGGGAAACGACCATCTTCCAATACATCTACGCTACACTCTTGCAATTCCTCCATGAGGGCATTTATGTTTTTTTCATTGACAATATATTTGTCAACAATTTTAAATGCCAGGTCTTTCAGAAAATTAGTTTGTGTCTCTGCGGTCCCATCAACAATACGCATCGGCAAAGTTTCTTCCGGCGGATTCTCCTCCAGGGAGGTGATCTGCAAGAAATCAAGGGCAGCAGCAGCAACTCTTGCTTCAATTTCCATTCTGAAGAATTGTTTGCATGCAGAGAAGTTCTTGTCAACTTTAGCAACAACATTTCTTCTATTGATGTGGTTGCGGTCAGAATAACGTGTACACTTATCTGAAGATGCACTAGTGTTGTGAAAGTGATCGAATGCAACCTGAAAATATAGCACAGTACACTATATTAAAACAAACTTTTAAAATGACAGGTATTTACAGTGCCTATGAAACAAAATTTTCAAGTTCAATGGATAAAATTAAAGTAAAGTTTGAAATTTCTTCTTTTGATTGTGAAAGTTTCAGGGCAAATAATTAATACTGAATGTATGTTTGTTTATAAAAAAAATTCTGTATATCCAATTTTTTCCCAAAGTCTAAAACATGGCTTTTCTAGATATAGAAAAATTGGATATACAGATTTTTTTTTAAATTTGCATATTCATCATCATCATTGAAGAAAACTTTTGCTGAAAAAAAAATTTGGGGTCCCAGGATTCATTTGCTACATAAATACGATTAAAAAGTAATTGGTGGCAATTTTGAAACATCACTGTTGCTATAGCAACCATTGCTACATACCATTACTGAATTTTTTTAATTCCCAGTATGTTTCCTAATGATTTACATTTAGTTTTAGGTTTCTTATCAGGTATTTAGGCATTTAATTTTGCTGTCCAAATTTGCACTTAACACATTTAAAGAAACTGTATGGAGCCACCTTAAACAGATAAAAAATAAGGCATATTTTTACCTATAAAAATTTCATCTGGGTGAAAACATTTCATCCTGTCATCTGCAGTGTGACCATTGGCAATCTGCATCAAAGAATTTACACCTCTTTCCACTGACAATTGGTCACCCACTACACTTTGACCAGTAAAATGCTGATGGTCTTCATCTCCAAATCGAGGGACGTACGGATGGATTTCGTCAAGTACAACTTGCATACCTTCATTGGTGTTTTCATTTTCAAAAATCATACCCAGGAACATCTAAAGTGTTATAAGTTTAAATATGTTACATCAATGTAACAAATTGGACATTACAATTTTATACATACTTAGATGTATAATTTTATTATAATTATACAAAGACTGAGGGTATACATCCGCTTGTTTGAAGAATTGCAATTGTTGCTACCTACAGTAGTAAGAGTTTCACATGTTATGCAATCGCGTCTGACCACATAACACATGAAACGCTACCATGTTGCATCTTTTGCACACTGTGATTGGTCAATTTCATGTTCATTTCTTGGTCCTGTTTTAATACCACTGAGAAATTTTACTGATGAATAGAAGATGGACATCCTGTAATTTGTAATTAACTCAATGCAAACAATCAAGTGAGTTTGTGAGAATTTGAAAAGATATAACCCTCCTTGTAAACCCTCCTTGTCTATACATGTAGCATGCATGCAGATGCTTGTACATGTCCAGTGCTTACACTGTATCATTGCTCAGGTTGACATAAACTTTCAACTTCTAAACTTGCTATTGTGTTTGTAAGTGGTGTGCATCAAGCCCCATAAAAGTACGGGCTAGCTATTTTCTATTTTCCATTGTTTTTAATTTATTTGTTGACATAGTCCAATTGCCCCAATGAAATTTGTTAAATACCAGAGAAGTGTGGTCTACAGGTTTTTTACAAGACGATGGTATTACTTCCTTTGGCCAATTGGTCCATCAGTAAATGGTTTGCAAAATTTTGAGAAGGCTCTATTGGCACTATGATAAAATACAAACAGACTTACAGTATCAGTTGGCTTGGCCATTTCCCTCGAGTATATGTGCTTAATATACTGAATTACATGATCTTTTAGAAAACCCAGGCAATTGATGTTGTCCACAATAATTCTAGAGACTAAACTGGCATAGTTTTCTCTCTGTACAACATGTTCTGCGCTGTCTGGAATGAGCTTTCCATTATCCATCTCTAAAATGTTTTGCTTCGATCTTGGTTCAATGCTGAGATGATTTCCAGAAACTCGATTTTCAGTGCTCATATGGCCTACCCAATGTTTGTCAAAGAAAATCAACCTCAAGCTGTTCACTTGGAGTCACCTCTTCAGATCCATGGACGTTGATTATCATTTCAAATCTGCAACAATCGTGCATTTCCATTGTTCACCTTCTCCAAAATTTTTGCATTGTGGTTATGACCAAATTCATCCAATTTCTTATATACGAAGGTATGGGACACGACAAGTCGCAGAACCAGCAATCGACACAGAATTGCCTAAAAAAATATGTACCATACATCATAGAACTACTTCAAATTTTAACCCATTGTGTCTATAATACACCAATTACATCATTTTAATCAACCCTACGTTGCGTAAGGTACGTTATTGATATATACAGTATTAAACATGTATAATAATATATTCTTTATACCAACCATTAATCCTGAGTGTTGAATGAAAATGGTATTCAACAGTTGAAGGGACAGTCAAGTAAGGTGATCTGTTCTTTAGGCAGATGGATGAGGCCATACATACAGCTGGCATCCAGTATAGATTGTTCCTTTCCAGACTGCTTTTACGAATAGAAGCGGACATCAAAACACTCCTGAGTAGCGGGGTTCTTTCCTTTAATTCGTGGTCGAGTTTTGTCAACGAAAAGTTCACAATGTCTTCTTTGCTCGTTTTGCGCAAAATGCCGCCTCCTCCAACTTCCGGTGCGTTGTCCGGGGCAGGGCCGCTTTATCCTATGGGCAAAAGGGACAGCTGCCCCGGGCCCCGGGTGAGGCGGGGGCACCCAGCCCCATGAGAAAAAAAGTTTATTAGTTGCGAAACGACTCAAGGGATATTTGAATTTTGAGTTTTTAGTACCTGTACAATGTACATACCAGTGGCGTAGCTACACCCGGGCCTACCAGGGCACAGGCCCGGGTAAAACCTGCGTGTGCCCGGGTTAAATATTGCAGACAGATCATGAGACATTCGAGACAGCTCAACACGTCGTTTTCAGAAATCGAAAATGGAAACAGCTGGTGGGTTATTTGGCCGTGTTGGCGAATTTAACTCTGAGAGAGACTCTTAGTTCCTATGTGGATAGAATGGAGATGTTATATATATATATATATATATATAAATATTAACATGGAAATGGACGTCCACAAGTTTAATTATCATTCAACACTAATAGATCGAGACGTCAAGTACGTCTCCTATCACGTAGTCGATAAAATTCCACAAAAATTATATCTAGACGTCTATCTGTATTCAGTGGCGTATCCAATCCATGTTAATGACATCATCCATTATTCCACAAACTGACTACAAAGTTTGTCGCAATCTACCCAAAAATGATGTAAATATTTAATTTTCGTATTTTATATGGCGTTTTATAATGTTCAGAATTCTATGAAGTCTGCAGGAAATCGTATTTCAGAGACCACTAGATTTCAAAATTTTTCGGGAGGCATCCTAGCTGCCCCCCTTAGAAATGTCAGTGGGCCAACGCTTAGTGCCCGCCTAATTAGTCAAACCTGGCTACGCCACTGGTACATACTGAATATATTGTGACGAATAAAAAGTCTATTTCGATATATGCGCTGTGCAAACCTTCCTTCCCGACACACAAGATAGTGAAATTTGCTCTATTTCTCTCGAGAAAAGTCTGGGAACTACACTTGGAGTCGGACTCGGTGCTTCAGTCACATTGAGAGCTTTTAATATTTGGAGATGATAACATGTTGTTCTGCCGCCTTGGTAAAACTACCGAAGTTGTCTTGCTACAATCATTGCAGAAATTAGTTGGGACACTTGATAAAATATCTACTACACAAGTGAATGGGTGCTGAAATAGCATTCTAAACTCATTCCGTGATGTCCCCCATCCCCCTTTTCAATGTTGTTTCACACTTCACTTATTTTACCGTAATTTATTCCACTTGATCAGGTTTATTTGTGATAAAACCAACATTGTAAAAGGGGGAGGGGGAATATATGTCACATTTCAGGACAAGTGTCCCAACACTTTCTGCAAAGATTGTAGGTTTTAAACCTTTCCCAACATTTTTCCATATAGGGGCCCCATCAAATTTCTCTGCCCCGGGCGCCGTAATCTGTTAATGCGGCCCTGGTCCGGGGGTGGGGGGGGGGGGGTGTGGGGGTAATACTCCCACTGTGAGTACGTGGACTGTTGTTACTCACCGTCGCAACAAGTCTTTGCCGAGCAGTCAGGTTTCGTCTGCTGCTGGTTCCGACCTTGCCGCACCTTGGGTGCGTAAGCGCCCGGCGCCATCTATTGCGTCTTCGTTCCCCAGTGCCACGCGGTCCAAAATCGCCGCTGGTGAACCTACCTCTACTGAAGCCTCGTCTCCTGGCGTTGGCCGATCCGCTGTCGCATATACGCCGACGCTTTCGGCTTCAGGCAATCTTTTGTATTCGGATGCTGCCCGTTCTGGTATCCGTATTGCCAATCCACCATTGCCTCCATCATTTGATGCGGACGATGACATTTCCCAAGGGTCCTCGGGCGGTGGTTCCGAGGTGGACTGGGAGGACTTTAACTCTTGATTTATTTTTTCAATGGCTACCAAGATTTTAACACTAAATGTGCAGGGTTTGCATGCAGACCCTCATCGTGCGGTTTTTATCCAATGGCTAGCGTGCTTTCGGCCTGACATTGTTTGTGTCCAGGAGACCCATTCGACGCCGTGCGCTGAATTTGAACAATGGTTCGCCGGTTCGTCTTATAATGTCGTATCATCGCCGGGTTCCGGGCGTAGTTGTGGGGTGGGTATCCTCGTGCACCCGTCTTTTTCCATTGACCATACTTGGCGTGATGCTGATGGTCGCTATGTGTGTTCCGAGCTGTCCAAACAGAACTTTTCTTTTCCGATTCATTGTATATATGGCCCTAATAATAAAAAAGACGGTGATATGTTTTTTGAGTCCCTCTACCCCACCATTGATGCTATCCTGCCGAACTTGTTTTGTGGTGACTTCAATACTGTTGTGGATCCCGCCCTTCATCGTTTTGGGTGTAACCCGTCCTTGCCGTGGGCATATAATTGGTCTGCGTCATTGAGTAACCTGATGTCGGCCCCCTCCTCTTTTGACGTCTGGCGCTCTCGACATCCGACGGAGCATGCTGTGACTTGGCGACGTCCGAACGGTTCCAAAGGGTCTCGTCTGGATATGATTTGGATGACTGAGCGTTTGTTGAGTCTTGTCCGTTCTTGTTAAATCTTGCCCTTTTTGCATTCGGACCATTCTTACGTTTATTTGGAAATTAACTTTCCGTTTGGAATTCAGTATACTCGGTCTTACTGGAAGCTTAATAATTCGCTTCTTTCGGACTCCGCTCTCCAACCCACTATTAAAACGTTTTGGTGTGGGTGGCAGTTAGAACGTCCGGCCTTTCGTGATCTGTGCAATTGGTGGGAGGCGGGCAAGTATCACCTTCGCCCTATTCTCCAGAACTATTCGGCTGACAAAACTCGTTCTCGTAACACAACTTTTCGGCCGCTTCAGGCTCGCTTGAGTGCGCTCACCACTCTTCAGAACAATGGTGACACCACTGTTGCAGCGGATATTCTTTCTGTCAATTCGCAACTTCACGATTTTTTGTTACACCGGGCGCATGGCGCAAAAGTTCGCGCTCGCGTCGAGTGGGCTGACGATGGCGAGAATTCGTCTAAGTTTTTTCTAAACCTGGAGCGGAAACGTGCTCAGCAACGGCTTATTTCCGGGGTTTATCGTCCTGATGGTTCCTTCGCCTCCTCTACGCCTGACGTGGTCCGTACGTTTGCTGAATATTACCAGACCTTGTTCTCTAGCCAGCCCCTGGGCCCGATTTTTCAGAACAAATTTATTGATTCTTTGGATCGTCGTTTATCAGTTTCGGCTGCCGCTTTATGCGAAGGTTTACTTGAATTATCCGAGTGTGAGACTGTACTGAAGAATATGTCCTCTGGGAAGACCCCAGGAATTGATGGGTTGTCTGCCGAATTTTACCGCACTTTTTGGAGCGTTATTGGCGACGATTTTGTTGCTCTTGCTAACTCCTCGTACCATGCAGGTAAGCTGTGTCCCACTCAGCGCCAGGGGGTCATTTGCCTACTTTACAAGAAAGGTGACGTTTTCGAAGCCTCTAACTGGCCTCCTATATCGCTTTTATGTGTGGATTACAAACTTATCGTCGGGGCTTTAGCCCGCCGTTTGTTACTTGTTCTACATTCCGTCATTTCCCCGGACCAAACCTGTGGTATCTCTGGTCGGTTCATCGGAGAAAACATTGCCTTGCTGCATTCCTGCATCGAGTATGCCAATTTTAACAATCTTCCTGCTGCCTTAATATCCTTTGACCAAGCGAAGGCTTTTGACCGTGTGGAGTGTCCCTTCCTCAATTCCGTTTTGCTCAAAATGGGGTTTGGTCCATCCTTCATTCGTTGGGTCCAGTTACTCTACACTGATGTTCGTAGCGCGGTGCAGGTGAATGGTTTTTTATCTGCATTTTTCCCGGTCTCGCGGGGTGTCCGCCAAGGTTGCCAGTTATCTCCACTGCTGTATGTCCTGGTTGCCGAGACGCTAGCCTGTTCTGTTCGTGCTGATCAAACCGTCGTGTGATTTTTTCTCCCTTCCAGCAACGTCCAAGCCAAACTCTCAGCATGCTGATGATACTTCCGCTTTGGTATCTACTGACGATTCAGTATGCTGATGATACTTCCGCTTTGGTATCTACTGACTATTCTATCACCCGTTTATTTGAGAATATCGGAATATGAGCGTGCCAGTGGCGCCATGCTAAATTTGGGAAAGTGTAGGGGTCTCTGGCTCGGCTCTTGGCGTCACCATTTTGATGTTCCAGCCCCTATTTTTTGGTCCAGTTGGTCTATCCGGCTCCTCGGAGTGTATTTGGGAACAGGTCTGCCTGTCGATACTGTGTGGGGCCCGCTTCTTCTAAAAATTTATCTAACTTTGGCGGTATGGAGTTCACGCTCTCTTTCGTTTACTGGTAGGTCCGTGGTCATCAACTCGCTAATCCTTTCTCAGATTTGGCATCTTGCGTCGGTGTTACCGCTTCCCGACACTGTTTTAGCATCCGTGAATCGCGCCATCTGGACGTTTTTTTTGGAACAATAAACGCCCTTTGCTCTCCTACGCGACTGTCTACCAACCTCGATCCCGTGGTGGTTTTGGTGTGGTCAACATCGAGGTACAAGCCCTTCACGTGCTTTGGGTTCAGCGTTATCATCGCCCAGATCCTGGCAAGTGGTCTTTCTTTTTCCGTAACTGGTTACGGCGTGCCTTTTTGGAGGAGCCAATTTCTCGTGTTTTTGGGTCCTCCCTCGCTCCGGGCCCTCTTCGGATCCTTCCGGTTTTGTGTTTTGTGCGCGTGGCATGCTGTTGGTGGTCGTTTTGCTCATGGTGAGCTAGTCATTCCGGGTCTGTCTAGCGCTCCGCCTATTCCTCTCCTGGACCTTTCCACGAGTGTGTCATATCGCATTCTCCTAGAAGGTGCTTTCTCTGAGCCTCGCTGTGTTGAGAAGTTTCGTCATTTTGGTGCTGGGTCATGGCCATCTGTCTGGGCGTCCATCCATCTTGGCCGTTATATTCGAACTGTTCTTGACATTGCCTGGAAAATAGCTCATGGTGTTCTCTCAACGGCGGACCGTCTCTTTCGCTTCCGCATGGCTGTTTCGCCCCGTTGCTTGTGTTCCGGTACAGAGTCTCTAGAACATTTTTTTATCATTGCCCAGTCGCTGCTCATGCCCTGTTGTGGTACTCATCGCTACTACACCGATACCGCCCTGACTCACCTCGCGTCTTGCTGCGGGATGTTATTCTTGGTTTTCCAGATCCTTCTTCATGTCCTCAAACATCGTTTGTGGCTTCACCGGAATAATGTTCGTTTTGACTTCCTTCCTATTAATCTCGACGATGTTCTCCGCAAGGCCCGTTCTACGTTCCGGTCAACGGTCCCACGGTCCAACGCCGTCATTGTCCCGCATCGGACTTCCATGCCTCCTGGTTGGCGTTTCGCTTTTTTGGCTGTGTCCTTACATGGCACTCTTCATTTCTTGGAAGCCATATCTGACTAATTTGGGTTTGGGTGGGCTTTGAGCCCCCCTCGGTCTGGTTTGGTGGGTGGGCCTTGGCCTTCCCACCTTTTCTGGTTGTCGTTCATTTTGTCATCCCTTTTCTTCTTTCTTTTCTCCATCCAATTTTTTTATCTTAGCCATTCCATCGGCTCTCTGCGGTCGATGCACTTTCGCTCTTTTAACCATCCACATGTGTTGTTCATGGCATACGGAGAAAGGTTCACTACCTTTATGTGCGATCGATGCGACTTGATGTAACCTCCGCAGGGTTTCTCTCTAGCACGCGGTGTCAGTCCCCATTACACTTTTCGGTGACGTAGCCGGGAGAGTTTCATAAAAACAAGATCAAGTGTAGTATCTGTTCCTATCAGCTTAATATCTGGTATGCCAGGCAAAGCCTGGCTCATATATTAAACTGATTTTTGGGCTTCGGCCATGGGATCGAAGCTTGCTTCGCCCTGCCCACGGGTTGTCTCGGTATTGCACCACCTCCGAGTACGGCCCTCCTCCCTTATAGGAAAAACATCGTCATCACAAATAAAAAGAAAACCGAACCAGCTCATTCTAACCCGTACCTGATTGTTTCTGTTTTACAGATGAAAAGAAAGTCGCTCCAGCAGTGACCGAAACTCCCACGTACCACGCACACGCAAATTCTTCCCCACCGCGAGGCACGCCGAGGTAAGCACGCAACTTTCGTTACTTTTTTCATTCGGTCGCTAGCGAATTAGCCTACACTAGTGGTATGTACTTCATGTACCCCTTATCATTGTGTATCAAGGTATGACGTCATAAGCATTGCAGTGTGCACCATATAAGCGGTGTAGTTGTAGTAGTTGATATAGGTGTTACTGGTGCTATAAGCGGTCTAGGCGTTATAGATGTTATTGACGTTATAGGTGTTATTAGCGTTATACATGTTATTGGCGTTATAGGCGTTATTAGCGTTATACATGTTATTGGCGTTATAGGTGTTATTTGCGTTATAGGTGTTGTTAGCGTTATACATGTTATTGGCGTTATACATGTTATTGGCGTTATACATGTTATTGGCGTTATACATGTTATTGGCGTTATACATGTTATTGGCGTTGTAGGTGTTATTGGCGTTGTAGGTGTTATTGGCGTTATAGGTGTTATTGGCGTTATAGGTGTTATTGGCGTTGTAGGTGTTATTGGCGTTATAGGTGTTATTTGCGTTATAGGTGTTATTTGCGTTATAGGTGTTATTTGCGTTATAGGTGTTATTTGCGTTATATGTGTTATTGGCGTTGTAGGTGTTACTGGTGTTATAGGTGTTATTTGAGTTATAGGTGTTATTGACGTTATACATGTTATTGGCGTTATAGGTGTTATTGGCGTTATAGGTGTTATTGGCGTTGTAGGTGTTATTGGCGTTATAGGTGTTATTTGCGTTATAGGTGTTATTTGCGTTATATGTGTTATTGGCGTTGTAGGTGTTACTGGCGTTATAGGTGTTATTTGAGTTATAGGTGTTATTGACGTTATACATGTTATTGGCGTTATAGGTGTTATTGGCGTTATACATGTTATTGGCGTTATACATGTTATTGGCGTTATAGGTGTTATTGGCGTTATAGGTGTTATTTGCGTTATAGGTGTTATTTGCGTTATATGTGTTATTGGCGTTGTAGGTGTTACTGGCGTTATAGGTGTTATTTGAGTTATAGGTGTTATTGACGTTATACATGTTATTGGCGTTATATGTGTTATTGGCGTTATACATGTTATTGGCGTTGTAGGTGTTATTGGCGTTATAGGTGTTATTGGCGTCATACATGTTATTGGCGTTATAGGTGTTATTAGCGTTATACATGTTATTGGCGTTATAGGTGTTATTTGCGTTATAGGTGTTGTTAGCGTTATACATGTTATTGGCGTTATAGGTGTTATTTGCGTTATAGGTGTTATTGGTGTTATAGGTGTTATTGGATAAAGGGATAAAGGACTGGGTGGCTAATCATCCTTACTTGCAGCCAGCGGCTGAATTGCGAAGGACGCAGATCAACGTGGCCGTGTCGAGGCATATCAAAGGCGCTCCAAGCAGCCGCCAACGACACAGTTCAGACCACGGATCACAGCTAAGATGTTAGGTGTTGATTTTACGGAGGGAGGAAAACCGGAGAACCCGGCGAAAAACCCTCGAAGCACAGGAGAGATCAACTACAACTCTACTCACATGAGTCCAAGCCCGACAACGGGGTCATTCCCAAGCGGTCACCCATCCAAGTACTAACCCCGTCTAACCGGACTTAACTTTTTGGTGAGAGGCAGCGCGCTAACAGCACACGCGTTAGACATGTTATTGACGTTATAGGTGTTATTGGCGTTATACATGTCATTGGCGTTATAGGTGTTATTGACGTTGTAGGTGTTCTTTGCGTTATAGGTGTTATTGGCGTTATAGGTGTTCTTTGCGTTATAGGTGTTATTGGCGTTATAGGTGTTATTGGCGTTATAGGTGTTATTGGCGTTATATATGTTATTGGCGTTATAGGTGTTATTTGCGTTATAGGTGTTATTGGCGTTATTGGCGTTATAGGTGTTATTGGCGTTACAGGTGTTATTTGCGTTATAGGTGTTATTGGCGTTATACATGTTATTGGCGTTATACATGTTATTGACGTTATAGGTGTTATTGGCGTTTTTGGTTTTATTGGCGTTTTAGTTTTTTTGGGCGTTTTTGGTGTTATTGGCGTTTTAGGTGTTATTGACGTTATAGGTGTTATTGGCGTTATACATGTTATTGGCGTTATACATGTTATTGGCGTTTTTGGTTTTATTGGCGTTTAGGGCTTTTTGGTGTTATTGGCGTTTTTGGTGTTTAATTGGTGTTATAGACGTATAGTGATTTTAATACTTCGTGTAGTTGTTGTCTTCTATTCTTTTTTAGTTAAACGTTTTTAATTTGGTGGGATTACGTTTTTAGTCGAATGATGAACCACTACTTTATGGATGGTGGTCATGCATAATTTTGTTTGGTTGATACTTTAATTTTTCCCTTTTCCACTCCAATGTGACTCCTATCTTTTGCGTTGGTGAAAGGGTTGCGTTTTATTCTTATCTTTCCGTTACGTTGACTCTTATTTTTCTGTTGCTTATCTTTCAATATGCATTTTTTTTATCGAGAGAGATTGCTAGATAGTTTTTTATTTGCACAGTTTGCGGTGCCCAGCTCCCTTGATATAAATCTGATGGTCCGACTCAATTGAGTCGAATCAGTTAGCGGATTGCAAAAGTGATACTGAAGTGAACCGAGCTGAAACTGAAAAGAACCAAGCCAGACCAAGGTCTTCGAAGAGAGAAGTGAGCAGACTGCAAGACTCACTTTCGAAAAATGAAGAAGTGTCAGGCAGCCGCAAAACTGCCAAAAGAATGCGTAAATTCTAAACTGCAGACCAAGGTCTTCGAAGAGAGAAGTGAGCAGACTACAAGACTCACTTTGGAAAAATGACAAAGGTGCCAGGCAGCTGCAAAAGATGCATAAATTCTAAACTGCTCTGCATGTGAAACATTCTTCTTATAACTTGTTGATATTTTCAGTTACATTTTTCACTTTGTCTTTGAATATTTTACTTATAATTATATTTTCTTCAGTACACGGTGGTGCGAACATATAAATTTCATCTCTGAGAGGTGAAAACAATATTTTACAAATGAGTGTAGCGAAATAAGCGAATGAGTAAAATATTGTTTTCGCCACTAGGAGATAACATTTATATCTTCACGCCACCGTTTAAGATCCTCTATTTAACAACAAAATTACACTGAGCATGCAAACGCGCGATCTCAGAAAAACGTGACATCTCGTTCTTTATTTCATTTCATTGGAGATTTAGACAAAGCTGGCATGCAATATCAGTAAGATAGCAATTACTGTAAGTAAGGGTTAATTAAATGGCTACGAGTGTGATATGGGATTTAACATTCCGAGTCACGCTTAATAAAACAGCCACGAGTTAAGCTTCACGAGCAATGTTAAATCACATATCACATGAGTAGCCATTGATTAACGATCTTATCTCATGACTCACCCACAATGAAACTGAGTGGATTTTTATTGAGAAAGAATTGTTGAAAGTTAGAAATTTAAATTTACTGCAATAGAATTAAATTTAAAGAACATTGAGAGTTAGAAATGAAAATACTCATTAGTATACGATAAGCAGTCAAAACAGTGAGATAACTAGTAAATAATTGAATAAAGGATTTAATCCTTCTGTTGGAACAATGAATTGTGGGGGTGACATCACCTTTATTCTCGTTTATCTAAGAAATAGTTAAAGTAGGTCGGTCTGGTTTTGGAACCGTCCTTATCGTCCTGACTAATTCTCAGTCAAATGTGTTCATTTCATTACTCATTAGTCAAATGCGTCCAGTTAGTACAAATGGCAATTGACTTGTTTATTTGAAGAATGAAGTCGACTAGTGTCGTTGATATTCTTCTTTATACTGTTAATTATATCTGTACGAATTACAGTTACAGAATTTACTCAATAAATTAAACTATCTGATAAAAAACATTGCATAACTTGATGTCCATTAAAAGTATTTCTGTTAATACCTTACTGTTTTTACCACACATACAGCTTGCATGGTGTGCATCTTACGTCATTGCCAACATGGATGAACTTAACAAAGGTTTTCCTTTATATTTGCATTCAATTGTGACTTTATCCAACAAGGGCCAAAATATCTTATAACATAGATCTAATATAACAACGTTTTTCATTGCCAGTCGTGCGTGCTCCATAACTCGATGGTCGCACGCCAAAAAAGCGCAGGAAAGAATTTCAAAACGAAATTAATATTTAAATGTAGAAAATACAGACCAATTTAATTCTATTGACTAATGGAGAATAACAACAGAGAAGACTTGCGGCCCACTAAAATTGCGGGATGTTTGGAAAAAATGAACAAGGTAACAACACATTTTGCTATATTTCTCTTGCATGGTTTTGACAAAGATATCGCCAATAATAACTACACCTAACACGGCAATAACGCAAATAGCACCTACAACGCCAATATCACCTAAAACGCCAATATAACACCCAGAACGTCAATAACACCTATAACGCCAATAACACCTAAAACGCCAATAACACCTAAAACGCCAATAACACCTATAACGCCAATAACAGCTAAAACGCCAATAATACCTATAACACCAACAACACCTATAACCCTAATAACGCCAATAACGTGTATAACGCTAATAACACCTATAACGTCAATAACATGTATAACGCCAATAACACCTATAAAGCAAATAACATGTATAACGCTAATAACACCTATAACGTCAATAACATGTATAACGCAAATAACACCTATAACGCCAATAACATGTATAACGCAAATAACACCTATAACGCCAATATTGTAAATAGTTGGGTAGAATGTAGATATTAGTACTTGTAATTTATTCTTGACACCTTTTATATCGAATGATCTTGTCTATACGCTATCGGATTTTTAATGTAATTTTAACGTAATTTTAATGTAATTTTCACAATTGTAAAACTTAACGTAATTCAGCCAACCTTATCTTAGGAACCTCGATAACAACAAAGCCCATGGAGAAGACCAAATTTCAGCACGTCTACTGAAAGAAACAGAAATTCAGATTACTCCATCGCTCTGCACTCTGTTCAACAAGTCCTTACAAACTGGAATACTACCACGTGATTAGAAACTTGCTAATGTTGTTCCCATACACAAGAAAGGAAATAAAGAACATGCAGAAAACTATCGGCCGATTTCCCTTCTTTCTCTTATTTCCAAACTACTGGAACGTTTAGTATTTGACATCATTAAAAATCATGTTTTCAACCAAATTAACCCTTCTCAACATGGCTTTATCACCGGTAAATCTTGTGTCACCCAACTTATTGAGGTTCTAGATAACATAGGCAGTCAGTTAGATCTTGGGAAACAGATTGATGTGATTTACCTCGATATGTCAAAGGCGTTTGACAAGGTTAGTCATCGGCGCCTTCTACTTCGTCTTCGCGACTTTGGTTTCGGAGGTAGCATTCTGACGTGGTTCGGCTCTTACTTAAAAGATCGTCGTCAACAAACTACCGTACTTGGTGCAACATCTACACCGCTACCTGTGACTTCTGGGGTAACTCAAGGTTCCATTCTTGGACCGTTACTTTTTTTATTATACACCAATAATATATCTAACTGTCGTAAACTCTAACCTTGCAGCATTCGCCGATGACACCAAGATCTTCAAAGAAATCAACTTAGAAGCAGATGCAGCATCCCTGCAAAATGACCTCTCCAACTTCGAAATCTCTTCTTCCAAAGCCGGTCTCCATCTAAACATATCTAAATGCAAAACCATTCATATAACTAGAAAAATTACCAGAATTGAGTATCCATACCAATTAAAAGATACCATGTTGGAGAATACAGATTGTGAACGTGACCTGGGAGTATGGACGACAGGAAACCTGACTTGGTCTAAGCAAGTGGCACAACAAACCAGCACAGCCAACAAACTGCTGGGGTATATGAGAAGATCTACCAAGAACATTAAGTCCTTTCCAATACGACGAAAACTTTACCTTTCTCTAGTCCGTTCACAGCTGGGTTATGCATCTCAAGTATGGGCTCCGCAGTCAGTCGAATTAATATCTAGAATTGAACGTGTTCAACGACGGGCTTTGAAATTCATTCTGGATCAACCCTTCCTTTGTGACATTAAATACGAAGAACGACTACTTACGACTAAACTCCTTCCTTTAACGTACTGGCATGAATACCTAGACATTGTATTTTTCTACAAAACTAACCACGGCATCAACATCCTCAACAAGACCACCCTACCACTCCTCAACATCACAAACAAACAAGATCATCCAACCCTGACTGCGACAAATATCAAACCAAAAAATGTAATACTTCGACATACCAAAAATCATAAACAGTTCGGACAACAAGAACATGGAACATACTACCAAAAACGATTACAACAAAAAACATCACACTCTCAAACTTCAAGAAGTTACTATTTAACTACTATATTAACGCACTTAACAACACATATGACGTAGGCGACCCACGAACATGGAAAAGCATATGTTTAAAATGCAACACAGCTCGAAGCCTTATGAACCCACCATCGTGTTGCTTTTAGTAGATATCGTAGTAAATTTAACGTATTTAATATATGTTGTATATCGTTATGTATTTTTAAAGTAACAGTTAAATCGAACTTGTTTTGGGGCCGCAGTAATTGGCACTAGCTGTTGCGGTTACCCAGCCTATTGTCTTAATGTCTGTATTTATGTTTGTAATGTGTATGGCAAAGTTATTAAAATTAAAACTAAGTTCAATAATCTACCTACCTACCTACCTACCTACCTACCTAACTACCTACCTACCTACCTACCTACCTACCTACCTACCTACATAACTAACTACCTACCTACCTACCTACCTACCTACCTACCTACCTACCTACCTACCTACCTACCTACCATATCTATCTATCTATCTATAACGCCAATAACACCTACAACGCCAATAACACCTACAACGCAAATAACACCTACAACGCCAATAACACCTATAACGCTAATAACACCTATAACGTCAACAACATGTATAACGCCAATAACATGTATAACGCCAATAACACATATAACGCCGATAACACATATAACGTCAAAAACATCTATAACGCCAACAACATGTCTAACGCCAATAACGCCTATAACGCCAATAACATGTATAACGCTAATAACACATATAACGCCGATAACACATATAACGTCAAAAACATCTATAACGCCAACAACATGTCTAACGCCAATAACGCCAATAACATGTATAACGCTAATAACACCTATAACGTCAATAACATCTATAACGCCTAGACCGCTTATAGCACCAGTAACACCTATATCAACTACTACAACTCCACCGCTTATATGGTGCACTGCAATGCTTATGACGTCATATCTTGATACACAATGATCAGGGGTACATGAAGAACCAACCACAAGTCCCCCCACTACGACATGCCGCTGACACATAGTACCCAAACATAGTATCTTCGCAAAATAAAAAGGCATACTTACCTGACGCGAGAGGTACTTTGATCAGCAAGGAAGTCCTCACAGGATGAGGCCCTCTCATTGCACTTCGACTGGGTTGACTCCTGGGATTACCCCAAATGTGGGTAACTCGAGCGTATAATTTCTGGTAGTGGGGACCTGCGTTCGCGCTCGTCCCCTTACAACAAGTAAAGCGAAATCAAAACATCGCCCGAACGAGCACACCACTTCGTCCAACATTCGATTTTACCGTTCTTCTGTTCGTCGTCGACCTCTCGTGCCACAACGCCGACCAACTCCTAGCTATAACAACGATATTTTTACCACTCCCAACGTCTACGACCATACCACCGGGAAAGCACCAGTTCTCATCCGATCACCGAAGTTGAGCCCCGTCGGGGGGGGTTAGTACTTGGATGGGTGACCGCCTGGGAATACCCCGTGTCGTAGACACCTTTTTCAAGTTTCTTGTTCTCCTTCTTCGCTCGGGCTCACGCGTTTCGGCAGAGTCTACTGACCCAAGCCCAACCAATCGATTTTTTTCTTTATCGCTCCTCGGCCTATTGGCTTCTTAGTCGAATAGTCTGAATTGGTCTTAGCGATCGCTGTGACTGTGGTGAATCTATGCTAGAAAGTTTACTTTCTTAACACTGCTACACAGTTCTACGAGTTGTACAACGCCGTTTCTTCGTAGCACACGACCGTGCTCTTCGTGCTTCCATTTGGTGGCTGGTTCCATTTTGTGGTTGTTTCTCGTCTGACGCGCTGTTTGGTGTCTCGTGGTCTGGTGGTGGATTCTGGCACCATGTTTGGTGCTCTTTTGTTGTTCCACGCCGACCTGGGAAGTGGGAAGAGCTGGGAAGTCTGGTCCAGGATTCGTGCCTCCCCTGGTGGGGTTTGGCGGTAGTTGCCTGGATTTCCTGCTGGTTTTCTTCTTGGCTGAGCATTCGAAGCTAGCCGTGTCTGGTGATTTTACGGTCCGTGAGTCACCTTTTTTCTCTTTATGTGTGTTGATAGTCTAGCGCTGGTCTAGGTGTCATTTGCTAGCTTCGTGTAATGTCTGTTCCGTTCGCTAATCGAACGGTGTATGCTATTCTTCCGGCGGAGGCCCTTGCGGGTGGCCCTGCCCCTACCGACAAGGAAGTAAAACTCCATTTAGGCAAACAAGTTGGTCTTGATCGTCTCAATGTTTACTTCGAGTGCGTTCAGATCCTTGCCCGTAATCGTTGGCGTATTTGTTTTACCTCGTCCATCATGTTACAGGATGTCTGTATCATTGGGATTTCCTTTCGGGGATTTCCGGTGCAAACTACGCCCATTTCTACCCGTACCTGGGTCAGTGTGCAGAGGCTGGCCTACGGCATTCCCTTGGATGAAGTCCACCGCGCTCTGTCTTGCTATGGGCCGATCCACCATTCGAAGCGTGAGATCACCCATAAGGTTTATACCGGCACCATTTCGGTGCTCATGGAGGTCCGGGTTGCTATCCCTTCTAAGGTGGTCATTAAAGGCCATTCTTGCCGGATTTGGTACCGTGGCCAGACCACCACCTGCTTCCGTTGTGGCCAGTCTGGTCACTAAAATGCTGATTGCCCTTCACGGGTTCCCCCTAGTGAGGCCTCCCTCGAGCAGCCTGACCATTCAGGCAACCCCCCAGTTGCTGATCAACGGCGGTCAACCACTTTCTCTTCTGTGGTGGCTGGGTCTCGGCCATCCCGACAAAGTGTTCCCCCAGCTGGCGATGCTCCGTTGTGTGATGGGCTCAATACCTCTTTGGCAGTTGACACTCCTGTTGGTGGGTCCTCTGCGAGCTCTTTTTCCCCCGTCTCCTGTGGCAGCGACCAGTGCCCAACCCCTTGGGGTCGGCCCTACATCTGGTAGTGCTGCTTCGGGCTCCTCCATTCCACCTGCTGCCGCTGTTCGTGACCAACTTTTGGGGGTTGTCCCTCCGACCGTTGGTTCCGCTGTGGGTTCAGGTGACCAGCCAAATGTTGTTCCGACATTGGATACGCCCTCCGCATTTGGTTCCCCGGCTAGTCACCTCCAGTCGGGCTCTATTAGTTCTCCTTCAGTTGAAGGGTCCCAAGGCCTTCCCCATGGGGTTGCTTCCTCGGGCGATGGTCTTTTTTGGGGGGTGAATCCCTTAACTGCGCATAGCGAGGGCGAGCTGTCAGATCTCGATCTTGGGTCGCCATCTGGTCTGTCTTCCATGGTTGTGACTGACGCTCCTGGGCGTAAACGTCGTCACCGATCCCCGAGTGACGAGGATCCCCTTTCTGATCCAAGTTCGCGCAAGAAAGCCCCTAGTGCGGCTGATCTTGTTGCTTCGGTACCTGCAGAGGATCTTCCTCTCCCCCCGGATGACTTCAATGAGGATTCGTCCGGCGATATGGTGCCCCTTGGGCAGGGGGCTCCAGAGACCGCAGAGGATCTTTCCCTTCCTCTGAATATCGTTGTTGATAATTTGAATGTCGATACGTGCCATGATATGGCGCCTCTTGGGCAAGGGGCTCCAGAGACCTCGGCCCTTTCCGGTGCTGAGTCGGTTCCTCCCTCCGTTGGTGACAGTGCCTGTCGTACCTCCGGAAATTTTACTTTAGTTACCCGGCGGCACAAAAATCGTAGTGCGGCCAAGGTTTCAGATAGTGACAGCAGATCCCGATCCCAGAGTGTGGATCGGCCTGTTCGCGGAGCGCCTCGCGCCGGTAGGGCGGCCCTTAAGTCTTCTGTGCCGCTTTCATGCGTTGTACGTCGTTCTACCCGTCCCGCGCTACCTCCGGCTCCGGTTATCCAAAGCAATTATTTCGCAGAGCTGGGTGATTTGCTTCCCGTGGCAGCTGATTCGGGCAATTTGCGTTCTCGAGACCCATCGCCGGTGCAATTTTCCCTTTCGTAAACGGTGTTTGCCATCCCAGACGGTCTTTGCCATCCCTGACCAAATTGCATCTTGGGAGTTCACGAGTTCTCACGCGCGCTTGCATGCATGCGTGAAAAATGTAAAATGGCGTCAAGCATAAACCTGGAGGGCTTTGACGATTTACTAGAGAGTGCGTTAAAGAAAGTCGATAACCGTTTCCATCGTCAGAAACTGACACAAGAAGAGAAGCAGAAGTTTGAGGTCGTTGTTTTGGAAAAGCTTCCCGAAGATTACCATTATGAAGTCAGTGAATGTTATGGCACTGAATCGCAGTTTAAGTTGAAGGTAACGACAGATAATTTTTTGTCGAATAACTTAGAAGGATGGCTTGCCGAATTTCAAGCTCTTAACAGTGTTACTCTCAAAGTTAAAGTAAAGAAGAAAGAAACGAAAGGTTATTCGACCCAGCATTACTACAGATGCCAACACGACACCAGACGCTGGAGCCCAAGTAAGGACCCCCAGAGAAAACTGAAATGGAATCCAGCTGCCAGGGTAAAGAATACCAACTGTCCATTTCAAATGGTAGTAAAGATAGATCAACAAAATAACTGTGTTATTGATATTGACTGGGAGCACAACCATTCAGTATGTACTCTGGAGTCATCAAATTTTAAGGAATTGACCATTGAAAGCATTGAAGAAATTAAGAAGCTGTATGAGACTGGTGAAACACCGTCTACTGCACGCCAGATATTCCTCAAGAACTTCAGGTCAAACTGTTCGAACGACCTGGATTTTCATGTGAAGTAGGCAGATCGCTCCATGGTACCAAGAAGAAGGGATTTTTGTTACATTTATCACCAGTATGGTAAGGAGAGATTTGGTGGAAAGAATGGTGAAATGCTAGAGAAACTATCTGCCAAGTTAGATGAATTCGAAGAAGCTAATCCTGATGCCTCAGTGGACTACCAACTATATGGTGGTGATAACACTCCTTTGGTCATAGCAGTAGTGACGCCGTTGATGAAACGCATACATAAGTACGTTCCACAAAGTGGAGAACTCTTCTTTGTGGATTCAACCTCAAATACTGAGGAGCACAACCTCAAGGTTTTCCTTCTTTGCACTGCTAATGTTGCAGCTGCACTTCCTTGTGGCTTACTTATAACCAATGAGGAGAAAGAAAGCACATTGAAACAAGGTATGTATATACATACAGACACAAACCCCACAATTTATTTTAGGAGCTATTTTACTGTCAAGTATTTTTGTTAAGTCAGAAATAAAGCTTTTTAGTTGCTATAATATACATAATTCTTACTAACCGAGTTTGAGGGCTGTACGGGAAGTTGGGGACAAGTTTGTTTGCCTTGACAAGTTTGTTTCCCTTTAATAAATTAATAATTTAATTATTTAATAAATTTCCCTTTAAAAGATTAATAAATGGCTAGGAAAACAAAGGGTCGTACAGTAACTTACTGCATGGTTTGAGAAAACATGGGAAGATATGTTGATTATATGGTTTTTGCAAAATTGCGAACGGTTTTCAAAATTTTCTAACCTTAGTGATGATCCTACAGTCAAAAAACCTCACCCAAAATATTAGCAATTTGTAATACTATGTGATAAGATATTTATTTGATCAAGGTATCACAATAATCATCTACTTAATCAAATATTGGTAGATATGATATTATGTACATGATACATGTATTTTATCTGATCAAGTACTGATAGAAAACAAACTTTTTCTTGTATATAATTATTGTATGCTCATTTAAATTTTCCCTTTCAAGGTTTTTCCATGTTAAAGCAATGCCTACCAAAAATGCATTTCATGGTAATGGTCCTGAACGTGGTCCTGCTGTTATTCTGACCGACAACTGTCAGGAAGAAAGAAGTGCTTTGAAGTCAGTTTGGTCATCCGCAAACATACTTTTGTGCACTTTTCACATTCTCCAGCAAGTATGGCGATGGCTTTTAGACAAAAGTCACAGTATCTGTCAAACAGACAGACCTGCTATTATGAGCCTTTTCAAAAGAGCTGTTTTGGCAGATACAGAAGATTTGTTTGAGGAGTATTACAGTGATCTCATTGACGAGATAGAACCGCATGAGAATGCTTCTCTGTACTTTGAGGAACTATATTCTGACAGAGAGGCATTTGCACATTGTTATCGTTCCAGTCTTCGTATACGAGGCAACCACACCAACAATTTCGTTGAAGCCCAATTTCTCGTTCTTAAAGATATCATTCTTAAAAGGACAAAAGAGTATAATGTTGTGGCCCTTCTTGAGCGACTCCTGGTAGATTTGGAAGACCACTACAAGGAGAAACTATTGTCAATTGCTGATGGTAGTTTTGATGGTCATTTTAGAAGGCGATTTAGAGGTAAGGGCAAGACAAAGAAAGATGGTGGCCAAGGTTTCATTATTCCCAATGAAAAAGAGCAACTAAGATTTGCAGAAACCGTAAAGAAATACCCAAATGATGTTTTCGAAGTTGAAAGTCTTTCAAAAGAAAATGTGAGGTATGTACAGTTTAATGAGCAATTCATGTGATATTGATTGATTTAAGGTGGCTCCATACAGTTTCTAGAAAAATGGAAAATACAAGTTTGAGAGTCCAAAACACGTGCATAAACAATTCGGAAAAACAATAAACTAAATGTTATGTATAATTAAACATTCTGACAATCAAAAAATGTTACCAAATAAATAGCAACTGTTGTTGCTATGGCAACAATGATGTTTCAAAATTTCCAATTACCCTTCAAACTAATTTAATTCGAAAAAAACTTTGGTGACCCCCAATTTTTTTTTCATTAAAACTTTTCTTGAAGTATGAGTAATCAATAAGACGATTTTTAAAAAATTCTGTAAAACGAATAATTTTTTTTTCCGGAAAAATCATGTTTGTTAATTTTAAAAAAATTCGTTCTACATAATTTTTTTAAATCGGCTTATTGATTACTCATATTTCAAGGAAAGTTTAACATTTAGTTTTATTCTTTTTCCGAATTGTTTATGCACGTGTTTTGGACTCTCAAACTTGTATTTTCCATTTTTCAAGAAACTGTATGGAGCCACCTTCAGGTGGCTCCCTATGGTTTTATTATGGCATGCAAGCTGGTTGCTATTTTGGTAGGAAATTTACTGAATATAATATTATACAGAGCTTTATGTTTTATTTTTGTTAAACATGAAACGAGTGCACAAGTAGAGGCTGAGTATCTCAGTCATTTAAAATTCAGTACACAGCATGAATCTTATTCCTTGGCAGTTCATATATAGCAAACTAATTTGCAATTCATGTTATGAATAACTATGAATGAAATCTAGCTTATATACAGTCCATTCTCTCTTAATTTCTCCATGAAGCTTGCTTTATAACTATTTTAACTTAAGGAATACATTTTACCGAAGTTCTTAATTTCTAAATCAATCTTAGTGAAGAAAACAAAGCTGGGTCATATTTCGATTCCTGTTTGCCGGTTGATTAACTCACCTCGTTAGTCAAACACTCAACTCTTAGAATAAATTTCATGGGGGTGCTTCCCTTTTATGCAATCGCTATGTGTTTAAATATCACTTGTGCTTCATTGAAATTATTGTAACACTGCCAAGGGTAAAAGTAATGTTTGACAAAAGCTTATGTGCAAAAGAAATGGAAAACATTTTTACCATGTTCCCATATGTTATAGAACACGAGTGAAAGTTTGGGAGAACTCAAAATAGCGTGGAAACACTCGCCCTGTGGGCTCGTGTTCCCACTACTGTATGTAAACACGGAAAATGTTTTCTATTTCTTAAACCAAAATTTCTCAAAGATTAATATAGTGGTATCTTACTTTAATCCTTAGATATAGTGTGGATATGTCACTTGGAGTGTGCAGCTGTCACAGAGGGAAGGATGGTGCACCTTGCAAACACCAGTACCTCATTTGGGCTGCAAATATTGCCACTTGTATCAACTTTGTGCCAATTTCTAACCCAGATGAAAGGCAGAAGTTAGCAGCTATTGCATTGGGAAACACATTGCCACTGTCGTACTATACCTCTTTACGTGGACAGAGCAATGACACTGATACCCATGATGCAGTAGATGGTGTAGATCCACAACAGGCTGCAGACCATGCTGATGGAATTCCAGTGACCACCTGTGCCTCTCAATTAAATTTGACCACAGATACCCCTGACGCAGTCGATAGTGAAGACCAAGCGAAGCTGGTGAATAATGCAGTTTATTCAGTCCAGAATGCCTGCAGTGTTCTTACAGGAATGCTACAAAGCTGCCAAGATTCGAAACTTTCTGAAGCTGCCTTGAAATTCTCAGAAAGATTAACCAAGTTAGCTGGTTCAAGTTTAACAAAAGGAAAACTGGCCTCAGCACTTTTTGATTTTGGACAAAGTGAGTTGACAAAAGGCAAGAATGGCAAGAAAATTAAAGTACAGCCAAACAGGAAACGCAAGTCAGGAAATTGCAGTCGCCAAGCAGTTGGCAAGGGACGACCTGCGACAGTTGCACTCGAGGTACCCAAGAAAAAAGCAAAGCAAAGCCATGACTTGGCATGCAGTGTTCGTGAAAACCGAAATTGTTCGAAGAAGTCTGGCTCTCATGTGATGCAGTCGAAAACAAGGCATGTATCAAAATAAATAAGAATGAGAACAATCCAGAGGACTGTTGAACCGAGGTGTATTATGTATCACTCAAAATGTGTTATTCAAAATCCTGTGGGATTTTTATTTTGTTGTGGTCTATCATTGTTTACTTGTATTTCAGAATTGTTATCAACAAAACATTAGACACAAACTTATTCACTATTTGTTATTATGGTATAAATACTAACAGTAGTTTACAATATACTGAGAAAGCACAACCATGCATGCCCTGTTACAAACATTTAACTGTAGTCATGTTGGGGGGAAATGGTTATTTAAAACATGAGCAGCAGTGTTTTGTCAGATTTAAAATACAAGGGAGTAGCACAAGTGTAATTTTGAAAATCAACATTGTCTAAGCTGAGAAAAGCAGAGCTGAATTGCTAATGAGTTTGATTAAACATGAATTATTAATTAGTTTTTGAAGTGATGGTTAAATTTGAGTGTTGATTATTTGAAATACACAACCATTGTACCCATTAAAAAATGCAACAACAAGGCCTTTCAATGGGAATCAAACCCTGGGCTACAAAGGCTGAGGAAAGTACATACCGGTACATGCTTTCCCCTCAAGAAAGTACATTGGTTTCATTGCTGTTTGGCTAATCTGACCTGCCCTCAGTTTAGGTCATGCATGATTGTACTTTCCCAGTCAGTACCGTGAACAGAACATTTGCATGATGTATTGTCACTTATTTAACTACAACTTCCAGAATTATCTGCTGGTATCTGGCAAAACCTTCTCGTAGTTGTAGTTAAATAAGTGAAAATACATCCTGCAAGTGGTTCATTGAGACATGTTCATTACTTGTAGATGCATATCAGTAAAATGTCAACTTGCACACCAGGCAGGCAGTAACTATAACAGTAGCTCACTACTTGTATTTATTTAACACAACACTGCCTTAAAGAAATCAGATTGAATTGTCTTTATTTAAAGTATGGGTGTTGCTTCCTAATATGGCGATCCAAATTGGTTTTTGTACTAATTGGAATTCCACAGACATTACAAGAAAGTTTCTCCCCAGTGTGAATAACTAGATGTCTAGTAAGGTTGCGCTTGCTGGCAAAAGCTTTTCCACACTCCTCACATTTGAAGGTTTTCATATGAACTTTATCCATGTGGGTTTTTAACAATGATGTGTGGCTAAATACTTGATCACACTCACTGCAATTGATAATAATACAACCTTTGCTGTGGTAGCGAAAATATTTCTCACGATTAAAATATTGCAGGCACTTCATACACTGCTTTTTTGTGTCTGATAGCCCAGTGTCGAGATCCTCTCTTCTTCTTTGGGCTTCATTTCTCCATTCCTAAAGAAAACATACATGTAGTTCAATTAGTGGTTGGGTATTGTTCATTTAAAGGCAAGTACTTTGATAGAATTTTAATGTAATACAAAACCAGAATGAACAGCATTCCCACCTACTATAACCTAATATATATATATATATATATATACCTAACAAAATGATGATTATGACAACTGAAAAGCATTGTGGAAATTTAAAAAAAAATTAATTCCCTGACCTTACCCCTAGGAACCCTAACATCACCTCATTAAAAATTAGTCAACCATCCAACCTGTATACCCTAGGGGAAATACATGAGTTGGGCTAGCCCAGCTAACTGGGTTGACTTGACTGGCAAAAATTCATTGAATCACCTTTAGGATACTTTTGCATCTAAACTAAATCAGAGGTGTTTTTATGAAAGGCACCAGCTCAGATACCCAAGTACGCAACCTTCATCACATGACTATTTATAGCCTGCTATTTGAGATGGTTGGCATGGAGCTTTGGCATTCCAGCCCAGAGAGATAGGCCAGCCTGACCAATGATTTTTATATCAACATACAACAGGTCTATCTATCCAGGCTGGAATGCCAAAGCTCCATGCACACCATCTCGGATAGCAGGATATAAATAATCATGTGAACATGTGATGAAGGTGAGATCTTAGTTGCACAAACAGATATCTTGGCTAGGCAAGATGGCTTGGTTCTCATTGAAACACAAGATGAAAATCAACAAGGAATAATAAATAACAAATTATACACAGTCTGGGTACCCACCTCCACACACACATTCCCTATAAAATAACAAAATATGGGAATACCACGAGAAGGAAGGGATAACTTTATATAGCTGTAACTTACTTTATATTAAAGCAATACTACCATACTTACATTTCTCCGTTCACCCAATTGCCTCCACATCTTTGATGCAACGGTCGAAACTTTGCCAATGTTTGCATCTTCAAGTCTTGATTTTATTGATGGCTGTTACAGGAAATTAAGAATTTATCACATGAATAATTTCACAAACTATAAAATAACACTACACAAAACGGGATGCGGATTCTCAACATGATTAGACCACTCAAACAGACGTGAATTACTTCGAAATAATTCCAAGATGAATGGTCATCTTATCACTGGAAAGAGGAAGCTGTTTATAAATATTATTTTCCATATTAATTATATAAAGTAACCTATCTAATACCACGTGCAGAGCCATATAGTCCATATAAATAGTCATACGTATTAGCATTTCTTAGTAAATAAAAGCACAATATTAAAGCACTTACGGCAACTTTTCTATAAAACTCATTCCATCCAGTTGTTCTTTTCAATGATTGCAAAGCTTCCCCGTTTGATGCAGCCATATTTTCCAACAAACAAACAATGAAACAAAACCTTCGGCTTCGACGAAAAACTTGAACTTTCGTGGAGCGCGCGTAAGAACTCGTAAGAGCTCCCAAGATGCAACTTGATCAGGGATGGCAAAGACCGTCTGGGATGGCAAAGACCGTTTACGAAAGGGAAAATTGCATCGCCGGTAGGCCCTCGTCTCCCTAACCCTCCTTTTGTGAGTTCGGAATTTCCTTCCAATGCAGGGGCGCAACTAGGGGGGGGGGGGGGTTGGGGGTTGCAACCCCTGCCCTTTTTGTGCGACCTCTAATACTAGGTTAGACATTAGATAAACAGATAATTAATCGTGTTGTAGCACGCAATACAATTCTCCGCAATAATGCGAGACCAAAATAAACATTTCCGCAACTGAAAATACGAGAAAAGCGTCCTAAAAATGCCGGAAATGCCGTTTCAGAGACCTAAAATTCAAAAATTTTCCGGGGGGGCATGCCCCCGGACCCCCCTAGAATCTCTGCTTCCCACACCACTGCCTTCTAGTCCCAAATTGTTTAGAATACTGAACGACTTTGCCCTTTTTTTGCGTTCAACCCCTGCCCTCGAAATTTTCTAGTTGCGTCCCTGCAATGGCTAAGTTGCTTACGTTGAACGTCCAGGGTCTTCGGGCCCTGAGCAGTCATCAGTCCCTGGTGGAATGGCTTAATTGTTTCTCTCCGGATATTATGTGCGTGCAGGAAACGCATTCGGTTTCGGAACAAGAGTTTTCCGACTGGTTTTGTCCGGATAACTTAGCCAGTAATCGGTCACTTAAGTATAAGTGCGTTTCGTCTCCCGGCTCGGTTTGTAGTTCTGGCGTCGCTATTCTGTACAAGCCTCATTTTGCTGCTGCGAAGCAGTGGCGTGACGAGTCTGGCCTGTTGGTTGTCGTCGAGTTTTCGAGTGGTAACCGTGACTTCCAAGTTGCTGACCATTCCTGCGTCTATCTTGACATCGCTCTCCCCAGTGGTATCGCTCGTGGAAAAGGTCTGTGGAAACTTAATACTTCCCTCCTGTCTGATGCCAATTTTTGCAAGGAAATCGAGGCCTTTTGGTTAGATTGGCGTAACCACCGCAGTCGGTTTTCCGTGTTTTCTGCCTGCTGGGACGCTGGTAAATTACGTCTTAAAGGCTTAGTCCGTCGCCTCGCTCGTGTTGCCGCAATGATCCCGGTCGCAGCGCATCCGTTCCTTGCAAAATACCCTGTATCATGTTCAGCGCCGTTTAAATGATGGTGAGATCTTTCCTGGTCTTTTGGAGGAGGTTCGTGCAGAGCTCAATCGTGAACTTGTTGTGAAGGCGCGCGGTGCGCAAATTAGGGCAAATATACAATGGGCTGAAGAGGGCGAGTCCTCTACGGCTTACTTTTTTCGTCGCGAAAAATTACGTGGCCAGCAGCGTTTGATTGCGGGCGGGCGTCGCCCGGATAAGCGTATTGTTACCTCTTCGCATGAGATGCTGTCGGTTTGGTCCGATTATTACCGTGGCCTCTTTTCTGCTCAGGATTTGGTGTCTACTGAGCAAGATTTTTTTCTTGATTCTTTGGAGCGGCAACTGTCCCCTCATGAATCGGCGCGATGCGAGGGGCCCCTTTCTCTGGAAGAGTGCACCCAATCTCCTAAGCATATGGCTTCCGGCAAGTCTCCCGGGATTGATGGTTTTCCCGCGGAATTCTATGTTCGTTTTTGGAACGTCTTGGGTGCGGATTTCGTCGAAATGATCAATTCCTGTTTCCACCATGGTCAACTCTCTATCTCCCAGCGATCTGGAGGGATTTCATTACTGTTCAAGAAGGGTGACGTCCTGGACACGGCTAATTGGAGACCGATAACATTATTGTGCGCCGACTATAAGATTGCTGCGAAAGCTCTGGCCAACCATCTTCTCGCCGTTATCTCCTCTGTGGCGTCTCCTGACCAGTCTTGCGGCATTCCTGGGCGATTTATTGGCGAGAATGTTCGTTTGCTTCATGACGTATGTGGTGTGCCAACTCGGAGCATGTGTCAGCTGCCATCCTTTTCCTTGACCAGGAGAAGGCGTTCGATCGTCTCGAGTGGTCATTCCTTCAGATGGTTTTAACCAGAATGGGGTTTGGCCCTTCCTTTCTTCAATGGGTGTCCCTCCTCTACACATCGGTCACTTCTGCTGTCATCGTCAATGGCTTCCTGTGCGATCCATTTCCTGTAACGCGCGGGGTTCGTCAGGGCTGCCCGCTTTCGCCGCTGCTTTACGTGCTCGTTGCGGAGTCCCTTGCCTGCGCTATTCGCGCAGATCCCTTGATTATAGGTTTTCCTATTCCTGGTTCCCGCAAGCGTGTGAAGCTCTCACAATATGCAGATGATACATCGGCGTTGGTTACCTCGGATGCATCTGTTTTGGCCCTTTTTGCGTTGTTTAATCGGTACGAACTGGCCTCTGGTGCTCGGCTTAACCTCAGTAAGTGTCATGGTCTCCTTCTTGGCCGGTGGCGCAGCCGTACTTCCTTTCCAGTTGCCCTCCGTTGGTCCAATAACCACATCATCGCTCTGGGTAGTCGCCTTTCCAATGTTGGTGGTGAGGATTGGTCCGCTCTGGTCAAACGGTTGTCCCTCCTTGTTGGATCGTGGGCTTCTCGAAAGTTGTCCTTTCGTGGTCGGGCTCTCGTTGTCAATGTTTTGGGATTGAGCTCTCTGAGTCCCTTGCCTCCTGACGTCATCAAGAAAATTAATGCTGTGGTCCTTCCTTTTGTTTGGGGGGGAAAACGCGAGTGGCTTGCGCGTTCCTCCGTCACGCAGCATCCTGATTCTGGTGGCCTTGGTGTGGTAGATGTGCAGCTCAAGATTTCGGCTTTATTGGCCTTCTGGGTCAAGCGTCTATTTTTTTTGGAGAGGATCGTGTTTGACAGTCTTTCATCGCAAGTCCGGCGTTTGGATTATTCCTCGCCATTCGCTTGCCCCTATACCATTGGAGACGATCACCGTTCGTCAGTTTTACCATGTGTCCGGTCAGTCCAATGCTCCTGTCCATCGTTGTGTGGCCCGATTTGCGCCGTTGGGATCCGTCCAATGGTCTAAAGTTTGGTCTAACCTTCGTCTTCTTCGTTTTCTTCGCCCTGTACAGGATACCTCCTGGCTTGTTGCGCACGGCATCTTGCCTACTGCAGACCGTCTTCGTCGCTTTGGTATGCTGTCAGTGGCTCCAGGTTGCCATTGTGGTCAGCGCGAGTCGCTGATTCACTTATTCGTGGAGTGCCCCTTTGCATGGGTTATATGGACTTGGTTTCATCGTCTCCTTCGCAGTTTCGCGTCGGGTGTTCCTTGTCCTTCCCCCTTGCAGTGCCTCTACTCCCTACCGGATCGGTCCAATGTTCCAGTGGGCTTCTCTGCACTCATGGCCATTATTCGTCATCAGATCTGGCTTGCCAGGAATGCCTTTCGTTTTGATGGTCACCAAGGAAAGACCGACTTCTTAGGTGCCTCCTGCTGTTGCTCGGCAGCAGTTGAGGCGAGACAGTGTAAGCCCATACTCCGGTTTGAGTTTCTTGTAGGCCATGTTTTTAACTAGGATGCGTGTTTTTTATGTGTGTGGACTTGGACGGTCGCCTTCATTGGCTGTACTGTCCTTGTGCGTTTTTCTTGGGATAGCCCCGGTTTGATTCTTCTTCGGAAGGAGGCTTATCGGGGATCCCAAAATTTTTTTCAAATCGCCTGTGGGTGCCTGCTTGTGGTCTGGAATTTCTCCTAAACCCTGGTTTGGGGGATTTCGGGCTGCGGGTGGGATGCCTGCGGGTGTCGTCTTCTCCGATAAGGACGTTAAGCCGGAGGTCCACCTCCGATTTGGCTAGTACCCGGTGAGGTTTAGACGGTTTTCTTGGCCTGCGGGCTCGTCAATCGTACATTTTGCTTCCATCAGTCTTCACTTAAGGTCTCATAATGTCACTCATAGGACACACCCTTGCACTTCCGGTTGTTCTGGCATTGAAGGAGAATTCATAACCCTTACGTCTGATCGGTGTGGCTAGTAGCTACTTCCTGCGGGCTGAACTCTTTAGCACTCAGACTCAGGGGTCATTGCACCGTCGACCCTCGTATGTCTGGAAGAGGTTATCTCAAAAGTAGATGGATCAAGTTTGTGCTGTCTTCAGCTTAATGCTAACTTGGTCTTTTAAATAGGTCTCTTTCTCTTGGATTTGGTCTTATTTTCTTCCTAAAGTTATCCTGATAAAGAGAGTGTATCCAGAATTGTTTGCTGTGGTTTATTCTTGCAGTTATTCTACGCGACGTTTGTTCTGGTTATAATTGGTCTGGTCCGCCATTTCATGAGTTGCAACCTTCGACTAATGTTTATTGAACTATTAACTGTTACGTTATTCCTATTCGTTATTATGCCTACTCGACCTTCTTTTACTAATTCTTATTCGCCTGGTATTCTTCCTACGCTGTCAAGTCCGCCTATCAAGAATTCTAACCCTGATGTTTATGTCGGCCTTTCGTGTCACCCGATGCCTTTTCAAGTCGTGACCTTGCTTAAAGGTTGGCATGTTTCGGAGCCTATTTCATGGGATTTTTCGGCCTCTACCAAATCTATCAAGCTTAAAATCGATTGGTCTGTCAAGCCTAATTCCTTTGATGGATGTATTTTTCGCGATATTTTTCCCCAATCATTTATTTAATACTCTCCGGCAATATAACCTTCGCCAAGCTGTCTGGTCGTCTTCTTCCTCGATCAATAAAACATCGCTTCGACTAGAATGGCAGTTTTCTGAAGAATCTTCACTTAACACTTCATCGAATTCGACTACTGTTATTTCTTCGCCTATCCCTCCTTTATCTACTCCGAAGTCTTCATTTTTGCATCCAAAATTCGACTCGGGCTATCAAAGTTTTAATTCTCAGTCTGGTACCGCAAAGCACAACGAGTGGCCGCCGAGCCATCCTCGCCGTAGAGGAGAACATGGTCCGCAGCGATACCGTACTTGGGTCATCAACCCGCCCCAAAATCGCGCGGATCTCATTCCCCCGATTCCGGAGGTGGAGCCGCGAGTCAGGCGACATAGAAACCAAAGGATCCAAATCGTCGCCAAAAATCTCGCCCTCCTCGACATAAATGAAGGAGCTAGCGATCGAACGATAATCCGGGTTTCCAACGTCACGAGGGAAATCCCGGTCCAGAGTCTCACGAGACTCCACATGGAGCTCGTGAAGGTGCCGCACCGAATCATCGAAGGCCACGGATGGAAGCCACAGAAGTCTGCATAACCTCGACAACCGGTGCCGAGTCCAGAGGTGGATCCAAAGAGCCGCCGAAGAATCGGCCGTCACGTCAGTGACCAAGGCGGGTTTCTTCGCAAGCGGCTCAGAGCCACTCGACGAGTCCTCCATCACCTCGACCTGGGTCCCTGGCTGGGACGAAGGGGCGCCCGAATCGCTAACGACCTTCTTCGACTTTCTCCTTCGAGTGCGCTTACGCTTAGGCCCCGCAGGGGCCGCAGCGCCAGCGCTGGTACCCGAAGAAGGATTCGCCTTCGACTTCGTGTCAGGGACCTGCTTCTTTGGGCGGCGGCGAGACTCATGTCCAACCACTCCACAATTGAAACAGGTACGAACCTGCCCCTGGTGATAGACCAGACCAGCATGACCGCAGATACGGACATGCGTCGGGATGGCCTCTCGCAGCTCCATCAAAATCTTAACTGTCCCAGTCCTGATGTTCCGGAACAGCACGTAGAGGAGCTGACACACCACCCCATAGCGTCCGAAGAATACTTTTAATTCCTCCTCCGGAATGCCATAGGGCAAGTGTGTCACGGTGACCCAACTCCGCTTCTTGGTGGAATAGGGCTGGATCTTGCACGGGAACCCACGAACGATGATACCAGTTGCGATAACATCTTCCAAAATCTCCGGTGACTTGCACCAGAGACGGAAGCGGTCAGAGCACACAGACTGGATCTGGGTGAAGTACTGGCTCGCAGGACAGAATTTCTTCTCTAAAGCGTCCCAGACTTCCCCCGGCGACAGCTTCGGTTTTCCCCGCCAGGGCAAACGCAGGAACGGTGACCACGGCGCAGCGTTCGGGGTACGGCACTATAACCGAGGGGGCTGGAAGGTCCCGAAAGGCCACTACTGGGATGACTCCCAGCAGCACGGTCACCAGACACCAACTCTGCCATAGTCCGCACCGGCGTTGTACAACTCGTTGAGGGTAAGGCAGTGTTACCAGTCTGCAAACTGGAGCATGGATCACCACCTGTACCCTATCAGCACTCGTACTCGTTGAAGCCATAAGCCACGAAGAGAACTGTTTAGTCAGCCGGCATGTTGGGGGTGCAAAGCGTCCTCTACCAACAGGTGATCAAACTGACAATGAGAACAGAACCAACTGAAACTCGTAACAACCGAACCTATTGACAAAAGCCAATAGGCCGAGAAGCGATAAAGGGAAAAAATGGGGAAAAAATATAATTTTTTGTTTTGCCGGAAAAGAAGCGGAAGCGAGGATGTGGTTGGGCTCGGGTCAGCGAACGCTGCCGAAACGCCCGAGCCCGAGCGAAGAAGGAGAAGAAGAAACTTGAAAAAGGTGTCTACGACACGGGGTATTCCCAGGCGGTCACCCATCCAAGTACTAGCGACTTTAAGATCGAGGACGGCAAACTGAGAAGACGGCTCTCCCAACCGAGTAGGTGTGGGTCGAGTTACCGTCCAGCGTGGGAAAAATTATTAGTTTAAGATTTTTTAACAGCGCGGCGCCGGCTTGTTAAATTGAGTCAGGGGTTGTGTTTACATCATTTCCGACCATTCGGCTGCTCTCCCAACCGAGTAGGTGTGGGTCGAGTTACCGTCCAGCGTGGGAAAAATTATTAGTTTAAGATTTTTTAACAGGGCGGCGCCGGCTTGTTAAATTGTGTCAGGGGTTGTGTTTACATCATTTCCGACCATTCGGCTGCTCTATAATATTAACTGATTAAATGAATTCGTTACAACAAACCCGAGAATTGTTGCTTTCAGCTAATTTAGATGGCCTTATTACAGATGAAGAGTTAATCCTTCTGTACGACGTGAAATGTTCAAAGAATTTGAAATTCCCGTACCACGACTACGATAGATTTGACCTAGATAGCATGGACGAATCTGAGTGTCAGACTGAGTTTCGTTTTGACAAAGACGAGATACCAAGGCTTTTTAGAGTGCTACAGATTCCCCGGAAGATCGTTTGTGACCAAGGGACGAAAAGCGAAGGCATGGAGGCGTTTTGTATGCTATTAAAAAGGTTGGCATATCCATGTCGCTACAGCGATTTGATTCATCGTTTTGGTCGATCAGTGCCAGAAATTTGTATGGTAACCAACAAAGTGCTCGATTTTATCTATGATCATCATGGTCACCGAGTAACAAACTGGAACAACACAATATTGAGTCCTTTAAATCTGCAAGTATATGCTGATGCCATTGCTGAAAGGGGCAGCTTTAGATAATTGTTTTGGGTTCATAGATGGAACCGTGCGTCCAATTTGCAAACCTGGAAAATTACAATGTATCGTATATAATGGGCATAAGAAAGTGCATGCACTAAAATTTCAATCATTAGTGTTACCTAATGGTTTAATTGGAAACCTATACGGACCAGTAGGTAAGTAAGCAACACTTTTGCATAGTAATTGAAAATTAAAATGTTTTATTTGTGGGTTAACACCAAATGTTTTATAAATGTTTATTTTTTTGTTTCTTAAATTTTTAAATGTTTTATTTGTTGGAGTGATATACCTCCTGAAGATGGTCTGAGTATTAAAACATTTTTATTTAAGTTATTAAGCATCCCAAATTCTAAATATATAACTGCAAAAAAACTGATATATACCTCAATTTTAAAACATTGCCACTGGCCAAACCAACATTTTAACATAATTAGTCCAAACACAATATGGAAGGATTTCTATCTGCTCAATGTTTTGACCCTTCCCTTTGACAAAGGTTGAAAAAATTTACACACACCCTTTTTGGAATTACTGACAATACCACAGTGTGATACCATTTTGGAAATTTATATGAAAGTTCGCCTTAATCTTTTATAATTATCATTTGCAAACTAATTTTTTATGACCATGACAGCATATTTATTGTAATTACATATGTAACTATATTTTATCTAGAGGGGAAGAGACATGATGCAAGGATGCTAGCCGATTCACAGTTATTGCCAATGCTAGAACAGCATGCATTTTCACCCCAAGGCACTCCAATGTGTTTATACGGTGACCCTGCATACCCTTTAAGGGTTCATTTAATGAGCCCATTTAGGAATGCTATCTTGACTGAGAACATGAGAGCTTTCAACAAATCAATGAGTAGTGTGAGGGTATCAGTGGAATGGCTGTTTGCAGACATAATCAATTACTTCAAATTCATGGACTTCTAGGAAAACTTAAAAATAGGTTTAAGCAGTTTGGGAAAAATAGGTTTAAGCAGTTTGGGTAAAATGTATGTAGTGTGTGCTATATTGAGAAATGCACTTACCTGCCTCTACAGAAATACAACATCTCTATATTTTGAAGTTGAACCACCAATGCTTGAAGAATATTTTGTGTAAAGTTTTATATAAATGAATATATATTTAATATTTAATATTGTCTACACTTATTGCAAATAGCAAAACAAAAAACTGAACATTTTAACTGAACGTTTTCAGAAACAGTCTAAATGGCAATTCGTGTCCGAAATATAACATGTTTTAAATAAAATGACTTTACTACTTTTGTAAAAGCTTGTTTACTAAGGTCATTAAGATCTGGTTTTGCTGTTGCTGCTGTTGTTGCTGTTGTTGTTGCTGCTGCTGCATCATTGCAAACATTTGATGCTGCATTTGCATCATTCCTTCCTTTTCAGATTTTTTAAGCTCCATTTCTTGTTGGTGTAGCTCATATTCTCCTTCAGACTTCTCTCGAAGGTATTCGATGTTTAGATCACCTGAATTTCTCCTTCTTTTAGTGTTACCTTTGTCTTCTGCACTTTTTCTTTTCTTTGTTTCCTCTAATTTTCCCATTGCTTTCATATACGTATGTCTCCTGCCTTTTCTTTATCATCTACTTTCTTTTTTGTAGCATCACTGACTTCTTGTATTTCTTTAGCTGCATCTTCCTCCTCGCATATTTCTTCTAAAGCCATATCCAGTTCAGATGGTTCCACATCTATTCCACTTGCATTATCTTCCTGTCGCTTCTTTTGCTTGTACTTATCACGAAGTAATTTAAATCTTTCTCTTACAACTCTTTTCCCAACTGTATCTTTGAACTTGGTTGATTCGTAGCCCTTAAGTCTATCCACAATTTCTCCCCATACTTTGCCTCTTTCTGGTGTTCTCTCTTTATGCGAAAATGGCTGTGCCACCAGTACCCCACGACACATCATTATGTCATGTTCGTTTTTCCACTCCATACTGAAATTAAATTTCAAAGCTTATGTCATTAAATTGATTTAGCCATGATTCAGGGCTGTTAAGCTACTAGATTAATCATTCTAATGCACCTATTAATGTTAAGCCCCAGGGGGGAAATTTGTCAAATTCCCCTGCAGTAGAATAGCCTTTTTGGTCAAAATACCCTTCCATGGGAAATATCAAGTGCTAAAATATAGTATTAAAATTATTTAACATGTCAAAAATCCCATCCCTCGAGCTTGTCAAAAGCATGTTGATCAGTCAATATCCCATGGGTTGACCCCTACCCCCCACCCTGGGGCTTAACATTGAAGGTGCATGATATAAATATCAAATATCAATTGGGAAAGCCTGCTTTTTAGAGACTTAAAAGGAAGCATGCCATAATAATGCACCCCAAAAAGTGGGATACAGTAGAAAACCCATAAACCTCACTATAGTCTAGAGGGGAGAAAGGATTGAGTAACAGAACTGTACATAATTCCAAAATTTAATCGAAATATATTTTATAACTCAAAGATTACCAAAACACATACATCGGGGTGGAATCACAAGAGCATACCCATCAGTCATGAACCTAAATTCTCATGTAAGCAATGTTTAAAACACGAGCAGCAGTGTTTTATTGGATTTACAAGAAGATGCGATAGGCGAGTGTTTTTAACTTCGATAAAACACGCAAATAGTGCTAATAAATTAGCAAACACCGACATGGTACTGATTTGCTTTGTGTTTTCATCATGAATTATTAATAACTTTTTTAAGTTCTATTTAAGAGCTTTAGACTTATGGTTTATGCTATATAAACTATTATAAATAGTTATATTTAACACATCATGCCAAATCAAGACAAAACAAATTTTATTATAAGGAAAATTGGGAAACAGCGATGCTTATTTTAAATGTATTGAAGTTTTGCTCGGAAACAGCTACCCATTATATAGTTTATAAGCAAGATATTAACAAATATAACACAAAAAACACTTACTTTCACTTGGCGTTGTCTGTGGACGGCAAAATGCCCAATTTCACGTCGAGGACAAGCGGAGGACGGCAAGAGATGCGTTTCGGTCATGCGTATTAACGTCACACTCACTTCCGGTAGTCCCAAATTGCCGTCCTCTCAGCTTGCCGTCCTCGATCTTAAAGTCGCTACTAACCCCGCCCGACGGGGCTTAACTTCGGCGATCGGACGAGAACCGGTGCTCTCCCGGCGGTATGGTCGTAGACATTGGGAGTGGTGAAAATATCGTTGTTATAGCTAGGAGTTGGTCGGCGATGTGGCACGAGAGGTCGACGACCAACACAAGAACGGTAAAATCGAATGTTCGACGAAGTGGTGTGCTCGTTCGGGGGATGTTTTGATTTCGCTTTACTTGTGGTAAGGGGACGAGCGCGAACGCAGGTCCCCACCACCAGAAATTATACGCTCAAGTTACCCACATTTGGGGTAATCCCAGGAGTCGACCCAGTCGGAGTGCAATGAGAGGGCCTCGTCCTGAGAGGACTTCCTTGCTGATCAAAGTACCTCTCGCGTCAGGTAAGTATGCCTTTGTATGTTGCGAAGATGCTAGGTTTGGGTACTATGTGTCATCGGCATGTGGTAGTGGGGAGGAGTAGTGTAGGCTAATTTGCTAGCGACCGAACGAAAAAAGTAACGAAAGTTTCGTGCTTACCTCGGCGTGCCTCCCGGCGGTGAAGAATTTGCGTGTCCGTGGTACGTCGTAGTTTCGGGCAGATGGAACATTTGGGTGTGGTGACTGCTGGAGCAACTTTCTTTTCATCTGTAAAACAGAAACAATCAGGCACGGGTTAGAATTAGCTGGTTCGGTTTTCTTTTTATTTGTGATAACGATGTTCTCCCTATAAGGGAGGAGGGCCGTACTCGGAGGTGGTGCAATACAGAGACAAACCGTGGCCAGGGCGAAGCAAGCTTCAATCCCATGGCTGAAGCCCAAAAATCAGTTTAATATATGAGCCAGGCTTACCAGATATTAAGCTGATAAGAACAGAATGGATTTTTATTACAAATTAAAGAAACATACAGGTGAGGGACTACAATCACATGCAAAATAAACGAGACACTCCATGCTCCCGAACCCTCTCCAATGTTGGTTAGTGATGGTTTGCACTGTTGGAGGCTTTCCTTTGAATTTCGAGCTCAAATAGCAACATTGAAGGGGGGAAGGGGGACAAGCCTTTGAAAATCAAGGTGGCACCTTTTATTTTGCATGAGATTGTCTTCTGCACCGGAAGTGAAGAAGAACATATATACGACGTCAAGTAGGTGTGGAAAGTTATGACGTTGGTAGGAAATGAACTAGAAGTCCTGAGTATGGTAAGACCTTGCGTACATGAAAATAGGTTTAAAAGGTTAAGTCATGAACCAAAAAGGAATAAAAACGTCTATATAAGCATTAGTATTATTACTAACAGCTAAACAATCGTATTCCAAAAAGCCGAGCAGTAGAGGTAAAAATCGGTATGGCTATTGACCCCAAGACAAGAGCTTTGGTGTGTTATTATCGAGACTTAAAGGACTTTCCATTAGAAAGGTAGCGAAAGAATGTAATGTTTTCTAGAGCAACTGTGTGGAGGATTAGTAAAATGGACATGAGCAGAAACCGATCTGAGAAAACACGCAACGAGACTAGAGGAAGACCAAGAAAATTGAATACACGTCAGGAAAGAAAACTTCGACGATCAATACAGATACTAAGAGAGCAGGAAGGTAAATTTCACGATCAAGAGACTCATGGAGAACGCGTGCATTTCTAGAAAAGAGGTTTCAGAGAGTACAATTTTCACGTTTTTTTAAATAAAAGAGGGTTTTATTACTATCTACAAGCTCGCAAGAAAGGACTTTTTAACGAAGACAGACATGAAAAAAAGGAGAATTTTTGCACGCAGAATGCTAAATGAGTATTCCCGCGATATATGGACGCAAGATATCGCATTTTACCTTGACGGTACGGGATTTGCGTATAAGAGAAATCCCTTGGATCAAGCCAGAGCACCCAAAGCCAGGGTATGGCGCAAGAGAAGTGAAGGACTAACGCGAGGATGTACTGCGAAGGGACCAAAAAAGGCACTGGGGGGGAGAGTGGTAAAGCTGATGGTAGCTATAAGTTTTGACAAGGGTGTGGTCCTATGCAAGGCTTATGAGAAGTTAGATGGCCGTTATTTTGCAAAGTTCATTGACGATAACTTTGAAAGCATGTTTGCCATTGCAGATAAAGGCCTAAGGCGATTATGGCTACAAGACGGAGATCCAAGTCAAAACTCAGCATTGGCTCGCGCAGCTATGGAACGTGCAAACTGTGAACTTCTAAAAATTCCCCCGAGAAGTCCTGACTTAAACCCTATCGAGAATGTTTTTAAACTAGTTTCAGATGCATTGCGTGAGCAAGCAATAAAATCACAAATCACAAAGGAAACGTGCGAGGAATTTAAAGATAGAGTAGTGATATCTACAATTCAATCGATGCCTACAGAAATCATAAATAAGACAATCGCCTCGACGGGAAATCGCGTGCGAGAAATTATTAAGTGGAAAGGACAGCGTTTAAGATATTAGAACTAAGAACTCATAAGTACTGTCAACATCGTACATATTAATTAATGTGTTTAAGTGTCAATAAAATACACGTGCAATGAAATATGACCTGACTGTATATGATACTTATTTCCTCAGACGACAGGCCTGCGTATATTTCAGGAATAAACAGTAGCGTTATAAATATGCCATTAACAGGCAATAATATTAATATTCTAAATATATAATATATTACAATAATAGACTAAATAACTATTTGTGAAATGATTAACGCTGCTTTGTGTATAACATCTCTGTCTCTGTGTCAGGTATAAAGAATAATTACTTCATACACCCCACCCCACCCCTAAATGTGGAATTGATAATAGTTAACGGATCACCACAACGGGTCACCGTCTATGAACATGTACAAAAACAACTCTGCAGAATACGCCAGCCGCACATTAAAGACATCAAATGTGAAGTCTGCTTCGTCGTACCATGGTGGAGTTTGTGTTTTTAAAATTGTGGTGGGGAAATCACTATACAACGAGCCGATTGTGCAATGGTGACCCGTTCAGACCAAAATAGAATATAACATATATGGATTATCTTCTTTATCTTTTACGGATCACCATGGTGAACCGTCGTTTAGTGCCTTGTAAGCCACTTCAAATCATTTCAAAAACCCCAGCATATGTTGAATAACATATAAATGTTTAAATGTACTAGGAAACAGAGCTTGTACAACCTAAACATAGTATGTAATTTCGAGCTTTTAAAATGGTGACCGTTGACAGCACCATCCTGCATATGAATCCTGATTATGCTAATTGGATTATAATACTGCTAAACGCAATGTCCCGATAATTGCACAGAGTTCAATGAAGAATAAATTCCGCATAAACAAACGTGGACATGATGGGATACTGATTTGTCATTCATCGGGATTGCGGGATTTGTGAAAAGAAATGAAAACAACGCCATCTCACTCTCCATCATCCTCCGTTTCAACACGGTCGACTGCACCCCCTCGCACAAAACTGAAGTGGTCGTTGGCCGTGCGGAATATAGGGGAATCCTTCTCAAAGACAATGTCTTGTGCATAATTGTGCACTCCGTTTGTTATGTGCATTGCATAAGAACTGTCAAATGTTGGTCTTGCCAATTTAATAACTTCAATTATCACTGCATGCTTTCTACTTATAATGTGTACATTTATTCTCTTTTTTTTTTGCGCTACATATTATTTATTTCTGTCATAAATAAACATAATATACATGGGTGTTATTGTTCTAACATGTGTGCTATTTTTTTTTGGATGAATTTCGTCATATTTCACTTTCTACACCCGCGTCTGACGCAATTAAGCCCCGAAAGTCTGCATTCCAAACGTTCCTGTTGTACACAATCACATGCAAAATAAACGAGACACTCCATGCTCCCGAACCCTCTCCAATGTTGGTTAGTGATGGTTTGCACTGTTGGAGGCTTTCCTTTGAATTTCGAGCTCAAATAGCAACATTGAAGGGGGGAAGGGGGACAAGCCTTTGAAAATCAAGGTGGCACCTTTTATTTTGCATGAGATTGTAGCTTAATAACGTGCATAATTACAGATAGTGCCTTAAAAGGTCAAGCAAAAGAAGAAAAAAAGATAAGAATAAATCCTTATGTGAAGTGGAAGTTAGAAAAAAGAAGTGAGAGAAGAAAGTATATAGGTGTTTACAAGAGACCTAATACAATGGTAATAGCATACTAATGTAACAGACAATTTATTTATATTGTCTGGGTTAAATTATAGTTCAAAAGATTAAAGTTTCTACCTTTAGGAATAGATAATGAGTCAAAAGCATCACTAGCCAAAGAATCAAACAGTTCCCGAAGATAAACAACGAAATTACGAAGTCAGTAATGTTTTTTAAATTATTGTTCTGACGATAATCAGTTAAACCATAATAAGCAAAATCCCTAGCCAAATTCATGGAATCTTCGGGAGTACAAGTTTGTGGTGGATTGGGTGGGGGTTGCCATCTTTCATGCGCATTCCTTCATTCCCATCCATTTCCGACTCCCTCGGCCGGTCTGCTTTGTGCATCGGTCCTGGGTGACCATTTTGTCGTTTCTGGCGCAACGGAGAGAGGCTGGCATCCTCTTTTGGTCTGAGTGGCACGCGTAAGCCACCTCCGCGGAATAGTCCTTCGCACTTAGGGATTCATGATGTCATTTGCACCGGCGGCATCTTTATATCCTGAAGGGGCTCAACTACAAAATAAGATCAAGTGTAGTACTGTTCTTATCAGCTTAATATCTGGTATGCCAGGCAACGCCTGGCTCATATATTAAACTGATTTTTGGGCTTCGGCCATGGGATTGAAGCTCGCTTCGCCCTGGCCACGGGTTGTCTCGGTATTGCACCACCTCCGAGTACGGCCCTCCTCCCTTATAGGGAGAACATCGTCATCACAAATAAAAAAGCTTCTTTTGAAGGGGCTTGACTTCCGGGGTGTCCACCTTACTCCACGACCGGCCTACGAAGTTATAAAGCAGGTGTTTGTAGATCAGGTGCCATTTCAGGTACCTAACGAGGCTTTTCGGGGCGCTCTCGCTGGTTATGGCAGAGTGGTCGCCGTCAAGCACCTTCGGGTGAAAGGATTTCCGCACATTCATTCGGGTGCCCGAATGGTCTCGATGAGCGTGCTTAAGCCTGTCGCCCATTCCATCCGTGTAGCTGGCTTTCCTGCGACTGCCGGCTACAAAGGACAATCGACTACTTGTCATCGTTGTGGTATTGTGGGCCACGTAGTTCAGAGTTGTCCGGGGAAAGCTAAGAAATCCTTTTCCAAGGCGCTTCAGGATCCTCCTCCCGCTGCTCCTCCATCCATCTCCTCTCGATCAACTGCCGGTTGACGAACAACTCGGAGACGGTCGTTCCACCTCGCGGGAGTGCGCAATGGGCTCTGCCCGATGACACTTCTGACCAGGCTGCTTTCCATCCTCCAGCCAAGGTGCGTCATGTGAATAGCCCCAGTCTCCCTGCACCGGTGGTGATGGACTCTTCGGATTCCATGCCAACCCTTCCTGGTGATTTTGTCACCTCGTCGGCACTGGAATCTGACCTTAACACTGTTCCCCTCATCGTTCTCGGTGAGGGAACGTCTTTGCCTCCTGCGCCGCTACTGTCGGACCCTAGTTTTAAGGGTGCCCAAGTAGTGGTACGTAAGCGGCGGGTGATTGTCGTCAAGCGCGTCTCTTGCAAGACGGTACTTCGCCGCTATACCAAGGATAACCTCTCTCGGGGGTTTAAAATTTTCAGTCCGGCTACCGTGCGCTCTATAAAGGCTGGCAAAGAAGCGACATCTTCTGCCTTGCCTTCTCGCTTGCGGATCATGTGCGCAGCTTTGAGTTCATTGGTATTCCCCGTTGCTGGTAGTTCTCCCGGAATTGTCGTGGCTGACAAACATCAAACCCACCGTCTCGTGTGGTGATATTACATCTTCACCGAGTGTTGGTTCGGGTCTTTCTACAGGGCCAACATTTTTGTCGATTGAGGGTTGCAGCGATCGTAACTTTACCCCTGACGAGGATTCGTCTCGTAGGTCAGAATCGGAATCCAGTCTCACGGCCATTGGCCTTACTACCTAGCGCAACGCAAGTCGCAAGCCTCGGCGTAGTCTCTTTGCTCCCCTTTTGGCCCTCCCCTCGGGTGAGGATACCAAAGGTAGCCAAAAATAAATGCAGACAAGTTCAGGTTGGTTACGCTGAACATCAACGGTCTTAATGACCTTACTAAGGTGCTGGTTCTCCGACTCTGGTACTCTGTGGCCTCGTCCTCCATCTCTAACAAGCGTGCTGGCTCTGCCATGCTGGTCAGCACGAAGTACCCGCTTGAAAAAGTGTGGCGAGATGAGGCGGGTCGCTTTGTAGAAGTTGAGGTGAGCGTAGGGGAGCAGTGCTTGCGTTTTGCTTCTCTCTACGCTCCTAACCGTAACCCGGAGCGGAGACGTTTTTTCGTTTCCCTTCCCGATTTCATGGATTTGTCTGTCCCCCCCCCCCCCTTTTTGTGCGGTCACTTTAGCAGTGCTTGACCCTGACCTTGATCGTCGCGACCCGCCGTCGTATCAGCGTCAAGCACCTTGTCCAGCTGCCGAGAGTGTGTCAGCCCTTCAATCCTTGCTGTCATACTCTGACCTATCCGGTGTGGCGCAGGCGACATCCAGGTGTTCGCACTTATTCCTGGGATCATAGGTCCGGTGAAGTTTCTTCCCGTATCGACATGAACTGGACGCCCGTCGGAATGTAAGGACAGATCACGGAGTGTGAATATTATCCTTCCTTCTTCACCGATCACCGATACCTGTTGGTCTCCTTTACTCTGGACTCTTTTGAGGCCAGGGGACCCGGGTTTTGGAAGTTTAATACCTCGCTTCTGCAGGATCCAGCGTACTGCGATCTTGTCCGAGCATTTTGGTCTTTTTGGCAGTCGTACGAGTCTGGGGGAGACTTTTCCGGCCCGCTTGATTGGTGGGACTTGGGGAAGTTTTACCTTCGTGAGCTCACCCGTTGTTTTGCTAAAACAAAAGCTCTGTCCACGTCGTCTACCAAACGCCTCCTGTTGCGTCGTCTGCAGTCTCTGCAGCGATTGTTTGATGCCGGAGATTCTTCTCTCTTTGGAGAACTCAGTACGATCCACGAAGAGTTGCGTGAGCATGAACTCCGAGACGCCCAGGCTGCTCAGGTTCGCTCTCGCTGTCGTTGGGCAGAAGAAGGGGAAGTGTCTTCGGCCTTCTTCTTCTCTCTGGAGCACAAACACCGCTCCAAGCAGACAATGGGTGGCATCAAGGACCCTCACACTGGCGTTATTCATCACGATCCTTTCGAGGTCTTCGCGGTGTGGAGAGCCTACTACAAGGAGCTCTTCACTGCCGAGGCCTGCGACACTTCTATCCAGGATCGTCTCGTTTCCAAACTTGTCCGCTCACTCTCTCCTGTTGAACGGGACGTGTGCGAAGGTGTGTCGTCCATGGACAAATGCCATGCCGAGCTAAAAGGGATGTCTTCTGGCTTCCCCATGGAATTTTATCAGTGCTTTTGGGCAGTGATTGGCTCCGACCTTGTGCGTATCCTCAACGTTGCTTATGATGGTGGGCAGTTGTCCATCTCGCAGCGTCGTCGGCTAATCATCGTCCTTTTCAAGAAGGGGGAGCGCCTGGAAACGAAAAACCGGCGTCCCATCAGTCTACTCAATGTCGACTACAAGATCGCTACCCGCGCTATTGCGGGTCGCCTTCTTCTCGTCATCGGTTCGGTGGTCTCTCCTGATCAGACTTGTGGGGTTCCTGGTCGCACCATCGGTGAGAACCTTACTGTTGTTCGCGACCTGACCGATCTCGCCGAGATGGAGGATCTCCCACTCGCCTTACTCTCTTTGGATCAGGAGAAGGCGTTCTTTCGGGTAGATTGGAGCTTTCTGTCGCGAACTCTTCAGACCATGGGTTTCGGCCAGGGTTTCCGTCGATGCATTGACCTCTTGTACTCGCACACCGAATCCGCCGTAGTCGTCAATGGGTGGACTTGTTCCTCTTTTTCGCTTTCCCGTGGGGTGCGTCAGGGTTGTCCCCTGCCACCCCTTTTGTATCTTCTGTGCGCGGAAGTGTTAGCGTGCAACCTGAGGTCGGCTCCTGGCATCTCAGGCGTCCAACTGCCTGGTTCCTTCGAGGAACTGAGATGTTCAGGGTACGCTGATGATACCTCAGTGTTCGTCACGACCGACGCCTCCATTGGTGCTGTTTTTGCCACGTATGACTTGTATGAGCAGGGCTCCGGGGCAAGGCTGAACCGTGGAAAGTCCAAGGGGCTGTGGCCTGGGGCGTGGAAGGATCGTTCTGACCGCCCTTTCTGTCTCAATTGGGTCAAGGAGCTCCCCTTACTAGGGGCAGTCTTTAGTGCCTCTGACTATGCTAGGCAGACTTGGGGACCCAGAGTGGCAAAGGTAGAGAAACGTCTGGCGGCTTGGAAGGGTCGCTCTCTATCTTATCAGGGCAAAGCTACCATCATCAATGCTTTGGCCCTATCGCAAATCTGGCATTTGTGTGCTGTTTTTGCGATGCCACCCTGGGTTGCCTTACGCTTAAACCGCGTGATCTGCCCTTTCTTTTGGTCGGGAAACGCGACCTCGTTGCCCGTAAAACGATGCACCAATCTAAATTCGCTGGTGGCTTCGGAATCGTCGACTTCCGTCTCAAGGCTTCAGTGGCTTCGTCGGTTCCGGAGTGATTCGTGTTCCAAATGGAAAGTTTTTCCCCGCTTTATGTTACAGCGCGTATTTGATGCTCATCCTTCCTCTTTGTTTGCTATGCCAGCGTGGTCTCTGGCCAAGCGTAGGCGTCTGACGCCTTTTTATCAGCATCTTTTGGCAGCTTGGAGGCAATTTGATGGTGGGTCGTCAGCTCGTGAACTGGTCTTGGGAGTCCGTCGCGATCCTCCCGTCCAAATTGACAAGATGTCTAGTGCCTTGGCTTACTCTGCAGGTCTGGCCATCAGTCACACTCCGCCCCATTGTATCTGCAAGTTTTTTCCAACTTATGTTCCCCTGCATTGGGATGAAACCTGGCACCAGTTACACATCGTGTCCCTTGATCGGACAATTACCGACCTGAATTGGAAGATCGCGCACGGTGTTCTTTACACCGCGTCGCGTTTAGTCCACAGCTTACATTACCGGGACATCGATGTTATGTGCCACTGTCGTGCGGATGAAGAGTCTTTGGAGCACCTTTTTTCCCACTGTTTGTTTGATTTCTTGGGTGTTTGATCATCTCAAGTCTGCTCTTCCAAGTGCGCGTCCCTTCACCGATCGAGATTTCTTGTTCGTGTTTTCGACGCCGCGTCGCAGACGTATACCCAATATCTTTTTGTGGATGCTGCATGTCATCAAACATCGGCTCTGGCTTGCCCGTCGCGATTTTCGTTTTCGTGGTCAGCCGCCCGACGTGGATCGGTGAATGCAAGGTGCTACCGCTCGCATTAAATTTGTTCTTGCCCTTCAATCACGCAAGTGCCGCACAAACAAACAACGCGAGTTGTTTTCTAACGAGTGGCTTGCCGGTGAAACCCTGGGCAGTTTTGACCAAGAGAAGCTGGTCTTCTTCAGTTTTGGCTCTGGCTTCAGCGGTCTCCTTAATCGGTGTTACTTCTGTTGTCGGAGTCGAGCTGCTTTTTCCATTCCCTATTCCCTTTCTTTTTCCTTTTTAGAACTAAGAATTTTTCCGGGGTTGAGGTTCATGACCTCAGCATCAGTTAGCAGTCCAGTAGACTCCCCTGACCAGAATATTCGCTGCACGTATGACCTCGGATCGTACGAATATTCTCTTCAAAATAAAACGTTCCTGACGCGAGAGGTACTTTGATCAGCAAGGAAGTCCTCTCAAGATGAGGCCCTCTCATTGCACTCCGACTGGGTTGACTCCTGCGATTACCGCAAATGTGGTAACTCGAGCGTATAATTTCTGGTAGTGGGGACCTGCGTTCGCGCTCGTCCCCTTACCACAAGTAAAGCGAAATCAAAACATCCCCCGAACGAGCACACCACTTCGTCGAACATTCGATTTTACCGTTCTTGTGTTCGTCGTCGACCTCTCGCGCCACAACGCCGACCAAGTCCTAGCTATAACGACGATATTTTCACCACTCCCAATGTCTACGACCATATCACCGGGAAAGCACCGGTTCTCGTCCAATCACCGAAGTTAAGCCCCGTCGGGCGGGGTTAGTACTTGGATTGGTGACCGCCTGGGAATACCCCGTGTCGTAGACACCTTTTTCAAGTATCTTCTTCTCCTTCTTCGCTCGGGCTCGGGCGTTTCGGCAGCGTCCGCTGACCCGAGCACAACCACATCCTCGATTTTTTTTCCTTTATCGCTTCTCGGCCTACTGGCTTTTGTCAATAGATCTGTTCCAGAGTTTCCAGCGATCATCGTCTGTTTGTGATGACTTTAGTGGATCCATGCTTGGTTTCAGTGCTACTGGCCATAACACTAATACACCAGTCTACCAGTTGTACAACGCCATCCTTTGCTGAAGATCCGTGACCGTGCCTGTTTGGTGGTTCTGTTCAGAACCTTCGTGTCTTCTTCGTGGGATGTATCTCGCTAGTGCTCAACGCACCGTTCGTCTGGCTCTTTCCAAGTCGTCTCCAGTGGTGGAGTTTGCTGAACTCCTTCGTGCTTTGGACGCCGCTGCCCCCGGCGGTCCTGTGTCGTCGTGGTTCGATACCCTTCAGATGTTGTCTGGCAATATTGCTAGGTTGACTTTGAAGGGTATGACTGCTGATCGTTTCTTGTCGTTCGTCCCGAAGTTGTCTGTTCGCGGCCAAGGGATAACGGCTCACCGTGTTTCCTTCATTCGAAGGGTAAGTGTCCGGTACCTCCCTCGGGAGTTGCCGGAGTCTGAACTGTTGAAATCGCTGTCGCCTTTTGGGTCGGTGGTTAACTCAGTTTTTGAAAAGCGGTACGGTATTCTTACCGGCACCCGCTTCGTTACCTTGGCACTGAGCATCTGCCGTCAGCGCTTAGCGTGATCGGGTATCGGGGTTTGGTCTCTTACAAGGACCAGCCCCGTACCTGCTTCTCGTGTGGCGCTGGAAATCACGAGACTCGTGATTGTCCTGGATCTCCGTCCAGGCGGTCGCCACCTCGGCGTCTGAAAGCGCAGTCTGTGCGGGAGGATACGTCTGTCCCTCTGCCTCCTGTTGGCTCGGTTCTTACCCCGCCGCGGGTGGAGAGGGTTGCCACCACTCCTCCTTTGTCTCCGTCGTCTGGTGTTTCCTCCGGTGCTTCGAAACCTTCGACTCCACCACGACAGATTTCCACACTGCCGCCTGTGGTTGTCGTCCTTCCGCTGGAGCAACCACGCAAATTAAATTTCCTCCACCGCAAAGTCTCCCTCGTTTTTTCTGAAGAAACGGGCGGGTGGACGTTCCAATCTGTTCCCGTGGGCCTTCCAGCTTCGGGTGAACATCCTCGTTCGGCGACCTCTGCTGCCTCTGTGTCTGGCGAGGTGTCTATTACTTGATGGGTTTTTTTGTTGCTGACCTGGACCTGTATACGGACACGAATATCGGACTATCCTTTGATTTGAGCCTCTTTGGCTATGGGCAGCTCCCGCCAGAGTTGTCCGTTTGTTTTAAACAAATCGTTTTTTCCTAGGAGATAGCGCCAGTGGTACCAAATATATTTGGGGCGCCACATGGGGATCTCCTAATTTTCAGGAAATCGTCAAGTCTTCGGGCTTAACGTCGTCTTCTCGGATAAGGATGTTAAACCTGAGGTCCGCCTCCGATTTGGCTAGTACCCGGTGAGGTTTTAAGCTTGTTTTAAGCTTGGCCAGCGCGGCCCATCACATTGCAAAATTTCATCTTAATTTTACACTAAATTTGTCTCATAATGCCACCCTTAGGACCACCATAACATCATGCGCCTATTCAGGCGTGGTGGAAGGTTCGCAACCTTCATGCGAGATCGATGTGGCTAGGTGCCACCACGGCAGGTTCACTCTCCATTCACGCGGTTTCGGAGCTCATTGCACCGTTGGGCTCGGGCTCATCAGATGTGGACTTCAGATCCGTGGGGGAGTATAAACCCAAAACAAGATCAAGTGTAGTATCTGTTCTTATGAGCTTAATATCTGGCATGCCAGGCAACGCCTGGCTCATATATTAAACTGATTTTTGGGCTTCGGCCAAGGGATTGAAGCTCGCTTCGCCCTGGCCACGGGTTGTCTCGGTATTGCACCACCTCCGAGTACAGCCCTCCTCCCTTATAGGGAGAACATCATCATCACAAATAAAAAGAAAACCGAGACAGCTAATTCTAACCCATGCCTGATTGTTTCTGTTTTACAGATGAAAAGAAAGTCGCTCCAACAGTCACCGCACCCAAATGTTCCATCTGCCCGAAACTCCGACGTACCACGGACACGCAAATTCTTCACCGCCGCGAGGCACACCGAGGTCAGCACGAAACTTTCGTTACTTTTTTCGTTTGGTCGGTAGCAAATTAGCCTACACTAGCGGATACTAGCTGGGGAGTGCTCTCAGAAGCATCCAATAATGAATTACAAAGGCTCCAAAATCGAGCAGCACGTATTGTTCTGAGAAGAAATCCTACAGAAAATTTTTTTCCTCTTTAAATTGGCTCCAACTTTCCACCAGAAGAAAAATACATCGATGTGTTCTTGTTTTCAAAATATTAAATAACTGTGTTCCAGTTTATTTTGATAATTATTTTACTAAATACTCTAAGGTTCATAATTTCAATACAAGATACAAGGAAAATCTATTATTACCTAAAGTTAAGAGAGAACTTGGTAAAAGAACTTTTAGATTCACAGGAGCAAAGGATTATAACGATCTCCCAACTGATATCGAAAATGTGTTATCGCTTGCCAGTTTTAAAACTAGGATAAATCAGCATTTTTGCAATCTAAGTTAATATCAGAAATGTAATATACTTTATGTATGTTTATCACTTCCCTTAATTAACAGTACTAATTCTGTCGAATTGCTTGTCAAGATGAGCTCAGTTTTCTGTGCTTGAAGAAATAAACCAGACAGAGACTGTTTGGAATAATAATGGCTATGCGTGAGCACAAAGCCGGTTTATTTTTGTAATCAATTACGTAATAATTATTATGACAAAATATTAAGTAAATTAATTTAGAGTTAGCACAGGAAAGGTGGGAGTATTAGAACGCAAACTAGAAATATAAAACAACCTACAAGAGCTGCGTCAGGAAAACGGGGAGGAGGGTGGGCAAAGATTTGCTTATTGAAGCTTCTGCTTGATCTTGTAGAAGCCGACGTGCAGTAGGGAATGAACCGATCACACATATTACAGCTTTTATATAATCGCCAATACCTATCCCGTTTTCCCGCGCATTGCGCTCATGTGACTACCAATATCCCGCCATTTCGTTCACGTGACAACAAATATTCCCGCCATTGCACTCATGTGACCACCAATATTCTCGCGCAATTAATCATGTAACGATAATCTAATTAGCTAATCTACAAACGGGAAGCAATAAAATCTTTATTGGTATGCCAATAATTCCTTTATCTTTTTCCCTTAAAGCTGAATGGGCTACCCTGCTAAAATAAAGTTTACTTACTTACACATGCCACTGACACATAGTACCCAAACGTAGCATCTTTGCAAGATACAAAGGCATACTTACCTGACGCGAGTCTTCTAAGTATCACTTTCACTGCTGTGAGTGGATCCATGCTCTAGAGTGGTCTCTAGTAACACTTACACGGTCATTTACGAGCCGATCTTAGTAATCGGACATCATTCTCCTTCCGACCTTGTGTCGTCTTTGTGTGTTTTTCCTTTCTTTTGGGGATTTAACTGGCAGCTTCGGCTCGGCAGTGTTATCCGAATCATCCTTTGCTGGTCAAAGGATAATTCGATGTTAAATCGCCCTTTCTGGCTCTTTTCTTGGTTTCTTTCTCTTGTGGGGATTTAACTGGCAGCTTAGGCTTGGCAGTGTTATCCGAATCATCCTTTGTTTTTCAAAGGATAATTCGATGTTAAATCGCCCTTTTTGACTTTCTACTCGTTTGTCTCTTTGGTTGATTTGACTGGTTGCCTTTTGGAAGGCTTGTTCCAAATTGTCATTTGGCAATTTGGCTGTCGAATCGCCGTATTCGTGTTTTTTTCGGAGATTAAGTTTATCCTTAATCTCTTGGGTGTGGTTCAGGTTTGACCTGAACATTTGTTCGAACCTTTAGTTCTACTTTGTGTGTTGGCATCTCGTTTGGTTTTTCTGCTGCTGATTTCGCGCAGTGGAATGAGACCGCCGTGCCAGTTTGAACTCTCCAAGCGGATATGTCGGGCTGACACGTCTCCCGTTGTCCGTGCGGAGATGATTTCTGCTTTGGGGCCTGCTCAGGTGGCCGGCATTCAGATCCTCCCGGGGGATAAATTCCGGGTTGAGATGAAGTCGGTGGCCTTACTACGTCAGCTTTGTTTGAAGGGGCTTGACTTTAGGGGTGTCCATCTTACCCCTGGACCGGGTAAGTGACAGGTCGTAGGCTGTCCCACAAAGGACAGCCTACGACCTGTCATCGTTGTGGCGTTGTTGGCCACGTCGTACAGCACTGTCCGGGTAAGGCTCAGAAATCCTTTTCGGAGGCGCTTCAAGGGGCCCCTCCGCCTGTTCCTCCATCTATCTCCTCCTGACCGACTGCTGGTGCTGGTAGTAGTGGTGCTGGTCGCCACTTGGAGACATCCGTTCCTCGTCGTGGGAGTGTGCAAAGGCTTTTGTCCGAGTACACTCGGGCCCCGGGTGAATTTGATTCCCCGGCCAAGGTCCGCCGTGTGAATGGTCCCAGTCTCTCCGCACCAGAGGAGATGGTCTCTCATGATTATCCTTCCTCGTCACCTATGGAGTCGGATGTTGTTCCCCTCATTGTTCTTGGTGGGGGTACATCTTTGCCTCCTGCGCCGCTAGTGTCGCATCCTAGTTTTAAGGGTGCCAAATTAGTTTGCCGTTAAGCGGAATTCCCGCAAGTTGGGTATTCGGCACTCTACGCCGGCTAACCCCCCCCCCCCCCCCCCGTGAGGGCTAGGCCGACGGGTATGAGTACTGAGCGTATGTCCAACGCTAGCAAAGCGACTTCTTCTTGGCCTGATCGCAGTGTTCTGCACGGTAAGAATGGTCGCTTGCGTGTTTTGTGTACGGCTTTGGATTCTTCGGTGCTCCCCACTCCTGGTAGTTCATCAGGGCTAGTGGTAGTTGATGGCGAACACTCTCGCCGTCTGGTGTCTTGGGCACAAAACCAGCTGTCAGTTGAAGTTTCGTCTCGGCGGTCGAGTCCATAACGGACCCGTCATTGGACGCAATGGTTGGTGTCCAGAATAGTCCTGTTCCCATCACAGCATCAGTTGATGACCTTGTTGGGGACACCGTCGTCGATCCGATTGCCAACTTGGACCGCACACTTAGTGACACTCCATCTTCTCTGAGTGTCGGTTCCGGTTCTTCGACTGGGACGATTTCTTTTACGGACATCGATCGTTCACAGGTTAGGATTCCATCTTCCTCTTGCGCTGGTTCAGTTCTATCCGCTGTGCTAGATCCACCTTGTACTCCTCGTGCCCTTTCATCTCCTCCTGGAGAGATCTTTCCTGATTCTGATGACTCTCGTTCGGCCGTGTTCTCTCCTTCGTCCGTCCTAGAACGTCCATCGGAGTCCATTAACCAGTTCCCATCCTCTGCCTCAGGTTGCGGAACTGACCAAATTGAGGCATTTTACTCGTCCGCTGTTAGTGCGGAAGTTGTTGTTCAGGAATCTTTCGAGATCCTGGAATTCTCTCTGTCCGGTAGTCCGGATTTTGTTCCTCCCACGCCTAATGCTGGGGGTAAGGGGGTTGGTCAGCTTTATTTACCTGCTTGCCAGTCCTATTCTGACCTCGCTGTTATTTCAGTGACGTCTTTAGGGTCTACTCCTTCTTGGGAAGATTCGGGTACTCCTCCTCGGTCATTGTCTGGCCAACAGGAGGTCGTGGCGCTTTCGTCTTCCGTGGCACCTAGCCAAGCGGAAGCTCTCCCTCCCCTACCCATTTCCCCAGTCGGATCCCTTAGTGATGGTCGCTCCGCTACGCCTCCTCTCTGGTCTGTTGAGGGGTTTAGTGATCGTCATCTAACTTCCGGCGAGGAATCGTCTCGGAGCGCGGAATCAGGGTCTAGTCTCCCTTCCGTTGGTCTCACTACCAAGCGCAGCGTGAGCCGTAAGGTTTGGCACCGTGGTGTCTTTTCTCCACCTTTGGCCCTCCCTTCGGGTGAGGATACCAAATGTGGCATCCAAATTAAGCGCAACAAGCTCAGTTTGGTCACGCTCAACATCAACGATGACCGTACTAAGCGTACCACCTTCATTCACTGGTTAAAGTGTTTGAAGGCTGACATTGTCTGCCTACAAGAGACACATGCTGCCTCTCATGCTGTGCTTCGGAGCTGGTTCTCCGATTCTGGATACACTATGGCCTCTTCCTCAATTTCCAACAAACGTGTTGGCACTGCCATCTTGGTCAGCACAAAGTACTCGCTCGAGAAAGTGTGGCGAGATGAAGGAGGTCGTTTTGTTCAAGCTGAAGTGTGCGTGGGTGAACAGCGCTTGCGCCTCGTCTCACTTTATGCTCCTAATCGTAATCCGGAGCGAAACCGTTTTTTCGTTTCCCTTCCGGATTTTATTGATTTAACTGCGCCTACCTTTATGTGTGGCGATTTTAATGCGGTGCTTGACCGTGTGCTCGATCGGCGCCATCCGCCGTCGTATCAGCGTCAGGCTCCTTGTCTGGCTGCCGAGAGTGTGTCAGCTCTTCAATCTTTGCTGTCGTACTCACAGACCTATCCGGTGTGGCGTTCACGACATCCAGCTGTTCGCACCTATTCCTGGGATCATGGGTCTGGGGAATGTTCTTCCCGTATCGACATGATCTGGGCACCCGTCGGAATGCAAGGTCAGATCACGGAGTGTGAGTATTACCCTTCCTTCTTCACTGACCACCGCTACCTGTTGCTCTCCTGTACTCTGGATTCGTTTGAGGCCAGGGGACCCGAGTTTTGGAAGTTCAATACCTCGCTCTTGCAGGATCCAGAGTACTGTGATCTTGTCCGTGCTTTTTGGTCATTCTGGCAATCATATGAAGCTGTAGGCGACTTTTCCAATCCGCTTGATTGGTGGGATTTGGGGAAGTTTTACCTGCGTGAGCTCACCCATTGTTTTGCTCGCACCAAAGCTCTGTCCTCTTCTTCCACCAAACGCCTCCTGTTGCGTCGTTTGCAGTCTTTGCAGCGGCTCTCTTACGCCGGAGATTCTTCTGTGTTTGGAGAACTCTGCGCAATTCAGGAGGAGTTGCGGGAGCATGAGTTTCGAGAAGCCCAGGCTGCTCAAGTTCGCTCTCGGTGTCGTTGGGCGGAAGAAGGAGAAGTGTTTTCGGCCTTCTTCTTTTCTTTGGAGCACAAGCATCGTTCCAAACAGACAATGGGTAGCATCAAAGACCCTCACACGGGGATAGTTCATCACGATCATTTTGAGGTCTTGGTGCTTTTCACCGCCGAGGCTTGTGACCACGCTGTTCAGGATCGTCTCCTTTCTAAATTAGTTCGCACTCTCTCTCCTATTGAGCGGGATGTCTGCGAAGGTTCCCTGTCCATGGATGAATGTCATGCCACACTGAAAGGGATGTCTGCTGGTAAGACTCCTGGCTCGGATAGCTTTCCCATGGAATTCTATCAAAGTTTTGGGCGGTTATCGGCTCCGACCTTGTGCGCATCCTCAACGTTGCTTAGGAGGGTGGGCAGTTGTCTACTTCTCAGCGTCCTGGGTTGATCGTAGTCCTTTTCAAGAAAGGTGAGCGCCTAGAAACCAAGAACTGGCGCTTCTCTTGAGGAACTGAGATACTCTGGGTACGCTGATGATACTTCAGTTTTTGTCATTCTGACGCTTCCGTTGGTGAAGTTTTTGCCACCTATAATTTCTATGAGCAGGGCTCGGGGGCAAAGCTGAACCGTGGGAAATCTAAAGGGCTGTGGCTTGGCACGTGGAAGAATCGCTCCGACCGCCCTTTCAGCCTCAATTGGGTCAAGGAGCTCCCCTTACTAGGGGCAGTCTTCAGTGCCTCTAACTATACTAGGGAGACCTGGGAACCCAGAGTGGCAAAGGTAGAGAAACGTCTGGCGGCTTGGAAGGGTCGCTCTCTATCTTATCAGGGCAAAGCTACCATCATCAATGCTTTGGTCCTATCGCAAATCTGGCACTTGTGTGCTGTTTTTGTGATGCCGCCCTGGGTTTTTATCAGCATTGTTTGGCAGCTTGGAGGCAATTTGATGGTGGGTCGTCTGCTGGTCAACTGGTCTTGGGAGTCCGTCGCGATTCTCCCGTCCAAATTGACAATATGTTTACTGCCTTGGCTTATTCTACAGGTCTGGCCATTAGTCATACTCCGCCTCATTGCATCTCCAAGTTTTCTCCAACTTATGGTCCCCTCCATTGTGATGAAACCTGGCACCAGTTACACATCGTGCCCTTGATCGGACAATTACCGACCTGAATTGGAAGATCGCGCATGGTGTTCTTTACACCGCGTCGCGTTTAGTCCACAGCTTCCGTTATCGGGACATCGATGTCATGTGCCACTGTCGTGCGGATGAAGAGTCTTTGGAGCAACTTTTTTTCCACTGTTTGCTTCCGCAGCGTCTGATTTCTTGGGTGTTTGATCATCTCAAGTCTGCTCTTCCAAGTGCGCGTCCCTTCACCGTTCAAGAGCTCTTGATTGGGTTTTCGACGCCGCGTCGCAGACGTATACCCAAGATCTTTTTGGGGATGCTGCATGTCATCAAACAACGGCTTTGGCTTGCCCGTTGCGATTTTCGTTTTCGTGGTCAGCCGCCCGACGAGGATCGGTGTATACAAGGTGCCGCCGCTCGCATTAAATTTGTTCTTGCCCTTCCATTGCGCAAGTGCCGCACAAACAAACAACGCGAGTTGTTTTCTAAGGAGTGACTTGCCGGTGACACCCTGGGCAGTTTTGACCAAGAGAAGCTGGTCTTCTCTTTTTAACTTTTTAACCGCAGTTTTGGCTCTGGCTTCAGCGGTCTCCTTAATTGGTGTTACTTCTGTTGTCGGAGTCGAGCTGCTTTTTCCATTCCTTTTTCCCTTTCTTTTTCCTTTTAGAACTAAGAATTTTTTCCGGGGGTGAGGTTCATGACCTCAGCATCAGTTAGCAGTCCAGTAGACTCCCCCTGACCAGAATATTCACCGCACGTATGACCTCGGATCGTACGAATATTCTCTTCAAAATAAAACTTACCTGACGCGAGAGGTACTTTGATCAGCAAGGAAGTCCTGTCAGGATGAGGCTCTCTCATTGTACTCCGACTGGGTTGACTCCTGCAATTACCCCAAATGTGGGTAACTCGAACGTATAATTTCTGGCAGTGGAGACCTGCGTTCGCGCTCGTCCCCTTACCACAAGTAAAGCGAAATTAAAACATCCCCCGAACGAGCACACCACTTCGTCGAATATTCCATTTTACCGTTCTTGTCTTCGTCGTCGACCTCTCGTGCCACAACGCCGACCAACTCCTAGCTATAACAACGATATTTCACCACTCCCAATGTCTACGACCACACCACCGGGAAAGCACCGGTTCTCGTCCGATCACCGAAGTTAATCCCCGTCGGGTGGGGTTAGTACTTGGATGGGTCACCGCCTGGGAATACCCCGTGTCGCAGACACCTTTTTCAAGTTTCTTCTTCTCCTTCTTCGCTCGGGCTCGGGCGTTTCGGCAGCGTCCGCTGACCCGAGCCCAACCACATCCTCGCTTTCGATTCTTTTCGAGATCGGCTAAGATCAAGTGTAGTATCTCTCTTCTTATCAGCTTAATAGTTTGCTATTTCGCTGTCGAGAAGTTGATCAGGTCCTCGGGTGTTTAACCTCGTTTCCGCTTTGCCTCTCGAGACACGTTGACAGGTTTTCAACCGCCAGCGATCCCATTGTGACCAGCTACGCTTTGCTAGGATTAGGGCGCTTGCTAGTGAGTAGTTCTAGTCTTCGGACTGTTCTCGAAAACTAGTAAGATTCGCTACGAGGTTCAGGTGTCTAGGCACTTGTTTGAGCAACGCTCAAGCAACTGTCTCTACGCCTGTGCTATAGTTTAGCTCGCTATACGTGTTAGCGGCGGTCGACTTCTTCGGAAGAAGGCTGTGGTTAGCTCTTCTCGTTCGCACCTCAGGGCCTGGCCGTTCTTCTGAGAACGCGTGCTGCCTAACCTGACACCGCTGAGAAGACGCTAGTCTAACGCTTATAGCGATTGAGATTTATCTTCTTCTCTCTCAGCGGTTTCTACGCGAGACGATATCGCTGTCTTACAGTGACTTCGCCTCGTTTAGCCCCCGCTTTATTATTTTCGCTCTTTGTTTTTATACCTGCGAGTAGGCTGTTCTTTCGCTTTTGCGGCTCACATAAGTATGCGAGTCGTTCCTTTATTATTTGATATTATATTATTTCCCCGGCTAGCAAATACTACAGCACGATTACGACCCAAGTACCGAGCTAGTCGGAATCTGTTTAGCTTAGTATTATTGTTAATAAGAAAAAACTTTACGTCACGGTCAGTGCTCTTGGCGGAAATTTCCATATTTTTTCTTTTGAATTTATTATTGAACACGTGGGCGCCGCAAGCCCGGACTCTCTCGTATGCAGCACACGCCACGTAACTGGCGTTGTGCCTGTACGCCAGGCATTTTGGGGCCACCACAGTCGAATCTTCCACCGGCAGTACGACGAGTCGTTGAAGCAACCGCCAGTGGCCCAGCTGACCAGTGCCAGTTACACAATACCAGACATGGCCTTGCCATGGCCATCCGACCAACAAGTCCTTGGAGACAAGCGACGAAAACCTTTCTGCGCCTTCCCACCGGCAGTTATAAGCGTATTCAACGACCTAGATGTACCTCTTGACACTTGGTCCATGGACATTGGTAAAGACTTTATTAGTTGTGAACTTTCCTGGCTACCCAACAATGAACTGAACACTCAACCTAGCCGGGCTCCTGCGTCATCCTCACGTCGGTCTCCTTCCAGTTCTTCGCATACCTCCTCCGATGATGGCTACTTCTCAGCCTTGCCTACTGTTTCCCCTTCACCTTCCTCGCCGGTACATCCAAGAACTCTACCGTCGCCTCTTCCGTTCCAGCTTCCAAGCCGTGCCAAACAACGCGTCTTCGCGGACCACTACTGCTTCGGCGTCCGTGGACACACAGACAAACCCTGTCCGAGAACTTAAGACACTACCAAAACAGGGGTCCATCTCCGTCTCCACTGAAACCGTTGGCTCCTCTACCACGTCCTGCCAAACGTCAAGTACTTCCTCAACCTCTACCTCCACTGACCGTACCCCTGCCACCTCAATCGCATGTCAAACCGACGTCATCGAAGTCTCCACATCCTCCAGTCCTGTCAAAACCGCTCCTGTGTCCTCCTCTGTCCAAACCGAACCACCTCCTTTGGTCACATCACAATGTATTGGCACCGGCACTGATCCAATCTCCGGGCTGCCTACCAGGAAGGGAACCTGTCGCATGTGTCACGAAAAGCATATCCCGGTCTCTCGGATAGACTTACACCTTCTTGTTTGCGAGGGTAGCGCCTCGATAGCTCAACAAATCGATGCCATTGCGCAAACTTGGTAAATAAACACTCTCTCGTCGAAATCATTCCACTAGTAGCCTTCGCGGAATCCCAAGCCGAGATTTCAACAGAAACGTCTGATATCGCGCAAGTTGCCTTCAACTTCATAGACTCACTCAACCTACACCCTGACAACCTCGAACAATTCTGTTCTGCGCTAAAGCACCTCCACAAGACCGCTTGGATTGACGCCTGTGTACAACTCGGCCTACAACCAAACGTCGCCAAGCCACACAACTTCCTCACCAACATGACCTGCTCTCCCAATGATGCCACTGCTCATGCTGTCAACGCAACTACTAAAAACCAAAAGATTGACGGTGTATCCGAATATGGCGATTCAGAGGAAGAGTTTCTCGAAGAAGAAGATGTATCATGTATGGGACGGTTACTATGACCAAGATGACGTCAACTATGGTTACCCTCCCAGTGATGACGAATTCTGAACGTTACCGCGTTAGGCGGACAAGCTTGCAGACACTTTAAACTTTGTTTTGCCAACTCATGGCACTAATGTAATTTAAAACGCATACATAATAGTCAATAGGACTCATACTATAAGATACAGGAGGTTAGACAACCCAACCCACTATGAGCTTAACTCTCCTTATTTCAAACTGCACACACCTAAAACTAGCAAAACATGATATAAGACGTCAATCGGACACATGCCTTAACCAGGAAGCTACGACATAAATGAGCGTACGCGACCTATTTTCGACCACCACACACACCAAAACATAGAAAATACACTTAGGTTTTAATAAAAGAACTCTGTTCTTATCAGCTTAATATCTGGTATGCCAGGGAACGTCTGGCTCATATATTAAACTGATTTTTGGGCTTCGGCCATGGGATTGAAGCTTGCTTCGCCCTGGCCACGGGTGTCTCGGTATTGCACCACCTCCGAGTACGGGCCTCCTCCCTTATAGGGAGAACATCGTCATGACAAATAAAAAGAAAACCGAACCAGCTAACTCTAACCCGTGCCTGATTGTTTCTGTTTTACAGATGAAAAGAAAGTCGCTCCAGCAGTCACCACACCCAAATGTTCCATGCGCCCGAAACTCCGACGTACCACGGACACGCAAATTCTCCACCGCCGCGAGGCACGCCGAGGTCAGCACGAAACTTTCGTTACTTTTTTTCGTTCGGTCGGTAGCAAATTAGCCTACACTACTCCTCCCCACTACCACATGCCGCTGACACATAGTACCTAAACATAGCATCTTCGCAACATACAAAGGCATACTTACCTCATGCGAGAGGTACTTTGATCAGCAAGGAAGTCCTCTCGGGATGAGGCCCTCTCATTGCACTCCGACTGGGTTGATTCCTGCGATTACCACATATGTGGGTAACTCGAGCGTATAATTTCTGGTAGTGGGAACCTGCGTTCGCGCTCGTCCCCTTACATGTTCCGCAAACGAATCGTAGAGCAGAAACATCTCGGTCGGATCCTTATCGATAACACACGTAAACGGGACAGCACAACATCACTAATTTATACAGAAACTCAGTCACTCGAAAGCGGCCGTAATGTCGTAATTCTTTAATAATATCAACACCACTTGATAGCAACACAACTCAACATCTCTTGAACATAATAAATAGTCTTCGAAGTTACAAATTGCAAACGATTTATCCCGAGAAGAGCAGTTAATCTGTAACAAAGCTCTTCGGCCCGTGCACTGCGACCGTCAGAGAGCAACAACGAAAATCTCCCCCCGCGACGCTATTGTTCAGCACCAAAAATGGCGCGAAATATAATCCGCCGCTGTTCGGGTACGTTTGTTAACACCACAAGTAAAGCGAAATAAAAACATCCCCCGAACGAGCACACCACTTCGTCGAACATTTTACCGTTCTTGTGTTCGTCGTCGACCTCTCATGCCACAACGCAGAGCAACTCCTAGCTATAACAACGATATTTTCACCACTCCCAATGTCTACGACCATACCACCGGGAAAGCACCGGTTCTCGTCCGATCACCGAAGTTAAGCCCCGTCGGGCGGGGTTAGTACTTGGATGGGTGACCGCCTGGGAATACCCCGTGTCGTGGACACCTTTTTAAAGTTTCGTGTTCTCCTTCGCTCAGGCTCGGGAGTTTCGGCAGCGTCCGCTGACCCGAGCACAACTACATCCTCGCTTTCGCTTCTCGGTCTATCGGCTATCGAGTCTTAGCGATCGAAACACGTTCCTGTTTCTTCGAGTTGTCTTCGAGCTTCAAAAGTGAATGAGGTGGATCCATGCTCCAGACTTTTCTGGTAACACTTCTACACTTATTCGAGTTTATCAACGCATGTTGGTGGTACTGGTCCGTGCCTGTTTGGTGGTTCTTTTCATTTGGTGCCTTGGTGGTCTTGGCTTCCTCGGTGCCTTGCCTGGCGAGCTACCTCTACTGGTTCCTGCCTCCTCTTGGTGACCCTTGGGACACTGAGCTTTCAGTCCCAGCGCCCACGTCCTTTGGGCGCTCACGCGAGTTTTTTGTGTAGTATCTCTCCTTCTTTTGCCAGGGATAATTTTGATAGGGTGTTCTTTCTTTCTCACCCTCTTTCCTGCGTGATGGCGATTCCCTATGCTAATCGCACTGCAATAATTACTCTGTGTGATCTTGCGCTCGCCTCGGGCCCCCGCTTGCGACCCCAAGAAATTTTGGATGAATTTCCCCCCCAATTTGACCAGGTTCCCCAGGCAGTCCTGGGTATCCAGATGACCGGCTTTAATACAGCCCGCGCCACCTTTGCTTCTGCCGAAGTGATGGAGGAATTAATTAATTTGGGTTTGTCCTTTCGTGGTCAGTCAGTTCTCATTGCGCCATTTTCTTCAAAGAAATGCAGCTCGGCCATCCAGTGAACCCTTTGCGCACTCATATGTCTTATCAGGCGTGGATGAAGGTTCATTACCTTCATGGGACATCGATGTGGCTCGTAGCCACCTCCGCAGGAAAACTCTCATTCACACGATTCCAGGGCTCATTTGCACCGTCGAGTCTGGCAGTTAATAGTGAGAGTTTAACCCAAAACAAGATCGAGTGCAGTATCTGTTTTTATCAGCTTAATATCTGGTATGCCAGGCAACACCTGATTTTTGGGCTTCGGTCATGGGATTGAAGCTTGCTTCGCCCTGGCCACGGGTTGTCTCGGTATTGCACCACCTCCGAGTACGGCCCTCCTCCCTTATAGGGAGAACATCGTCATCACAAATAAAAAGACAACCGAACCAGCTAACTCTAACCCGTGCCTGATTGTTTCTGTTTTACATATGAAAAGAAAGGCGTTCCAGCAGTGACCGCACCCAAATGATCCATCCGCCCGAAACTCTCCGATGCGTCGTTTTGCAAAGCAGTGGAGGCCTTTTGGCTCCATTGGCGTGAGCAACAGCATCGTTTCTCGTATTTTTCTTCCTGGTGGGACGCCGGCAAGGCTAGGCTTCGCCACTCGTTCGTCGTCTGTCTCGTGCTTCTGCTCGACGCCGCAATGGTCACATTCGGTCCCTCCAGAACACGATCTACCATGTCCAACGTCGTCTTGTTAATGGCGAGATCCTCCCGGGTCTTTTGGATACGGTCCGTGCGGAGCTTCAGAGCGAGCTGCTTCACAAGGCACAGGGTGCCCAGATACGCGCTCATGTTCAGTGGGCTGAGGAGGGTGAATCTTCTTCGGCCTATTTTCTTCCGCCAGGAAAAGATTAGAGGTCGGCGCCGTTTGGTCTCCGGTGTTCGTGGTCCTGATAAACTAATTGCTACGTCCACCGACGATATGCTTTCTGTTTGGTCGGGCTATTACCGCAATTTGTTTTCGGCTCAATCACTTGATGCTGCTGATCAACGCCTATTCTTGGATTCGCTAGAGCGTCAGTTGTCTCCTCTCGAAACCTCCTCATGTTAAGGTGACCTGTCCTTGGAAGAGTGTTCTCGTGCACTTAAGCAGATGAGTCTCGGTAAGTCCCCAGGTATCGATGGATTCCCAGTCGAGTTTTACCCCCGGTTCTCGAATCTTCTCGGTCCTGCTTTTGTTGCTACCATCAACGCCTGTTACTCGGCTGGCCAACTGTCCTCTTCACAACGCTCTGGTGCTGTCACCCTCCTTTTTAAGAACGATTACCCCAAATGTGGGTAACTCGAGCGTATAATTTCTGGTAGTGGGGACCTGCGTTCGCGCTCGTCCCCTCGCAACAAGCAAAGCGAAATCAAAACATCGCCCGAACGAGCACACCACTTCGGCGAACATTCGATTTTACCGTTCTTGTGTTCGTCGTCGACCTCTCGTGCCACAACGCCGACCAACTCCTAGCTATAACAACGATATTTTCACCACTCCCAATGTCTACGACCTTACCACCGGGAAAGCACCGATTCTCGTCCGATCACCGAAGTTAAGCCCCGTCGGGCGGGGTTAGTACTTGGATGGGTGACCACCTGGGAATACCCCGTGTCGTAAACACTTTTTTCAAGTTTCTTCTTCTTCTCCTTCTTCGCTCGGGCTCGGGCGTTTCGGCAGCGTCCGCTGACCCGAGCCCAACCACATCCTCGCTTTCGCTTCTTCGATTTTTTTCCTTTATCGCTTCTCGGCCTATCGGCTTCTTTGTCAAATAGTTCCGTGCTGGTTTTAGCGATCACTGTGACTGTGGTGGATCCATGCTAGAGAGTGCTACTCTATTAACACTGCTACACAGTTTCTACGAGTTGTACAACGCCGTTCTTTCGTAGCACACGACCGTGCTTTGGTCGTTCTGGGCCTCTGGTTGGTTCTGGCACCCTGTTTGGTGTCTCTCCACGCTCTCCTCGCACCTTGGTGGGCATCCAGTGTTGGATTCCTGCCTTGGCTTTTCTGGTCCTCTTGGTCTCCTGGTTGGTGACCGACGTGGTCTGGACGTCCTTTGGAGTCGTGGTTATTCTCCGCCTCTCCGTTGTTCCTCGGCACCCTGTTTGGTGCCTTTTGGCTGGTCGTTCCTTGGGCTCGTCTGGCCGTGAACCTGTTGGTCTCGCCCGTGTGTGGTACCTCTGGTGCCTGGCTTGGTGGCTTCGGAAGTAGTCTCCTACTTCAGGATAAGTCACTTCTTCTTTATTCTAAGCGTGTATTTTCTTTTTATGAATATAATATATTACTTAACTTAACTAAGTGTGTGTAATGGCTATTCCATTTTCGCTGCGACGTTTGAATGTTTCTTGCAGCTTGCTCGCGATAAGATACGCGTCACCTGCAAATCTCCGCAAAAGTTAGAGGAGCTTATCCACGCTGGTCTAACCTCTCGGTCGCATTTAGTGCTCGTAACTCCAGCCTCCAAATTCCAATGGGTGACTGTAACGCGCCTTGCCTACGGCATCCCAGATGCTGATTTGCGGAAGGCCCTGGAGCCATATGGCACTATTAAGCGGACCAAGATCGAGACCTACGTCGGCGTCTTTATAGGCACGAGGTCTGTGCTGATGGATGTGCAGCGACACATACCATCACAGCTCCGCATCCGTGGCAACTTGTGCCACATGTTTTCGGTGTGGTGCCGCTGGTCATAAGAGTTCTGCGTGCCCGCGTGATGGCCGTTCCGCTAGAACGGACCTTCCCCGTGCAAACGCTGCTCCGCCTCAAGGCCAGAATCGTAGCCCACCACCTGGGGTTAGCAGCGCATCGGTCCCTGGTGCACCTGCTACTACTGCGTCCACTCCTGGCGCACCTTCCACCAGTACTCGGCTTTCGTATGCAGCCATTGCAGCTGGCACAACAACGTCGGGTTCTCCCTCCGCCGGGGGATGTATCCCTTCTGTGTCGGCTATGGACCTTACTGACCCAGCGCAAATCCCTCTCCCAGCAGTGGACTCGAGTGAGGAAATTGCATCTGAGGAGGAAAATTTGTTTGATGAAGATACTCACAGCTCTTCTGCCAGGGTGGGTCTTGACGTGGATCCTGTCGGCTCGAAGCTTGGAGGCGTTGTTGGCCCGGAAGATGCTTCGGAAACAGGTGAGCAATGACCAGGCGCTCCAGCTACAACTTCCGCAATGGAAATCCCATGTCAAGGGCCCGACCAATCAATCCAGTCTCGACCCTCCCCCACCTTTGCATCCAACTGTTGATTGTCCCTTGATGCAGTACCCCCCAAACCTACCACCAGTGCCTTCGGGCTCCCCACCTGAGGATTCTACAGACGGTTTATCCGGTCTGTTGCCATCTGCTTCAGATGCACGTGCTGAGACTTCGAAGCACAATATGACTTCTGTCTCTTCCAACCCTCCACCACCTGTGTATCTAACTGCTGATAGTCCCTTGACGAAGTACCCCCCAAACCTACCATGGATGCCTTCGGGCTCCCCACCTGATGATTCTACCGCGATGGTTTATCCGGTCTGTTGCCATCTACTTCAGATGCGCGTGCTGGGACTTCCTGGCACAACAAGCCTTCTGTCTCTTCCAAGCTTGCTGATAAAGCTGCTGCAAAGACGGGCTCAGACAAAACTAAGGTGGTGTCTGTTCTCAACACCACAAGGAAAAGGATTCGTCCCTCTGTTCCTTATAACAGCAAAAAAACGAGAGCCAAGGCTTCTTCTTGGCAGTATTAATATTTTGTTTTAATGGCAGTTAATTTGATGACTTTGAATTGCCAAGGGTTGCGTAATCCAACTAGCCGGCAAACTCTTTTTCAGTGGCTGCATTGTTTTGCTCCGGAAATTGTTTGCCTTCAGGAAACCCATGCCACTTCGGAAGCTGAGTTTCAGGACTGGGTCGCCGAAGCTACGCTAGCGCGTCTTAATCAAGAGCAATATAAGTGTGTGTCCGCTCCCGGTACTCCTCGGAGTAGTGGTGTTGCTATTTTGTTTCGCCCTTCTCTGACGGTCGTCCACTCCTTTTGTGATACGGAAGGTCGGCTTGTCATTTGCGAATTTGAATGCGCGCAGTATCTCTTTCAAGTTGCCTGTCTCTACGGCCCTAATAACCAGGTTGCCGGTCAGGTATTTTTCGAGTCGTTCTATCAGGCACTGGACCCTGATGTTCCAGTCTTCCTGTGCGGAGATTTCAACACAGTGGTGGACCCATCAATTGACCATTTTGGGTGCAATCCCAACTCTTATTGGGCTTACAATTGGTCCCTTGCTCTTGCTGGCCTAATGTCCGCATATGACCTGGCCTCCGGGCGTCTCCGAGTACTCGTGGCGGCGTCCCAACGGCACTCATGGATCGCGTATTGATATGATATGGATGCCTTACGATCTTCTAGATCGTGTTCTGTCCTGTCAGTGGAAATTTTACCCTTTTTCCGATCGGTTCACAATTACGTGTACATGAAACTCCAGCTTCCATTAGAAATCGAGCGTGGTAAGGGTCTGTGGAAGTTAAACACCGCCCATCTCGACTTTCCAGAGTTCTGTGATCACATAAAGACCTTTTGGGAGCAATGGCGATTGGAGCGCGTACACTTCGCTTTGCTTTCAGCTTGGTGGGATGCGGGAAAAGCCGGGCTCAAACGAGTCATCAGACATTTTGCATGTGAGCGAGCCAAATCTTCCAAGGCTGCTGTTAAATCTCTTAATGCAGCGCTTTATCATCTGCAACGTCGCCTTAAGAATCGTCAGTCTGTTGAGCGGGAATTACAAGAGGCCAAAGCTGAATTAGCTGCTCCAAGCTCAGTCCAACGGAGCACGTATTCGCGCCAGAATTTGATGGGCCGAAGAAGGCGAGTCCTCATCAGCCTACTTCCTACGACAGGAGAAAGCTAGGGGTCAGAAAGAACTTATCCATGGCGTCCGCCGGCCTGATGGCTCAGTGGCTACTTCAACTCGGGATTTGTTACCAGTTTGGCGCGACTATTACCACCAGTTGTTCACGTCTGAGAAGCTTAATCAGCGCGAGCAGACCGCTTTCCTTGATAGTCTTGAGCGGAGGCTTTCTCATGAAGAGTCTGACTCTTGTGAAGGTGATTTAACGGAAGAAGAGTGCCGACGTGCTCTTGGCCAAATACCCACCCAGAAATCCCCAGGGGTTGATGGACTGCCTGCGGCATTTTATCTCAGGTTTTGGAATCTGCTTGGTCTCGATCTTGTTCATGTGCTTAACACATGCTACCACCAGGGCAAGCTTTCTCTGTCTCAGCGTTCAGGGGCAATTACCCTGCTCTACAAGAGGGATGATCCCCTCAGTACAAAGAATTGGCTCCCCATCACTCTCCTTTGTGCTGATTACAAGATTGCCACCAAAGCACTGGCTAACCGGCTACTGCACATTATTGCCTCTGTCGTGGCACCTGACCAATCATGCGGTGTCCCTGGCGGATTTATGGGAGAGAACATCCGCCTCATGCAAGATATCGTTTCGTACGCTAACGCTCAGAATGTGCCTGCTGCAATTCTGTCTCTAGATCAAGAGAAAGCATTTGATTGTGTGGAATGGGCGTTCCTGGAAAGGGTGCTCGAGCAAATGGGCTTCGGTCCGTCGTTTCGGAAATGGGTTGGTGTTGTACACTGGCTGTCCATTCCGCCGTAGTGGTAAATGGCTTTTTGACTGAGTTCTTTCCGGTCACGTGGGGCGTCCGTCAGGGTTGCCCACTATCGCCACTCCTCTATGTGCTCATCGTGGAATCACTCGCTTGCGTAATTCGTGTGGATCCATCCATTGACGGATTTCCTCTTCCGGGTGGTTGCCATCGATCCAAGGTTGTGTAATGAGTATAGGTATAGTTTAAATTAATTGTGTAACATTATACAGGTGAGCACTCAAGTAGAATTACTGTGAACATGTGCATGCCATGCACTTATGTAGTTTTCCCAGTAGAATAACCTCAAGTGTGTAGTTTTCCAAGTTAGTCAATGGAACTACCGTATGTTGTAAAAGAACTCTATGTGAGATCAGTATTTATCCACGTGAACAGTCAAAGACTATATGTATATATAGGTCTGTATTGTAAAGGAGAGTTGAGAGTTGGGACGAAATAAAGAACATCAAATCTGTGTCTGTGTCTCCGTGTCTGTGAGCACGCTACAGTTGCTCAGTATGCTGACGACACATCGGCTTTCGTTACCTCGGATCAGTCCATTTTGGCCCTCTTCACTTTTCGGGAGATACGAGAAAGCTTCTGGGGCTAAATTGAACCTCACCAAGTGCCATGGTCTTTTGCTAGGTTCATGGAAAACCCGTACAAGTTTCCCTGTTCAGCTCCAATGGTCGTCCACACACATTGCTGCGTTGGGTAGTCGATTGGCTAATGATGGCTTGGAGGATTGGTCCAAACCACTAAAGAAACTGGAAAAACTCCTGGTCTCCTGGAAACAACGTCACCTGTCGTTTGGGGTCGGGCGCTCATCATCAATGTGCTGGGGCTTAGCTTGTTCTGGCATTTGGCGTCCGTCTCGGTCATGCCTGTTGCAGTTGTGCAGGAGATCAATTGGTTGATCCTCCCCTTTGTTTGGAACAAAAAACGTGAATGACTTAGTCGCGCTTCGGTCACGCAGCTTCACAAACATGGAGGATTGGGGGTTGTCGACCTTGGCCGCAAGGTGTCTCCTCTCCGCGTTCTCTGGGTCAAGCGGTTCTTGCTTGGGCAAAACCGTGGGTGGCAATGTTTTTTTGCTCACCATTTGCAGTGTGTGTTCTTAGCGCGCCCAGTCGATAGAGTTTTTGACCTCTCTACGATCTCACCGGCGACCCTTCGTCGCCTGCCATCATTTTACCGTTTGGTCCTAGAGGCTTGGTTAAGTGTGGGTGGGCGCCGTGCTTTCGGTGCTTGGATAGTTCCCCATCCATCGGGCAACCCCATCCCCTAGACCGAACTCTCCGCCCGCACCGCGTATCCATTGATGGGCACCAGGATGCAGCACCGCTGAATCGACAAGTACCGTAGTTTCGGTTTTAATGGCATCTCTTGGTCACACATGTGGGCTTGCATCGGTCTGTGGCGTTTTTTACACCCTGTACAGGATACGTCGTGGTTAGTGGCGCATGGCATTTTGCCGACTCACCGCTTAACGCGGTTTTGCATGAATGTAGACCCTTTGTGTTTCTGTGGTGCCCAGGAGGATCTCCTGCACCTGTTTACAGAATGTCCATTTTCACAGGTAGTACTTGCCTGGTTTGTCCAGCAGCTCCACCGACATGACCCTTTGGCTCATCGACCTTCGCCTTGAGAGATTCTGCTAGGTTATGTAAGGACTCGACTGTTCCACTGGGGTTTGCTGCTCTGCTAGGTGTTATCCATCACGGTATCTGCCTTGCTAGAAACGAGCACCAGTTTGATGGCCTCTAGCCCGACTCGGATCGTTCCATCAAGAAAATTCGATCTTCTTTCCGGTTCCTGTTACGACTACAGCGCCGTCACTGCTCTAGTACTGTTTTTGAGTCCGTGTGGCTCGCTGGTGGCGCTTTTGGCACGACTCTGCCTGACAGGTCCCTTGCGCATCACGCCGTGCTTCACTAAATCGGGCCATTTGGGCATTTTTTATCCTTTTTAACGCGTTGCCCTTTCTTCATCTCCTTTTAAAAGCATTGATTCCAGGAAAGACCGACCTCGTAGGTGTCTCCTGGTACCACTCGGTGCCAGTCGAAGCGGGTCAATGCTGGGTCCATACTCTGGTTTGGCCCTCTGTAGGCAATTTTTTAATTGGGCTAATTAATGTTTTCCGCAGGGCATGGACGGTGGCCTTAACTATTCTACTGTCCTTGTCCTGCCTTAGGAGATAGCGCCGTTGACCTCAATTTTGTTGGGGAGATACACGGGGATCTCCTTAGTTTTTGGAAAATCGTCAGGTCAAAAAGGCGTCGTCTTCTCGGATAAGGACGTTAAGCCGGAGGTCCACCTCCGATTTGGGCTAAAACCCCGGTGAGGTATTTTTCTGAGCTTTGCTCTGGCTTGCGTGGCTCGTCACACCGCATTATTCAATCCATTTAATTTTTCTCAAGGCCATCCGTTATACCATTTGCACACACATGTGTCTTATCAGGCGTTGGAGGAGGGTTCACATCCCTCATGTGAAATCGATGTGGCTAGTTGCCACCTCCGCAGGATAAGTTCTCATTCACACGATTTCAGGGCTCATTTGCACCGTCGAGTCTGTTAGTTAATCGTGAGGACTTAAACCCAAATCAAGATCAAGTGTAGTATCTGTTCTTATCAGCTTAATATCTGGTTAAGAGCGGTCAAAGAATAACCAAAAGCGGTCAGAGAATAACCCAGAGTGGTCAGAGAATCACCAAGAGCGGTCAAGATGGCGGATGGTGAAGGCTCTAATCAATTTAATAAGATGAATGCTTTGTTCAAAAGATGTTAGTACTGAATGATTGCCAATTACTTGAGTTTCTTGGTCATGAAGATGGTACATTGAAATGGTTCGGTAATCTTGAGTCGTTGAAAGAATTATTTGAAAAGTCTATTGGACTTAAAGGTAAATGGACATCGCCAGGTAGAAATTCGAAAAAGTTTACTTGTGAAACGAATGATCCTAATCAGGAACTTAGTGTTACCTGGTACTACAAGAAACAATTCTCACTTGTATTTCAAGCCAGTAATGCCGCAGAATTGAGAGACACACTCATCTCGATTGCAAGGAAAAGATCTGAGGATAGTATTAACGGGAATAAGCAACAAGTATTATTGAACAACGTAGACGACAAAGATGAAGATCAAACGGTAAATGACTCAATTGCCAATGAAATATCTTCGACGAACAAGGCAACCGTGGTTGTAGATAATCTCTCAACTAACGATTTAAGAGCATTGGATATCTCAGCACCAAAGTCAAATTGTTTGGAAGCAGAAGTGCTCTATGAAGATCACAAATACAAGGAGATGTATCAGGCTACTGGCCCACGGTGTGACTGCTCTTGTAGTCAGTTGGCGTCTGATATAGAGGGCATGAAGCTGGATATCCTATTATTGCAAAAACAAACAGAAGCTGATAACATATCAGAAAAAATCACTCATCAGCAAGACAAATTAGATGAGCTACAATCTGTTAAGGAGAAAATCAAGAAGCTGCAAAAAATTATAAAGTCAAATTCTATCGAAAGGGCCAATGAAATAAAATCACTCAAAGAAAGAATCTTCTCCCTTGAGACAATGGTAAAAAATGTAGAAGAAGAAAGGGATTCATTAAGAACTGTCTTAGTCCTCGTCACTCAGGACCAAAGACATGGATTAACAGGTCAAAAAGATTTACCATCAAACAAAGGTAACAAATCCTTGGGCATGGACCCAAGTGAAATACCCTGGGAAAACGTACAGAAAGATCAACATCGTGGTGGCCAGAAAACCAACCATAAGCATAATGCCGTCAATACGTCGAAACTACCAGTTAATTCAAACCGATATCAAGTGTTATGTGATTATGTGAGCAGTAGCGATGAAAGATCTAATCAGGAGGACATAAATTATTGTATAAATAATGGGTACAATCGGAGTGAAAGAAAAAAGGTCGCGAATAAATCGGTTGAGATGATTGTTAAGAGAGATCACATCAAGAAAATGGAAACAAAACATCAAGCAACTAACAGCCTATCAAATTATATGAACGCTGACAAGAGAGCAACTAACCAACATATAACAGTACTTATTGGTGATTCAATAATAAAGAATATTCAAGGTTGGAACGTGGGAAAAGAAGTGGGCCAACGCGTTATTGTAAAGGCATTTCCCGGTGCTAATATCGCAGATATGAGTTATTACCTGAAACCTACTCTAAACCATGATCCAACTGAAGTTATTATTCACTGTGGGACCAATGACTTAAAAGAGAAGGAACCGAATGAGGTAGCTGATGGCATAATCGATCTTGCTTGTGAAGTTCAGCGCACCAGCAACACTAAGGTAACAATATCTGAACTTATTAGCAGAAGTGATAATGTAACTAATAATAAAGTTAAATCTGTCAATAAATTACTTGAGGTATTGTAGACAAAATGGTTGGGATATTATTAACCGCAATAATATCTTAACAAATCACTTGAACAGAGGGGGAATTCACTTGACTGCAAGAGGATCCTTCCTCCCTTATGTTTACCAATTTTGTCAACTATCTTAAAATGGATTGACTGAATACAGAACGAAACTCGAACTTAAACAATTCTCCTTGTAAAACTCTTAATTCAAATATCTCTTGTATCAGTAACAATGTCACCCCTGATATATGTGATCTGAATCAATACTTAAATCCATCCACTGTAAACAGTGGACTAACACATATTGATATCAATAATAGCTTCACCGAGAGGAACACCAGTTTTGCTTGTAGCCGAAAATCAATCAGCAATATTATATGTGATACATTACAAAGAAAGGGTCTTTCTATAATGCATTTAAATATCCAAGCAATTACGAATAAGCTAGATGAAATAAAAATGATAATCAATGATATTACCACCATTCATCAAAAACAAAACATCATCTTTGCAATTACAGAGACTCGTTTAAATAATAATTGGTCTGATGAATTGTTGATAGACGCCATTTTCTGCATAAGGAAAGATCGTATACACTCTGATGGAGGTGGAATCCTGGCTTTTATTCCAAATACGATTGTATTTCGACGTAGAACTGATCTGGAAAGTACACAAAATGACATAATTGAGACAATGTTTATCGAGATTAAATTTCGTACGTCATCCCCTATCATTATCTGTTTTCTTTACCGTCCTTCTATATCTGTAATATGGAAGGAGGAGTTAAATGCTTTAATGAAAACTTTAGATAATGAACAGAAAGAAGCAATCTTTCTCGGGGATTACAATATAAACACTACAAATAAAACTCAATTCAGGCCTCTAAAAAATAATGTCATATTTTCAATACAAACAACTTATTGAAAACATCACCAGACCAATATCAGGAACAATATTAGATCAGATCTATACTTCACATCCCCAATCGGTTCTGAGTGTTGGTGTGATTGAAACCAGTCTTAGTGACCATCATCTAATTTATATAACCTGCAAAATTAATCCAAAAGAATGTAAGAAATTAAAACATCAAACGATAAAATATAGAAATATGAAAAATCTAAATCCAAACCAGTTCACTGCAGAACTAAATCAATTATTGGTAAACTGTCATGATACCATCAACAACCCAGATGCTTATTTGCAAAAATGGACTGAAATGTATCTTGATATACTAAGTAGACATGCGCCATTGACAATAAAAAGAGTAAAGTCAAAAAGAATACCTAAATGGCTAACGAAAGACATTCGTAATTGCATAAAAATGCGAGATACATACTTAAAACAAGCAATGGATATTATACAAACAATGTCGAAACACTGTAGTGAAGGAAATTCGGGACTCAAAAAAAGAGTAGTACACCCAAGCACTTAATGATAACATTAAAAACCCAAACGTATTATGAAAGATTTTCAAAGAAATTTCACCAGTTGATACAAATACGACGACAGAATTCCTAAATGTAAATAATATACAATATACTAATCACCATGAGATTAGTAATTTATTTAACAATTATTTTGTCACCATAATCAAAGAAATGAAAGAACAAATACCACCAATGCAAACCGATTTCACAAGATTAGAAAGTTTCATTGATAACCATCTTCCTGCAACTACCTACTTTAAAATACCTAATATTAGCGAACAAAGAGTTATTGACGCTCTCCAACACATAGACACTAAAAAAGCAACTGGGTTAGATGGTGTTGATGCACTCTTTATCAAAATAGGTGCTCCAGCTCTCTCAAAATGAATCACTTCCTTATGTAATCTAAGTATTAATAGTGGTGTATTTCCATCACTATGAAAAGAAGCCAGCGTTATACGAAATCACAAGGGTGACTCTATAAATGAAAGAGCTAACTTTAGATGTCTATCTATTCTCCCTATTCTATCCAAAATATTAGAAAGACATGTATTTGACAGTTCGTATAAATTCTTACAACAACATAGACTACTGAATGAAAATCAACATGGTTTCAGGAAGTGTCACTCGCGTGAAACATTATTATTGACTCTATATGAGGCTTTAATAAAAAGTATTGAAAATGGTGATATTAATGGTCTGATATTACTTGACTTCTCAAAAGCTTCCGATTTAATAGACCATGATCTTCTGCTCAAGAAACTGGAGTTATACCATTTTGATCAAAATACAATACAATGGTTCAATTCTTACTTGTCAAACCAATCACAAAGGGTACAATTTCGATCTTCTCTATCAGATCCCTTACAGATAAAATGTGGTGTTCCTCAAGGATCTATTTTGGGACCTCTATTACTCATTATATTTATTAATTATCTCTCTCTACTACAAAATAGTACAATGTTTTTTAATTTCGCTGATGACTCAACTTTATTAGCCTCTAGTACATCAATAACTGAATTGAATTCTAATTTAAATGGTGAGATTAAACTAGTTTCGGATTGGGTTAATGGTAATTTAATGACTTTGAATTGAAAAAAAACTAAAAGTATGAAAATCTACTCTAAACGAAAATTCAAAAACCTAGAACCGCTCGTGATTAAAGCTAACAACCAAGAGATTGAAGAGGTTAGTTCCTTCAAACTTCTTGGAGTGTATTACGACTTCCAAATTCAATGGGAAGATCATATAACCAACGTATTTCAAATGATGAGTAAGATCAGGGGCGTAGGAAGCAGGGGGCCCAGGGGGGGGCGGAATAGCTTTCGGCCTCCCCAAAAAAATAATTGAATTTTAAAAAAATTGCAGCGAAATATTGCACTGATCGGTCAATTAATAATAACAAGACGCCTGCTCAGGCGTTCACTCGGGCTACTGATTCTGAAATTGGCGTAGCCTTCGCACATCTAGAAAAACTGAGGAACAGCGTGCGCAACAAAACTCTCTATTAATTAACGCTGATTGTCAATTTGCAAGTATTATTACGCACTTAAATTCTCTATATATGGTCTTATATGAAGTACTTAGTTCCATGAAGCGATTTGGTGAAATTGTGCATGGCAAAGCTCGCAACGAGAAAATAAGAATGTGGTCCGAACATTTCCGACGCTTTCCGAGGTCCGGAGAGTGTCGGAAAGGAGTTATTGTTGTATCTGGGCAAGCGCAGATGCAATGCGCGCGAGCCATACAGCTGATATAGGCATAGACAAGTTAGACAACCGCCATTTTCAGTTTTTAAATGTGAAATTCTAATCAACTGTAATTGCGAATTGTTAATTCGCAATTACATTCCCAAACTATATAACTAATAAAGATAGGCTTCAAGTTTACAAAAATTTTACAAACTCTTTAGTCCTTTGGAAACTAGAATAATTGTCAGATAAAGGTTTGAAACATAACATCATTATCAATGCACGCTTTGTACCGGTTTGCAGTTGCAAGTGAGGTGGAACTGGAGCCCTATTTAACGCCACGCATCCCTGCAGATCATATTACTACTCGTGTTTTGAATTTATACACGTTTTTGAACCCGAAATTAAAAAATAAGCAGTTTCATCAACTTTTAATTACTGAAAAAGTTCGAATTTCAAAATTTCCTTCCATTTTCCTTCCATATGACCAAATTTCCTTCCAATTTCCTTCCAAATTTTATTTCCTTTTTTTTTCCCTTCCAAATGCCAAAATTTCCTTTTGGAAGGAAATTTCCTTCCAAGTGGAAGCACTGAAAAGCAGTCCAAACTCCAACTCGAAAAGAAAGTCGGTCAGATGACTCAGCTTGAGATCAGTATACGCTCGTCCAATCAGAGCGTCCGTAAGAACACGTGTAGCGTTGTGATCAGTGATCACTTGTTCGTGTGCTACGATGGCGGAGCAAGGCGAACGTCGAGACGAAGCGAGCGGGTACGTTCATCAAGTTTCAGATATTAGAATAGGAGCAAAATCGGGAGTTCGGTATTTTGATTTTAAAATACAACAAGATACCAGCGAAGCAAGAGTTGTTTGCTTTTCCCCGGGTAAAAGGGACGATATGAAAGAGAGAGAGAAATCCAAATCACCCACACGGCTAGTCAACGTGAGCCCACAGAAACGTAAATACAACGAAGTAGAGTTCAAGATGAACAAGTACTCAAGAATTGAAGAAAATAGAAATCTGGCCTTTCCATGGAAGGATATCACGAGTCAGAAAGTGTCGACTACCACAACATCAATATTTGACGTGGTGCATAAACATGAAAATGGTGATTTCGTTAATGTCAAGGTCCGTGTCAACGCTAAATCTCCTCCAGAGATTGTACATTCAATATCTTTCGAAAAAGATTTGAAAAAGTCGAGTTTGATTGTTGCAGATTCAACTGGGGCCATTTCTATGACGCTGTGGGAAGGGCAAATCGATGAGGTGAACGAAAACGAATCTTACATGTTCAACCAAGTACGCGTGAGCTATTATAATAAAACGTACTTGAACTGTAGTCCAAGCACTGAAATTACACGTCTAGATGAAGAAGTGGAACTGTCGGCCCAAAGCAGTGAAGATGTCGATAGGTTAAAAGTTCAAGAAGAATATATTTTTGTTGGAAATATTGTAGGGGTTGAGACAACAAAAACGTTTGTTTGTTTCAATTGCAAGGACCGAAAACTGCCCTACAATAACAATTCAACCATTGTGACATGCGGAAATTGCAAACTTTCCATGTTGATGAAAAATCTGAAAGTGCAATTGTTCACCAATATGATGATTCGTGACGAATCCGCAAATACTACAGAGAGGTTCTATTGTCCAATGAAAGTGTTGGAGAGTTTCTTTTCTTCCGCTAACCTGATAGATCCACATATGAAAGACGACCTTGCCCAAATTCCAACTGAGAAAGTAAGCGCTACTCTTTTAAATTTGGAGAAGATGACCTTCGAGGTATATTTGGAGAAGAAGACAGTTAAATGCATAAAACAAATATAAGGGAGAGAACTCTGTGAATCTTGTACTGATAATGTTGAGAAAAACTAGTACAAAGGAACGATATATAGTTCAGGTTACAAAACATATTTTGTAACATATTTCGTTACATATTGTTGCGTTTTGTTTGCATGTTTTAGTTCAACCTTGTCCTTGTGCTAGCATGGGTACGACTTTATATAAATACGAGGTTAGTTTGAGTTAAAAAAGACTTTACAAAAAAGATTATTTATATTTTCATGAACGAGTCGAGAATAGACGATTTACTGTTAAAGTTTGTTAACTTTGTTTTGCATGTTAAGCATTGAATAATTGAAAAGCTGTGCTAACGTCTTATCATGTTTTTATGAGTGCGCAACTGCTTGTATAAGCCTCGTATAAGCTTCGCCGCTCATAAGTACGAAATTCGTAATTTTGCTTTGTAATACCGTCGATTGCATCTAAGGATGGACACCGTTGATAAAAAACATTACCTCCGGCAGCGTCAAACTTCAACGTTTCCCACGAGCATTTGACAGGTTTCTTTTAGCTCAACCAATCACCTTGAGACTGGTTAAACGTGATTGGTTGAGCTAAAAGAAACCTGTCAGATGCTCGTGGGAAACGTTGGAGTTTGACGCTGGCGGAGGTAATGTTTTTTATCAACAGTGTCCATCCTTGATGCAATCGACGGTATTGTTTTAAATTGTAGAGACACATACAGCGGTTCAGGTTGAGCGTTTAATCAGACGTTAGTAGTGTCAAAAGGCCGATCCTGGGACAATTTGCAAAACCATTTTAAAAAGCATTTGCAACCCCCTCCTGAATTTTTTTGGGTTGGGTTGACATCCGATCCTGGGACAATTTCTAAAAATATTTTGACTTGGGTTGACTTCCGGTTTCGCAAAGGGTTTTGGAATTTTTTAAAAATGGCCGCCAAGTTTTTGGGATTGGGGTTTGCAAAGGGTTTTGGGACTTTTTTTTGGACTTCCGGTTTGATAAAAAGTTTGACATCCGATCCTGGGACAATTTCCAAAATGGCCGCCAAGTTTTTGGGTTTGGGGTTCGCAAAGGGTTCTGGGATATTTTTCAAAATGGTTGCCAAGTTTTTGGGATTTGGGGTTTGGGGTTTGCAAGATGACAAAGGTTTCAAAATTAAATAAATGAATAACAAACGGAGTAACTTATGTCCAGACAGAGAAGAATGTATGTGGGTGGGTTTTACAAAATATCCAGGTAAGCCACCAAACATAATATATTTTAACAAAAGTACACACCCTAAAACAGTTTGCAACTATATCCATCCAGGCGAAACAAGGGTCCAAATGTTGGTTAGAACAGGAGTTTACGATACAGTTTTTTAAATTGAACTATTTTTTTCGAAAAAAATTAAAAGAACAAGAATGAACTCAAATGAAACTATTAATACAAATTTGGAAGAAGTTTTCGAACACACACCAGTTGAAGAGGAAGAAGCTGAAATAGATTTTGAAGAATGGCATAGAAGAAGAGAAGTTGAAATAAGAGAAAGAGAGACAAGAAATGATGCAATAACGAAAGAACTGAAAAACCAATACGAAATATTGGTTGAAAATTCAAACATTTTCGAAATGAAAAAAGTTTTAGACAAAATTATTGCTTTTTTGTTTCAAGAAATTATTGACGAAATTCCAACATCAACAAGACTTGGTGGAATGCTTGAAATGCTAAATGACCTGGATGAACTAACTGATATTAATTTGAGAGTTAGGATACCTGGTGCCAGGGATATTTTAATTGAAATATCTGGAAAAATTAGCGAAACGGAAACAACAATTGAGGACCTAAAAAGAGGAAGAACTATAAGAGAAGAAGAAGAAGCAGCAGAACTAGAAGATGCAGAAATAGCAGCAATTCCCGATCCCGATGATGACGATGATGAAGAAGAAGTTTCTGACGAACTTGGACCTATAGAACATGATGAACGTCAGTTTCCAGAAGAAGAAGAGTGCACAAACGAACTTTAAAAACCATTCCAAAACATAAACAAAAAATTTCATTAAAACTTATAACAAAAAATGTTATAATTTTTTCAACTTTAAATAAATAATGAGTTATTATTATGGTTATGGAAGACAAAGAAGATCATTTGAAGATGGTTCTGACATGGAAAAGAAAATTAAAGAAATTGAAAAAAAATTAAAAAATCTTTCATTGCATAACGAAAATTACAAAACTGTTTTTGACATTAATTTAACAACTGCCACCAAAACCTATAAAACAATTAGTGGGACAGCAAGAATAACACAAGCACGAAATGGTAGTTCTGTTCTTTGGCAAAACAATGAAAATGTTGCCCCCACATATGGAACAGATGCCATTGGTCCAGGAAATGTTTACATTGAGAACACAGGGAACAACTATATGTGTTTTGTCTGTCCAGAATTTGGTTGGGGTGATGTATCTGTTTTTGTTGTTTGTACTGTTGTTGACACATCTGTTCCTGGTGACTGGTGTTATCTTATTGGGAACGACAATGGCGATTATGACAAATTTGTTAGCTTCAAATCATACTCATACTCAAAACTGTTAATTGGTGGGATCCAAGGCCACAACTATCTGAGTTTCCCAATGAGGGCATCCCATAGTATTTTGAGCAAACACATCGTTTCGACCCATTGGTTGGGGACTGGGTCGTGTGTGTACCTAAATGCTAAAAAATTGGCGGGATCAGATTTTACGGCGGATTTGAGTTTCTTAGGAAGTCCATATTGTTCTGTATTTTTCAATGAGAGGTACAAAACCGCCTCCAGCAATAGTAACACTAATTTAAAAGGAAAAATTTATGGAATCAAAGTCGTCCATGGTCCATTATTGCCTGAAGATATCGTAAAAATTAACAAGGATATGATGAAGGAATATGGGAATTTCATATGAGTTTGTAACGTCTTTTTCAAAAATATTATGGTTTTGTTTTTTTGTCCAAGATAAATAATGAGTTATTACTATGGATATGATGACCCAGATTATTCTTATGGAGGGGGTGGTGGTGCTGACGGAGAACCAGGACCACAAGGTGACACAGGTGTAAAAGGTGACAAAGGTGACAGAGGTCCAACTGGTGCGACTGGACCCCAAGGAAACAAAGGCGATCGAGGTTTGCAAGGAACAAAAGGAGACAAAGGTGATGAAGGTTTGGAGGGGCAAAGAGGTTTGACAGGTGACAAAGGAAACAGTGGAGACAGAGGTGCAATAGGACCAACAGGACCAACAGGAACAGCAGCTCAAAAAGGCGACAAAGGGGTTAAGGGAGACCAAGGTCCAAAAGGTCCAAAAGGGGATAGGGGTTTGACAGGCATGGCTGGTACAGATGCTCATAAAAAGGGTGACAAAGGGGATAAGGGAGATGTTGGCAACACAGGACCAAAAGGAGACAAAGGCGATCGAGGTTTGCAAGGAACCAAAGGAGACAAAGGGGATACTGGCATTAGAGGACCACAAGGAAACAAAGGCGACAGAGGTAGCTTTGGAACAGCAGGCGCAACAGGACCACAAGGTCAAAAAGGAGACAAAGGTGACCATGGAACAACAGGTGCAACGGGATCCAAAGGAGACAAGGGTGACAAGGGAGACAAAGGAATGGCAGGAACAGCCGCACAAAAAGGGGACAAAGGAGATCCTGGTGATGATGGTGCGAAAGGGAACAAGGGCAACACTGGGGCAACAGGTCCCCAAGGCCCACAGGGTGCCCAAGGTCCACAAGGGAGCCAAGGATCAACAGGACCCAAAGGCACCACAGGATCCACAGGATCGCAAGGACCACAAGGCCCACAAGGAACAAAAGGAGATAAGGGAGATCCAGGACCCAAAGGCGACCAAGGAGATCAGGGAGTTCGAGGACTGCCAGGTGGGAAAGGATCAACTGGTTTAAGAGGTTTAAGGGGTTTGAGAGGTGTTACAGGGGTTACAGGACCTGCTGGAACTTTTTCGCAGTTGGTAAAATATAAAAAGGATAGTGGAAAAACAAATCATAAGGGAGGAGCATGGGATAACACAAACAACATTAGCACCCTGCTCTCATTTACAGCAACCCATGATACAGGAAAATATTTGGTTTCATATTGGTTTACACTACAACCAGATGGTCATAAAATAGACCAACAATCTAAGCAAACTGGTTGGTATGTTTCTTCCTATAGAGCATATTTTGATCTAAAAACAAACCTTTACCATGGAAGTGTTACAGACAGATCAAACAAACTTTCAGGTTTGGAAACCATAACCATGGGAAAAACATACAACGAAACCCATTCCCACCATATTTTTTGTCAAGGTATTGCCACTATAAAAAAAGGAACCCAAATGTCTTTGCACTCATATTCTGGTTCTGTTGGTGATGACTATACCTTCCTGTTTTTCAATGTTTGGGATGTTGAAATCAACCTGCTTAGAATTAGTTAAAGAGAATAATAAAAAGAAAGAATGTCTAAGTTTAAACAAAACACACTATCATCTTTGTTGTACGAAAGTTATAGCAAAGAAAACATTACACATATGGATATTTTCAACAAAAGATCATATTCTGTAAAAGATGAAGATGATTTTTTAAATAAATACACAAAAGCCTACACATTTTTGTCAAGATCCGGAAATTTCAACAAATACCTTTTGGAAAGAACAACAGACATTGGTCCCGTCATTGTTGACATCGATCTTAGTAAAAAACTTAAGGAACCCAAACCACTATACACAGAAAAGAAAGTCCTGAAATTGGCAAAACTTTTTCAAAAAATATTGAAAGAACTTCTTGTTAATCAAACAAACTTGGACTGTTTTGTTTTGGAAAAACCAGGATATTTTAAAGATGACAAAACTTACAAAAATGGTTTTCATCTACATTTCCCACATGTTTGGTTAACAAGGAGAGAAAGATTGTACATAAATAAACTTGTACAAGAAAAAACAACCATCCAACTCGACAATGCTATCATTGCTGGAAACTGGTTTTTGTATGGTTCTAAAAAAAGTCCAACGTCAGATCCATACCTTTTGAGTTACATAATTGAGGAGAAGAGGAACCATGTGGCAAGCCAATATTCTAACCATGAACTAATATTTTTACTATCCGTTAGAAAAAAGGAGTACACACATGTTAGCAAAATATTTCCCATTCCAGAGACCAAAAAGGAGGAAAAAAGTGGTATTATCATTGACTTTGATAACCACAAACAAAAAGATGAAAAAGAATTAAAGGGTTATATTGAACAGATTCCAGATGATGTTGCCGAAGACTATACAAAGTGGAGATCTGTTGGATTCGCACTTTACAACGAAACACATGGAGAAGAATATGGCAAAAATCTTTGGCATCTATTTTCCCAAAAATGTTTTGAAAAATATGACGAAAGTGAGTGCGATAAATTTTGGGAAAATCCTGTTGAGACAACTTTTTCATTAGGAACAATAATCCATTACGCAAGTTTAATTACAAATAAGAAAAGGGAAAAGCGGACAGTAACTTTAAAAAAATATTTAAAAGCTGTTTGAACAAATTTCAACTAGCTTTTCAAACAAATTTCAACTAGCTTTTCAAACAAATTTCAACTAGCTTTTCAAACAAATTTCAACTAGCTACCAAACAAATCCAACAAAACCATAATAAATGGAACCAGAACAAAAACCAGAACCTGAACAAAAACAGGAGGAAAAACATGAGCAAACCATTACAAAAACTCCTCCTCCTGTCCATGTTAAAAATCCCAAAAGAGTTGCACAAGGTAAAAAACTTGCTGCAATAAGTAAGGAAGCAAAATTAAGAAAAAAAATCAAAATGGAAAAGGAAAGAGCAGAAGAACCAGAAGAAAAAAATGAAACAAGTATTTCAACATCTTGTGCAATAATTGGAACTATAGCAGCCTTAATTACCACTTACATTACTTACTCCAAATGGAAAAAAGAACCAGAAGAAAGTAAAGAAAAAGTTCCAAAGTCAAAAACAGTTTTCAAGGATCTTTCGAAATACGATCTCTAACTTTTTGAAACGAAATTCTTTCCACAATTGGAAAGAAATTCAATAAACATGATTGTCAACACCCATGCAATGGAATGTGTCTTTGGGAGCAAAAACTGGCTTAATATTGGAAAACTCATATATTTGATATCAAAAGGAAGTCAAGATGGTTACAAACTTTGGTTGTTGTACAGCAAATATGATACAAAAAATTTCAATGAAAACCGTTGTTATCATTTGTGGTCAGATTTTGATGTTTTGATGCCAGAAGATTTTGAAGATGAAGATGAATTTTTTAATAACTATTGAAACTTTTGAAAATATATTATAATAAATGAATACAGAGAGAGAAGTTGAATTAGAACCCGGTTATAACCGGTTACACAGAAGTTCAATAACCGGAGAACGAGCCCGAAATGTAATTACTTTCAACCCCAATTCTGCTAATGAAGGAGAAGTAATTTACATACACATCCCAAAACTCAAACCAGGAACAACATTAGTTCCTGACAAAATGTTCCTCCTGTTTGACTTTAAAAACAAAAACACAAAGTCGTGGTTTAACAACAACCTTGCAAAACAACTCCAAGAACGTTTGGAAGTAAGATTTGCAGGTGAGAAGGTTTACGACAACACGGGAGAGAGTCTTTTGGGGACTTACAAGGATCTTTGGATGGACAAGCATGAGAGAGCAAACATGATTGAAGATGGGATCGCGACAGAAAACCAGCGAAAACTCATTTCAAAATCTGACGATGCCTCTTCTGACACATATGCGGCTGTGTATGGAACAAAACAGAGGATCAAGTTGAACAAGATTTTAAAGGATCATGGTCTTTATGCACCCCACAGTATGGCAAATGACTTGCAGTATATTATTACACTACCAAAAGCTACCGCCATTATGAAGGCACAAAGTAGTCAATCTGTGGCCGGTTATTCTTTGGAAAATATTGAGTTGGAGTATGAAACCATTACCAACTTTGCCTTGGTCCAGGAAATCGAATCTTCTTACCAAGCTGGAAGAGCACTCTCCTTCGAACATGTAACTTTGATGAAAACCACACCATGGGCTGCTGCTTCAACATTAATTAACGAAACCATCAATCTGCCAAGAAAGAGCATGAAGGCGGTTGTAATGTTGTTTACAAAGGCAACGAGAAGTGGATCTGAAGAATTTGTGTACCCAAACATTGAAAGGGTCAAAATTACCATTGAAGGAGTCCCAAACAGCATTTACTCCCAAGGCATCCCAAAACGAAGATTGTTTGAAGAGGCTGAGCGACTTTTCAGACATACCAACTATCCAACAATACAAGCTGACGAGTTCTTTACAGAAAACCAGTTTGCACTTGTTGTGGATCTTCGGTCAATTAATGACAATGCTGTGTATGGAGATGGTACAAAACTTTTAACCACCCAATCTGGGATTATGTTGGAAATTAAGAAAAAGGCAACAGCAACAGATCTCAGATGCCATGTTTTTATTCTCTCAGATGGCTTATTGAAAGTCCAAGGAGGAGCATTCCAAAGTGTTAATTATTAGAATTTTGAAAATCCCAAGAAATCTTAGAATTTTTTCTAAATAAAATGGAAAACGAAGACCCAAAACCATTTAATATGATTATTGTTGGAATGACGAGTTGTGGAAAGACTCATTATTTGTTGAAAAATTTAGTTGAAAATTACAAAAAAAAATTTGAAAACATAGTTTTAATATGTCCTACTTTTGTATGGAACAAAACATATTTAGAATGGGAACATCTTAATGACCCCAGATTTTTTGTTATCCCTTGCGACCAAGATGAGTCTGAAGATTTTTTAAAATATGTTGTTGACTATTGCAAAGGAACCCCAAGTTTGATTATTTTGGATGACTGTGCTTCTGGACAGAGTGTAAAAAACAGGACCAGCGAATTGGTAAAACTTGGTTTTGGTGCAAGGCATATGAATATTAGTACAATAGTTGTTACCCAGCAACTGACAAGTATTGCAAAACCATACCGAGAAAATATTTCAAAACTGGTTACATTTTACAATCCAAATAGAAAGGATATGCAGGTTATTTTAGATGATTATTTAGACATACCAAAAGAGGAAGAGAAAAAAATAAAAGAAACATTGAAATCAAAAAAATATTCAAAATTAGAGATCAATTTAACCCACCCCTATGACCACAAAATAGTTGAACCATTTGGAGAAAACTTAATAAATTTTTGAAAATTTTGAAGCCTAAGAATTCTAAAAGTTTTTGTCAATATAAATGAGGAACCTAAGAATTTTGCTGAAAAACGGAGAAACAACTGTAAAATTTGAAGATCCTTTGATCATTGAAGATACAAAACTAATGGTTAAAGATGCAACAGTTTTTTGGGATTACAATAATTTAACAAGTCCAACATTTGTCACCCATGGGACAAAAAAAATTAGTTTCGACAATGGCTATTGGACTGTTGGTATGATTATGAGGGTTTTAAAGGAAAACGAAATAAAGTCAGAATTACTTCCTTACAGCTGCAAAATCAGACTATTCCCAACAAAAGAACTTCATCTACACAAACTTGGACCTTTGCTTGGATACCCAGAAACAACAGAAATCCTAGCAGGCGCAAACATGGTCAGCCCAGAAACAGTTAACATAAATCGTGGGATGAGGTTTGTCTGTATATCTTGCGAAATGATTGATGGAACTAGGACATTATTTTCAGGAAAACGGGACAGAACAGCTGCAGTTCTTCCAATTACAACAAGACAATTATTGAAGGGATCGGTGGAAAAATTTGCAAACATCAACTCTGAGGCAATGTTAGACAATGGCGTTTACAATGAACTCAAATTTAAAGTTGACCACAATGTTGGCGATATTCTTCTTGAGATTTTTTTGTGTCCACAGAATTATGAGACTCCCTAAATCTTTTGAAAATAAAAAACATGAACATAGATACCGATCAAATACAAACCAGTAAAGGATTGTTAAACTATTTGGTAAGCTTGGAGACAATTTTAAAGAAAGAAAAAAACCAAAACCTGACAAACTTGAAGGTGGCTGTAAATGATTTGATAGCTGCTTTAAAGAATTATGTAAAAGTAATTGAAATTTTGAAAATTTTTTGAAAACTTTTCTGAAAACTTATAACAAAAATTTCTGAAAACTTATAACAAAAAAATGTTATAATTTTTTTACTCCAAATATAATTTTTTTCTACTATACTAATAAATGAATAAGAACGAGGTTTTAAATGATTTGTATGAGGCAGCTTTAATAACAGTTGCAGCTGTTGGAGTAAGTATGGTTGTCAAAAAATTAACAGGCCAATCCTTAGCAGCGCCAGCAAGTTTTAAAGAAACAGCTAAGCTTGGGGTTGCGGTCGCTGGTGGGTTATTTACTGTAAAAATGGCACAGGACAAAGGATACATTCCGAAAAATGTGGATCCAAAGAAAGTATGAAAACTTGGAATGAAATAAATTTGAACTGTAAAAAAAAAGCCAAACTTCTCTTTCCTAAATAAATGGCATCAATGATAGCGGGAGGGTTGTTCAATGCAGTTGCCTTTGCTGGTGCTGGTTATTTGTTTCAATCATTTAACAAACATGGTTATGCTGACGAGGCAAAAAGACATAATTTGGCAACAGAAAAACTCCAAAAAGACAAAGAAAAGTTTTTTGAGAATGAAATTAAAAGAAAGGACAAAGTTAGGGAACTACAAGATGAAATTCGGAATGCAAACTACAACATGCAAGATACTTCGAAAGCCTTCCAAGAACTTCATGAAATCTTACAAGAAGAAAAACCAGTGGAACCAAAACTTGATGATTATTACCAACCAAGTGATGAAATGGAAAAATATATGACTATTACTGTAACACTTCTTGGGGCTGGTGCTGGTTGGTTGTTGGCGGTTGTTGTTTAAATATTTTAACAAAAATTTATAACATTATTTTGTTATATATTTTCAAAAAAGTTTTATAATATTTTTAACATTTCTTTCCTTCTTTAATGATTTTTGTATACTCCTTACACTTTCTGATACCACTCATTTCTTCAATTTTCAAAACATTTTCAACACTGAGAGCATTGCCAAAAACTTTGAACCCTGTTTGGTATGGGATATAGGCATTATCTTTTGGAGAATAATTTAAAATATATTTAATTTCATCAAATGTTTTTAGTTCTGTTGAAGTTGGTTTTTTCATTTTTTCTAAAAGATCATTTCGTTGACAGATTCCCAAAATAATGAACAAAATATAACTTAAACTATATTTTCTGTCCAAAACCAAACCCATTCCAACAAGAGCTCTATTTGACTTATTGAAAAATTTCATGATCTCGTAACCAACAATCTTTTCTTCCTTTGGGAATAGTTTCCAAAATGTTTTTACATATCTTTTCAAAATGGGTTTTAAAAAGGGTTCCGTATGGTTGTAGGCAAACAACTTTTCCAAAACCAAACCACATTTTCCACAAATTATGGATCCTTGAAATTCTTCTTTCCCTGCTTTACAACAACTACTTTTGTCCTTATATGTTTCGAGTTCAAGAAGACTTTTGTTAAAATCTTTTAACTCCTCTTTGGTTTCAATAATTGGGAAATTTGAAACATTAAATTTTCGAAATGACATTGCTTTCTTTTATTTAAATTAATCTCGCTATTCCTTTAAATACCAAGAAAACCGTTCCAATTGAAGCCCCAAAAACTTCTGGTAATCTGTTGTCAGTTTTTTCAATGGTTTCAGGTGTAAATATTCCTGGCTTATATTTGCTTACACCGGTTTCAATGGGTTTTAAAGGTTTAACAGGTTTTACAAAAGGTTTGCCAATATCTTTACCAATATCTTTACCAATATTAAGATGTCTGTTAAGTCCAAGGATCATTTTGTTTGTAGCCAGGGTAAGAACATTATTGAATCCACTAATTGGATTAATAAGAATTCTCATGTCTGACGGAATTAAAATTAAACCTGGGGATATTGCAAAATTCAAAACAACATTTGTGGACTTAATGGCCTGCCTCATATTTGAAATAGAAACAGTAATGTCATCCTGAGCTATTGTATCCTCCATTAACTTTTTAAACACCTCTTGTGTTTGTAAACTTTTAGCCCCTTCGCCAACAATGACCCATCTTGTTTTTGCTTGTGCTCCCAACACACAGTAAACAAAAGATTCTAAGGATTGTTGGAATAACTTTTGACCTAATAATGTTAACCCATTGGAATCTTCAGGTACAAAATGTTTAAAATCATCGGAATGTCTAGAACCAGCTGACACCAATTCCTCGTATGTGTTTACCCTTCCATAACTCTCTTCTGTTAAATTTACATATCTAACTTCATATCCGAGATCTTTCATATCTTGTGTAAATTCTTTTGCATTTTGTGTTGAGTTGCTTATCTTTTTAACCCAAACATCGTTGGGATTGTGTTGCAAAATTTTTATGACATCTGCTGTCAAAAATCGTCTAAGTTTGTTAGGATGTTTTAAAAACCTTCTTACCTGAAAAACATAGTGGTAATGAACAATACTTGTCAAAAAAGAAGACCGAAATCTTGCAAAACCATTCTTAAAATGCTTGTTAGAAATCCCACACAAATAGCTTGCAACATAACTGGCAGCAATGGCTGTAAAATATGGGATTGTAAGAAAGTCATTTAATGTTGGGTTCCTTATTTTCATTGGCTGTTGGAATGTCAAATCTATGGGATTCAAATTTACAATGAAGTTTTCTCTTTCATTTGCAAATATGGTAATTGTGTTTATGTTTACAGAAGCCTTTGGTTGTTTGGAAAATTTTTGGACTGTACCAAAAACATTCCACTCTTTTGGCCATTCTTTAGATTCTGTCATTATTTATTAGAGTTTGAAATTTTTGGGATTGCAAAGAATCCAGTTCCCCCAAAATAAAATGGAAGATAAACTTTTACTCATTGATCTTGAGTTACGAGATATTTACTACAATCCTGTAACCGGTTACCAATCCATGGAAAAACTTTACAAAGCTGCTGTTGAAGAAAATCCTTCAATAACCCGAAAACAAGTTAAGGAGTGGTTGCACAGCCAAAAAGTTTTTACTTTACACAAGCCCATAAAAAAACCAAGAAAATACCAAAAAACATTCGTTAAAAATCTTGCCGACCAGATGCAAATGGACTTGGTGGATATGGCGAAATTTGGTTCTGAAAATAATGACCAAAAGTGGATATTGACTGGGATAGAAATTTTGTCAAGATTTGGTTTTGCTGTTCCTGTCCATAGAAAAAGTACTGTCGCTATGGTGCCTGGTGTTAGCAAAATGTTGGAAGAATTTAAGAAAAGATTTGGTAAATATCCAGAAACAGTCCAGTTTGACGAAGGGAAGGAGTTTTACAATGTTGGAGTAAAAACTCTGTTGAATTCTCTAAACATAAAATATTTTTCATCCAAATCTCATAGAAAGGCTGCACTTGTGGAAAGATTCAACAGAACTTTGAAAACCAGGATGTGGAAATTTTTTACTTTTAAAGGGAACAAAGAGTGGCTAAATAGTCTCGACAAATTTACCAATAGTTACAACAACACAACCCATAGCACCATTAAAATGAAACCCAAAGATGTCAATGATATCAACCAATCCAAAGTTTTTCTTACACTATATGGGATCCCGCCTCTTGAATCTCAAGTAAACCCAAAATTCAAAATTGGGGACAATGTTAGGATCCAAAAATACAGAAAAAACTTTGCAAAAGGATATGATCCAAATTTTACAGATGAAATTTTTACTGTGTCAGCGGTTTTCAGAGGAGTTCCAGTTATGTATAGAATTCGGGATAAGGAGGAGGACATTATGGGAAAATTTTATGGTGAGGAGTTGGTAAAAGTTGTTGGGGGACAGACATAAATTTTTTGGTAAAGGTTGGATAAAAAACATAAATATTTTGGTAAAAGTTGGGGAACAAACATAAATAAATAATGGCTGATAACATACCAATGGATGACCTAGGAATTCCTGATATTCCAGATGACACAGGAATAGGCGAAACCAATTTTGGTGGAACTTTTGAAGAATCTTTTAACCGTTCCTATTTTGATGATCTTGACGCCCTTTTTGAAGAATTTGAAAATGTTCATGGTGAAGATCCCAGACTAGTTGAATCAAACGAAAGAGAAAAAATTATTGAAAGACTTACTAAAAGACCTGTACGATTTAAAGGTGAGCCAGAGAAATTATTCCAAAAAAGAATGAAAGACTTTATAGCAAAAGAGTCAAGAAGACAAAGTTTAGATGTTACAAACCAAAAGAAAGAATTTTTTTATGGAAATTTAAGACAAACAGTAGTTGGAAGTGATGGTAAAGAAAGTAAAAAATTGTTAAAAGAAAGTGCGTTTTCATTTGACCCAAAAACATTTGAGATTGATGGACTTAAGTTTGAAAAAGTACTAGTTCTTGTTAAAGATGCTAACACCGGTGAGTTTGATTATTCAAAAGGAAAAGGAGAAAAAGTTGAAGCCAAAATTATAAAATTTAAGAATCTGTTAAAACTAGCAAATGCAGAACATTTAAAAACTGGAGTTGGATTTATAGAAAAGGAACTAAACATAAGTCCTCGAGCTGCAGTAGTAGTTCAAAGAGAAGTTGCCAGGGATTTGGGTGATGAAGTAACAATAGGGATGGACAACATTGAAACCGAAAATGAAGAAAATGTTGGAGATGTTCCACTTCGCAACATTAGTGGAACCATTAATTCTAAACAACTGGATGCTGTTGAAATTAACCAAAAGTTTTGGAAAGATAAGGCAGACAATGAAAAAGATCCAGAGGAAAAGGAAAAGTTTAGAAAGGTTGAAGTGGTGTGCGAACTAAGAGCTGAGCAACTTAGATTGGAAGCAAACATGGCTCCACAAACAGAATATGTCAAAGAAAGGATTAAAAACCATGTTATAACCAGATTCGAAAAATTTAAAGATTGGGCCAAAGAAAACATGGGTGTAACTGCGGCTATTGCCATTTCCATTGCTGGGATCATAACAACTGTGGCATTGGCTGGAAAAGCTGCTGTTGTAACAACTGCAAAAGCAACAGGAGCACTTGGTAAAGCATTGGCAAAACTTGCAAAACTTGCTTGGCCTGTATTGGCACCAATTTTGAGCATATTGGCAACTGCACTATCGTGGGGTGCAAAGGGGTTAGCATGGTTGGCGAAAAATCTGTGGGTTCTCGCAATAGCCTTGACATATTTTGTGTATACAGAGTACAAAAATTATAAGAAAAAATAAAAACAAACACTATTATAAATGAACACAGAATACGCAACAATGAATGACGAAAAAAATGAAGAACCATTTAAAGATCCGCAAGATTTAAATATTCGGGAAAACTTAATCCGCCTATCCTTTGCAAAGGAGATCAAATATTCGGAAGCATATTTAAAAAAAGCTTCAATGACCCAACTTGAAAAAATTAAGCTAAATTATGAAAGAACCCAACTTGACAAAACAACTTCTCTGTTAACCGAGACCCTTGTAACCAAATTTTCAGAGTTATTGGAGCAACTGGACTTGGTACAAGATGACGAAAAACTGGATGCCGAATTATCTTCAAATAAACTTTTTTGCGATGACGTTAGGTCCTTGATCAGAAAAATTTCGCCATACATTCCGATGATTGGTTTGCTCACTGGTGGAATAATTGTTGCAAAACATATGTGGGATAAGAAACCTCCAAGCGAAGCAAAGTCGAAGACGACTAATAAAAATGTTACAGTACAAAATGATGAAAATCCTAATGAAAACAGCAGTGGTGGCAGTTCTGTTGATTCCAATAACAGTTGAACTAATATTACTTAAAATTTTAATGTTTTCCTAATCTTGTTGGGTTAGGAAAAAATAAAACAAATGGGAAATTCAAAGTCAAAGCCACACGAAAAATACAACAAAAACCATATTATTAAAAAAGGCTTCCAGTTTGGTTTAAGTTTTGGTAGAGAAGATTTGGTCATGGAAGGCAATGTTCAAATAGGGTGGACAAACAAAACAGTCAAAAATTACACAAAGGTTTCCAACTGCAAAAAATCGTCATCTGTGGATTCTTTTACACAAAATAAAATAAATGATGACAATGATAACAAAAATCCAAAACTGGTATCAACAAATTCAACGGCAGAGAATGGAAAGGAGAAACTTAATCCTTGAGAAAAAGTGGGTTCAAAAGGAAAAAGATCGATGGGTGCACAACAATGTAAGAAATGAACATTATTATTGAAATTGAATTTAAAAAACTAATAATAAAAGGTATAACAAAAGACAATGAACAGTATAACAGAAATAACTATCAAATTTCAGGACCAAAACGAAGAACCCCAAACCAAAGAAAAACTGGATGAAGAAATAAAACTTTTACAAGGAGAACTACAGAAAAAACTGAAAGAACGAGACCATCAATACGGAATTTGCAAACCAACTTACCGAAAAGATTTAGTTAGCATGGCAGTGCAAAGAGGAATCAAATACCCAACCAGACTAACAAAAAAAACTCTTTGCGAGAAACTTAACATCCCAAATATTCCAAACTTTTCCGGTGGTAACAACCCAAATTTCCCAGACCTAACACCCGTTAAAATTTTGTTTACAGCCTTGGATGATAATGATGAAATAGAGTTCGAAAGTATGAGCAAAGCAGCCACTGCTTTAAAAAAAAAAAGTCTTGACACTGTTGATTACTATATCATAAACAAAACAGCTATCCTGTACAATGGAAAACTCTGGACTGTAAGTAGAAAGTAAAAAAATATGTCAAACTAAAAACCAAAAATCTCTTATTCCAAAAATAAGAAATTTTAAAAGAAAACCACTATAATAAACAATGACAACCCTTAAAGAAATGTTTGGAAAAAGAATGCAAGAAAGAACAGCTGCAAATAACAGACTTCAAACAATACGAGAGGAAAATTTATCGTCACTTAAAGAACTCAGAGAAATAGGTAAAAAACTTGGTGTCAAAGGCTCTCATAGTCTTAACACAGAAACACTTTGTCAAAAACTTGGCATCCCATTAGTTAAAAATGAAGTTTTCGATAAACACCACAGAAATGTAATTAGAACACCAGTTAAAATAACGTTTACTTCTGCTGCTGGTGAGAAAATAGAGTTCCCAAGCATTTACAAAGCTGGTCTAAGTTTAAACAAAAACCCAAGTTGCATCCCTTTTTACATTAAAAAAAACAAGGAAGTTTCGTACAACGGTAAATTATGGTCAGTTAGTCGTTAAAAATTTTTTAAAACCACATACATAAACAGGTCATTAGTGTAACTTCTCAAAAGCATTTTCTTGTCATTCCTTTTTAACATTTCTATCCAAAGTTGGATAGAAATTTCTTCATGAAGTTTTTAAAAAAGAAGTTTTTGGTTTAAAGAAATAATTTTAAATTTTTTTCATACACTAATAAAGGAATGACGAAACAAACTAATGACCCTAAATTATTAAAAATTCGCGAAGATGCTCGCCTTAGAAAACAGAGGCAGCTACAACGCGATAAGGAGATGAAACCCTTTAAACCCGAAAGACTTGCCATGCTCCAGGAAAAGCAAAAGGCAAAGGAACTTAAGAATGAGCAAAAACTTATTAATCAACAAGACAGGTTAAATGATGACTTAATTAAGTTCCAACAAAAAACTTACAAAAAACTCCAGAAAAAGGAGCAACAAAAATGGGCGAGAGAGATCAGACAGGAAGAAGAGAGAAGAGACAAAATTAAGTGGGACAAGAAGTGGAAGGGAGCTGGCAAAAAACTTACCAGAACCAGACAAATTCTTGGTAACAAACTCTCAAAAATCTTCAAAAGAAAGACCAAAGCCAACAGAAAAATCCGGGAAACAGAGCCCATATTGATCAAAGATTTTGCAGACAGAAAGGCAGCTTTGTACGAAATTTCGGGACAAAATTACAAAGATCCAATAGTGTTTTTGGAACAAACAACAGCAGCTGTTGAAAAACTTGTTAATGGGATCGAAAATTCTAAAAAAGTCAAAACAACACTCATCTGTAAACTTGTCCACTACGATTATGTGGAAGGATTGGAAGAAGTGGATCTCTTCTACTTTACCTCCCACATGAAGGCAATGACGACAGAGGAAGACGTCACGGAGCTGTACAAGGAAGCAAAAAGAGAGATGTTGGAAAATTTAGCAGCTCATCAGAAAAAGGGATCTGGGTGGTCAATAAGATCAGTTGAATCTCTACACATTTCAATAACAAAGTACAAACCCTTAAATGGTAAGAGATTTAAAGAATTACCAAAATGTATTAAGGACAAAAAAGCAATCATTAACCCACAAAATACCAGAGATGAGTACTGCTTTTTGTATGCTGTTGCCATCGCACAAACTTTAAAGGAAGAATCAGACGCCAAAAAGCTTGGAACATTGCCAATATCCATAAAATTAATGGTGGAAGAATATGACGTCACGGACTTAACTTTCCCCGTCAAAATTAAAGAAATATCCAAGTTTGAAAAGCTTAACAAAATAGGTGTAAATGTTTTGTCTTACGATGACGAAATTAAAAAGGTTTTCCAAATGCAAATATCAAGGTCCGAACATGACAACAGAGTCAACTTATTTTGGTGGAATGATCATTACAGTGCTATCAAGGACAAGGGGAAACTTCTAACAGACCAAAATGATAACCACCAACACAAAAAGTTCTTCTGCGACTTCTGTTTGAATCCCTTCAAAACAGAGGAAATTCTAAATGAGCACGAAACTATTTGTAGAACCCATGACGCCCAAATTCAAGAATATCCAAAAGAAGGTGTTGACAACATCATGGGATGGGGTGGCAAAGATTTTAAGAAAACCCAGGATGTGCCTTTCATCATAGTGGCAGATTTTGAGTGTATGCTGAAACCCTTGAAAACCAGGGATAACGACGAAGGGAAAAGTTACACACAAAAGTACCAAGAACACATACCAGTCAGCTATGGTTTCAACATTATTTGTTCTGATCCATCTGTGTTTCCTGGAAAATATGTGAGCTATACAAAGCAGTATGATTTTCAAGATATCGGTCAAATGTTTGTTGAGAGTCTTGAAAAAGAAGCCAAAAAGATTTGGCATAACTATTTAAAGGAGCCAAAGAAAATTATTATGACAGCAGATGATGAGAAAAACTTTCAAAATGCAACGACTTGTTATGTTTGTGGAGGGGAGTTTGTCAACAAAAAACTTAAAGATTTGGATCCAAGGAGTTTGTGGAAGGCAAGTAAAAACACTGCAAAATCCAAAGTTAGGGACCATGACCATTTAAATGGTAAATACCGAGGTGCCGCCCACAACGACTGTAATTATTCCATGACAAGTGCGAGACACATACCAGTTTTGTTCCATAATTTTAGTGGGTATGATAGTCATTTAATTGCAAAATATTTGGGACTGTCAAATGGAAAACTTGGTTGTATTGCGAAAACCGAAGAGGAGTATATCAGTGTTAACAAAAAACTTTGGATGGATGGTGGTTTCAAAAAAAATGACAAAGGGGTAACAGTTAAAAAATGGGTTCCTTTGGAGTTAAGGTTTTTGGACTCGCTAAAATTCATGTCAAGTTCTTTGGCAACATTAATGTCAAACTTACCAAATGACGAGTTCCACTACACTGAAAACGGTTTCAAGGATCATCCAAAAGAAAATGTGGACCTGTTAAAACAAAAAGGAGTGTTCCCTTATGAATTTTTAGACAGTCTGAAAAAGTTGGACTGTAAGGAATATCCACCACACGAAAAGTTCCATTCCAGACTAACAGGTAAAAATGTAAGCATTGAAGATTACAACCACGGTCAAAATGTTTGGGAGAAGTTTGGGTGCAAAAGTTTAAAAGATTACATGGAACTGTACCAAAAAACTGACGTTCTTGGACTCTCAGATGTAATCCAAAGTTTCAGAAAAATGTGCAAAGAAACATACAAACTTGACCCTATGTGGTACTACACAACTCCAGGATTGGCTTGGGATGCTCTGCTGAAAATGACGGGTCAAAAACTGGAGCTTTTAACAGACCCCGACATGTATCTTATGATCGAAAAAGGCATTCGTGGTGGGATCTCTACAATTACTCACCGATATGCAGAAGCCAACAACAAGTACATGGATGAGTACGATCCAGAAAAAGAAAGTGTTTTCATTCAATACTTGGACAAAAACAACTTATATGGTCATTCAATGATTCAACCATTACCAGTTGGCGGTTTTGGATGGGTTCCAGAGAAAGAGTTGCCAAACTGGAAAAAATATTTGTCAACAGAAGGGAAGGGCTGTTTTTTAGAAGTGGATCTGGAGTATCCAAAGGAGCTGCATGACTTGCACAATGAAATGCCATTTGCAGCAGAAAGAATGATGATTGACAAAGTGGAAAAGTTGGTACCAAATTTAAATGATAAGAAAAAATTTGTGGTCCACTACGAAGCCCTTGAACAGATTTTGGAGCATGGTTTAAAGTTAACAAAAATTCATCGGGGAATTTCATTTACAGAAAAAGCTTGGATGAAAACATATATCGAACTAAACACAAAGCTAAGGACAGCTGCCAAGAACGACTTCGAAAAGGATTTTTATAAACTTATGAATAACTCCCCGTTTGGAAAGACCATGGAAAACGTCAGAAACAGGATTGACGTCAGACTGGTTTCATTTGATGATCAGGTTGAAAAATTAGCAAAAAAAACAAATTACAAAGGCATCAGTATATTTGCCGATTGCTTGGCAGCTGTGCATATGAGAAAAACCAGAGTCAAACTAAACAAGCCCATATATTGTGGGGCGGCTATACTAGACAAAAGTAAAATAACCATGTATGATTTTAACTACAAATACATTAAACCAAAATATGGAGATAGAGCAAAGTTACTATTTACAGACACAGATTCCTTGTGTTACGAAATTAAAACTGATGACTTCTTTAAAGACATTGCAGATGATGTCAAAACCATGTTTGACACTTCAAACTTCCCTGAAAACCACCCAAGTGGTATTAAAAGAGAAAACAAAAAAGTCCTTGGGATGATGAAGTCAGAAACCGGTGCTGATCAAATTTCAAAATTTGTGGGTTTAAGGTCGAAAGCATATGCAATTAAAATGTCCAAAGAAAGAAATTCTGAAACTGGGTTAATGGAAGAAAGGGAGGACAAAAAGTGCAAAGGGATTGCAAAAAGCGTCATTAACAACGACATTAAATTTGACGATTATGTAGAATGTCTGTCAACTGGGAAAAACATACTAAAAGGGATGAATACTTTTAGAAGTACAAACCATACAATCCATACCATTCATGTTAACAAGATAGCACTAAATTCTGAGGATGACAAAAGGGTTATACTAGATGACAAAATAAGTACTTTGGCAATTGGTCATTACAAAACTCGGTAAATTAAGTTTAAAATTTGTATTCGGATAAGAATACAGATTTTTGGGGGAGGGTTTCAGCGTTTTTTGTTATTTTTAATTTTTTTATGGTGGGATTTTAGATGGTTATCTAGTTCCTTTTCTGTTTCAAAGTTTTCCAGACATTCAAAACATTGGTGTTGGATTTTATTTTTTTTATGTAAGATTCCATGTCTAACCCTATTATGCAATATCATTGCTGTTTCGGATTTGGTAACAAACTGACACTCCATACATTGCAAAATACATTGTCGATCATTGTGGACAACTACTAGTTTCTTTCCAGGCATTCTTATTTTTTTTAAATTTTAAAACCCACCAAGAACGATTTTAAAAACTTGGCAGCCATCTTAGAAAAAACCATAACCCTTTCCAAACCCCAAACCCCAAAAACTTGGCAGCCATCTTAGAAAAAACTTGGCAACCATCTTAAAACCACCCCAAAAAAAAAAAACCCCCAAACCCAAAAACTTGGCGGCCATTTTGGAAATTGTCCCAGGATCGGATGTCAAACTTTTTATCAAACCGGAAGTCCAAAAAAAAGTCCCAAAACCCTTTGCAAACCCCAATCCCAAAAACTTGGCGGCCATTTTTAAAAAATTCCAAAACCCTTTGCGAAACCGGAAGTCAACCCAAGTCAAAATATTTTTAGAAATTGTCCCAGGATCGGATGTCAACCCAACCCAAAAAAATTCAGGAGGGGGTTGCAAATGCTTTTTAAAATGGTTTTGCAAATTGTCCCAGGATCGGCCTTTTGACACTACTGACGTTGCTGGGCGTTCCTGACCGAATATTACAGTACCGCCCAGCGGCCCAGCATGAATAGATTTTTAGTTGTCAGCCACATTGCTGATTAGTCACTTGACTTCCAAAATGATTTTTACCAAGAGTCACAGTCTAACTGTACAATTACACAGTTTCAGAGAAGTTTTACATAACTACACTGCTTAATGATTGCTTCTGAGTTTTGTACTTTTTAACAAACACTTAATATGCGCCCGCTGCTCCGCAGGTTTTCTAGATGTGCGAACGCTACGTGCCTACGCTAATATTTGCGGAACTCAGTAGCCCGAGTGAACGCCCGATGCATCTTTTTTTGTTGTTTTGTTTTTTTTTGGTTTTTCTTGGGGGGGGGGGGGGTCCACAAAATGGCATTATTGCATCATCACACTGAGTCTATTATTTGAGATCAGTGGTTAATATACCGAATCATGTGTTGTGAGTCGCGCTCGAAACAAATTCTCTCTATATGGTCTTATATGAAGTACTCGTTTTCATGAAGCGATTTGGTGTAAACAACAAGAAGCTTAGCCTTATCTCGATCTTAATACTTTCAGTAGACTAGACAAAACCTATAGTGTTGAATTCGGAATTCAAATTCGAATTTTATATTTTAAACATATTTTAAAACACATTTCCAAATGTAATACGACACCTTGATGATAGCGGACTTGTAGACGACTAAATATTAACATATCTAAACATATTTTTTGGCATTATTCGGTGCCTACCACCTGTTTCGTAGTTGTTGGACCAAGCAGCAAGGCGTTTAATACTAAAAAAACAGTACGTATATGTTCTTTGATATTCTGTGGCTCTTTCTTGTATCTCTAGTCCTCAAGTCAAGGCTTTGACCTAATGTCAACACGGCATTTTTTCGCGTCTGTAATATACTCGTCTATTCTGTCTTCATGGACAAACCTTGTCAGCACCATTACTGATCAACTACTGATGAATTCACCAATACCGTGAAAAACACCTTAACCCAACTCGATCAAAGGCAAAGCTATCGCAAAGAAAGAAGTCGAAACATGCCTTACAGTTTTCGCAAGGCCTGGCCACAGTGGGCCTGGGTATATTATTTCTATGGCCTGGCCTGACGGGATGATGCAATAATTGCCATTTTGTGGAACCCGGGCTACTGGGCAATGGCGGAGGAGGACATGTTAGAAAGCTAGTTAGAAAGCGCACTAACTTGTTTTACAAAGAACAATTTTTTTATTGACTACTATTATAAACTTACATGCATGGACAACCTAGATTGGGACAACATAGAATTCATATACTGAAAGCCATGATGACATTGCTTTAACTATATCTCGAACTATATGTACGGTATTGTGACATTTTGTTTACATATTACACTTTAATATTTCAGTTATTGTTAATAAACTGTTTAGATGGTGTTCACAGATCTCACATAACGATATCTGAAGTCATTCATAGCATTATCAACAGCTCCTCATGCTATATATCAAGTTAGCATCACCATGTTTAATTGTACATAATTTTGGCATTCTTACATATAACTTTGGTGTTCACATATACTGTATAACTTTGGCATTGATACATATACTTTTAGTATTTATAAATTCATGCATACAGTTTTTGCATTAAAACATTATTTTTGCGGCTTTCATAGACAACTTGGTATTCACATTGGCATTAATTGGGGTTAATACCAGTTATGTCAATTAATTTTAATACCAGAGTAATAAATTGGTGGTTGACGGTTTCATAGTGCAACTCACAACTCCAACTGTGTTGCTGTTTGATTAATACCAGATATATCAATGTTATAAAGTCATTTAATACCAGTGTAATAAATTGGTGGTTGATGGTTTAATAGTCCAACTCACAAATCCAACTGTGTGGTTGTACAGGCCCTTTACTGCAGACACCAGTGTTAATTTGTTTGCTGTTTGATTAATACCAGATAAGTTGATGTTATAAAGTCATTTAATACCAGAGTAATAAATTAGTGGTTGATGGTTTAATATTCCAACTCACAACTCCAACTGTGTGGTCGTAGAGGCCATTTACGTCAGACACCAGTGTTAATTTGTTTGCTCTTTCATTAATACCAGATATGTCAATGTTATAAAGTCATTTAATACCAGAGTAATAAATTGGTGGTTGATGGTTTAATAGTCCAACTCACAACTCCAACTGTGGTCGTAGAAGCCATTTACTTCAGACACCAGTGTTAATTTGTTTGATCTTTCATTAATACCAGATATCTCAATGTTATAAAGTCATTTAATACCAGAGTAATAAATTGGTGGTTGACGGTTTAATAGTCCAACTCACAACTCCAACTGTGTGGTTGTAAAAGCCATTTACTTCAGACACCAGTGTTAATTTGTTTGCTCTTTCATTAATACCAGATATGTCAATGTTATAAAGTCATTTCACCAGAGTAATAAATTGGTGGTTGACGGTTTAATAGTCCAACTCACAACTCCGATTTTGTGGTTGTAGAAGCCATTTACTTCAGACGCCATGCAGTGTTAATTTGTTTGCTCTTTCATTAATACCAGATATGTCAATGTTATAAAGTCATTTAATATATATACCAGAGTAATAAATTGGTGGTTGGTGCTGTAATGGTCCAACTCACAACTTCAACAGCATATCAATATTGCTGAGGCTTTTCTTGATTCTACCAGATGTTTAGTTTTATCTAAAATATGAAACAGAGAGAAAATAAGTGGGTTAAAAAGCAATTAAGCTATGGATGCATGGGAAGTTTGCAATATTAAAGGACATTTACATAGAGATTCAGTATACTTTTTTACTTACATTAATTTGTTGTCCAATGGTTCAGGTTATCCAGTCCTTTTCAGGACAGAGGCACTGAGTATAGGTGCACCATCCCAAGTACAAGTGCAGTGTAACTGCACTAATTCAGACGTGGACCATTAGAAATCTTGGGAGAGGGGATAAAAAAATTATTTCTAAGCCTGACATTTTTCGTCCTATGTAAGCTCTGCAGGATTTGTTTTTGGACAATAAAGGCGTTATTTATTAAAGTTGTAAACAGTTTGCCAGTATTCTCTGTACATTGCCTGCAGGATTTTTTGATGACTTTCCCTTGCACAGGAATTGTCACCCCCTCCCTGCAAGATTTCCAATGGCCCACCCCTTATTGATAAATATGGTTTGTGAATATGGATCCATGGATCTCTGAGGAGACTATGTACATGGTGTAAGATAAACTTGCTTGATAACAATTGGCAGAAAGAATTGGATATCACTACATGTAATTAATATAATATTTGAATTAATGTGACAGACAAAATTATTCCCTAGTTGCAATATTGTACTACGATTTTGATAGCATCATGATCAGAATAATACACATTGACTACATAATTGTCAATTATTTGAAATACTGTGGATCTAACATACACATGGTCTAATAAGCTACCAGAAGAAATAAATGTAGGTTTTGTTACAATCTGAGTGTAATTGAGAGATTGCATTAAAGATTTTAGTGGTTGAACTTGATTGTCATTCAAGTAATTAATATTAAAGTCACCAAGAATTATGTCAATTGTATAACTATTTAACACGTATCCCAAACAATCTACATATTGTAGGATGTTGGAGGCTTGCTTTCGATACAGCAAAAGAAAAGTTGTTTTTTCTTGGGACTGACTAATAACCAGGTCAAATTTTAGTGCATTTAGTGAAGAAAAATATTCACACTCTCTGATTTCTACAGTATTTCTTGTGCAAAGTGCCATACTCGAATATTTATCGGTATCATGATCTTGACGGTAGAGTTTGAAAGGACTGAGATTATTTAAAATTTCATTGTCAAAATCCTGAGGTAGTAGTTGGGTTTCAGTAAGAGCTATGACGTCACTATTGAAAATTCTTGAATCAAATTTGATATCGATGCTATGTTTTTTGAGAGATCTTATATTTAAAAGTGATATGGTCAAAACATTGAAATCATCTTGGAATAGAGTTGTTGAATGTGGAATCATAGATTCATTGCGTAGTCTTTGGTATTCTTCAAGAACTTTAGGATTTGCTTTAATATGTTTACTCTCAATTTGCCCTAAAATATACAGACCTTGTAAAGAAGTTGCACGGCTTAAGGCAACATAAATTTGTCCATAGTTAAATGCTCTCTGTTTTATTAAGTCAGAACTCATTACAACTTTTTCAAGTGTTAAACCTTGAACCTTATGTACAGTACATGCCCAAGCAAGTGTAAGAGGGAATTGTACTCTCTGTATTTCTGGAGAAGATGCTTTACCTGGTCTTATTTTGATCTTTGCTAATACAGGCTCAATGGGAACTACTTTATGTTCTCTTGCAAAAGGGTTGCCACAAGTGTTAGTTAAGTCTTTACCAGCTTTTGAGTCATCAAATTTGATATAGAGAACAGTTGGTTTTTGGGTATTTTGATTGACATCAATTTTGAATACAGTTCCCATTTGTCCATTGATGAGTCTATCTGGAATACTAATATTTGTTGTAAGCATTACTCTAGCTCTTTCTTTAACGACAATTTCATAATCAAGTCCACCTGTTTCAGATCGTCCTCTTGCTAATACTCTATCAATATCTTGTTTCCTTACATTTGTTGGATATTGATCTTTAGCTTTAAGAATAAATAAGGATCCAGAAAGTTCTTCTAGTTTTTTCTTGTTATGTTCATCTACAGGCGCATTTTCAGCCCAGATATGAAGTGCATCTGATGGATAATTAGAATCAGATGGGGTTAATGATCTTGATTGGATTATCTTAATGTCATCTTCTGTTTGAGTAGCAGTTCTTATTCTGTTAAGAAGTTCAATAAATGCTTGGTCATTTTTCTGTCTCATGATTTTATGAAGTTCTATCATTTTGAAGACTTTCCATGGGTGACATAGATTATAAGAATCATTTTTGAAATTGTCAAATACAAATCTCTTACGTATTGGTGGAAGTTGACATAGATCACCTACAACTATAATAGTAATTCCTGCAAATAACAGAGAACTTGTGGTGCCAAATATTTCTTTTAATCTTTGGTGGATATGTAGTAAGGTAGTGTTTCCAACCATAGAAATTTCATCTATTATTATTAGCTTTAGGTCAGATAATGATAGTCTTAATTGTGTTTTCTTTTGGTCTGACATTGCAGGTACATTATCACCAGTTTCTTTGGGAATAGCAAGACCAGTATTTATTGTTGTTCCATCAATGTTTATTGCAGCTACACCTGTTGGTGCCATGAGAAGGACTGTTGGTAATTCAGGGTTCATAGGAGGATGTCTAAAAGTTTTAACTGCTCTGTGGTATATTGTTTTAATCAAGTGACTTTTCCCTGCACCTCCACCTCCAGTTAAGAAAAGATAGATTGGTTCTATTTCAACGGGTTTTAAGCTGTTCATGTTTTTCATTGTATTGCGGCACCATGAGAGAAATGTATCATATGCATGACGTTGCTCCATGTTCAAGGATCTCACAGTTTCACGTAATATATCATCAGAAATCTCTGTTGGTCGATTGTAAGAAGTAATTACTCCAGGGGAAGTATGCTGATTAGATTGTGGTGTTGAATCAAGATGTGATGGTAATTGCTCATTAAATGACTCATGTGGGATTGAGTCATCTTGCATTTCACCTTGCAAATCTGCATTTTCTTGATCATTTATTGAATCAAATGAACGAATATTGCCCTGATTAGATTTTAATACTTCAAGAGCCTCACTAACAGCATCTGCATCAGGTTCGAATATTGCTCTGTTGTGCTCAACAATAGCTTGGACATCAGATTCATAGAACTTTGATGTATATGTTTGATCTGAGGCCATTAGATTACTTTCGTCTCGCCATGGGTAATAGAGCATAAGTAAATGGTGAAAATAAGATTCTGGTTCTTTTCTTTTATTTGGTGTATGATACCTTAATACAGCCTTAACTTTTCTACATTTCATGTATTCATTGGTGTTAATTAATTTTATTTTTTTGGGAAGGCATTGTGTTGTATCACTTGTGGTACTTTGCAATTCAACCAAGTCATCTGTTAGAACATTGGGTTGGGAATCTTTTGTTTCACTATAATCAATTTTATAATCTTTATAGTAATACGCAGCAAATTCTGCCAGACATAATTTATCAACATCTGGAATTGTTGTTGGTCTAATGCTGTAACGCTGAATTATATTTGACTTAAAGATATCTGTACTATCATCATCTAGTTCATCAAGCTCCACTTTAGTCTTAGTAACACGTACCCTTTTTTCTGGAAAATCTGTACTAACAAAAACTGTTTTGGGAAATATTTTTCTCAACCAAAGTTCAGGCATTGATCTGTAGACACATTCTTGTGAACTAACTTCTCTTGTAGAGAGAAAAGCAGCACCAATTTTTTTCAGGCCATCTCTAATATTCATGTTAGCAGCTTTTGCTTCTTTTGCTGCATTTGTAATAGCTTGAGAACATTCAGTTTCATCTTTAGTAAAGTATGAACATACATATGTTATGCATTTGTAGTGGTTGAATACAGGTTGCAAGTCAACGTTTGCTGCAAATCCCTTTATGCCAGCAACAAAGTAGTTGTTAATAAAACAGCTGTCTATTGGCCTTTTAAGGTGCAACTCAAAATCGGAGTCTGGTGATATTGATAGAGCCCAGTAATATTCATCCTCAGTGATGCCTACTGATTTTAGAATGTCTGCATCATTTAATGTTTCATTATAATCTGGCTTGGATGGATTTAATACTTCATCTATTTTTTGTTTGACCGAGGTCAGAATCTGTGTTCGCCTGTCAAGTATATTACTCTTGATTCCCTCATCTAGATCATCATTAAGAGGTTCTGCCACTATTGTGCTTTTTGTGAAAAATTGACCAAAATTAAATCTACAACTAATATTTTTGTATTTTCTGCAGGTTTTAGAATGATTGTGCTTTTGATAAGTTTTAACTAACTCATGTAACTCTGGTTCTGTTTCCTCATCTGGAAGATAGGCTTGTACATGGTTATCTATAAATTGTATGTAAGCTTCTTTGTTGTCAGATGTAAGTTTAGGGCAATCAGAAGTCCATATTAATGCATGTAAATGAGGAGATCCTCTCATTTGAAATTCAATGCGGAGTGCATAATAAATTATTTTACCTATTGTTTTTTTTTGGCTAAGCAGAAGTTCAGTGAAAAATGTTTCAACTCTATGTTGAAAGTGCTTTGCAACAACAACAGGATTAAGATTTAGCATTGAACATCTTTCATTGTAAGACAAAGCTTGAACTTGTTCGTCAGTCATGTTTTTTCCTTGTGTTCTAGCTATAATCTGAAACAACTCAGACCATCTAAGATCAGCACATGATAGCGTCATAAACCATGTAGGAATCCCAAGTTGTTTTACCATTGCTACTACTTCATACATAATTTTTTGCCAGTAGGGTGGTGTGCCTGGAATTTGCCTTAAGAACAAATATGCCTGATCTTGACAAATTAAACCTTTTAACTTGTTTACATCTGATTTTATTTCTGATGCAGTGACAGGTTGCCCTTGGATCTTTTTCAAAGCTATATTAATGCTATCAGATACTTTTTTTTGTTCTGTTATAAACTGTGCAAAGAAAAGGTATTCTGGATTTGTTGCAAACCTTCCACTATAATGTAAAAGTCTAGCATTGAAGTACTTTACTGGTGACAATTTTATCTTTCTATCATCTGTGTAGCCAAACCGTCCTTTTGGGAACAACACTGGAAATGCAAGCTCTTCACATTTTATGTCTGTCATTATTGATACAGGGTGTTTGTTTTCTCCAGGTGCAATATTGTACACTTCATTCCCTAATGAACAATTTTTATTACTTTGTATTGTAACAGGGTAATCTGGTAATACAGACTGTAAACATGTCTCATTAGTTGCTTGTCTATATTCATTCAATGGGTCATCTTTCTCCTCAGTATCATCATCGTTCGTAATGTGTTGCTTGCAGTTTTCTGTTAAGGACTTTTCATTTTTATCAAAATTTATATCTGTAGTAGTGTCATCTTGTTCTAAACTGGTAAGTTTTGCACTGATATTTTGAATATCAATTGTAATATTATTATACAATGGGTTGTTTAACTTGAGCCAGTTAAGTGCATCAAGAATGAACTGAGGACGTACTGTACTGCTTGAAAATACACATGACCTCTAAATTCAAGTTTACGTTTAAGTTTCAACATTATAATACCTGATCTTTCTGGTGGCCGTGGTAAAACTTTACATGTATTATCACATTCAACAGGCACATTACAGATTGCTCCCTTAACTTTTCTTTGTTGCCCTTTTGGCATAACTATTATCTTTTCAAAAACTATTTGCTGTGCAATAAGAATTTGTTCAAGTTTTTCTAAAGATGCAAGCTCAGCTGGTATGTTATCAACATACATGTTATTACATATTGCTTGGCAAGGAATTTTCCCCTTTGACAACTTTGAATGGCAGGTTTTACAAATGTATTCTTTTTCATCAAATGACTTTAGATCAGTGAAGAGATCAGGGAGATTTGTGTACTTATCTTGATCCAATGACATGACTGACTTTCTGTAAAGTAATCGATTGCAAACAGAACATATATAATAAGGACCTTCTTTTATTTTACAGTGAAACCTATATATATAATCATCCAAATCATGTACCAAATTTATTGATAATTTATATTTTTGTGTTTTTGTTTCAAGGAGGACTTTCTTTTTCATTGGGTCCATTGATTTATATTCTTTTGTATTTGTTTCAAACAGAGCCTGCTTCTTTATAGGATCCATAATTTTGTAGTGTAAAGCAGCTTTCTCAAGCATTATTTTTTTCTTTGTAGGTTCCAAATTTACATATTGCTCTCTGTTTTTGTCAGCAAGTAGCCTTTTTTGTGTGGTAGACTTATGCCTTCTTAGAACTTTTTGCCTCTCTGATTTTGTTAGTGGACATGAGCATGAGAAAAATTGAATATTGTATTGTATTTCTTCACATTTAAGTTTTTGTGTAACAATATCACAAAATTTATTAATGAGAAAATCTGCATCATGAAATTGTTCACATAAACTAATTGTTTGGCTTTCATTGCATGCCAGCAAGAAATATTTCGTTTTTTCCCTTGTATAATGCTGAAAAATGCAAGATAAGCAATAATTTGAAAGCCACAGCAAAAACCCAGTATTTTCTGAAGTGTTATCTAATATTATACTCTTAAGGACTAGTTTACTAGAAACAGACTTAGTAACCAATGTGTCTTGGTACCTTGAACTGAATACCGTGTCAAACATCAGCACCACATATATTTGTAACTCGTGGCACATAATCACATGTAAATTTGTTTCCATCAATCAATGCCTCCTGGTGCATTAACATGGCATATTCTGCAACAGCACTCAGTGTCTGATCATTCCAGTAACGACATGCCATAATAGTAGAAAAACAGAGAGAGTAATAGCACAATATTGCACAATATTGTTCAGAATCAAAATTGTCATGATTAAGTGTCTGATTTTCACATGTCGAAGAGCAGCAGCTTGAATTCGATTGAGATGTGTTGGTATGCATATTTGTAGGTTGTATAAATTGTGCAATAGTAATTTTAATGCCTTTCAGCTCAAATAAAACATCAGGTTTGTGTAGATTTTTGAAATATTGCACCAAATCGATAACTGAATTTACTTCCAACAATTGGAATTTACTTCAGGCCAATTGTTTCATGCATTGACTCAGCCCTATATAATACTTCCCAATTCGTATCTGACATCCTCGAACCACTACAAAACAGTAACAACTACTCTGTATGCAACTCAACACAATTTATCAACAAAATTGCCAACACCACCATCGATGATGATGAAACCATGGTGTTATTTGATATTGTTTCTTTATTCATGGCAATCCCTGTTGAGAAAGCATGTGAACGCATACGAACGAAACTAGAAACCGACAATACTTTACAACTTAGAACTAAACTTACTATTGATGACATTATACTATATTACGTTTCATTCTCTCTACTTTACACATAACGATATCACATACAAACAAATTTATGGCTGTGCGATGGGAAGTCCTGTCAGTCCCATAGTAGCAAACCTTTACATGGAGGAGATTGAAGAGCAAGCCATAAGTCTTACACAGACACCACCGAAAACATGGGAACGTTACATTGACGATGTATTTGCTATTATGAAGAAACTAGCAGTTTCGACCTTTCATGACCGACCAACTTAACTCAATTGACCCACATATTTCTTTTACTATTGAACACGAACGAGACAGACAAAAATAGCCTTTTTAGACACACTTATTTCACACAGCAACGGCACCATTACCACGAAAGTTTACCGTAAACCAACACATACTGGCAGATATCTACACTTCGACTCACATCACGACAAGAAACACAAAATAAGCACAGCCGCAACACTGCTACATCGCGCATCTCAATTACCCAATACAGAAGAAAGAAAATCCCATGAAACCAGACATGTCACCGAAGCACTAAAATCTAACAGATACCCTATGAAGTTTATTTCGAATGTAATGAAACGGTTGACAAAGAAGAAAGTTGTACCTACCACGCCAGAAGAATTAGTCGGTCAATTTTTGCTACGTTAGACCCACCCACGACACGGAATGACTACGCTGTTTTGCCATACATAAAAGGCATAACGGAGCCGATTACAAGAGTTTCAAGGAAACATGACATTAAAGTTTTTAATAAACCATTAAAAACTCTTCAACAATAATTTCCTAGCCCTAAAGACAGGCCCACTACAAACAAACAAACGTGGTTTATAAAATTGATTGTGAAGATTGCTCTTGGAGTTACATCGGTGAAACTGGGAGATGCTTTGAAACACGGAAAAAAGAACACGTTAGAAACGTTAAAACACATAAAGCCGACTCTAACATCGCAAGCCATGCCTGGGCTAATGACCACAGGATCAACTTTGAAGGTCAAGTAATCGACAGAGGGAGTTATCGTACAAGAAAAACTTTAGAATCATGGCACACTACATTATCCACACAAGCTGACAACAACTCTAAGCCGTTACCAGAACAATACTCCATTATACTTAAAAACTAACTTCATGTTATTATTATTTTCGCTTCTCTTTTAATTTATATCATATTACTGTTTACATTGTTTATTATAGTTAAATATCTTAATTTGCGGTTTTATATTTCATTATTACCTTCCTGTTGAAGGCTGCAGTCTGGCAGCCGAAAGCTCGTTAATAAACAAATATTTTGGTCGTCTATTTTACTCATTATGTATAATCCTGGCCGCGCTTCTTCAATTTTCTCACGTATTTCAAATAGTATAAGTAAGCGGCTTTTTCTATTAAAACGTATAAGACAAAATCTACCTCATCATAGTCGTATTATGTTTTACAATGCCTTAATTAAGGCCTTAACATTTAGTTTATTGCTGTACTATATGGGGCAATTCATCAAATGAGAGACAACAACTTATTGAAACTACAAAAACGAGTAGCACGCATAATACTACAAGCCAGTTATGATACTCCTTCTGTTGTCCTATTTCAAAAATTAGGTTGGCTTCCGATATACAATCTAATAAAAATGAGAAAGCTCCTATTGGTATTTAATGTATTAAAGAACAAAGCTCCAGTTAATTTATTCAATTTATTTCAATTGTTACGTGACCGCTATATGCAACAAAAAGTGTAACCTCAGCTGTTTGGTTTTTACAATTATTTATTTAATTAACAAGAAACTTAGAACAGATATTGAAAATGTCTATAAAGATTAAAACTAAACTAAAGTTCAGAAACTTATCTGTCGTCTACACACAACGAAACAGTCAATAGGAGATTCCGGCACAGGTTAACAATCCGTATGGACTTGAAAAGGAAGGAATAATAAAACCAACGGCAGGAACTCCAGGACTGACTTCGTAACCACTTTGATACATATAGCTCACTCTTATACATATGCATGCATGATATATGTTCGATGGCTGCTTATATAGTTTCTAGAGTATATAATTATAGTAACATACTTCATTCTATATATAATATATTTACGTAATTACTAAATGACATCATAGCTGACTCATGCCAAGTCACAAGTATTTACTAATTGGTTACAAGTACTTATTAAGTAGTTCAGTGATCAAATAACGTCTAGTTAATTAACTGTCTTAGGATAGGCATATCCGTAACACCCTCCCTCTTAAAGAAAAAAAAGAAGTTTGATAGAACTTTCTTTTTTTAGAATATAAAATGTTTAACCACGTCTATGGCCTTGAAAGACAGTCCGCAATCAAATTGTCTTTTCCTTTAATATGTCTGATTTCCAAATTATATTCTTGTAAAACTAGACTCCATCGCAATAGGCGTTGATTCTTGTTCTTCAGCTTGTGGAGAAATACCAAAGGATTATGATCACTGAATATAACGATCGGCAGACTTGAATGGTCAATCCCGTCTTCATCTTCTTGGAGCAAAACAGCACCAGCAGCTACATCACTTGCATCCACAGCTAATTTAAATGGATGGTTGAAATCTGGAGCTGACAGAACGGGAGCACTTTTCAACATGGCTCTAAGGTTTCCAAACGCCAGTTCACATTGATCTGTCCAAATATATTTAGCATTCTTGCGAAGTAGCTGAGTCAAAGGCTCAGTGATGGTGGAGAAATTTGGACAGAACTTTCTGTAATAACCAGCCATACCCAAGAAACGCATCAACTGTTTCTTTGACAAAGGTCTAGGAAACTTTGAAATACAACTTATTTTGGCATCAACAGGCTTTACATAACCCTGACCAACAACATGACCCAAATAGCTGACATGTGCACACCCAAACTCACTCTTGATCAAATTGATGGTCAGTTTTGCTTTGCTGAGCCTCCTGAAGAACTCCGGATGATCTTTAGATGTTCTTCCCACGTATTGCTGTACATTTACAGCATCAACGATATCATCATTATGATATCGTCGATGTACGCTTCGCAACCGTCCAGGCCAGAAATGATGCTATTAACGAGACGTTGAAAGGTGGCTGGCGAATTTCTCATTCCAAATGGCATGACCTTGTACTGGAACAAACCTTCTGGGGTAACAAAGGCTGAGATTTCCTTGGCACGATCAGTAAGTGGAACTTGCCAAAATCCTTTAAATAAGTCAAACCTTTTTTTCTTCTTTTTTTTATTTAAACAAATATTTGATTCTTACATTTGCCCCAAGAGCTCAAGAGCTCATCGTGGGGGCTCACGTAAACCATTTTATAAATTATTTACGTCACCTAGGAAGGAGCAAAAAATTATTGAAAATATACGCAAAATAAAATTAAGAAAATACACACAAAAAAAGAATCAAATAATTACTAAAATTAAAGTTTCCAATTTGCTATCAGTGAGGCCTATTAGTTAAAACGTCCTGATTGATTTATAAAAATTCTTACAGCAGCAAAAATAGCTACATTTGTTTCAAAATTCAAAAATGGTAAACCATTGAGTAAGGCATCAACTTGTCTAGATAGACTAAATGTTAACCAAATATTACCGGTATTCTGCATAACCGAGGCAAGCATAGAAGCGCGTAGAGCAGCAAAACGAGGGCATAACAATAAAAAGTGAAAAACATCTTCATTAGGCGCACCACAAGCACAGGAAGGTGATGGAATACAATTCATAAGATATTAATAATAATTCAAGCCACAATTCTTCAATCTTAATATAGTATGCAATATAGATAAGTAACTATCCCCAAGCCTATATAGTTTATTAGGTGGAGGTATATAAAATAAATTTTGCATTAAATCATTTTTAAAAGAATCAACAGAAGCACGCTCACGCGTTATTTCAGAAAGACTATTCCACAATTTAATAGTAGAATAAAGAAAAGCATTTTTCGATTTTTCCGTGGTTACAAAGGGTAGGCATAAATGACTTCCGGTTCTTAATACATAGGCAGTTCTCTGCGAAACATAAGAAGGAAAAAGTGTAGAGAGATAAACTGGTACTTGACCATTAACGATTTTATACAACAAAATTAATTTATGAATCTTTCCGCTAACACTAAGCCTGTGCAAACCGGTATCTATTAATAGACTCTCCCTATGCGTACCCTTCATAGCACCAGTAATTAATCTTGCAGCATCAAACTGAACACTTTCAATTAAGTCAGACTCGCCCTTAAAACACCCATCCCAGACAACATCAGCATATTCTAAATTGGAACGAACAAATGACTTATACATAATCTCTAGAGTTGATCTCGAAAATTTAAATTTAAAACCTTTAAGCAAATTTAACTTTTTAGATGCCTTTTGATGAATGTTAAGAATATGAAACCTCCAAGACATATTGTTTGAAAATAAGACGCCCAAATGCTTATGAGTACCTACTTCTTTAATTACTTTATCACCCAACTTTAAGACAGGATGATTTGGTTTATCTCTTTTAAGAGAAAACACCATACTTTCTGTTTTGTGCGCATTCATTGTTGCCAGCCATTTGTTGGACCACAGATAAATAGCGTTTAAATCATTACTTAAAGATCGAGCAGCTAATGTCGGAGAGGAAACCTCTTCAAGTAAAAGTGCATCATCAGCAAATAAGAAACAGTCACTGTTAATTTCAACATGAATATCATTGATATATATCAAAAACAATAACGGCCCAAGAACAGACCCCTGAGGAACACCAGCTTGAATTTCTTTCCACGACGAACACTGACCTTCAATGACGACGCGTTGCTTCCGACCACTTAAATAACTTTCAAACCATTTCAGCAAGGTACCTTCTATCCCTAAGTGTTTCAATTTGGCTAAAAGATCTGGATGCCGCCAAACCTTATCAAATGCCTTCGATATATCCAAAAATACTGCCCTTACTTCGTTTCCTCTGTCTAAAGCTTCGTGAATTTTATGCACAATATAAACCAATTGCATTACTGTTGAATCGCCAGGTCGAAAACCAGACTGAAAACGATAAAAGAAACCTGTACTCTCAAGAAATAAATATAATTTTCTAAAAACAACCCTTTCACATATTTTGCTAAAACAGGAGAGAAGAGACACTGGTCGATAGTTGGACTTGAGCTGCCGACTGTCCGTCTTAAATAGGGGTAAAACGTTTGCTAATTTCCATAAATAAGGAAATTGACCAAGAGAAAGAGAGGTATTGATAAGACACGTAAGTGGCCCACAAATACCATACATACAATGTTTAATCATTCTATTACTAATTCCGTCGGCACCACAAGCCTTTACCATATTAACCCGACTATTTAATAAATCGGCAACTTCTTCCTCAGAAGCAATAATACTACATAAAGAAGAGTGAGATGGGGAGGTAGGAACAGGAACTACTGTATTGGCTGTAGGCAGATTTGGCTAACAAAAAAATCATTAAAGATATCCGCTTTCTCTTTTGGATCAAAAACATACCTGTCACCCTCATACAAAGGCGGAATAGAAATTTTTTAGTGATGTATTTGGATTAGACAACATTTCATTGGTTTTATAATCATATCTAATTTTGCTTTACGGATAAGACGGACAACAAGATTTCTTTGCAAACGATATTTCTCCCAATTAAATAAGGATTTATTCTTACAAAAATTCTTTAAATGTCGATTACGTTTATTCATAAGTCAAACTTGGTGACATACTTGGCTTTTCCAATTTTATCGATACAATCATCCATTCGTGGGATTGGAAATGTATCCGACTTAGTCACATTATTGACTTTTCGGTAATCGGTACACATACGATAGCTCCCATCAGGTTTCGGCACCAGGATACATGGAGAGCTCCAATTACTTTGACTTGGTTCTATGAAGTCGTTTTCCAAAAGATATTAAACCTCCTCACGTAGGTATTTCTGCTTCACTGGGTTTAACCGGTAAGGATGTTGTTTCACTGGTTTAGCATCACCAACGTCGACATCGTGGAAAATTTTGTCTGTTCTGGTAGGAATATCTGGAAAAAGGTGTTCGAATTCTTCAACCAGCTTCTGAAGATCTTGACGTTGATTCGATTGAAGATGAGATAGCTTGGAATCCAGATTATGTAGGACATCAGAGTTGTTGAGTTTTGATGTGGCAGACAGACTAGAAAGTTCTCCTAGGTCTACATCGTCTTTGTCTTTATCAGACTCAGAACTCACTACATTTACAGAATGTATTACCCTATCATTATCGTAATACGGCTTTAACATATTTACATGGCACAACTGTTTTTGTTTACGCCTATCTGGAGTTATTAGGACATAATTTAAATCACTTTCTTTCTTGTCTACAACATAGGGACCAAAATACCTAGCTGAAGGGAATTTCCAGGAACTGGGACCAATGCAAGAACCTTATCACCGCGTTTAAATTTGCGGTTTACTGCGTTTCGATCAAACCTATTTTTCATGTTTTTCTGTGTTGATCGAAGATTTGTCCTAGCTAGATCACATGCTTTCGTAAGTTTTGTGCGAAGGTCCGAAACGTACTGCAAAAGATTTAACGAACCGCCATCTTCCGAAAGAAATTTTTCTTTTAGGAGTTTAAGTGGTCCTCTAACCGTATGTCCGAAAACTAACTCAAATGGCCTAAAGCCCAGAGATTCTTGAACTGACTCTCGAGCAGCGAATAAATGTAAATGGATGCCGTCATCCCAGTCTTTTTGTGTGTGAGGCAATATAACAAAACAACGTTATTTATCCCACGATAGTGAAATAAGCAAGAAGGAAACTAATTGATGCTTTAGTGTCCCAATGAATTATTCTCAGATTGTCTGAAATAAGCGCAAGTCATAAATATTAATACCAGGGTCACATTTTAATTGATTACACACTCAATGAAGGTCAGGGTTACTATTAACGACTATGGGATGACTATTAGTATCAGTGAAATAATTTTCCGATTGTTTCCGGTTCGTATCGGTTGACCGGCACAGTACCCCACTACAGTACTCCACTAAAATAGGTCTATATTCGAAAGAACTGAGCCTTCTTTAGACAGTTTTTTTGTTGAAGTGATAGATATTTACTTAATCTTCACTGTAAGCGCTGAATTATTGCTGTCCAGACCCTTGTACTCAGATAAATAACAGTACTCCACCAAATTCGTGGTAATAAGTTAAAAGATAATCTAATTATAATATTATTTATGCCGTAGATGGAGTACTGTTAAAAATACGGTTTAAGTTTGGTATTTTGCTACCTCAATGTTACCAGCATATAGAACTTTATCTGTATCATAAGCGTGATAGAGACAGTTGTTATTTAGAACGTGTTTATGCGGGAAATACGCACTAAAGGCATGGAGTACTGTGCAGGAGCCATTATAATAGCACAGCTAATTATAAATGCAGTCTTTACGCTTATTTTGTTAGTTGTCATTTAATACGCGGGCCAAATAAAACGCAAGTTTCTACTGTTTTGTGCTTATTTAGAACAATTGAAGTGGACACGGATAGTAAAAGTAAACCACGGACAACCTATGAGTGTGGGTTTAGTTTGACTCCCTTTCATCACACAGTCAATTCGGTTAGGTAGACGTGCGATCGTTTGATCAATTGTTGCGGTCTTCGCAACAGCGAAAGCTCGTTCATTGAAATGTTGAAATAATTCGTTTATAATTCTGCCGTGTAATTTTGGTTCCACCGTGTAATTTTAGTTCCACCGTTTGCTTTTTATCCGTTATTTATTATTTTGGCAGTGCGTAATTTCAATTCATTTATATTGAATATTTTCAGACAATCGTGGAATAATTACATTGGGACACAGCGTATGTCAAGTGACTTACGTGCGCACGCGATTTAACTTTAAAATGTGCCCTCCCCTTCCCCCTCCGATCAACGTTGCGACAGAATTTTTGTTTTCTAGGCCTCAGAAGTATCCCCTGGAAATCAACATTGATTGGTGGGGGGTGGGGAGGGGTAAAACAACGTTATTTATCCCACGATAGTGAAATAAGCAAGAAGGAAGCTAATTGATGCTTTAGTGTCCCAATGAATTATTCTCAGATTGTAGGTCTACATCGTCTTTGTCTTTATCAGACTCGGAACTCACTACATTTACAGAATGTATTACCCTATCATTATCGTAATACGGCTTTAACATATTTACATGGCACAACTGTTTTTGTTTACGCCTATCTGGAGTTATTAGGACATAATTTAAATCACTTTCTTTCTTGTCTACAACATAGGGACCAAAATACCTAGCTGAAGGGAATTTCCAGGAACTGGGACCAATGCAAGAACCTTATCACCGCGTTTAAATTTGCGGTTTACTGCGTTTCGATCAAACCTATTTTTCATGTTTTTCTGTGTTGATCGAAGATTTGTCCTAGCTAGATCACATGCTTTCGTAAGTTTTGTGCGAAGGTCCGAAACGTACTGCAAAAGATTTAACGAACCGCCATCTTCCGAAAGAAATTTTTCTTTTAGGAGTTTAAGTGGTCCTCTAACCGTATGTCCGAAAACTAACTCAAATGGCCTAAAGCCCAGAGATTCTTGAACTGACTCTCGAGCAGCGAATAAATGTAAATGGATGCCGTCATCCCAGTCTTTTTGTGTGTCGAGGCAATAGGTTCTCATCATGTTCTTTAAAGTTTGGTGAATCCTGTCGAGAGCACCCTGACTTTCAGGATGATAGGCAGTAAATTTATACTGCTTGATGCCTAACTCGTGCATCACCTGCTGAAAAATTCCAGACATGAAATTTGAACCTTGGTCCGACTGAATAGACTTAGGAAGGCCAACTAAAGTGAAGAATTTAATTAAGGCCTTAACAATGGTTTTTGCCTTAATATTTCTCAAAGGTATAGCTTCAGGGAACCTTGTAGAAGCGCACATAATGGTCAACAGATATTGATTGCCTGCCTTAGTCTTAGGTAATGGGCCAACACAATCTACAATTACTCTACTAAACGGCTCCTTGAAGGCTGGAATTGGCTGTAAATGGGCTTTTGGATTCACCTGATTTGGTTTCCCAACAACCTGACAAGTGTGGCAAGTTTTACAAAATTGCACTACATCTCGTCTAAGATTAGGCCAGTAGAAATGACTCAGAATTTTAAGATAGGTTTTGGTAACACCTAAATGGCCAGAAAGGGGGGTTTCATGCGCTAGGCTAAGTATGTCAGAACGGTAGGTCTTCGGCACAACGATCTGATATCTGACAGACCACTCATCGTCTGCCGAAACATCAGGCGGTCTCCACTTTCTCATTAATATATCATTTTTAATAAAGTAGCAGACCGGATTCTTCGCAATTTCGGCCTCGTCAACTGCTTTATGAACTAAGACAGAGATCTCAGGATCATTTTGTTGTGCATTAATAAGATTTGGCTTTGAAAAGGTTGCTTGAGACGATTCAGATGTTGAATTAACGCCTTCGAAAGCTTGGCCAAGAAAGGTGTCTGACATATCGATGACGTCTTCACTAGCGTCATGTTCTAATTGCTTCTGCTTACGCATGGCTCGAGTTACCGCACATGCGGGATATAAATCTGAAATTTCTCGCTCAATAGGATCAGGAGTTTGATTTACACACGGTTTATCAGTCAAAATTGGGTTAACGACTACCTTCTCGCCTGCAGGGTCATTGCCGAGAAGTAGATGAATTCCCTCAAATGGTAAAGTCGTTTTAATACCCAATAGAACGGTACCAGGCACTAGGTCTGACGACAAATTGACTTTGTGTAATTGTTGAGAACTGAACGTATCAGAATTAACTCCTCTAATCAAAACATTCTTACCAGAGTAAGACTCCTGAGAAAATGGTAAAGTATCTGCCAACAAAAGAGATTGGGAAGCCCCAGTATCTCTTAAAATTTTAATAGGAACAGTTTTTGACAAATCACTTGTAAGTGATACGAAACCATTATGAATAAATGGCTGAAAGACTTCCATAATAGGGTCAAAAGAGGACTTAACCTCACAGTTAAGAGAAGGAAGTGGCTTAATGACAAATGTGCCTTGCACATTGTCACGCATGGACTGTTTTGAAGTACAGCCATTGGGTTTTACTTCACCTTGCTCTTGTTGTCTCCGTTTCAATTTGTAGCAATCTGATATTACATGACCATTCTTTCTACAATAACTACAAACTATGTTGTTAAAAGGAGAGTTTGAAGGCTTGCCTTGAGAAGGTGGTTCAAATCTAGCAGTGGGTGGTTTGGCCTCAGGGACCAACTCGTACCCCTTAGGAATCAATTCCTTAACGGTATCGTATTCCGAAGCTATATCTAACGAAAGCTGTGCGTAAATATCACGAGCTTTTCCAACTAAAACACTTTGCAATAACATGGTCCAATTTTCTTTGGGCCACTTAATTCACGGTGGTCGGTTGCTATGCGTTTTGCTCCCGGAAGCGCGGGCGCACATCTAGGAAGCGGTTTTCTCCTTGAGGTATTTTCCCTCCAAAACAACATGGCGGAAACTAGTGATATTTTGTCTCGACTATCTGATATCAAACTGGGCTCATCTGCCGATGATACGGAGAGATCCGAACATTTTTGGAATAAAGCTTCGGTAGAGATGAAGTAAGGTGTGGAGAGACTTTGGTTGGATGCAGTTTGGAACTGCGAAAGTAAGCCAAACTACGGAATGCGGGATCTCGATCCAATATTAGAAGAGCGCGCCTCAAACAAGTTTGAGCTTACTGGACCCCTGATAGATGGCTACCTCCAGGAAATAGGTAAAAGCATCTTCTCAAAACTCGGGAGATCCAGAAATACTGGACTGATGCCGCCAATCAGATTGTTCGTGCCGTACGGTATATTGCGCCACGTTTTCAATGTTGCTGTTGGTTATGGTGGGACCTTAAAGAGCGACAAAGCCAACATGTCTGTCGCAATAGAATCGTTCAAAAATGCTTCGAAAGTGTTCTCCCCGGTGAGGTTTTTTGGGACGAACTTTTTGAAGAAAAGGCACTTTGATAAGGTCAAGGAAAATGGAAGGAATGTACTGAAATATTCCGGAAGAGCAGCTGTTGTTGTTGGCAAGTCGACTCCATTGCTATTCGAGTACAACATGAAGCAACAGAAGCTCACCACTACGTTTTATGTTCAGAGGTATGACAAAGATGATTTTTCATTGGATTTGCGTCTTCAGGCTCTTATAAACCAAGCTACAGAATAAATTACCCTTAGTCATTTTATATTATATAATCAGTGCACATATTGCACTGATAATATAATATAACAAAACTAATTTAACTAAACTGCACTTATTGCTTTAAGGGGGTGTTTACATGAGGCCAGCTCAAGTTAAAGTTGAACTGAGTGTGCATCAGGTGCAGGATTTGCATGTAGATGGTTTATTTATGATATATATGCCTGATTGGAGATTCAGTTCAAACTGAGCCCTCATGTAAACACCCCTTTTTATATCCTGAGATTGAATTACCAAGTAAGCCTAAGTGTGCAACAGCATGTTTCGTTTTCATTGTAATGTGCTCAAGTTTTATTCCACAAGTTGCTTTGATATCTCAAATCATTTAAATATGCATCCAGCCTCATTTGATGTCAGCAGCATTATGAGTTATGTTAATCACATCTCAACTCAACATATTCACCCCTTAGTAAAGTGTTTAGAATGTTATTCTGGTTAACCCCAGATAATTTTACCCAGCCGAGGGAAAATACTTGGCCGGTTTGGGGATGTAAGGGTTAAATAAGTCAAACACAATTCCTGAAAGATTTCAAAGTATCTTTCAGCAAAATTTCTAATCATATTTTAATGAAAACAGAAAATAAATGCTATTCACAAATGGCTGGCATAGCCTTCATAGCCATAGATAAAATAATATTAAATTAGTGGGCACTTACGAATAGGATAAATCAATAGATAAATAACAATAACAATAGATAAATCCTCCAGCTTGTATTCCAGGCATACAAGCTGGAAGATTTATCTATTGTTAGCCCAAGCATGTCTTTTAGTATTTCAACTCTGGCTAATGCCAGACAATTTTACTTGGGTGGCCTCCCGGGCCGAGTTGTTCAAAGGGCGATTACCACTAATCCAGGATTAAAATTTAATTGACTCTTGTTTATTATGTTCTGTTTGACAACTTTAGCTCAAATTTCTTAGGAAAAAACCTGTTGTTAAGCTAATCGCCTTTTGAACAAACGGCCCTTGGGCTATAAAGGGTTACGAAAGTTAGACTCACCCACATTTGTATATAAATTATTATTTTCCATAAACTGCTAGCAAAGAACACTTGTTATGTTAGGACAAATTATGTTCAATCATTGTATTACAGTATCATTATTTTCAGTTAAATTACAGTATTGAGTATTATTGAACAAAGTATGAATTATTAACAAAAATGTAAACTTTTTAGTTTTTAAGATACTGTATATACATGTATATGTACAGTATAATAATTATGTGTACAAGATAATAATGATTTATAATAATAACTATAAACTTTTCTGATGTAATTATATTATTGTAGGTTTGGGTTTGATTCCAAGTTGGGATATATTGTATTATATGACTTAATAACATACATGAAAAAAATTCTCAATTCTGATTTGCTGAGAGCAGTGCAGTTTTGAGGAAATACAGTTTTTTTTAAATTTGTACAAAAATTATTTTTGACTAGAAAAAAAGCTCTTGTTAAATTTTTTCATGTACCTTATTTGCACAAAGCATTTTGATTGGAAAGATTCTCTTCATGTTACATTTTTTCATGTATATTATTAATAAGTAATAGCATGATTTCTTGTGCAATTTGAAAAAAACACGCACTCGTGAGTTTTTCAAAGACCTCAAATAACACTTGTCCTTCGGACTCATGCAATTTTTATATATAGTCACTTGTACATGTTTTTTCCAAATTGCACTTGAAACCATGCTATTACCTATACAAATAAAATAAAATCATTTATTTTTTGAATATCATAAACAAAACATTGTTAGCACTATTTTTGCGACTAATGGTCATGATATCATGCAAGTCTGCATTTAAGAGAAACCACATTCAATAGTGATTTTAAAATTGAAGATGTTCAATGACAATAGCAACAGCTAACAATTATTGGATAAAAAGCATTTTAAAAATATTACTATTTTTTCACATGAGGAACCGCACGATGTGTGAAAGGATTAAGAGTTAGGTGATGGGTTACCATAGCATTACGGTGTGAGGTAATCACCACTATTCGCAGTGGTGACAGGTTATAATAGGTTTATGACGAGGTCGGTCAAGCTTGTGGGTAACTGTACTCCTATTAAAACGTATTCTTTACATATTAAAATGGTAATTGTACCTATGTTTAACCGAACGATATATTAACTAACCAGTTAGTTGACACATTTTGGCGCGCGAAGTATGATTTGCGCGAAGAAAGAATGGTCACCGTCCGACGATCAATGTGAGGTTTAGTTCATCATATTTCCGTATTTCTTCGCTAAGTTTCGATGCACATATACTTGAATTCAATTTATCGAACGCATTAAATCGTTATTCAAAGAGAACGATCTTCCGCGAGACAGTGACGAGAATCACATTTCTTACCAAATGACATATTGAGTCAAACTGCATGGTAGTATTAAGAAACGAGGATGGAAGACTGAAGTATACGCGTCATTATTTCGGGAATTCTGATGCTGCATGTGCATGTGACCTCAACTCAAGGCTCAACAGAGAATTGCTGAACGCCAACGGTGAAGTATTCAAGAAAATAAAGTATGTAGTAGCTAAAATATGTAATGAGCGCGGTTTGGTGGGAAATATTCTGAAATTAATTTATAGCCACGATTAATGTATTCAGTGTAGAGAGACTATAGGCATTGGGAAGATATAAGCTTGTGATATTATTTAGAATACTTTCAATGGAAGCTCTTGTGCCAGAAGGATGTAGTCATCTTTCGCCGACAGACCAAATGCGCGCCTACCGCGCTACTCTGGTATAAGGAAAATATAAGCGCTGTGATATTATTAAGAAGCTCTTGTGTCAGAAAAATGTTGGCAGATTATGAAGATGTTGTCATCTTTTCTAGTTTACTTAATCAGTTGAGGCTGAACGAAAGCTAAATAATCGATCATTTTATTTTATTTATCTTAAGCCACTGCTGTATAGAGTATACTATAAATTTACTTCAGTGTATACTTTATAGGCTGATTATTTAGACTGATTTCAGTGGAGGCTCTTGTGTCAGAAAGATGCGTCATCTTTTGCTGGCAGATTTTGAAGATGTGTCATCTTTTCTTAATCAGTTGAAGCTGAACGAAAGCTAAATAATCGATCATTTTATTTTATTTATCTTAAGCTGCTATATAGACTATACTATAAATTTACTTCAGTTTATATAGGCTGATTATTTAGACTGATTTCAGTGGAAGCTCTTGTGTCAGAAAGATGCGTCATCTTTTGCTGGCAGATTTTGAAGATGTGTCATCTTTTCTTAATCAGTTGAAGCTGAACGAAAGCTAAATAATCGATCATTTTTTTTATTTATCTGAAGCTGCTATATAGAGTATACTATAAATTTACTTCAGTTTATATAGGCTGATTATTTAGACTGATTTCAGTGGAGGCTCTTGTGTCAGAAAGATGCGTCATCTTTTGCTGGCAGATTTTGAAGATGTGTCATCTTTTCTTAATCAGTTGAAGCTGAACGAAAGCTAAATAATCGATCATTTTATTTTATTTATCTTAAGCTGCTATATAGAGTATACTATAAATGTACTTCAGTTTATATAGGCTGATTATTTAGACTGATTTCAGTGGAAGCTCTTGTGTCAGAAAGATGCGTCATCTTTTGCTGGCAGATTTTGAAGATGTGTCATCTTTTCTTAATCAGTTGAAGCTGAACCAAAGCTAAATAATCGATCATTTTATTTTATTTATCTTAAGCTGCTATATAGAGTATACTATAAATTTACTTCAGTTTATATAGGCTGATTATTTAGACTGATTTCAGTGGAAGCTCTTGTGTCAGAAAGATGCGTCATCTTTTGCTGGCAGATTTTGAAGATGTGTGATCTTTTCTTAATCAGTTGAAGCTGAACGAAAGCTAAATAATCGATCATTTTATTTTATTTATCTTAAGCTGCTATATAGAGTATACTATAAATTTACTTCAGTTTATATAGGCTGATTATTTAGACTGATTTCAGTGGAAGCTCTTGTGTCAGAAAGATGCGTCATCTTTTGCTGGCAGGTTTTGAAGATGTGTCATCTTTTCCTAATCAGTTGAAGCTAAAAGAAAGCTAAATCTATCATTTTATTTTACTTAAGCCGCTTTATATATATATATATATATAAATTATATATATACACACGTTTATATACCCTGTGTATATTACAACTGAAGTAAACCAAAGCTTTATTTCTGGAACTTTAATTATTCAATAAATCATCACCCGCGATTCTCCAGGCCTTACAGAAGAGACTAATGTATAGATATTTTGGCGTAACTCTTGCGTCAGAAAGATGTTTATATATATGTTCTGCTTCCAGACTTTGAAGATGCCAATGCCATCTTTCGACTTTCCGTGTGCAACCATATCTTGTTATATTATTCAAGACGGATTTTTACGAGATGGGTTTGTTTCAAAACGGAGTTTGTGTTTAAAAGCAGTAAAAGCCGCATATAATACAAGTTCTGTAGTTTGAGAAGAGAAAACACAGGCTCTCATTAGCTCGCGCACCGTATGAGGCCAAAACCAAATATGCTGTCGGCGCATCAGGTTTCCCTGTATTTAATTCAGTATTTATTAAACTAGTAAAATACAATCTAGCATCAAATTACTTCATTTTTAATACATAACGACTTATAATTAGCTATTTTGTTCATCGGTCCTGCTGCGTAGAAGCGCGAAGTAATTAAATTCATGAAATGATGACAGCATTACGCGTTAATTGGTAAAGGGATTAGGGTGTGTTGTTTCCGGAGAAACGTGAGTTCAACTCACAGAAAGTGGAATTATGTGACCGTGCGGTTTGTCATGTATTTAGAATTCAGTAATTATCAAGGAAATGCATGTTCTGTACTTCCTGCAACTCCTACTAATTGATCAGAAAAGAAATTTTATTTTATTTTACAAATTGTCAAAATTTTGAGTCATTAACACAGACTACATGTATCACTTGAATCCAATAATTGATAAAATATTTTACCACCACACCTTTCCACTGTCTAATTATAACCGAGTGTAAATACCAACATTGATCATGAATCTATAACCATGTCCAATTTCTATAAATACCCTGCAACAATGATTATGACTCTCCAGACACTACACCTTCAAGACGTCTAATAAGAATATCTTTTTTAAGAGAAGTAGAAAGACCTTTAACCCTCAAGAGGTTTTTAAGCCGTTCGACTGAGAAAGATTTCAAAGCTGTCGAGTTGTCCATTAATGTAACAGATTGGGAACTATGTGCAATATCGATATGTACTTTCAACCCTGCTTTATCTGGAAACCTTTTGCTGCATGTACTGCAAATAATAGGTTTAAGTATGACAACAACATCTGGTGACAACTTTTGTTGCTGTGCACACTTTACAACGCACATACCCTCATGACAAACATTACAGTGTGTGTACTGAACTGCATCCTTCTTTCTTCCACAATCACAATAGAAAGGTAATTCACAATGAGGAGGTTTGCGGGACTTAAAATGTGATGCATAAGATGGGGGTGAAGGTCGATGCTCCGGTAGGTAGAAAGATCTAACATAGTTTGACCTCATAACCTGCCACCACTTGCCATTATTGTCACTTTTTCTTGACCTATTTGTCAAGGAAAGTTCAGCTTTCAGTCCAGCATGTTTGGAATCCTTGGCTTGAAGGGACAGTATGCCACAACCAATTCCATATTCTTCATACAACTTCCTTGCATGAAATGGTAAGGCATATGCCACTGTCCAAACAGTCACATTTACACTTTTAGGGAAAAAAAGGACTAAAAGATTAAAGTAAAGTTGACAGAACTCCTCTAGCTGATCAACTTCACCTGGACTATTAACATGAATTTTGTTAAATAATCCACCAGCATTTCTCAAATATTCTACAATCTTAGAAAGAGCTAACCATTTTAACTTTCCCCCCTCTGTTTCATTTCCTGTTTTCAAACAGTCAACAAGTCTGTAGCTGTGCCGGGCAAGAACTATTGCCTGCTCACCAATAAGTTGAGTACTCAGTTTGTTGAAGCGCTTCGCTTCATCATTGTAGTGCTCTTCTAATTTGGTTCTAAGGTAGGCCAGTTCACATCCATAGACTGAAGTGCTACAAGATTTATCAGATGCTGAATTTCTAAGCATGTTATTCATGTTGTCAGCAGCAGTCTGCTTTTACAATTCTAGCACTGAAAATTGCCTGCTAATTCCAGGTGAAACCTCATTACTTTTAGAACCTTCTTCAGAGATGCCTTTGTCACAAATACCACTATCTGGGATACCTATCACATTGTCAATCGACCCACGTACTCCACTCACACCAGTCTCTGAACAATCAAATCCCCCTTCACTAACAGAACAACCTCCTGATGCAGCTGTATCATCAGTAGAACCACCACGATCACATGCACCATCTTCAGAGTCAACAGTTTCCAAACAAACAGGTGCAGACAATGTCTCAATAAATTTCACAAAAAGGCATCTCCTCACTGATTCACTATAAATTAGGTCGAGAATATGCTGCCAGGCATTAATCTCACAATGTAGTGGATCTGGTTTTACTCTATCAGAAAAAATCCCAATCCTAGGTTTTCCAAGTTGACGAATCCCATTGTCAGCCATGAATGAAAGTTTCTTATCATGGATAACTTCTTACTAAGTCCTTTTGGCAGGGCAGCAAGATATGTATTTACCATACTCACGTGCTTCTCACGCATACCAGTAACATATGGCGGCCACAAATTACTGTTAAAACCAATGCTTCCACCCATGGTACACATATTGCCCTTATGGACATTAGCACAAGGAGAAGGATATGTTGCAGCCTGGTTCAACTCATTGCAGGCCCAACTCTGCCAGCTCATATCTGCACTTGGTTGGAATTCAAGAGTACATTCGTTCCCACACACATTAAAAACACTTGATTCAAGCAACAACATTTCCTCAGTATGTTGTTGCCAAAGCAACTCAAGGACCTCATGCTTCTCACCAAGGCTGACACAATACAGTATATACTGGAACTCTCTACTCCTGGAACTCTCTACTTTCTCAGCAGCAACGGTAATCTGAGTGTCGATTTCTTGATGTTTCACCAAGATTTCTTGCTGAGCGTCATGAACATCGGCTTTCTTTTCATCGACATGGTGGAGGTCCTTTAACAGCTGTCCCTGGCTATTTTTAAGTTGGAAGAACGGCGATTTTTCCCCAAAAACGTTAACCTGCCTTTGCGAATTACACTTTCCAACATGGAATCTATTCTTGCTGCATTTTCTGCTTTTTGGACAAAGCGTAGGCAAGCTGAAATTGAACGCACCACAGGGGTGAAGCAAACAAAATGGCGTAACACAATGAAAGCATTGAAATGCAAATTAGTTTGCGATTTACAGCGCACTTTCTTACCTTTGTTTTGAACCGCTGGCCATCCACGTATATAAATAATAGTCGAATCTTCAAATTCCCCTTGAGAAGTTTCAACGTCGTGTAGTTTTAACCAGTCATTTTGGTCAAAAACCGCGAAAATTGTAAAAATCTGGCCCTTCTTGTCGATTTCTCCAGAGAGGTGAGTTGTCAAGGGGGGTTGTCAAGGGAGGGTTATTTATATGACAAATATCCTACTCAGTGACCCATCGAAAGTAATGTTTGGTCTTCCATGCGCTAGTGTAAACAAGGAAGCCAACCGATAAACAAGGTCGATTAAGACACATATTTTTCAATTTCTGTAAATGTTACTATGTTTTTTAGATTTATATGGCCAAAACGAGTTTCATGTTTGTCTATTACTGCCACAACTTGAAAGATTAGACAACAATTAGCAAAAATATAGGCTGCTGTATATCGAGTGGCTTGAGCCGCGTCAGAATCGCACTGTAAGAAACTAAGTACTAGTTACGTGGACGCAAGCTCAATCTCGTTCCCAGAGCCAAATATGCCCGGCCGCGCGGGCAAATCAAATGGCTCTGGGACAATCCATTTGAAATACAGAAAAAAGTGTGTATTTTGGGGCATGCGCAGTTGGTATTTTTGTACCCAGACCCACGAAAACCTTCAACACGGCCGTTCAATATTCTGCAAAATACATCGACATGTTGTGGCTGATTCTGGAATTTAATGGTAACAAATAGCAGTAGAAATGTTGTAAGAATGTAATCGTGGCTGGTTTGAGATGTGATAAAGTATTACTTGGCAGAAATTTCTGGAAAAGAGACTGATAAATGGAAAATAATGCACCAGGCGTGAAAGTGATCGATGACCAGTTCATGACCTTCTGATGAAACCCAGTTTTAATTCTTGTTTATTCAAACTTATGAACACGAGAATATCGTATTATTGTTCTGAATATTATTCGAATATTCGTAGACAGCTACAAGGTAAATTACAATAAAATCTGGAATTTTAAAAACTTATTTCATGTATATAGTACTGCTGATCACTGCTGATGTATGTCTTTCAAATAAAACGTGACCTTGGTGGTATATTTGTCGTTTGTTGATTTGCAACATTTAATTTGTTACATGTTTTAATCCACTTGTTTGTGTGCAATCGAAATAATCGACACTGTAGCTTTCTGAGGTTTAATAATTTATTAATTCATATTACATCTGTTTATACTGATCTATGTGATTGAAGATTCAAACACCAGTAGCTGAACCTCACTGTGAACCAATGGCAAAAAAATGCTATGCATAAAAAAATAACAAAGTGAGACGTTCTTCTTTTACTTATTTTTAAGCATTTAAAGTAGTTAATAGATAGGAATGCATCCATTTCTAACAAATAACTGGTAGAAACGATCAGTTTCGTAACGATGTTTAATACTAATCTGTTTACGAATGTTCAAAGAGTAAAAGGGTATACTTTATGCAACATACATGATATGGTTCGTCTAGTCTATAATATATAATTCTCTACCTCCCCCCAAGTCTTTAGTGATCGCAGTGGGTTGGTAGACAACAAGGTCATTAAATACTTTAACTTAACACTAATATAAAATGTTAGAACTGTAAACAAATAAACGAGTTCTAACAATCGTACTTTCAGTCTTGTGTTAGTCCTTTCTTGTTAAAGTCCAGCAGACGTCGGAGGGCAAGAGGTGGTTTCTTGGGTGTGGAGCTGGTCGTATTTGGTCGTGGTGTGGTGGGGTTAGGTACATCTGGTATTGTTGGGTTGGGTTCTGTATCCATGTTATTTTGAGGCACAGTAGGTAATAAGGTAGGTATGGCATTTGGTTCTTTGGTTAATGGGGTGTGAGCTTCGCGCTGTGGGGTTGGCATGTATCGGAGGTCGTCGTAGGTTGTACGTCGAGGCGGTGAATGTTGTACTGGAACAAACTTACGAAGGAATTTGCGATTGCGTAGTGTAACTCGGCCTGAGCCGTCCACACGTATGACATATTGGTCGTATTGTCGAACCTCGATTACTGATCCGGTTTTGTCCCATTTTTTTGGATGTGGGCCAACCTGGTTTTGGATTCGGACATTGTCACCAACAGTTAGTGGTGGGAGTTGCTTCGTGTGTTCCGTCCATCGTTCAGCAGTCTACATGTGTCTGTTTCGCAATGCTTCTTCACGTGCGGCCAATGTTTCTCGCCAGGTGGGATGGGGTTTGTAACGCCCGGGCAGAATAGGGATAAATCCTTGATTGGTCGTCCGAATATACATTGCGCTGGAGAAAGTTTCGTGGCAGGGTCGGGTGTATTTCGGTATTGGAGTATAGCCCGTTGTAAGCCGTCTGTATCGAGTCCACCATTGGGACTTGTGTTATTGGTAATGAGTCGTTTTATCGTCTTCACACCTACTTCCGCTCTGCAGTTTGAATGGGGGTATGCCACTGATGATAAACGATGGTGAACACCCCAGTTCTGTAGGAACTGTTGTGTTGCCGCTGCGGTGAATTCAGGACCGCCGTCGGTCGCCAACTCATCCGGGATGCCAAAGGTGACAAACGTACATCGCAGGCAATCGACGAGGCCCTTGGCACCGTGGTGGGATCTCTCTATGATCGGCCAGTTGGAATATCGGTCTATGACGACTAGATAATTCACCCCTTTGTGATGGAAGAAGTCGGCACACACCAGTTGGAAGGGGTAGCTTGGCGGAGTAATTGGTAGAGGAGGGGCACTTGGTTGGGATGGTGCCATTCGGTTGCAGTGATTGCAAGATTCTCTCATTACTCGAATGGCCGGTGTGATGCCAGGCCAGAAAACTGTCGCCTCGGCTCAGGCATTCATAGAGGTGGTGCCTTGGTGGGCAGAATGGAGGACCGATAAGATGTGTTGGCGGAGTGAAGGTGGTGTTACAATTCGGTCTTTGTACAGGATGACGCTGTCTACTGTGTGCAGATGTTCCTGGAATTCGTGGTATTCTTACAACTCGGGGGGGAGCTGTTGGCGAGATTTTGGGAATCCTGTTTCGATGGTGGACCGTAGCTTTTCCATGTTGCTGTCGCTGGCTGTGGCAACTTTGACGCGATCCCATGTTATTGCCATGTTTCTGATTGATGCTGCTGAGGGTAGAAGCTGGACGTTAACAGTGGGGTGTGGTGTTGCCATGTCAGGTTCGGTGGAACGAATACCAGTGAGGAAGGGAAATAGGGTAAAAGCTGTAGTATTCACGGTGGCCGTGTCGTCTGGAATGGGTAAGGCTTCGGGGTTGCTGTTACCAGTAGGATGGCGCGAAATTGCGTCTGCAGCTGTGTTTTTGACACCGGGAATGTGGGTCATTTGAAAGCGGTAGCGGAGCGTTTTCTCTTTCAAATTTCGTAGCCGCACGTTGGAAATATCCTCTAGAGAACGATCACCAAAGATCTTTAGCAGAGGCTTGTGGTCGACTGCGATGGTTAGGTTGTCGCAGCCCAATACGAAGAAGCGTGCTTTGTCGAGGGCATCTGCAACAGCGAGGGCCTCCCTTTCGATTGGTGCATATCGTGATTCTGCGGCATGGGTAAAACGGCTCCCCACGAGGGTTACTTTCCATCCAGTCCGGCAGCAGAAGGGTTTGGTGGTGGGGAACTCGCAGTGCTTTTGGAATAACCAAAAGCCTATGCCGCTCTTTGACCAGTCTGTGGCCAGGCAGGTTGGTTTCGACTTGTCAAATATGCGTACACCGTCTTCAATTTCGTTGATAATAACAGCCTTCGACTCTTCGAAAAGTTGGTTCAGTTCCTTGGTCCATGTGAATGGCGACCCAGGTTTGAGGGCACTTCGGAAGGGCAGCATATGTTCAGTTGTAGCAAAGGCATACGACACCTGGTTGATGAGCCCAAACCATGAGCGCATATCTGTGATGCTTGTCGGTGTGGGGAAATGGCGGATGGCATCCAGGTATTTCTGACATGGTCGTACGTGGTCGTTGGTGATTTCGAAGCCAGCAAATTCGACGTTATCTTCACCGAATACAAATTTCTCAGGGTTGAGGGTGATTCCGTTATGTCCACAGATATCTAACCAGTTGACAGCTTGGTGGAAACTTGCCTCGATGTTGTCAGCCCAAAGTAGTGTGTCATCGATGCACTTTGTTTTGTCTGGGATGTCAGAGACAATTTCATCGAAGCCGCGTGAGAAGCCGTCACCTGAGGCGATGTAGCCCTGCGGCGCCGTCTTGTAACGATATCGGCCCCATGGAGTAATAAATGTAGTCAGGTGGCGGTCATCAGAGTGGAGGTATATGCTGTGGTATCCGTTCCAGCAATCGAACACCGTCTTCTTCTTTCCTGCGGGTACGGACCTTGCCTGGTGGAATGGACTTTGAGTATGATGCGTCTCTCGTGTGGCGTGTATATTTAGTGCCTGAAAGTCCACCGTTCGGCGTGGTTTCCCATTCTTCTTACCGCAGATCAGCATGCGGTGGCACCATGTGACTGGTTCGCCGACAGGGACTTGTTCAAGTACACCCAATTCCACATCTCTGTCAACACCAGCTTTAACATCATCTTGCCAGTGAAGTGGGACTGGTATAGGTGTATGGTGTGCAATAGATGTGGCATTGGGGTCAACCATAAGGCGCATAGGGCGGCCATGCATAAATGGCAAGGGCTGGTGTTCGCATGTGTTGAATGTGCTGGAGGCGTAATAGTTCAGAAGCCATTGTTGTAGGAGTGCTCGGTTGGTCTTATCGGCTGGATAGGGCAGTTTGATTGGCCGTGGTGGTGGCTTCTGACGTGGTGGACAATTACATGGTGTGGTTGATGCACTGACTGGTGTATTGGGTGGGTTGACATTGGTGGCCTGTATCGCCTCGATAGTTGATGCGCTATCTTGTATGTAGCTTGGGTTGGCGTTGGTGGGCTGTGTTTCGTCAACTGATATAGGTGTTGACATGGTGGTTGGAGGGAGGGCCTCGCCAACTGCGGGGAACTTCTGGGAAATTATCCCTAGCGCCGTACAGGCTTCTCTACTCAGGAATAGATTGTCCGATTCATTTGTCACATATGTGATCTGTCGGGTTTCGAGAGTTTCGCCCGAGGTTGATCTACCAGAGAAACGTAAGATCGTGGCCCCGATAATCTTGATTACATTGTTATTGGCAGCGTACATCCGCATAGTGACAGGGATGAGGTCTTTCTCGCGTAGGCCAAAGCGTTGGATGATCTTCATACTTGCCAAGCAACTCTGGCAGCCAGTGTCGGCCATGACAGGTAGTTTCAGGGTTTTGCTGCGAGTAGTTGAGGGTGTGAGGCTAAAGGCCTTGTAATCGTCAGGACACCAAGTGGCTGTAAGTAACATGAAGGGTTGCGGTTTGGATGTTTGTCGGATCCAGCAGTCGTTGAGGTGGTTGTAGAGGTGATGGTCCAGTGAGATGGTTCGATTACCAATGGTGCTATTGGAACTGGATGATGTGCACAGTGAGTCAAAGATAGCACCGCTGCCCTCTGATCCGTTAGTGGAATCACGAGTGGGGTAAGTCTGTTGGTTTTTGGATTTTTCTTTCTGTCGACATACGGTGTCCAGGTGGTTTGGTCTACCGCAATGCCCACACATTTTGCCGTATGCTGGACATGTGGTCTTCCGGGTCGTTGGTAGAGCATGTTTTCCATGGCCCTGCTGCCCACAGTAGTCACATGTAGCTCGTTTGTCGACACGGTTTAGTTTGGATTCCTCTTGTTTACCCCTGCGGTACAGGCTGCGGGTGGCGTTGGTTGTTTGGGCTTCGAGAAGGCGGCCAGCAGATCGTTTGCCAGCTTCCTTGGCTTCGATGAATTGGAGCACTTCTTCAACCGTCATGTCCTGGTTTTTGTCACCCAACAAGTCCAGCTGGATTTCGCTGTCAGCTAGGCCACGGGTTATAACATCGCGTATAATGTGTTCGGTGTAATTGACCTCTTCGTGGCAATTGGGGCATGCTGTTACCAATTTACAAACACTAGCTTGCCCCCGTAATCTGGCACCAAAGTTTCGGATGGGCTCATCTCGGTCTTGCTGCATATTGTGGAGTTGAACTCTAGCCACCATTGTGTTCTCTTGTCGTACAGCAAGCTTTTTTATTGCAGCCGTTACTTCGTCGATGGTTTTGTTCGAGAGTGTGCCGCCCGCATTTCGGGTCAAGTCCTTACGAAGGTGTTCATCGCAACATTCAAGCAGTTGCAAAACTTTTTCCTTGCCGTCAATCTTCGTGGCATCTGCATAATCTTGCCAACGTGTGAGAAAGTATGACCATTCTTCACTTGACCCCCCTGCGGATATAGTTGGCCGTCGTACTTTTTCGGTTTTATTTTGGCTAGGGGCACCTGTGTTCGTATGTGTGCCATTTGCGTGAACAGTTAGCATGACAGCAGCAAGGGCCTCGGTTATGTCTTCTGTTTCGTATGTGCAATTTGGAAATGGGCACTTGTGTTTGGGCATGATATACGGTGTGTTTTTCCTTGTTTAATAAATGATTAAAGTTGATGTTGGGTTACCTCCGGGAAAAATCCAAGATGGCGCCAATTTTGCCTGTTGAGGTCTTCGTTCGATTTTGAAAGTTTGCAGTAATGTTCACAGTTGAATTACAGCTTGAAAGGACCCTTAGCCTTTTTACTCTTTGAACATTGATAGGAATGCATCCATTTCTAACAAATAACTAGTAGAAACGATCAGTTTTGTAACGATGTTTAATACTAATCTGTTTACGAATGTTCAAAGAGTAAAAGGGTATACTTTATGTAACATACATGATATGGTTCGTCTAGTCTATAATATATAATTCTCTAGTTAACACCAAAGATGTGAGGGCAGGTGGCACACATGCTCACATTTAGCTAATATATGATTTATAATGATATTGGATTTTGGTGTCTAGTTCAGTTGTAAAATTTACTAAAGTTTGTGGAGCCCTTCATCAGAGTAAAACCAAAGGCACCACCTTTTTAACTTTATACCCAAAACACTGCTTAAATATATCAACTTTACTCTTAAAAACATTACAATTATATGATTACTGGTATATATACTGTAATAAAGCAGCTTCTGCTACAAAAAATACCCTTTAGACTTGGCATCTTGTGCAGTCTGGTAACTGATAAGGGTGTAACAATAGAGGGACTATGGGGGGGGGGGGGGGGGGGTACAGGCTGCCCACTTAATATTTTTCCTAAGCTCCATTGGTAACTCTGAAAATGGGCTAAAATGTGACTAAAGCCTGGTTTCCATTTGGTCACTAGTGGTCATTGACAGAGTTGCTGCGGGGATAGGATTTATTCTATCCCAGCAACTGCAATCAACTGCTTGTGACCCACCAATGTCCAAATGTCAGTCAGGATTAAAATTTCCAAGGGAAAGCACAACGCACCCCACCTTACTATTAATTTTGATGAATTAGGCTAACGCGAAGTATCTTCTGCCAGCACTACGTAGATAATGCTGGCATGCGTGTAGTCCCCATTTATAACGAGGGTGTCCACAGTTAGTAAGGCTCTCATTTGTACTGCATACTCTACTGATGAATTTACTTTTGGATAAAGTGCCAACTGAAGATATTTGAACCAAGGCTACATTATGTGCAGCCTAAGATGAGTAAAGTCATAGTCAGCAATAAATTATGAGTTTTAAGAAATCATTTTATTAACCTTTTCACCACCAGGTTAAGCTATTTAGAATTTCATTCTGGTTAACATGCCAGATGATTTTATTCTACTGCAGAGGGAATGCATTAGCTGGTTGGGGTGGCCTTGCAAGCTCACATTGAATGGATCAACTCACTGTTGCTTAGGTTTGCTGAGAATCCCTGTTAATCAGCTAATTAAGTTACAGTAGCTGGTGTAGGCAGGAATGGGTTATGGTCCAAATCAAAATGTGAAACACAGTAAATGTAATATTAATTTTATTGTGTAAACAATATGTGTAACAGAGTTAGTAGTCGAAAATTGTCCTCTCGAGGTGGGAATTCTTAACTTCTGGCTTTTAAATACATCCCGAATGCAGCTGTTCAGTACATAAGAAATAATACAGAGATTGTTGTTTCTAAAAGTAAAACTACAGTTGGTGACTACTATGAAAAGACCTTTGGCTAAACTGATTTTCAAAGTAATTTTCTTTAATTTAGAAAGCAGACTTTGGATATACAGTGTGTACTAAAACATTGACTGTAACCATCAATCACTGTCTGTTTATGATCAGGGATGCCAGGAGGGGCATAGGGGTGTAGGAACTGGAGGGAAAACGGGGCATGTGCCCCCCCCCCCAACTTTGTCATGAAGTGCCCTTTTTGCAACAGGAAAGTGCCCTTTTTATGTTAAAACATGTGCCTCAAGTGTCCTTTTGAAGTCCTACCCCCTGAACAAAGTGCCCTTTTGAAGCTGTGCCCCTCCAAGGTCAAATTGCTTCCTACACCACTGGAGGGGCAGCTTCCACTCTTGCCTTTCAGTGCTAGGAGGGGCGAGGCGGGTTATCACTTCATATGAATATCACTTAAAACAAGATATTAAAAAGGAAACTATATGGGGTCACTACATAGAGTGGGTATCTCCTTGTATTTAAATTATAATTAAATAGAAAAATAAGTTCACCATTTATTATTTTATGATCATATATTTTATTTATTAACATTTGTACCTAACTGATACTGGAGAAACAACAATAGGACTCAAGGTCCCTTACAAGGTTGTTCTCCTAAGATTGAATTGTTGATTTTATGGAGGGGAGGGGGCAACCAGAGAACCTGGAAAAACCCTTGAAGCACAGGAGAGATCAACTACAATAACACTACTCACACGAGTTCCAAGCTCAAGCCTGTGACAAGGTGTCCAAAGTGGTCACCCATCCAAGTACTAATGCCATCTAATCAAGCTTAACTTTGGATCACAGTGGTCAGGCAACTCTTCACCACCCATGCTTCCCATATGGTCACATAGGTATAGTACCAGTTTAAAACTGGTGTAAAATGTATAAATCAGCAACTAATGCTTACCCCATATGGATATAATACTTCAAACCAATGTATATTACTTGTAGACACAAGTTAAAAAAACAATGCCTTGTAGTACATTGTACAGCTATAAGAATATTATGTCACATATAACATATATAAAAAGTAATAAACACAGTGTCAACAGCCATAAGACAATATATTTTTTTGTTAAAAATATGAGGAGATACTGCATACATGTTGATATATTAAAACTTGATCAGTCACTCAGCTAATTATGAATATTTGAGGTGATTGAAAGATGTAGCCATCATTTATACGTTCCAATGATACTTCTTGAAGTCAAATCCAGTGTCCATACGACGATATACCATAAATATTTAATTATTTTACATACAAGTACGGAAAACTATGAATTCTGAAAAGTGAACTCGTCACGAAGCACGGTCACGATGCATGGGCCACGATGAATCTGTTATCTGTCATACTTTAAACTCGAACCAGGGTTCCAAAAATACCACAAAGGCAAGTAAGTATTTCTTGTCTCCTTGAAATGACTTTTGCAAAGGAATAACTCTCAATTTCTCAGATTAAGTCCCAATAAACATGTTATTTTCTTCACTCCTTCTCGAAAACAACGCATATTACATGAAGACCGCGATGGGAGAATGGGTGTGAAATGATCTGCGCAGCGCAGTAGGCGTCAATGCGTTAAGCCAATCAGAGTCGATTTTCAAATGGATTGTCCCAGAGCCATTCGCTTCCCGCGTGCGTATGGGTCTGGGTACGAGATTGCAAGCTGAGCGGGAGCAAAATCCATAGCAACCGACCACCGTGTTAAGATTTTCGGCTATTTTTTCGAAATGTAAAAAATACTTATCGACATCCCGTTCCTGGAAAGGTGGAACCATTCTAATGTGCTTAGTAACATCAAAACTCGAATCTAGTTTGGTTCCAGTATGAACAGATCCCAATTTTTCTTGCAACTCTATTTTTCTCATTTACAACTCAAATTTCTGCTTTTCTAATCTCTCTTCTCTTTCTCTTTCTTCTCTTTCCCTTTCTCTATCTCGCTCCATTTCTAATTTCTTGAATTCTAATTTCATTCTTTCTGCTTCCATTGCAAATTTCATTCTTTCTATTTCTATTTCTGGATTTGCATCTGGATTTGCATCGGGATTCTTATACAAATTTAAAACACTTTCCTCAAAGTGTTCTGATTTAACTAAGTGTTCCATAATTGTCTTTTGCATATCCTTCTTTACCATAGAACTTTTTACCTCTACACTTAAATGTTTACCTAATGAGATCAGGTCATCCTTTCTCAATTTATTAAAAACCTCTTGATCGGGCTCTAACATGAACTGCTCAGGTTTAAATTCTGACATTTTATCAAATAGCTGAGCTCACACAAATTCGAATTTTAGCTCTGAATAAAAAAAAAACTCAAAAGTTGCCGAACTTTGACTTGAATGAAATTCCCCGGACACTAACGTACACTTTCCCGAGACACTAACGTATAGGTTCCCGAGACACTAACGTATACGTCCCCGCCTGAGCCCCCAATTGTTACATGACCGCAATACGCAACAAAAAGTGTAACCTCACCTGTTTGGTTTTTACAATTATTTATTTAATTAACAAGAAACTTAGAATAGATATTGAAAATGTCTATAAAGATTAAAACTAAATTAAAGTTCAGAAACTTATCTGTCATCTGCACACAACGAAACAGTCAATAGGAGATTCCGGCACAGGTTAACAATCCGTATGGACTTGAAAAGGAAGGAATAATAAAACCAACGGCAGGAACTCCAGGACTGACTTCGTAACCACTTTGATACATATAGCTCTCTCATACATATGCATGCCTGATATATGTTCGATGGCTGCTTATACAGCATATCCTCCTACCTAGAATTACCAATAATCAGTAAGTGTGAAATCCCTAGAATTACCAATAATCGTTAATTTTAAAAAACTAATTCCCAACCTACCACCCCAACCTAACCCTAACCCCCCCGGAAACCCAAAACCCCCGGTGAACCTAAACCTAATCACAACCCTCCGGGAAAATAACACCCCTCTAGGATTTTTAGCTTTATGTGTTCAAGTTTAACATCCCGCATGTGGGACAGAGAATTACTTACAATTACCAATTATTGGTAATTCAAGGCCGTTTCACACTTACTGATTATTGGTAATTCTAGGTAGGAGGACATGTTGGCTTATATAGTTTCTAGAGTATATAATTATAGTAACATACTTCATTCTATATATAATATATTTACGTAATTACTAAATGACATCATAGCTGACTCATGCCAAGTCACAAGTGTTTACTAATTGGCTACAAGAACTTATTAAGTAGTTCAGTGATCAAATAACGTCTAGTTAATTAACTGTCTTAGAATAGGCATATCCGTAACACAATTCGTAAACGAAACACACAGCGTTAATACAAGATCTTCTTTGTGTGATCTTAAATTACCTAAAGTATGTCGTGAGATCGCTAAAACAAACATTTTCATATAGTGGAGCTATGTTGTTTAATTCTCTACCTAATATAATGAAATACGTTTACAACATTTCTGTTCAAAGTTTTAAAAAATTTGTAAAAATATATCCATTAAATTTAAACAATAGCGTTTCACATTTAGAGGATGTTTATTGTAATTTATGTAAGTATAAATTAGTCTGTTCATGTGTCTTGTATCAAATGTAGTAATTATCTGTAATGTATTTTGCAAAGTAATTTTTAATTTAGGATACTTAGTTAAGGAAGGCCATCTGGCGGAATACGTTATTGTAAAGATGTATATATACCTTCCTCTTTTAAATAAAATTCAAAGTACAACCATACCACCGCGAAAGCATCGGTCCTTGTCCGATCACCGAAGTTAAGCCCCGTCGGGCGTGGTTAGTACTTGGATGGGTGACCGCCTGGGAATACCCCGTGCCGTAGACACCTTTTTCAAGTTTCTTCTTCTCCTTCTTCGCTCGGGCTCTGGCGTTTCGGAAGCATCCGCTGACCCGAGCCCAACCACATCCTCGCTATCGCTTCTTCATCGCTTCTCGGCCTATCGGCTAAGGTTCGATCGAAGTTTACGAGCTCTACGAGCCTTGATGATGACGGCTACAAGTTCTTCAAGTGCTGATAGGGTGCAGGTGGCGGATCCATGCTCCAGTTTACACACTGGTAACACTGCCTCACCCACTTCGAGTTGTACAACGCAGGTGTGGACTATGGCTGAGGTGGTGTCTGGTGACCATGCTGCTGGGAATAATCCTAGTAGTGGTCCTTTTCAGGACCTTGCAGCCCCCTCGGTCGTAGTGCCGTACCCCGAGCGCTGGGCCATGGTCACTGTTCCTGTGTCGGCTTTGGCGGGGAAACCCAAGTTGGCGCCGGCGGAGGTCTGGGACGCCTTGGAGAAGGAATTCTCTCCGGCCGCCGAGTACTTCGCCCAGATCCAGTATCTTCGTGCGGACCGCTTCCGTCTTTGGTGTAAGACTCCGGAGATTTTGGAGGAGGTCATGGCCACTGGCATCACTGTTCATGGTCATCCAGTCAAGATCCAGCCCTATTCCTACAAGAAGCGGAGCTGGGTTACTGTGACGCACCTTCCTTATGGCCTTCCGGAGGAGGAATTAAAAGTATTCTTCGGGGGCAATGGGGTGGTGCTGTTCCGGAACGCGAGGACTGGGACAGTTAAGATCCTGATGGAACTACGCAAAGCCATCCCGACTCGTGTCCGCATCTGTGGTCATGCTGGGCTGGTTTATCACCAGGGGCAGATTAGAACCTGCTTCAATTGTGGTGCACAGGGGCATGAGTCTCGCCGTTGCCCAAAGAAGCAGGCTCCGGCCCATCGAACGGAGGCGATTGCTCCTTCGACTGCTGGCGCTCTGGCCTCTTCGAAGGCCAGGCGAATGCGCAAGCGGAAGAGGGGGTGGAAGAAGGCCGTTGCTGATTCGGTCGTCCCAGCCAGGGACCGAGGAAGAGGTGCCGGATGGTTCGTCGGGTGGCTCACCTGGGCCGCCGATTAAGAAGCCAGGAGCTGAGGCTGTGGCTAAGGATGACATGGAGACGACTCCTGTGTCTCTCGACGAGGCCCTCAATCAGCGGCTGGCGGAGATTCGTGTCACTACGCGTGAGGATTTGGATCGTCGATTTCCGCGCGATATCGAAAACCCTACCTTCCGGTTGGTTGGTGGACACTTCGTCCACGTCCAAGAACGTGAGATCTTGGGCGACAACAAGGATCCGTCGTCTCCCTTGCCCCCCGCTGATCGTCTGCTTTTGCAGAATCGGGGGGCTGAGATACGCGCTTTGTCGAGGCAGCATGGGTCATCGCCCCATATGCTTCACTATGACGCTGTCTCTATTCATAAGGCAGATGGTTCGGAGGTTTCGCGGCACCGTTTGTTTAATGTGTGGCCGCGAGTCCTCCCAGATGGATTTGGATAGGCATTTTCATGCTCACATTCCAATTCATTCGCTCCCGACTCCCTCGGCTGGTTTGCCTTTTGTGGATCGGTCCTGGGTGACCATTTTGACGTTTCTGGCGCAACGGAGAGAGGGTCGCATCCTCTTTTGGTCTGAGTGGCACGCGTAAGCCACCTCCGCGGAATAGTCCTACGCACTTAGGGATTCATGATGTCATTTGCACCGCCGGCATCGTTATATCCTGAAAGGGCTTAACTTCAAAACAAGATCAAGTGTAGTATCTGTTCTTATCAGCTTAATAGTTTACTATTTCGCTGTCGAGAAGTTGATCAGGTCCTCGGGTGTTTAACCTCGTTTCCGCTTTGCTTCTCGAGACACGTTGACCGGTTTTCAACCGCCAGCGATCCCATTGTGACCAGCTACGCTTTGCTAGGATTAGGGCGCTTGCTAGTGAGTAGTTACAGTCTTCGGACTGTTCTCGAAAACTAGTAAGGTTCGCTACGCGGTACAGGTGTCTAGGCACTTGTTTGAGCAACGCTCAAGCAACTTTCTCTACGCCTGTGCTATAGTTTAGCTCGCTATACGTGTTAGCGGCGGTCGACATCTTCGGAAGAACGCTGTTAGTTAGGGCGTTAGCTCTTCTCGTTCGCGCCTCAGGGCCTGGCCGTTCTTCTGAGAACGCGTGCTGCCTACCCTGACACCGCTGAGAAGACGCTAGTCTACCGCTCGCAGCGGTTTCTACGCGAGACGATATCGCTGTCTTACAGTGACTTTGGCTCGTTTAGCCCCCGCTTTATTATTTCTATCTTTGTTTTGACTCCTGTAAGTAGGCTCTTCTTTCGCTTTTGCGGCTCACATAAGTATACCTTGTGAGTCGTTCCTTTATTATTTGATACTATATTTTATTATTTCCCTGACTAGCAAAGACTACAGCACAATTACGAGCCAAGTACCGAGCTAGTCGTAACATGTTTAGCTTAGTATTATTGTTAATAATAAAAAACTTTCCGTCACGGTCAGTGCTCTTGGCGGGAATTTCCATATTTTTTCTTTTGAATTTATTATTGAACACGTGGGCGCCGCAAGCCCCGACTCTCTCGTATGCAGCACACACCACGTAATTGGCGTTGTGCCTGTACGCCAGGCATTTTGGGGCAACCAGAGTCAAATCTTTCACCGGCAGTTCGACGAGTCGTTGAAGCAACCGCCATTGGCCCAGCTGACCAGTGCCAGTTACGCGATACCAGACATGGCCTTACCGCGTCCTTCAGATGGCCATCCAACCAACAAGTCCTTGGTGACAACCGACGAAAACCTTTCTGCGCCTTCCCACCGGCAGTTATAAGCTTATTCAACGACCTAGATGTACCTCTTGACACTTGGTCCATAGACATTGGTAAAGACTCAATAAGTTGTGAACTTTCCTGGCTACCCAACAATGAACTGAACATTCCGCCTAGCCGGGCTCCTGCGTCATCCTCACCTCGGGCTCATTCCTGTTCTTCGCCTACCTCCTCCGATGATGGCTACTTCTCAGCCTCGTCTACTGTTTCCACTTCACCTTCCTCGCCAGTACATGCAAGAACTCTACCGTCGCCTCCTCCGTTCCAGCTTCCAGCCGTGCCAAACAACGCGTCTTCGCAGACCACTACTGCCTCGGCGTCCGTGGACACACAGACAGACCCTGTTCGAGAACTTAAGCCACTACCAAAACAGGCGTCCATCTCCGTCTCCACTGAAACCGTTGGCTCCTCCAGCACGTCCTGCCAAACGTCAAGTACTACATCAACCTCTACCTCCACTGACCGTACCCCTGCCAGCTCAAACTCATCTCAAACCGACGTCATCGAAGTCTCCACATCCTCCAGTCCTGTCAAAACCGCTCCTGTGTCCTCCTCTGTCCAAACCGAACCACCTCCTTTGGTCACATCACAATGCATTGGTACCGGCAATGATCCAATCACCGGCCTACCTACCAGCAAGGGAACCTGTCACATGTGTCACGAAAAACATATCCCAGTCTCGCGGATAGACTTACACCTTATTGTTTGCAAGGGCAACACCTCGATACCTCAACAAATCGATGCCATTGCGCAAACTTGGTCCGCACGTTTTGACATAAATAAACACTCTCTCGTCGAAATCATTCCACTAGTAGCCTTCGCGGAATCTCAAGCCGAGATTTCTACAGAAGCGTCTGATATCGCGCAAGTTGCCTTCAACTTCATAGACCCTAGAAGAAGAGGATAGGAAACTCCATAAGCCACGCTATACGCGCGGGCGACTATGTTGAAACTTCCGGTGAGTCATGTGACGTGATCTTGAATCTTGAAACGACACAAAGACCCATTCATGAAAATTCATGATGTGACTCCATTCATGAATAAATACTTGGATATCGATGGATAATTTATGTATTTATGGCTACTTTTTCTTCCTTGAAAGTATCCGTGAATAAAACATACCCGAGAATTGCGCTTTTCTCGATTGTCCACACAGTAGATGATATGAAGGGATGAGTTTATTTAAGATTCCTACTCCTAAAGCGTCCGACTCAGAGCACACATCGCAGATCAAACTTGAAGCACGTTCGGCTTGGAAAACTGCTATTCTCCATACGCGACAAGAAACCAGTGAACTGAAAGAGAGGTTTACAAGGAACAAAAGCTACAAACTGGAGCCATTCCGACTTTGAACCTTCCCGTCAAAATATTAGATATTTTGCCTGGGACTTCGACACCGCAAGAAAGAAGAGTTCTCATCCACCACGAACCGCAATCATCCTCATCAGCATCCAAACCATTATGCATGTTATTCCTTTGGTAGCACCTAAAAATCAGTCTTCACCTATCAATTACTCCCAAGTAAGACGATCAAGAAAATGTGAAATTCTCATAAGAGCAGAAACTGACAAAAGTAAAACATGCACTAAATTTGATGGAAAAAAGAATCGAGCTAAATCTGTCCTTCCTGCTAAAGCCAAAGCACCACTAACTGCATGTTCAGCTGCTAAATTGCAAGAAACCATAAGGGAAGATATAATAAAATTGAAAGAGTCTGAATTCAAATGTATGCAGCTAGAAGACCGAGTAAAAAGAATGGAAGAAGAAATGGTTCTCGTGGTGTAAGAATTGAAGATGATCTCAGCAATTCCTTCCTGGCAATCTTGGACCAAACCAATTTGCAAGCTACCCCACAAATGAGACTAGCCTTCGAGCAACAGCAGAAAGCAATGATGTATAATAAACATGGACGGAGATGGCATCCTCACTTTGTTGAGTTCTGCCTGTCAATACATGCAAAGTCGTCATCTGTCTACAACGAGCTCAGAAAGAATGAAAAGAACCCAGATGGAATCCTTTACCTACCCCATGAGAGAACCCTGCGAGACTACAGGAATCACTTCAAACCAGCAGCAGGCTTTGTCTTGGAAAATATCGAGGTACTGAAGTCCATTGTGAAGAGCTACGAGGGCGCTGCTAGATATGTTGTGTTGGTGTTTGATGAAATGAAGATCAAAGGAAGACTGGTGTTTGACAAACACTCAGGCAAGTTGATTGGGTTCACCTCACTTGGTGATCCTGATTTGGACTTCTGAACACTTGAGGAGTTAGAGGTTACAAGCCATGTACTAGCATTAATGGTTACAGGTGTTCAGACAACTGAAATTTATGCTAGTATATTTCCTTTCCCAAACGGTTGTTTCCTATCAGTTGGTCCCAATTTACTGGCAAGCAGTTGGAATTTTTGAACTAAATTGTGGCCTGCATGTTGTTGGCACAGTAAGTGATGGAATGTCAGCCAACTGAAAGATTTTCCGCGTGCACAAGCATATTTCTGGTGAACAAGAAAAAAAAGGCACCCAGGGAACACATTTGAGCAGCTCTGGTATTTACAGTATGATATTCAGTAGATACACATAAAAGTGTATTGTAATTTTAATTACAGTAATTGTATAAAACAACTTAAGCCTATTTGCCATTTATCACAAAATCTGGCTCACAGCAAGCTGGAAGTGTGAATGTGCAATTGGCCATTTCCCAATTGGTAAAGAGTATTGAGCGCTGGTGTTCTTGGGAGCGTTTGAAGGACAGTTTCAGTGACCGGAAAAAATTGATAAAAAAACATATTCTCGTCCCAGACCTCGGTTGCCTATCCTCTTCTTCTAGGGTCTATGGACTCACTCAACCTACACCCTGACCACCTCGAACAATTTTGTTCTGCGCTAAAGCACCTCCACAACACCGCTTGGACTGACGCCTGTGAACAACTCGGCCTACAACCAAACGTCGCCAAGCCACACGACTTCCTCACCAACCTGACCTGCTCTCCCAATGATGCCAAAGCAAATTCTAACCCGTGCCTGATTGTTTCTGTTTTACAGATGAAAACAAAGTCGCTCCAGCAATGACCGCACCCAAATGTTCCATCCGCCCGAAACTCCGACGTACCACGGACACGCAAATTCTTCACCGCCGCGAGGCAAGCCGTGGTAAGCACGCAACTTTCGTTACTTTTTTTATTCGGTCGCTAGCAAATTAGCCTACACTAGTCCCTCCACTACCACATGCCGCTGACACATAGTACACAAACATAGCATCTTCGCAACATACAAGGCATACTTACCTGATGCGAGAGGTACTTTGATCAGCAAGTCTGACCTGCTCTCCCAATGATGCCACTGCTCATGCTGTCAACGCAACTATTAAAAACCAAAAGATTGACGGTGTATGCGAATATGGCGATTCGGAGGAAGAGTTTCTCAAAGAAGAAGATGTATGGGACGGTTACTATGACCAAGATGACGTCAACTATGGTTACCCTCCCAGTGATGACGAATTCTGAACGTTACCGCGTTAAGCGGACAAGCTTGCAGACACTTTAAACTTTGTTTTGCCAACTCATGGCACATAACGTAATTTAAAACGCATACATAGTAGTCAATAGGTCTTGTACTATAAGGGAGGTTATGACAACCCAACCCACTATGAGCTTAACTCTCTCCTCATTTCAAACTGCACACACCTAAAACTAGCAAAACATGATATAAGACGTCAATCGGACACATGCCTTAACCAGGAAGCTACGACATAAATGAGCGTACGCGACCTATTTTCGACCACCACACACACCAAAACATAGAAAATACACTTAGGTTTTAATAAAAGAACTCTGTTCTTATCAGCTTAATATCTGGTATGCCAGGCAACGCCTGGCTCATATATTAAACTGAATTTTGGGCTTCGGCCATGGGATCGAAGCTTGCTTCGCCCTGACCACGGGTTGTCTCGGTATTGCACCACCTCCGAGTACGGCCCTCCTCCCTTATAGGGAGAACATCGTCATCAGAAATAAAAAGAAAACCGAACCAGCAAATTCTAACCCGTGCCTGATTGTTTCTGTTTTACAGATGAAAACAAAGTCACTCCAGCAATGACCGCACCCAAATGTTCCATCCGCCCGAAACTCCGACGTACCACGGACACGCAAATTCTTCACCGCCGCGAGGCAAGCCGTGGTAAGCACGCAACTTTCGTTACTTTTTTTATTCGGTCGCTAGCAAATTAGCCTACACTAGTCCCTCCACTACCACATGCCGCTGACACATAGTACACAAACATAGCATCTTCGCAACATACAAAGGCATACTTACCTGATGCGAGAGGTACTTTGATCAGCAAGTCTGACCTGCTCTCCCAATGATGCTCTCGTTTCACTTCGACTGGGTTGACTCCTGCGATTACCCCAAATGTGGGTAACTCGAGCGTATGATTTCTGGTAGTGGGGACCTGCGTTCGCGCTCGTCCCCTTACAACAAGTAAAGCGAAATCAAAACATCGCCCGAACGAGCACACGACTTCGTCCAACATTCGATTTTACTGTTCTTGTGTTCGTCGTCGACCTCTCGTGCCACAACGCCGACCAACTCCTAGCTATAACAACGATATTTTTACCACTCCCAATGTCTACGACCATACCACCGCGAAAGCACCGGTTCTCGTCCGATCACCGAAGTTAAGCCCCGTCGGGCGGGGTTAGTACTTGGATGGGTGACTGCCTGGGAATACCCCGTGTCGTGGACACCTTTTTCAAGTTTCTTCTTCTCCTTCTTCGCTCGGGCTCTTTTTCAAGTCTCTTCTTCTCCTTCTTCGCTCGTGCTCGGGCGTTTCGGCAGCGTCCGTTGAAGCAAGCCCAACCACATTTTCTTTATCGCTTCTCGGCCTATTGGCTTATAGTCCAATAGTTCCGAACTGGTCTTAGCGATCGCTGTATTCAGTTTGCTAAATTGTTTACAGTTCAGAGACTGTGGTGGATCCATGCTTTAGAGCTTGCTCTAATAACACTGCTACTCTGTCTACGAGTTCTCAACGCCGTTGCAGTGGTGGTTGCACACGACCGTGCCCTCGTGGTGGTTCTTTTTAGAACCTTGTGCTCTCGTCGTTTGGTGGTTGGTTCTTCTTCCCGACACCCTGTTTGGTGTCTCCTTGGTGTCATATCTAAATATGACTCACCCTAATTATGCATGTTTAATTATATATATGATAGTCACATGACTATCAGGGTTGTTGTTGAATGTAAAACAAGGAAGACACGAAAGTGGCGACGAGGTAAAAACGAAGATAAAAACTCAATAAACAACAAGTTCACGTAAGGATATTAGACAGAACAAGTTAATAAACAGTAAGTAACGTCATAGTCTCATATCAATGACAGAACCATCAAGCGAAAGCTCCCAAGCAGCGAGCAGTTCCACAGCACAGACAGCACCTGTCCAGGTTCCTCGAAGTGGTTTACCACCGTTTCCACCTTTTGATCCGCTAACTGATCCAACAAGTACCGGTCTCAGATGGAGAAAATGGCTTCGAAGGTTTGAAAACCTTTTGATCAGCTTTGTGAATTCGATCCCGTGGTGAAAAGAGGTCTCTTATTGACTTATGTCGGCGAAGCAACGAATGATATTTTTGACATCTTGCCTAACAACGGAAATGATTATGCAACAGCTGTAGCTTCTTTAACCGAACGATTTGACCCAGCTCGAAACAAAGACATGGAAATCTACGATTTTCGTCAAATCGTCCAAACATCAGGCGAGACTCTTCACGAATTCCACCGACGTTTGAAAGAAAAAGCCAGTACGTGCGAGTTCAACAACGAAGAAGCGGAAATACGAACTCAAATAATTCACAAAACATCCGACAGTCGCCTTCGTCGCAAAGCATTGCGTGAAGAAGTTAATCCCGAAGCCCTATTAAAATACGGTCTCGCTTTGGAAAAGTCAGACCTTCACAACAAGGTACTTGAAGAAGGTCAACGAAGTTCGAATTCTCGCCAAACAAACTTCGTTCGAGACAAGGCGGCACAACAAAGAAAAACAGCCTATGGTTCACACGCTGAAAACAACAACAGACATAGCCTACGAGGGAAATCGACAGCCCAAAGATGTCGAAATTGCGGTGGCTCCTACCCTCACCTTGGTGGAAAATCCTCTTGCCCAGCTGCAGGGAAAAAGTGTTATAATTGTGAGAAAATAGGACATTTTTCGAAACATTGTTTATCAGCGCCTCGACGACAAAACCAACCACCACGTTATAAGGACAATACAAAACCTACTAAAGACACTCGGGTACAAAACGAAAAAAAAGAAGAAAGGAAACTTGTGCGAGAAATCACCGAACAGGACAACGAATACCTTTGCGATACGGACGACGAATATACATACACAATCATCGCCTCGAAGAAACAACCAGAAGTGACAATCAAAATCGCAGACGTGCCTGTCAGAGTTATTTTAGATACTGGATCATCAGTAGACATCCTTAATCACGCGACGTTCAAGAAAATTCAACAGAAAAATCCAGCTGTACAACTACGCCCGACAACAACGAAAGTATTTGCATATGGAACTAACCATCCACTTCATCTTCTTGGCCAATTTACAGCAGAAATCAGATCGAATTTTAAAACAACAATAGGTACATTTCTGGTCACGAAGGAAACAATATCTGTTTACTCAGCTATAAGTCTTCCACAGCTCTTGGACTACTTGACATCAAGATCAACTCGATTTCAATCCACCATCCAAATCAGAGAATTGCTCAGATCCTGCTCAAGCACAAACAAGTATTTCAAGGAACGGGAAATCTCAAGAATCATGAAGTAAAGTTAGAAATCGACCCAGATGTCCAACCTGTCGCACAAGCCTGTCGTCGAATGCCTCACAGCATGCGAGAGAAAGTAAATGCAAAACTCCAAGAAATGAAAGAGCAAGGCATCATTGAAAAAGTGAAGGGAACAACACCATGGTTAACGCCCCTTATACCAATACCGAAAAAGGGAGGTGACCTTCGTATTGTTCTCGACATGAGAGTACCCAACCAAGCACTCAAACGACGCAGAATCCAGTTTCCAACGGTAGATGAAATCCTACACAAAATGGAAGGTGCAACAATCTTCACGGAAGTAGATCTTTTACAAGGTTACTTGCAAATCTCATTGGCAGAAGAATCGCGTCACATAACAGCATTCCAAACACCCGATGATGGCCCCTATCAGTTTAAGCGCCTCATCATGGGAGCTTGCCCTTCAGGAGAGTATTTTCACGAAATTATTCATGATCTGATAAAGCATATCCCGAATTGCCAGAATATATCGGATAATATATGGCTATGGTCAAAGGACATAAACGAACATGCCAAACAGCTTGATCAGCTCCTTCAGATCCTCGAGGAAAGTGGTCTCACATTAAAACTACCCAAGTGCTCATTCGCAGTCCCAGAGATCAATGTATTTGGTCACATTGTTTCAAGCCGAGGTATACAACCAGACAAGAAGAAAATAGAAGCAGTAGCTAATGCACCCGCCCCCAAGACATCCGGCGAAGTTAGATCATTCCTTGGTCTCGTAAATTATTGTACACGATACATCAAGGACTACAGCACAGTCACATACCCTATGCGCCAACTTTTGAAAGAGAAAACCAAGTTCTACTGGGGTAAAGAGCAAGAAAGCAGTTTCTGCAAGTTAAAACAAGCTATTACCAGTGCACCAATCTTGGCTCACTATAAGTTGTCAGCGCCAACCCGTTTAGTGGTAGATGCATCTCCATGGGCACTTGGAGCAGTACTCCTACAACGACAACGAGATACAACATACCGTCCCATAGCCTATGGAAGTCGTTCCCTAACAGAGACGGAGATTAAATATTCTCAAATCGAGAAAGAAGCATTGGCAATCGTATTCGGCTGTGAACACTTCCATTTGTACCTGTATGGCCGACCATTTGAAATGGAAACCGACCATCGCCCACTGGAACACATATTCAAGCCAAAGACATCAGGGAAACCAGCACAGGCTAGAGTTGAAAGATGGTTGCTCAGATTACAAGAGTACGACTTCACAGTTGTATACAGACCAGGTCCGCAAAACCTAGCAGACGCGCTCTCGAGATTACCTACCGCAGCACCAAGAAGTAACATGGAAACATGCGCCGATCGTTATGTTCACTACCTCGTAGAGCAATTAACCCCCTCAGCTATGAGCACCACAGAAGTACAAGAGCACTCTAAAGATGACCCTGAGTTAATACAAGTCAGGAAATGCATCATGAACAATCAAAGATACAAGCTACCACGACAGTACAAGCAAATAGCACAAGAACTGTGTATAGTGGACAACATCGTATTGCGTGACAATCGCATCGTCATGCCACTGAAGCTAAGAAAGAAAGCTATCCTACTGGCCCATGAAGACCATGCAGGAATGACAAAATGCAAACAAAGAATCCGCTCAAAGTTATGGTGGCCCAACATGGACAAGGACATCGAACGGCACATCAGATCCTGTCATCCATGCCAGGTCGTAGGTAAACCAGACCCACCTGAGCCCGTACAACCCACCAAGCTTCCTGACGAACGATGGAGTCAACTGGCTATTGACATATGTGGTCCTTTCCCAACGGGAGAGTATGTAGCAGTCCTGATTGACTACTATTCCAGATGGCCAGAAGTAAAGATACTCAGAACCGTCACATCAACAACCATTCTGCAGTGGCTAGACACAGTCTTTGCAACACACGGATATCCCAAGCAAATAAAAGCAGACAACGCCTCCTACTTCACCTCACGCGAATTCAAAGAAACTTTAACATCCTGGAGTATCGAGCTACGTACCGTCACTCCATATTGGCCGTAAGCCAATGGCCAAGTCGAAAGATTCAACCAAGTCTTACTCAAACACGTCTTGACATCCAACACAACTGGCAAAGATTGGCGAAAAACTCTACCTACCCTGCTATGAAACTACCGAACAACACCACATCAGAGTACTGGTGAAACTCCTGCTATGATGTTGATGCAGCGCGAGCTACGAACCAAACTACCCAGCATCCGCACACAAAGTGAATCCCAAGATGACACCAAAGCACGCGAAACAGATGCTAAAGCAAAGAAACAAGCCAAAGAATACGCAGACTCCAAACGGAAAGCGAAGGTCAAAGATTTCAAAGTGGGAGACCTAGTCCTACTACAACAGCAGCACCAGAGCAAGTATTCAACTAATTTTCAACCCGATCCATTCAAGATCATACAAATCAACGGTTCTCAGCTTCTTATACAAGACAACCATGGGAAAACGTATCGACGAAATTCAGCACATGTGAAGAAGTTCAACCAAAAACTGTTTGAAGAAAGGGAGGAAGCTGAAATAGATGACGCTGTAACGCCAACAGAAGAAATGACACAAGCTGATTCATCCCAACAACACCCAGGTCATAACAATCAACAATCAGTACCACCCACAGAAACAGAGAGACAGCCCAGCAACCAACCTAGAGATCAAGCAGACAGCGAGCGCCCACAAGCAAACAAAAGACCAACAAGAAACACTAAACCACCAGAACGCTTTGGATACTAGTATGTTAATACGCCTATATACAATTAGACAATTCAATACGTTAAGTAGATAAAGAGTGATAACTTGATCTATACGGACATCAACGAACAGTTTGTTGATATTACATTTAAGTTAAAGGAAAAAAAGGAAACAGTCTAAACAAGGGAGGATTGTCATATCTAAATATGACTCACCCTAATTATGCATGTTTAATTATATATATGATAGTCACATGACTATCGGGGTTGTTGTTGAATGTAAAACAAGGAAGACACGAAACTTGGCCTGGTGGCTTGCTTGTTCTGGTGCCCTGTTCGGTACCATTCGCTCGATCCAGCTTCTTGGCCGTCGCCGTTGCCAAGGGAGGCCTACCACATCCATGGTAGGCTTGGTCACCGTCCTTTTGCTGAGAAGTTTGGAAACCAATGGATATCCTTTCCATATCCTTTAATTTCTTTCGTAGACCGGCTGTAGGGTCTACGTATCTTATAGTAGAATGGCTATTCCCTTCTCGAACCGTACAGCAGACATTTGTCTGCCTGAATTAGCGCTTCGCGACAATCCGCTCGTTACGATTAAGGAAGTCTGTGATGACTTTCATCGGCAGTACCCACAATGGGATAGCACCTTTGAGTGCTTCTTGCAGCTGAATCGTGACAAAGTTCGCGTCACCTGCAAGACTCCTCAGAAGTTAGAGGAGTTGATCCATATTGGCTTGTCCTTTCGGATTCACCCTGTTGAAATCTTGCCGGTGTCCAAATTTAAATGGGTGTTGGTAACTCGCCTTGCGTATGGTATTCCGGATGAAGACCTGCGTAAAGCCCGTGCGCCTTATGGTCCTATCAAAAGGACCAAAATTGAGGCTTATTTGGGAGTTTATATTGGTACTCGGTCGGTGCTAATGGATGTCCAACAGCACATACCCGCCCAGCTCGGTATACGTGGCCTTTTATGCCACATATTCTATCGAAATCAGCCTCGTACTTACTTTCGCAGTGGGGCCCCTGGCCATTTGAGCAGAGCTTGCAATCAAGAGGGTCTTTCCGCTCGAACGGACCTTTCTACAACTAGGCACCATCCGCTTGGCCAGCGTCAGGTACCGGTGTTGGTCCCACCAACAGGTGCTAGTGGTTTGGCAACATACGCTTCGGTGGCCGGCGGTGTTTCGGCGTCGACGTCTCTTGCCGCGGGGGGCAGTACTTCTGTGGCCCCGAGTGTTTCTGCTGGCAACGAGTCAGACCTCGCGGACAATGAGTCTTCGCAAGAGGAGCTCGCAAAATCTTCAGCGGATGACTTGGATATTGACCCAATAGGTACTGAACTGGGTCATGCCCTTGGTCCATCTACTACTGCAGCCACCCATGTCCCCCTTCTTCCGCAGGACAAGGTTGCCAAGGAATTACCCCGAGAAAGCACTGCGGAAACATCCGCAGGCATTACTGAACAAGCAGCAGTGGTTGAGCAGGAAGAATCCCCTCCTGCGTCGCACACGAAGGAGCTGAGCGCCTTGGATCCGTTAACGCAGTTTCCGCCAAATCTGCCTGTTTCACCATTAGGTTCTTCCAAATCTTCTTCAGGTTTACGATCCGGGTTATTGCCACCCCACCCCCCCCCCCCACCCCCCCATGAGCTGCCTTCATGGCACGATAAGTCAACTCTTGGACGTAACTAGCGCCCGAAGTCTAAGGTAAGGCCTCCGAGGGTACCGTCCCCACGTGGCCCAGAGTCTAGTGCTGTGTTTCACCGAAAGCGAACCCAGCCTTCTCTCCCTTATCATGATAAGAAAACCTCCGCGCTTTTCCCCGCGGCTGCTAATTTGAACCTCCTTAAGGTTACGGGACAGCTGACGTTTGACTCAGCCCAGGTCCCACGCGTAGCGGATGGTCACGTTGGTAGTCAGCCATCTCACGATATTAATATTGATTAATGGCGGTCAGCATTATCACGCTGAATTGTCAAGGATTAAGATCCTCGGTAAATAGACAGACATTGTTTCAGTGGCTCAATTGCTTTGCTCCTGACATCGTTTGTCTCCAAGAGACCCACTCAGTCTCGGAGAATGAGCTTTCAGACTGGGTTGCTAATGAGTCATTGTTTGAAAATAATATTAAAGCGTATAAATGTATTTCCTCTCCGGGTACGGCTCGTAGTAGTGGAGTTGCCATCCTTTTTAAGCAGCCCCTAAGTGTAGTTCAGTCTTTGAAGGATGACGCAGGTCGGTTGTCATCAGTGAACTGCAGTGTTCTGATTACCACTTTCAGGTTGCGTGCCTGTATGGCCCTAATAACAGGGTCTCTAGCCAAACGTTTTTTTAATCCTTTTATCAGGCCTTGGATCCCGATCTTCCGGTCTTTTTATGTGGCGACTTTAATACAGTAGTTGATCCTATTGTGGATCGTTTTGGTAACAACCCAGTATCGTATTGGACTTATAATTGCTCTCCAACTTTGGAACAGCTTATGTCTGATTATGACCTCTGTGATGCATGGAGGTCTAAGCATCCGAGCATCCGGGTGTGTCCGGGTGCGACGCCCAAATGGCGCTCAAGGGTCGCGTATAGCTATGATCTGGTTGCCACAGGAGCTTTGCCGAATGTGGCAACCATTGATATTTTGCCCTTCTTTCGTTCAGATCATGCCTATATCTACATGAAAATCAGTCTCCCTACGTTGGTTGAGCGTGGCCCAGGTCTATGGAAATTCAATACATCCCATCTCAAGGATCAGTCGTTTTGTATGGCATTACGAGTCTGTGAAAACAGTGGCGCACTCAGCCTCAGCATTTTACGTTCGTTTCAGCTTGGTGGGATGCAGGAAAGGTACGCCTAAAGCGCTTTATTCGGCAATTTTCCCGAGAAAAAGCTGCGGCAGGCAGAGCTGCGATCTTCCACTTACAGCGTTGCCTTAATAATGGGGAATCAGTGCATCAAGAGCTTGCAGAGGCAAAAGAGTCGCTAGCAAAAGAGCTACAGTCCAGGGCCCATGGCGCGCGAGTGCCTGCCCGCATAAGGTGGGCGGGAGGAAAACGAAACCTCTTCTGCTTACTTTTTTTCGCCAGGAAAAGCTTCAACATCAAAAGGATGTTATCCGTGCAGTCCGCCGAACTGATGGTCTGGTAGTTTCGACATCAAAGGAGATGAAAAGAGTATGGCGGGATTACTATTTCCTCTTGTTCAGCTCAACCCAGTTGTTTGCCGAAGAGCAGGTTACGTTTCTTGATTCGTTAGAACGTCGACTCTCTCAGGCTGATTCTGATTCGTGTGAGGGTGATTTAACAGAACAGGAATGCCAGGCCGCATTAGGGCAGATGCCTAAGCAGAAGTCCCCTGGTATAGATGGGTTGCCACCGAATTTTATCTTCGTTTTTGGGGTGTGTTTGGCTCAGACCTAGTAAACGTCCTAAATACCTGTTATCGAAACGGTAAGCTATCCCGGTCTCAACGTTCTGGCGCTATAACTCTTCTATCAAGAAGGAAGACCCGCTGAATACGGCAAACTGGCGGCCGATTACACTGCTTTGTGTAGACTATAAAATTGCCGCTAAGGCCTTAGCTAATCGGTTGCTGCTGGTGATTGGTACTGTTGTGTCTCCCGACCAGTCGTGTGGCGTCCCCGGTCGTTTTATGGGCGAGAACGTTCGCCTGTTACAGGACGTCGTTCAGTTTGCCAATTCGGAATACATCTCCGCAGCTGTCCTATCACTGGATCAAGAAAAAGCTTTTGACTGAGTCGAGTGGTCCTACCTGCAGAAAGTTCTCGTCAAGATGGGTTTCGGCCCTTCTTTTCGCAAATTGATTAGTGTTTTGTACACCGATATTTCTTCTGCTGTCATGGTTAATGGGTTCCTGACTGAGTTTTTTCCAGTCTCAAGGGGCAACCGGCAAGGGTGCCCTCTTTCCCCATTGCTTTATGTTTTAGTGGCTGAGACGTTAGCATGCGCTATTCGTGCTGACCCGGGGATATGTTTTCCCCTCCCTGGCGGTTGCCAGAGATCCAAGATATCCCAATACGCGGATGATACATCTGTTTTCGTCACATTGGACAGTTCTATTCTTGCTCTTTTTGCACTGTTTGACCGATATGAGCGTGCCTCCCGGGCAAAGCTTAACTTGTCCAAGTGTTACGGCCTTCTTTTGGGTCCTTGGCAGTCTCGCACTTCTTTTCCTGTCCAGTTGAGATGGTCGTCTACACTGTAAATTTGGCAGTGTTCAGCCAACACTTGATAGGTGTTAAATTACACCAATTGGTGTAAAATGACAACTTACACTTTTTTAGTGTTAATTTACACGCATTATGTGTATTTGTACACTTGACACGTGTAGCCACAACACTTGTTTGGTGTAAATCAGGACATAACTCATTTAACACTATGATCGTGTAAATTTACACTATAAAGTGGTAGTCTAACACTAGGTCAGTGTAAGTTTACACCTGGATAAGTGTAGAAAGACACATGTTTGGTGTAACACAACAGAGTCAATATTTTACACTGTTTTGGTGTAAATCAACACCAGGAAGCGTTAAGCCGAACTTTCCAGCACGATTTTGCGTTTAATGGAAAATATTTTTAAGGTCCCATACTATACCTGACATATATGAAAACATCAATTGCAATATTTTTGTAATATTTCTTTGCAAATTTAATAGATTCTAATAAATCTAACTTTGCATATACAGTATAAATTAATACACACAGAACATGTTAAAATATATAATTATTTATTATGCCTGGTTTCCATATAGTCCTAAGAGTCGGCAACTTACAGTAGTCGCCGACCAGTCACAGACTCAGTCTGGGGACATGGAGACATCTTGTTGGCGTAGTCATACTGAGTTCAACTTTATAATAAACAAGTGACTGTATTTAACAACTGGGTATTGGAGGTCGAAGAGTATGTAGCCTGAATCCACCCTCCCCTCAACACCTGCAACCTCTGCCGGCTATGGTTATGGAAACCAGTTTTCAAGCACACAAGTCACACACCGAGTCTGTTATAACTATATGGCAACCAGGCTTAACTTACATTATTTAACTATATATACAGTAATTGCACTAATCTATATCTATCTATATCTCTCTCTCTATATATATATATATATATACATGAATAATTTGAACACTATTGTTCTGCATCACTTAAGTCATATCGCATTCTAATAAAGTTCCTATCAATGCCATTCACAGTCATAGAGTAAACATCCAAAGGATGGTAATCAATCAGATCACTATAATTTGTAAGGACAATTTCATTTAACACCACTACTTCATATGAATGTGCATGTTTACAAAATCGCAGTGTGTACATTTTTCTGCAACAAAATACCACATCAGAATTTGGCATAATCAACAAATGTTCAATCTTCAAAAAAACAGGAAATAGGAAATGCCAATGTAAAATTATTGAGCGTTTGCAATAATGTATTCCATGTATTTCAACCCAGATGGCCCTATATGAAAAGGAGATAATGATAAAGTATTAATATCATATTACCTTCTAAGAAAGAGATGCGCATATATTTGTCTGGCTTTTATATCACACAGCTACAATCAGTGACAAAAGTGTTGGGACACTTCAACCTAAAGGACAATATCTTCCGCTCCAAGTATCCCCCGGCCCCCCTGTTCAATGTTGGTGACTGTTTAGGCGTTCGTGTCAACGTTCACTGAGTTCCTTAATTTAAATTCAACATTGAATAGGGAGGGGGAGGGAGGGATATAATTTACTACCAAAATAATTGAAAGAAATATTAGGTAAGCACCAACAATGCGAGATGTCCCAAGGTATTTTGTCACTGATTGTCTGAAAAGCTATTTTCTTTATATTGTAAAAAATGCCGTTACAGCCAACTTAGGAGCGTACTTTAAAGCCAAGAAAGCTAAAGCAATGTTATAGTAAACTAAATAAACTATTTCTGTGCAAAATTCAGTAAGGAAATATGATATTCAATAGTCAAAATGGCCCCCTGCTGTGCGTCTGTTCCGTCCACGGTTCTCACAACGGTTCTCACTACGGTTCTCACCAGAAAAACATGTATTAGAACGAAGATTGTGGTTTAAAATGACATTTTCTACACACCCGCCTTCTGATATGTTATTTTTCAATAAGGAAATAATGCATATTTACAATTAACGCTTTTCAAATGCGTTTTTTATAACGATGCTCGCTATATTTATATAAATAACTTGATGCTATACTATATCTTTATACTGCGGAAGTGAGAACCGTCGCCGCTTTACCTCTAAATTATTTTATTTTGCCGATGCAATACCGGTTAAAAATCATTAAATGTAAAGTATACCATGCAGATGATATTAGAAAACAGCAGCACTGACTATTTGTAAAGAAACAAGCGTAAATTAGCAAACTAACGTCCACGGTGTTCAGTGAGAACCGTGGTGAGAACCGTGGACGTGGTGACATTTGTCATGACAACCGTACAGGCGTTCTATTACGTTGTATCTCTCTAATAATTTACCGCAAATATTTCGCGTTTTACCTTAGTATGTATTAGTAATGTTGTACGTAATATGGTTGCTAATGAAAACCTAGAACAAGTTTCAATATGTTTTGTCCCTTTCGTGCCTTTAATAGACGTTGGTAGACGTTTAGAATTTCCGATTGTTAAACCTACTATCACTTGTCTAATATTTGTTTTTGTGCTGAAATTAAAGTACGCGTACGTTCTGCAGCAATTGTTAAAATAATAAAAGGCCCCTACCTCAAATAGCGTTATTGCTAATACCGGCGCAGAACCCGTTAAAGGTTGCGCAACGGGCTAAAATAAAACGTTTTAATTTTCGTTTAACGTGACGCCCGTTAGTTGAAGAGTGGTATTGCACAAGTTATACTCTACACATACATAAATAAATGCGCAACCGAGTGATTGTAAATATATTAAAACTTCGTTTTAGGTAAATCGAGCATTTTTAATTGCATTGCTGATAACGCACCTATTTTAGCCGAAATCTTTTTGCATAATACGTGCAAAGACGCCTTGAGCAGTAAACTGACTTTAAAACAACAAAACTGCCTATTTAATAGCTTGAAAATGCCCATAACAATTTTGTTAACAATAAATTGTGAACATCTTTGTCAAATATAACTATTTTTAGAAATATAACTGACTAGGTAACTAGGTTTATTTTATGAACTAAAAATGTTTTCGCAGACAATCAGTGACAAAACTGGGACAAAACTCCAAGTATCCCCCGGCCCCCCTGTTCAATGTTGGTGACTGTTTAGGCGTTCGTGTCAACGTTCACTGAGTTCCTTAATTTAAATTCAACATTGAATAGGGAGGGGGAGGGAGGGATATAATTTACTACCAAAATAATTGAAAGAAATATTAGGTAAGCACCAACAATGCGAGATGTCCCAAGGTATTTTGTCACTGATTGTAGGTATTTGCTGATAAGTAAAGTAAGATTTGTAATGTGAAATTGTTTACTGAATGTGACAAAGGGAGAATTTTGTTTAAAATTAAGGAGCTGATTACAAAGAGGGATTTCCAGATGAGTGACTGAGTTTAAGTCCACATTCTAATGAAATTAATGTCGGAAGCTTTTTCATACCTGTGAAAATATATCCACTTGATTCAATAGCTGCTGTAATACTTTGATCATTGATACATATTGCAAAAAATGCTTTTTTACTTTGAAGGATCCTCTTTGTCCTGCTCTAGTTACCGTCTCTCCCAACACTATTTCTTTTGGCTCCTGTATAAGATTTAATATACATTGTTTTCATTTTCAACCAAATATTTACCATGTAGAAATCGTAAAGGGGAACTGTAGCATATGACGACAACGTTTATCCGACAAAAATATATTGTTATATATATTAATTATAAAACTAATGTACAAAGTTTCACAGGAATAGCAACAATACTTATCGAGAACACCAAAGTAGTAAAAAATAATGGTTTGGGAGACACCATATTACCTAAATCTTTAAAACATCGAGTGTTCAGAGGCAGATATTCTCATGATGTCACTGAATTGCAGATGTCGCAACCAAAATAGAGTCTAATTGGTTGAAAATAAAATTTTATGGTAAGAATCTCAAATTTATTTCAGTGTTGACTTTAATAGTGAAAATATATATTATATTATGATTTGAAATAGTGCCGGATCAGAAATGTGCTTTTGTTCATGTGCCACGAGCTTCCACAACTCACTGATGTCACAAAAGTGTCCACTGGTCAGTTTCTGAACACTCACTGTTTTAAACTATTTAGGCAATATGGCATCTCGCTATTTTTTACTACTTAGGCAGGTGCGTTTGCCATCAGTATTGTCACTTTCTTGATTCTTGATAGACCCATTTCAAACATCAAACTTCTCATAATATAATATTGAACTACTCGAAGTTATGCAGTTACAGTATCAATGTTACTGCGGGATGGGGGTGTGGGCAAGAGGTGGGGATTTGACAAAAAACCTTGCCTGCACCCCAATTACAATATTGCAATCTTCCATGAAACAAACATCTAGTTTAGCTGCAATTTACCACCATCTGGAATTCATTGGCAAGATATTTATTTCTATCTTGTGAAGACTTCGGTTGTTTAGCAGCCCCAGCAATATGTGGTGAGGAATGTAGCAAATCTTCTAGCCCTTCTACCTCCTTTAAATTTATGCCAGTCTTGTAAGCAGCGCTTGATTCCTTGCTTCAGGTGATTGCCATTTTGTTCAAGTAGTTGAGAAGTACTTTGGAGTATGTTGTCTGTCGCATTATCAGTAAGTCTATTCAATTCTTGAGTCTCCAAGGCATATAGTGCTAATGTTTTCACAGACATATCCTGTGCACCACTTTCCCTCTCGTCATAACAATCCAGTTGCATTTCGTCGTCTCGGTTAGTAACGTCAAGTGTCGAATCAGACGTGTTGAAATCAAGGTTTAGATCTTCTCCAAATGTGGTTCGATGCTTTCGGGCGATATGAGACGTCAACGATGAAAGTATGATTCAAATAACGTTTGAATGACGTAAAAGAAAGGTGGAAACACTCTGGTTTCTGGCATAGAAAACTCATGCTTATTCTGTATCTTTTCCCCCATTAAACCACATGGGAAACATATAGGGCTCTGGGGACTTCTGGGAACGACAGTGGTTTCCCCTGTCTCTATAGAAACCAAACGAAGACCAGTGATTGGTTTATTTCTTGGTTTCTCAATTGTGATTGGTTGCATTGCAGGCGCAAGTCATAAGACTGGGTACGATTATTGTGACATTTGCTATTTGATACTTCGACGTCATTTTGCGTTGGTCGTTTTGTTGTGGGGTACCTTGTTTTCGGTGTCATGGAAACAGCATCAATTGTCGTCTGGTGGCAGGGCGCTAATCGCAAATATGCTCGGATTCAGCCTGTTTTGGTACTTGGCGTCGGTATCGGTGATGCTGGATCCCGTTATCAGAGAAATTAATCGCCTTATCTTCCCCTTCGTTTGGAGCAAAAAGCGGGAATGGATAAGTCGTTCCTCGGTAACGCAGTTACGGAAACATGGAGGACTGGGGGTCGTGGACTTGTCCCGAAAGCTGGCTTCTCTACGGATCTTATGGGTAAAACGTTTTTTCCTTAGTCCGAATCGTGGTTGGCAATGCTTTTTTCGGTACTATCTCTGGAGGGCTTTTTTAGCCAACCCCGTTGAGCGTGTTTTTGATCTCGCTAATGTCCCTGAGACCACCCTTCGTCGTATTCCGCCGTTTTATCGTTCGGTATTAGCAACTTGGTACGAGGTTGGGGACCGCCAAGCCTTTGGTGTTTGGATTGTTCCGAGTCCAAGGCAGGATCTTATTGCTCTGGGGGATCTCACAGCTCGTTTGGCTTACTCTCTCACTGGGCAGCGACAGCCACATCGGTGTGTTGAGAAGTATAGCAGCTTCGGCATGATTGACATATCGTGGGGTCACATCTGGGCTTGCATGGGTCTATGGAAATTTCTTCGCCCTGTGCAGGATACCTCTTAGTTTGTCGCCCACGCTGTTCTACCAACGGCTGATCGCCTGGTGCGATTTGGTATGCGCGTGGATCCACTGTGTTTTTGTGGGGCGATGGAGGATTTGTTACATATTTTTACGGAATGCCCTTTTCCAACTGGTGTGGTGGATTGGTTCATGCGCCAGTTACTTCGTTTTGATCCATCCTTCGGTCGCCCAACTCCGTGCGACATCTTGTTAGGATTTGGCAAAGGTTCCACAGTACCGCTTGGCTATTCAGCCTTGATGGGCATAGTTCGCCATGACGTTTGGCTTTCCCGCAATGAATACCGATTTGATGGCGTCCAGCCGGATCTCGATCGTACAATTAGGAAGATCAAGTCATCGTTCGCGTTTCTCTTACGTGTTCAGAAAAGGCACGTTCGTGCAGCTGTCTATGAGGAAGTATGGCTCGCTGGTGGAGCCTTTGGGTCCGTGAATGTGGATGGATATCTGGTGCTCCGTGTGGCGCTGCGCTAATATTACGCCACTAGGGCTGTTTTTTCCCTTTTTTACGCGTTGTCCTCCCTTGTTTTCTTTTTAGCTTTTGACTCCTGGAAAGACCGACTTTTTAGGTGTCTCTCGATGCCACTCGGTATCGGTTGAGGCGAGTCGAAGCTTTTCCCATACTGCGGTTTGGGTGTCTTTAGGCCATTTTTTTAATTAGTCTAATTAATGTTTTCCGTGGGGCATGGAAGGTCGCCTTAATTGGCTTAATTCCCAACTTCGTTGGGGAGATACACGGGGATCTCCTTAGTTTTTGGAAAATCGTCAGGTCTTTTGACCTGACGTCGTCCTCTCGGATAAGGACGTTAAGCCGGAGGTTCACCTCCGATTTGGGCTAAAACCCCGGTGAGGTTGTTTTCAGAGCTTTGCTCTGTGAGATCGATGTGGCTAGTAGCCACCTCCGCAGGATAAGTTCTCCTTCACACGATTTCAGGGCTCATATGGACCGTCGAGTCCGTTAAGTTAATCGTGAGGGCTTAATCTCAATAAGAGATCAAGTGTGGTATCTGTTCTTATCAGCTTAATTAATTGTATGGCAGGCAACGCCTGGCTCATATATTAAACTGATTTTTGGGCTTCGGCCATGGGATCGAAGCTTGCTTCGCCCTGACCACGGGTTGTCTTGGTATTGCACCACCTCCGAGTATGGCCCTCCTCTCTAATAGGGAGAACATCGTCATCACAAATAAAACGTTACTTTTTTCATTCGGTCAGTAGTCACCACATGCCGCTGACACATAGTACCCAAACATAGCATCTTCGCAACATACCTGACATTACCTGACGCGAGAGGTACTTTGATCAGCAAGGAAGTCCTCTCATCATGAGGCCCTCTCATTGCACTTCAACTGGGTTGACTCCTGCGATTACCCCAAATGTGGGTAACTCGAGCGTATAATTTCTGGTAGTGGGGTCCTGCGTTCGCGCTCGTCCCCTTACCACAAGTAAAGCGAAATCAAAACATCGCCCGAACGAGCACACCACTTCGTAGAACATTCGATTTTACCGTTCTTGTGTTCGTCGTCGACCTCTCGTGCCACAACGCCGACCAACTCCTAGCTATAACAACGATATTTTTACCACTCCCAATGTCTACGACCACACCACCGGGAAAGCACCGGTTCTCATCCGATCACCGAAGTTAAGCCCCGTCGGGCGGGGTTAGTACTTGGATGGGTGACCGCCTGGGAATACCCCGTGTCGTAGACACCTTTTTCAAGTTTCTTCTTCTCCTTCTTCGCTCGGGCTCAAGCGTTTCGGCAGCGTCCGCTGATCCGACAACAACAACGATTTTAATTTCAAAGCGAAATAGAATTATTTACATACCACCCACTCGCAGTTAGCAATTGCCATTTGAGGCGAGTAGTGTTGAAATAGAATTATTTATCAAAAGCATATATTGACTATAAGTGCATCTTGCTGCTTTCTATTGAAGGCAACTGGATTATTTAATTACCCTCAACAGAATTCGCAGGACTCACTTTAAGCAAGGTACACTTAATTGTTTACCTAATGTATTTTTAGAGATTATTGGGCATTTTCGTGATTATTGTTGGTAGCTCAAGATAATTGTCTTCATTTTCTTGTATTAATTCAAGCATCCTTTGCGATCGTTTTTTGAACATATACTTTCTTTCCTTGTGCAAATTTACTGGAATACTATTCCAAACAATTGTACCAGTTCGTGAAAATGATCGTTTTTGTATTTCAAGTCTTGAATTATTTATATAAAAGTTATCACTGGAGGCCGATCTAGTATTGTAACTGTGCACGTTTACCACTCTCCTGCATAGCTTTTGTATTTTAACTGGTGCAGAACCAGTTGATATATCATGCATGATTTCAGCCGTTTCTTTAAAATATAACATGTTGACAGGTAGTAATGTGGTTGCCAGAAACAAAGGAATAGCATGTTCTGTATAGTTTTAAAAATACGTAAGTCTTAATGCACGTTTTTGGAGAGTTAGTAGTTTATTTAAATACAATTTAGCAGCACGTCCCCATGCCACTATACCATATGTTAGGTATGGCACAATTAGTGATTGGTAAATGTTTACTAGTATTTTCGTTGGCACAAAATATCTAAGTTTTGCAATAAGGCCAACAGTTTTACTTATTTTTAACGCAATATAATTTATATGATGTTTCCAACTTAAATTAGCGTATATAAGGACGCCAAAATATTTAATATAATCTTTGCATTCAAGTGGGATATACGTCTTGGAATCATTTTCAAATATTTTGATTGAAGGTTTGTAATTCAAACGTTTCTGAGACGGACGAAATATTACAAAATTAGATTTTTTAATATTTAATGTAAGCTTATTCGCCACAAGCCATTCACATACTTTCGCGTTCTCTCTGTTTACCACAGTTTCCAGTATTTTTATATTTTTATTGGCGTAGTTTATTGAGAAGTATATCATGATCGACAGTATCAAATGCCTTCTTTATGTCAATAAATATACCACAAGAGAACAATTTTTTATCCATATTACTCTGAATTTCGTTAACAATGTCTGAAATTGCGTGTTGAGTAGAATGTCTTTCACGAAAACCATATTGACAATCACTTAAAATATTACATTTTTGAAAGTAACAATCTAATCGTTTATACATAAGTTTCTCAAAAATCTTGTTAAAAATGGATAAAAGAGATGTGGGGCGATAACTATTCGGATCAGTCTCGTCCTCAGATTTAAATACTGGAATAATTTTTGCAATTTTTAACTTTCTTGGATATGTACCTTGCTGAATAGAAACATTCATAATTTCTGCTAGAACATTACTTAAAATATCTTTGGAGCATTTTAGATTACGAGTTGGACAAGAATACAAACCATGCGATTTTTTTGCTGGTATGGACACTATTTCAAATTCGATTTCTTTTGGTACCACTGGAGAGAACACGAAAGATGTTGGCTGAGTAGGCTGAGTAGTATCGTTTCTTTGATTCAAATGTAGATAATCGGAACAGTGTTTTTCTGAATGAGGTAATTTTGCCGCTAACCGACTACCACATGTAGCAAAATGTCGGTTAATAATATTGGCTATTTTAGATGGTTCGTAATGTAAATTAGAGTCGAGTTCCGTTCTGATCGCATTAATAGGCTTAAAACGTTTCTTTTTACCTCCAATTAACTTGTGTATGCCTTCCCACGTCTTTTTCATGTTTTTCAAATTTGAATTGAATTAATTATGGTAATACAGCTTTTTGCTGGCACGTGTTAGAGTAAGAATAGAATTTCTATAAGTTTTATATTTTGAATTGCCAAAATAAAATAGTTCATTTTAAATTTTTATTGATCTTCTTATACCTTTTGTAATCCAAGGTTTAGACATTTGCTTTACTTTTCTCTTAGAGATAGGTTTCAGTAGTGCATGTTTATTAACAACTTTATTCAGCTTATTATAAAAGGTCGAAAATAGTTTATCAGGATTGAATAGTTTATCAGGATTGTCCGATGCGTTTTGGACAAGTAAACTCCAGTCAATTTGTGACAGTTTTGGCTCTTATATTTGATTGCCTTTGAATTCATAACACAAAATTGGGGATAATGATCACTTAGATCTGAAACGACATTCCCACTGCAAAGTAACTCATCCGGATTGCTAATAAAAACATTATCAATCAGAGTCGCAGAATTTCCATAAACACACGTGGGTTTGTCTATGCCAGGAAAGAGGGGACAGCTTTGCAAGGAGAGCAGAAAATTATGTGCATAATTACAATGGCATATCTATGTTAAAGCACCAACAATAGAGGTGTCTGCCCATCGAAGCATAAAGTTCTACTTTTTCATCAAAATAAGCCTGAAAGCGCTCTGGAGAGTTATGTTGTCTATAAATTACACAACAAATATTTTTCTTAGTAGGGAAAATAATTTCTATCTAAAGCGCCTGAAAAGCTTCATTAGAAGTTTTCCCTAGCACGTAGCAATTTAGATATGTGTCAATGTACATTCCAACACCACCAGCTGTTAGTGGCGTTGGAACGAATTGAAATGTGTATCCAGGAATATCGTAATTTACATTACTTATATTTACATCTCTGATTCTTGTTTCCGTCACTGCTATAATATTAAAGTTGTAGTCTAATTCCTTTAATAAGTGGGTTTGTAAATTTTCAATATTTTTCTTTAGACTTCGGACGTTATTATGAAATATAGAAAAGTAAGAGTTTGATCTTAATCTATTAAAATTACTTATACGTTTTTGAAAACTTAGAGAAGAGTAATATTCACTTCTTAAATGATTGTACAAAATATTAGCATATTAGAGTCAATGTGAGTATTTAGATTAAATAAGTCATTATCATAAATACTAGGTAAATTACCAAGATAATTTCTTCCAAAAGAGGAGAAAGGATTACTATTATTAAACTGACCATGGATATTCATTACGTCTACTCTATTATAAGGCAGTTCACGAAATAAAGCTTTATTAGTACTTGCTTCACGTTTATCAGACATCGTGCACACAGAACATATACTTTATGAATCATTTAATAAGGTATACTTAGCTCTGCCTGTGTCCATATTGATTCTCTGAATATTTGATTTAAATATTGGCTTTCGTCTGCCAGGGTTACGAGATTCTCCAGGTTTTTCACTCGGATAATTTGTGATCTTTCCGTCTTTCGTAAGAATATGGACCCATTCTTCGTCCAACAATACATATATTTCTTGTCGTTCTGGAATCGCTTCGCTTGAAATAACAGCGATTGCAGGCGTGGTGTTAGGTGGTCATAGATTCTTAAGTGTTCAATAGGACTATGCGATGGTAGTCCCAGTTGTTCGGTTTGTACTTTCGTGATTTCCCTTCTTAAGGCCATTACCTTATCCCTGGCCAGTCTGCGTACAAACTTACAAATAATGGCGTCGGGGCGGTTTGTTGTTCCACGTGCAGGAACACGGTGTGCGATATCAATATCTTGTATGGTTACATCGTTAGCACCAAGCGCTGAGAATAATCGAAGCCAAAGTTGTGTTGTTAATTCAGGATTTTCTCGTTCCGCTTGAGGTGGCATACCAACAATTTTTATATTGAATTGGTAGCTATACGATTCCATCGTTTCGATATATTCAGTAACTTCGTCGCACCTTGTAGAGATTTTACTGATCCTCGAATTTATTTCCTTCAGCTCTTTGAGTGCCTGGGCTTTAAACGCCACCAGGTCGTCGTATTGCTTGCTAACGAAGTCTACTGCTTCGGCCCTGTCAGGGGACAAGACGGCTTTATCTTCATCGTCCTTCGTCGACACTTGTTCATGCTTTCGCAGTTCAGTTTCGAGACGATTGAGTTGATATTTTAGACCTTGTACTTCATTCTTAAGTGCTGTATTTTCTTTCTAAGAACTGCTTTTGATTTATCGCTCCCGGACATCGTACAGTTGAGTTATCGTAGAGAAATATTCACTAACTTAGGAGAGGTCAAAATCCCATGACAGATCAGCTCGAAGGTCACTGTCAATCTCATCCTCGTTTTCGCTTCTTTTCGGGCAAATCGATTTTTTTCTTTATTGCTTCTCGGCCTATCGGCTAAGATCAAGTGTAGGTCAAAGCTCCCGGTATCTGTCATCCTTGGTCTTTTCAATGGGCTTCCCTTGATGTTATTTTGGATTTTTCTACTGATTTATAAACAATAATTCGCAAAGGTATGCCATCGTGCGAATGTCAAAATAATAATAATAAATAATAAATAATAATAATAATAAACAGAATAAAACAAAGACAGAATAAAGACAGAGTTAATTCATAATATAGTCTTCTAAGGCAGATTTGAAAGTGTTCACGCTTTCTTTCTCAATTATTTCATTTGGTAAAAGGTTCCACTCTTTAATAGTTCTGGTGAAAAATGTGTACTTGTAGGTATTACTTGAACTGCCCATATTTATGAATCGTTTAGGATGAAGGGAGCGTGTTACACGGGTAGGTCTCTGTATATAAGAAGGTATTTCCACAGCCAATTCTCCAGAGGTAATCTTATATAGAGTCGTTAATCTTGCCATCCTGCGCCTTTCTTCTAGTGTAGGCCATTTTAATTCTCGTAGAAGATTCGAAACCGTCCCTGGTTGATAGTTATAGCATCCAGTAACAAAACGCGCTGCTCGCCTTTGGATTTTCTCTAAGTCTTGATGATGTTTTTTAAGGCGGGGATCCCAGACAGAGGACGCATATTCAAGCCGCGGTCTAACCAATGTCATATATGCTTGTTCTTTGACATTCCATGGGCAACTACCGAGGTTTCTTCTTATAAAACCAAGAGACTGGTTAGCTTTTCCAGTGATGTTGTTGATATGGTGTCCCCAATCAAGATTTCTAGACAACTCGACACCTAAATAGGGATGGTGTTCTACTGATTTTAGAGGTATTCCATCCATTGTGTATTGGAAGGTGATAGGTGTTTTGGTCCGGCCAATCTTAAGAACACTGCATTTATCATGGTTGAGAGGCATTTGCCATGTTTTAGACCAATCAGATAACTTATTCAGATCACGCTGAAGGGTAGCAGCTTCATCCAGGTTTTCCACTATACCATAGACCACACTATCATCAGCAAAGAGACGTATCTGTGAGTCTATACCTTCACAGAGGTCATTGATGTAAATTAAAAACATCAATGGCCCTAACACAGTTCCTTGGGGAACACCTGATCTTACTCCAATAGGTTCTGAGCTGCTGCCTTCAACTACCACTGTTTGTTTACGGTTGGTGAGCCAAGTCTCAATCCATGAATAAACTTGTCCTGTATACCATAGAATTCTAGCTTTAACAAAAGACGTTGATGAGCAACCCTATCAAATGCTTTTGCAAAGTCTAGTAAATCACATCAGTCTGGCGTTCATTGTCCAGATTTTTAGCTAGGTCTTCGATAACAGTTATCAGCTGTGACTCACAAGAGTGACCCTTTCTAAAACCATGTTGAATATTCGAGAGTATATTATGTTCCTGGACGTGTACCATAATGTGGTGAAATAATATGTGTTCCATTATTTTGCAAGTAACTGATGTGAGGAAATCGGTCTGTAATTGGAGGCTATCGATTTATCACCTTTCTTGAAGATCGTGTGGATATTTGCTTTCTTCCAATCCTGAGGTATAGTTCCAGACTGAAGAGAGGTCATGAATAATTTTTGCAAAAATGGGGCAATTTCATCGGCTGCAGTTTTAAGGAACCAACAAGGGATTAGGTCCGGTCCACCAGCTTTATTCACATTGATATTTTTCAGAAGTTTGGAAATACCATTCACCTCTATATTTATTGAAGAGATATTGGGGTAAGGTGATGTAGGTAAACTAGGTAAATTACCAAGATCTTCAGTAGTAAACACCAGTTCAAAGTTAGCGCTTAGAAGTTCAGCCTTTCTCTTACTGTCCTGTATCACTATTCCCTCAGGAGATTCACGTAAAGCAGGGATTCCAACATTATCTTTTCTCATGGATTTAATAAAAGACCAAAATCTTTTACCCATAGATGGCTTGTTGTCATTTCTAGGAGGATCAAGTAGATCTGAGATGTAATCATGATAGGATTTAGACAGTCTTTTCTTGACTGAGGAACGTAGATGTTTAAAATTGTTCCAGTCAGTTGAACTATGTGAGTTCTTAGCCTTATTATAAAGGTGTTGCTTCTTTCTGATGGTTCTTCTCAATGATGGTGTTAGCCAAGGTATATTCCAACGTCCAGAGATGTATTTATGTGGGACATATTTGTCCATTATTTCTATAATTTTGGACTTGAAGGTGGTCCAATAGGTCTCAACAGTATCTCCGGAGTTATTTTAAGGTATTATGATTGTAACAGCACATTTGATGTCTTTTCGCAGACCTTCTATATCAGCTTTTTTATAAAAATATATTCTTCTTGGCCGTTTCTTTACAGGTTTGGTTTTCAAATTCAATGAGGTCAAGACAATGTCATGGTCACTCATACCTTCTACGATGTTAATACCACTAACGAGACCAGGATTTGTTGTAAGCACAATGTCTAGAATGTTATTTAGTCTTGTTGGTTTATTTACACATTGGCTCAAAGAGTGTTGATGCATCAAATCGATGAGGCATTGATTTACTGTGTAGCCATACTGTGGGTTTTCTCTTACTGAATACTTATCTTCACCATCATTGATGTCCCAGTTTATGTGGGGTAGATTGAAATCACCACTAATTAGGATATTAGGTAGATTGACAGTAGACGTTATTATAGTAAGGGCATCATCAAGGCAGTTCATTGAGTCAGGAAGATGGTCTGGTTTTCTGTATACACAGCCATTAAATAGTGGTTTAGTACCTGAAACTTGAATTTTACACCATATTGACTCAGAAGCCTCCCCTTCGAGTTCATATTGTCTGGTGGCCAGAATATCATTTTTGACTGCGATAAGTACACCTCCACCATTTATATCTCGGTCCTTCCGGAAAATTTCATATCCAGAAAGTCCCAATTCTGCTGAGAAAATATTACCATCCAGGTGAGTTTCTGTTGCATTTATAATATCTGGCTTTTGCAGATCAACAATTGTTAAGAGAGTGTTTCTCTTCTGAACACTGCGTAAGCTGCGACAGTTTACTGTAAGAATATTGTGATCATTGTGGTATACTTTTTGGAGTGTTTTTTGTCCGTCCGTGGTTTTATTTTGGATTACTATATTTGGCCGTTTGTTCCGGTCTCGTCAGTAATTTCAAGATTTTGATTTTTTTTTTATTATATCTTTGGTTTTACTTCGTTCGTCGCCTTGTTACTTCATCAGTACTTTCATTGAACTGTTTCTGTTCTAGTCTACTTTTATTTTTCATCCACAGCGGGAAATTTGAATTATTCATCTATCTATTTTTGGTTCGTCGGCCTTGATTGTTTACGAACTCGCCAAATAATATGTTTGGTATATCTTCTTCAATTTTAAAGCTGGTGTTCTGAAACTTCAACAGTACTTTGGTTTTGTCATTTGAATCATTTTCGCCAAGTTTCATCCGGATTTATACAGCCAAATTTGAATTATTCATCATTTTCCATTTGGCCGTTGGCTTTAATCTGTCAGTGTTTACGTTGCCTAGCAAAAACTTCATTTGAATTTTCTCGCTCTACGTGGCCTCTATTCTGTTATTTTTCATATCAAATTGATCGGCGATCGCTAGAACATCCTCTTTCTATTGATACTATTTTTGGTTTACCTAGCTGCATAGGGAATTCCCTAATTGTTCGTCGCCATGGCTGCGGTTCCTATAGCCTGGAGCCGGCTCTTGGGTGGGGCGGGAGGTGAATTATAGAGCCTGCACGCATAGCTATCAAATTTGAGTGCCGCCCCTTGTAACGAGTTGTCAAAAGCGACCAATCCGAAACCAGACACGCAATGTAAACAAAGAAAACGGTTTTACTTCCTCGCCAGACAAATACGCTAATAAATATTATTTGGAACAGTGGTTCGCACATTTTGGACAGTATAACAAGTTTTACAAAACGCAGAATCTTGAACTCTACATCAAATGAAAGCTCATTCAACATATAACAACATACGTACACAATATATTTCAACGATGCGTAGTTCTGAAATTACTAGTCATCTTGTTCCACAAATGACAAGATAATGATATGCCGTATAGCCGCCGTGCCACTTCGGTACGGCCTGTCTGACTTTTTCCTATCTCTATATATTTTCACATATCGAGTGGAAGAACTGAAAAGAAGGAGCCGGAGTCTTTCAGATTTTAACTTTGCCTGGCCATAGGAACTTCAGTCATATAAATAATCGTATCCCGAGAGCTACAGGCCGGTACAAAAAGCTGTGTGTATTGCAGGCGAATGGTGTTTCGAACCTTATCGTTTGTTTTATAGATAATATTTTCTCAATCGTGGAAAGTTGTCCTTTGATACCAAATTTTCAATTAATTGACTTATCCATGAAAGGACGATTTGCTTTCACACTAAAGTGTTTAACAACCGTGCATGGCAAAGGGAAAAGGTGGTGAAATTTTTGGAACGAATCTGAAACGCCGACATTTCGAGCAAGGACCCTCGAAACGTCAGTATTTCGTTTCAAAACGATTCGAGTCTGTCGATGTGGGTCTATCCTAATATGATTTTAATACGGTTCGTACAACCCTTGATAACTGATAAAAAAAAAAATATTTACCTGATGGAAATATCTTTCAGACACAAATGCACTTAATATTTTACAAATTACCAGCAGTCTATTAATATATGGTTGTACGTCAACAATCAGCATCTCATCCAATCAGTGAGCTGCGTCCCAATTTGGAACGCTACTACTCAAAAAACAATACTACGCGTGCAGGCTCTCCTTCTCCTCCTCTCCCCAATCCCCCAAAGGAGAGCCGGCTCGCAGGCTACGGTTCCTAAATTGTTCAATTGCCCGGAATGTTTATTTTCTACCTCCACTCGAGGTGGTCTTGGTCCATCGCGCAAAACGTCACCTAGTTCAAGATTTATCTATAAAGTTTGTTTCTGTAGTTCGCTCGTACCCTGAAGGAAAAAAGTTTCATTGCTGTATCTGTGACAATATTATTGCCAGTTTTCCTAATTTTAAAGGACATTGGCAACAAAAAATTTTATTGGATATTTTAGTCCTATAATACTATTGGACTATAGATATGTTGTTTTCTAGTCAAAAAACATCAAGGGCTAAGAGTTATTAGCCAATGTTTCATGTTAAGTTTATCTCTCTGTCCGCCATCTTGAAAAGTTTCCGATATGCAAATTTATGCAAGAATACATTTGATGACGTCAGGTGTGGGGTTAGGTTAACATGTGCTAAAACACCCACTGAGAAAATCACAGCGAACTTATAGCGATATGTATTGCCCAGTCTATGGCTGCACAAGCGATAGCAAAAAGAACGCGGAGGAAAATCTTCATTTCTTTTCCTTTCCGGGTAGTAAGACGAACGAACAATGAAATAGAAGGAAATTTTGGATCGAATTTTACAAGCACAAGGCATTTACAAAGCCTTCAGTAAACAGCAGGATTTGTTCTCTTCACTTTGCCGAAGAGGCATATGACCCTGCACATTCGCCCAAGTTTCTAAAATCAATCGGATGTAAAGATCAAACGTTGGTGCTTTTAAAGAAAGATGCTATTCCGACGTTGAACAAGCCCATGGAAAATTCAGAAACCGTACTCAAACCGAGGAACGTTTCCGAGAAAAGGCGTCGAACGCAGGTAATCAAATTGTCTCAGTGGTTGTACAGAACGATTAAATTTTCAAATGGAGCCATTTTTGCAATTATTACTTATTTTTGTAGAATCTTGATGAGCTGTTGCAGAATACCCAAAAGTCCGACTCATCAAGATCAATAAGTGAACTGAATGAAAATCTGTCAGAAGAAAATAGGGACATAATAGGGACATAGTCACTGGGACAGCAGCTGTATGTGTAAATAATCAATCAACTTCACGCAGTGTTAAAATCGTCGATACACTTACGGAGCAACCTAACATTTATATGTCTAAGAAATCTAAGCTAACACAAACCAAAAAAGCAAAAGTGCGCAGCATCGGAACACAAACGTATTTGAACGCATTGTCTACATTCTTTCAACCGACTGATCATAAGCCTTTGCCTTCGGTCGAATTACAACAGGAAGTGCAATTAACCAATTCCGATGTAAACATTCCAGAGCACAGAATAACCGAACCAGCAGCAAGTAGTCCACAGCCAGACGAAGTTTCTTATTCTCGAAAGAGCAATTACACTGACAGTTACGACGTCGACTTTGCTGATGAAAACGGTCAAGTTGTCGAAATTATTAACGACGATAGCCACGATAAACACTTCATTTCGGCCGCCTCATCGAGCGAAACTGAAGATAGTGATAATGAGGAAAATGGCTGCAACCAGGTTATGTAAATGAAGTTTTATCGACAGGCAAACCGGCATCCAAACAGATAAAATTCGTTGTGTTCGAGGAAGAAATTATAAATTCTTTTGCAACGTGCCGACAGTGTGGTTCAGAATGCACCGTCTACTTGGAACGTCAAATTGGCTCGTCCTGTAACATCCGTGTATCGTGTCCGGCTGGCAGTTCCCAGATTTTACATGGTCAACAGAACAATGGTTAACCGTATGGCCATTTTCCATTTGCTTTTTGCTTCAGGGATTTTATGCACCGGACTAGAAGCTGCTAAAGTACTTCGACTATTCGATGCCTTAAAAATCGTGAACATTAAGCAGAGAGAATTGTCCAGCATTCTTAAAGCGTATGTTTTTCCAGCTGTGTTTCAAGTTTGGCAACGAGAGCAGAGATCTAGATTGGATGCTATTGAAGGAAAAGCCGTTATAAATTGCCCCCAAATCCGGCAAGAGTTTCGACAAAAACCTTTTAAATTTTAATTGTATAAAACAAATAGATTCCATTTTTTTGTTGTCTGTTCAGTTATAGATGCACAGAAGACGTCACAACGTGGTAAGAACATCAGTGACCCACTCGACTGCGTCTCGTGGGCCACTTTTTTGTTCTTACCACGTTGTGACGTCATCTGTGCATCTATAATTGAACAGACAACAGCAAAATGGAATCTATTTGTTAAATATATATATATATATATATATTTAAACAAATGTACACACACAATATAGAAATTAACATATGAATTCATGAGAACAGAAATTCATTTATTTAATTTTGCCCAATTATTACGTCCATATATTGCACACACGTGCGGCTATATATAATATATATATATATCAGGCCCGGATTAAGGGGTGGGCCCAAGGGGCCCGGGCCCCAGGCCTCCCACCAGGAGGAGGCCTCCCACCAGATCAGTTGAATTTTTTTTAATCATGCAAAACATATCCGTCGCGCGACTTGCGCCCGCCGTGAAATGCGTTAATTGGTCAGCAATTTCTTCTAGTGTTGTAACATTCGACCTAACGTGAAGTACCAGTAAATAGCTGAGGACAGTCCGCTGACCTAAACTAGTATATATAGTTGTGTCTAAACTAGTAGATCTAAATTAGTAAAAATTATAGTTGATTTTAGATTATTAGGATTATTAGGAGTACTTGTAGACTAGTAGACGTAAGACCTACACGTGGTGTAACACGTCATGGACAATCGAAAGGGTGACAGGCACAGAAATCGCGCAAGGATTCATGCTAGTGGCGCTGACAAAAAACGGAAGGCAAGGATGGCTGAAGAAGAGGCAGCAAAATCAAGAAAAATTAGCGAATTCCTCACAGTCCAACCACGGCAAGTACCACAAACAGACGACGGAAATGGAACTGATGCTAATCCACCAGGACCTGAAGTTGACAATGACAACACAGATGCTGATCCTAAGTCTTCTCAAGCTCAAAAAGATGCGGATGCCAATCCACCTGAAGCTGATGCAGCTGAAAGTCCACCAGGCGGCAATGACATTGGACTGTGGCCAGCTATCATCCCACGTGGAATGCGTGAGTTCTGGGTGATCAAAGGTATGGAAACTGTTCAACACTGTGATGAAGAGCTCTTGTCACAGCACTCAGTGCAGCAGCCTAGGAATGACAGGAAAGTTCAACGAAAGTGCACTACCAGCCTCTTCCATCGACAAAACCACAATGGGGAAGTTGTGTCCAGGAACTGGTTGTGCTTCTCACCTGCCAAAGGTTGTGTTTTCTGCTTTCAATGTCGGTTGATGTGCTCGGAATCCTCGGATGCGTCTTCAAATGTATCGTCGCTTGTTGGTGGTGGCTTTTGTGATTGGAAGCATGCGCTGGAACGCCTACGTAGCCACGAATTGTCGAAAGAGCACATTGAAGCGACAATCGCATTCACTAGTAGATTGAATGCGGCTGGGAGAATTGACACGGCGCTAGCACATCAGGTACAGCAAGAGCAACAATACTGGCGATCAGTTTTGAAGCGTGTTATCAGCGTCGTGAAGTTCGTCGCCGAGCGCGGTTTAGCATTCCGAGGAGACAATGAGTTGATTGGGTCATATGGGAATGGCAACTACCTTGGTCTACTTGAGCTCATCGCCCAATACGACAGTTTTTTAGCCCAGCACATCTCGACGCACGCAAATCGTGGTGCTGGACATACCAACTATTTGTCATCGACGATCATGGAGGAGGTCATCAGCGTAATTGGAAAACAAGTTTTGGAGGAAGTCATTGCGCGCGTTAAACGTTCGAAGTACTACTCCATCTCACTCGATTCCACGCCCGACGAAAGCCATGTCGATCAGCTCACCCTTGTGCTACGATACATGGAAAATGACGGTCCTGTGGAACGTTTTGTTACGTTCATGGCAAACACGGGCCACAAGGCAGAAGATATGTTCGACGCCCTGATGGAGTTCCTTCAAGCACAAGACGTTGATATAACAGACTGCCGCGGCCAAAGCTACGACAACGCATCTGCAATGAGTGGTATTTACAATGGTCTGCAAGCCAAAGTAGGTTCTATATTTATTGGAAAGTATTGCGTAAATTGAAATTATTGAATTGCTTAATATATATCACATGTATCCAATTTGCATAGGTGATGCAAAAGAACAGCCTTGCGACATGGATCCCTTGTACTGCGCATTCTCTGAACCTGGTTGGAAAGAATACAGCAGAATGCTGTATGAGTGCAGTTAAATTTTTTGATTTTCTTGAAAAGGTTAGTTAATAGTAGGCTATCCAGATAAAAAGTAGACTACATAAATAACAAACTTTTGTTTGGAATGGTTCTCGATAAAATTATTAACATTTTAGCTTTACGTCTTCTTCACGATTTCTACACATCGGCATCAAGTTTTGACAGAGGCCTTAAAAGCAGCCGATGCATCGCTGACTGTCAAGCGTGTCACTACAACTCGCTGGTCCTGTAGAGCTGATGCTACAAAGGCGCTTAAACATGGATACCAGCAGATCAAAAATGCATTGGAACGAATATGCAATGACGCCGAAGAGAAGGCACAGGTTTGCTGTGAAGCCGAAGGACTGGTGACACGATTTAATCAATTGGAAACAGGTATGTATACCTGGACTGGCTCCGATTATATTATACATGCAAATTACATACAATTGAATCTCTATTTGTAGGAATTTACACTGTCTTCTGGAATGACATCCTGCAACGAGTCAACGCCACTAATCACAGCCTGCAAGATGCCAAACTCGATCTGAACACAGCTGTTGCATCACTGACCAGTTTGAAGGACTTCATTTTATCCAAGCGTAATTCTTTCGACCATTACGAGAGGCAAGGTAAAGAGCTATCTGGTTCAGCAGAGTACATGCAGACAAAATCTCGAAAGAGGCGCCGCAATGTTCGACTGAATCCCTTCGACTACGGCCGGGAAAAGGAAGCACAGCTCACTCCATCGCAAAGCTACAGAACAGGTAAAAATAAAAACATAAAAGGCTGCTCACTGACTCACACATGACACATCCTTGAGCCTGCTCAAATATTCCTTTTTTAGAAAGTTTCCTGCCAGTCATCGATCAATTTACCACATCTCTCGACCAACGCCTGCAAGCCTACCAGACAATTTCAGCTCGTTTTAGCTTTTTTGGACGTCTCTCAGAATTATCAACACAAGACATTAAAGAATCAGCCATGAGGCTCATCGTTTCTTATCCTGACGATCTAGACAACGCACTTGTTGACGAGTTGTGTCAATTCGTTACGTTTGCTAACATCTTTAAAGATGACGAACCTGAAGACATCAGCACTGAGCTCTTCCTGTACAAGCTTATCCTATCCAAACATGTACAGGATACATTTTCCAACGTTGAGATTGCTCTACGAATTTACCTTGTTCTGATGGTCGCAAACTGCAGTGGTGAACGGTCATTTTCGAAATTAAAGCTCATTAAGAATCGCCTACGTACATCAATGGTTCAAGACCGCCTAGTCAATCTGGCGATCATGAGCATTGAATCAGATGTTATGAGTGACTTGGACCTATCTGTCATCATCAATGAGTGTGCTGTGCGAAAATCGAGAAAGGTGGCTATGTAGACTACCAATCATGATGTAGCCTGTAGACAGTAAGAAGATAGGCGGGCGAGATTGTCGACTGATTGTCATGATAATAGTTTACTTTTTGCTACAAAGTTCCGATTTTTGGTAACGTGTCTGGGGCCGGGCCTGCGCCAGTTTTAGTAATTTAGACATTTTATAGACAACACGAAGAGGCCACCCATAGCCCACCAAGGCGGGCCCCGGGCCTCCTGTGTGGTTAATCCGGGCCTGATATATATATATACATCAAAGGTGAATACATTGCATCAGACTATTCTATACTATTGCTCTGGTAATTGTTCTCACATCTAAAATGTTCCAAGCTGTTTGTAGATTGATTTTTTATATCGACCTGTTCAATGGCTTCATTCTGGCTATGCCCAATAAAAACTAATTAAGACTGCACGCTATTGTTGGGCATATATATATATATATATATATATATGTATAAGTGAGTTTTGGTTCACGAAATGTTAGAGAGTGCTCAATACCATATATAGATAGAGCAAAATACAAAGTATGAAGTATAGTTTTACCTTAAAGTCTTCGCTACCAGAGGTTTCACCCTAAACATCCCGATCAGGCGACTGAAAAATATCGGTTAGTGGGCTGCTTAAATGCGTTAGTTGGGGCGTGGGTGTGGGCGTCGAAATGTCCGGCGCATTCATTTGGAGCGTGGGCCGGAATGCGCCGGACATTTCGACGCCCACACCCATGCCCCAACTAACGCATTTAAGCAGCCCACTAACCGATATTTTTCAGTCGCCTGATGATCCCGTTTAGGGTGAAACCTCTGGTAGCGAAGACTTTAAGGTAAAACTATACTTCATACTTTGTATATATATGTATATATATATATATATATATATATATATATATATATATATATATATATATATATATGTATATATATATATGTATATATATATATATGTATATATATATATATGTATATATAATGTATATATATATGTATATATATATATATAGTTTAATCAAAGAGCCAGCTTTTGGTCCAAAGGATGTTCCAAATATTAATTAATAGAATGGAATAGACAAAACAGGAACACTTTAAAACTTTATTTGACGTTTCGGGCTCAGCCCTTCTTCAGAATGTTCAAAAAAGGTGTGCCAACCTGAGCACTTAAATAAATACAAGCAGATTATATGAATACTAAGATATACAAAATAAAATTAAATAAAATCACGTAAGTTAAGTCCTTTAGGAATAAAGCTATCAAGTTTATATGTCCAGAATGCCTCTCTATCAGTAGGGTTATAAATATCTGTCTAATCTATTGTGTCAATTGACAAATCATCAAGACCTTTGTGGTCTTGTTCAAAAAAATGCGAATATAAATGCTCCGCTGGTATACCACGCTGACCCTTTCCGTATCGATTCAAACAACTTTTATGATTGTTGAATCGCTTACAGAAAGGGTTGATGGTACTACCTACATAAAACTTATTACACTTTTTACAACTTATGATCTAAATAACTCCAGACGAGTCACAATCAAAGGTATAATTAATATAATAAGTATGCTTAGAATCAGTCTCGAAAGATATGTGAACCCGAGACAAACCGACATATTTGGCATCTTGATTTGCCGCACGGCTGCATACCCTTCGGACCTGAAACTTCAATAGGTTTGGGTAAATTAGCCTCAACTAAATAATCCTTAAGATTCCTAGGCCTACGAAATGAAACAAACGGTGCCACAGAAAAAACTTCTTTAGTGCTGGCAGTACTGACCAATATAGGATAAAGATCATTAATTATATTGCGAGCTCCAGAAAGAGAGGGATGAAAATCCAAAACCAAGGGTCTACCAGAATCATTTTTCGCAGATGGTTTTCTTCTGAGAGCTTCAGAATGAGAAATACGCTCTAAATAGCTTTATTCCTAAAGGACTTAATTTGCGTGATTTTATTTAATTTTATTTTATATATTTTAATATTGATATAACCTGCTTGTATTGAAGTGCTCAGGTTGGCACACCATTTTTGAACATTCTGAAGAAGGGCTGTGCCATAAACGTCAAATAAAGTTTTAAAGCGTTCCTGTTTTGCCTATATATATATATATATATATGCAACGCTCACTACCCTTGTGGAAGTTTGAGCACTCTGGGCCCATGCGCACTTCACGCTATCTGAATGTATTTCACCGATGCTTTCCCACATGCGGTTGTCACCGACGATCGCATGTGTATAAGTAATTGGTGAAATTCATTCAGATTGTCCCAAGCTACACTGATGAGCTGTTGTACAGCGAAACGCCGTGTCTGTAGATTGAACTATGTATGCTCCTTCACTTCGGTGTTGTTGAGCACTCTGTGAAGTTGCCATGGGTACCTATTAGCGATAATGCAACGCTCACTACCCTTGTGGAAGTTTGAGCACTCTGGGCCCATGCGCACTTCACGCTATCTGAATGTATTTCACCGATGCTTTCCCACATGCGGTTGTCACCGACGATCGCATGTGTATAAGTAATTGGTGAAATTCATTCAGATTGTTCCAAGCTACACTGACGAGCTGTTGTACAGCGAAACGCCGTGTCTGTAGATTGAACTATGTATGCTCCTTCACTTCGGTGTTGTTGAGCACTCTGTGAAGTTGCCATGGGTACCTATTAGCGATAATGCAACGCTCACTACCCTTGTGGAAGTTTGAGCACTCTGGGCCCATGCGCACTTCACGCTATCTGAATGTATTTCACCGATGCTTTCCCACATGCGGTTGTCACCGACGATCGCATGTGTATAAGTAATTGGTGAAATTCATTCAGATTGTTCCAAGCTACACTGATGAGCTGTTGTACAGCGAAACGCCGTGTCTGTAGATTGAACTATGTATGCTCCTTCACTTCGGTGTTGTTGAGCACTCTGTGAAGTTGCCATGGGTACCTATTAGCGATAATGCAACGCTCACTACCCTTGTGGAAGTTTGAGCACTCTGGGCCCATGCGCACTTCACGCTATCTGAATGTATTTCACCGATGCTTTCCCACATGCGGTTGTCACCGACGATCGCATGTGTATAAGTAATTGGTGAAATTCATTCAGATTGTTCCAAGCTACACTGATGAGCTGTTGTACAGCGAAACGCCGTGTCTGTAGATTGAACTATGTATGCTCCTTCACTTCGGTGTTGTTGAGCACTCTGTGAAGTTGCCATGGGTACCTATTAGCGATAATGCAACGCTCACTACCCTTGTGGAAGTTTGAGCACTCTGGGCCATGCGCACTCCACGCTATCTGAATGTATTTCACCGATGCTTTCCCACATGCGGTTGTCACCGACGATCGCATGTGTATAAGTAATTGGTGAAATTCATTCAGATTGTTCCAAGCTACACTGATGAGCTGTTGTACAGCGAAACGCCGTGTCTGTAGATTGAACTATATATATATATATATATATATATATATATATATATATATATATATATATATATGCCCAACAATTGCTGCCTAAGATGTCTTAGGATTCTCCCTTTGACGAGTAAAATCCTCTGGTTTAGAGTATTAAAACAATTAAAAACAATAAAAAAACAATACAGGCCGTTTTGGGCCGGCTCAGCCAGGAGTAGGTGTCAAATAGAAAAAAATGGTCCTAATTAGTATGCTGTAAATAGCTAGGATACAGCATTGATGAATAAAACATGAATGCTTTATCAACTAATTAGCAAATTTAGCTGGACTCAAATTGAACTTTTTCTCAGTTAAAATAATTTGTTTTTTTCCTTTTCTACGACTTTCAAACAAAGTACTGATTATACAAACTCAACGTGTTTTAAATACTGTATACAATATTTGCGTCCAAACTGTATGGAAGTTACAATGGCCATTGCAAATCTCATACAGTTTGGACGCTCGTATTGTACTATTTAACTAATTAATTACAATTCTCCTAAATTGCATCAGCTTATTTAAATGTCTAATTTGATGCATTACATGCCCAATCTGGGCAATTGTTTGGTTTGAGACGGTTGGAAGGTTGACCACGTATCCTTGGCAATCTTCTAATCTTTACACATGCTTGCAAAGAATCAATGTGCTGTTGATCTAAAGACTTTTTCTTCTTCTTTAAAGCACTACTTTCCCACGCGAGTGGTCTTACAACATAGCGCGTTGTTCCAGCGCTCTCTCCTTCTGCCTCACTGTCTTCACTTGACATGTAGTCGGCCAATAACACTTCTGCCATTTTTGCTTTGTTAGCTGCACTCCATGTCTTTTCAGCCAAGCTTTTTGCTCACTTTCCCAACTTCTAGAGAAAAAAACAATAAAAAATAAGGTTAAAAAATTATATATACACAGACAGATAGAACTGAATTGTTCAGGATCTTGTTCTAATGATTGAGCCATTATGTGCAGACTACATACAGTACATGTACACATGTAGCGAGCCGTTGCCATATCGTCATTGACAACGTTTGATGCACAAACTCTTCTTCAGATATACAAATCTTGAGATGGGTGTGGTCAAGTATTCATAAAAATGTCTACTAATCATTAAATAAATTATATATACATATTTAACAATTAGACAACGAGACCGAGCTTTCTATGAGTTGATAGTCAATGAGGCGAAGCCGAGTTGACTATCTGCTCGTAGAAAACGAGGGCAAGTTGTCTAATTGTTTTAGTTTAAAAACCACTGTAAACCACGAGATTCTGTTCGATAAGCTTGAGCATTATGGTATCCGCGGATTGGCCCTCGACTTGTTTAAAAGTTATTTCTCCAATAGATTTCAATATGTTGAATATAATGGTATTTATTCTTTGTCCAATGGGATTAAGTGTTGAGTGCCTCAAGGGTCAATCCTCGGTCCGTTGTTATTCTTGATATACATTAACGATTTGAGTAATGTTTCAAATGTTTTTGACTTGCTTTTATTTGCTGATGATACAAGTTTATTTTTTTCACATGACGATTTATTTTACCTGATGAATGTAATTAATACTGAACTGGCCAAATTAACTGAATGGTTTTGGGCAAATAAATTATCATTAAATGTAAAAAAGTCAAACTATATGGTTTTTAAACCAAGGCAAAAAAGGCAAAGAATTGATTTAATTATAGAGTTAAACGGTAGTAGAATCAATCGGGTTAAAGAGGTTGTTTTTCTTGGTGTGACTCTAGATGAGCATATTTCATGGAAACCTCATATTTCTCATGTTGCTAGCAAAATTTCAAAGTCGGTAGGTATTATATACAAATCAAGTTTTTGCCTTTCTAAGCCAGTCTTACGTAGTTTATATTTTTCACTTGTATATCCATATCTTCAATATTGCATTACGGTCTGGGGCTCAACCTATTCATGTAATCTTAATCGCATTATTTTGCTCCAAAAACGTGTTTGCAGAATTATTGATAAAGTCTTTCCTTGCACATACTGATCCCATATTTAAGAAACTTAAACTTTTGAAGTTCGATGACATCTATTTGTTTCACTTAGGAAAATTTATGTATTCATACACTAATAAATTACTCCCTTTATGTTTCGACGATTCTATATTACGTGTTAATCAGATTCATAACTACAATACACGAAGCTCTAGTTTATTTTATGTTCCTCATTGTAGAACCAAAATCGGACAGTTCTCTGCTTTTTATCAAGGACCAAAATTTTATAATACGCTGAGCACTGATATTCGTAATGCTTTATCGATTTCTGTATTTCAGTCTAAGTTAAAAACGTAATTTTTTAATGCACTAAGCTAAAAATGCACTTTTGTCTTAAATTATTTTTTCCATGTATGACCTTTTTTTGTTTTTTGTTTTGTATTTGACTTGTATTTTACTTGTATCTTTTCACGCCGCTCACACAATATTGTTTAATTAAGCTATGGTGAATGAGGTAGCTCAAAACCTGATAAGCCTTACGGTTTCTATTTGAGCATCCTCGCCGCTAAATACTACATATTTGTACTTGTGTCTTAAATTTAATTTTTTCTTGGTGGCAAATGTCTATAAATTTAGTGTAGATATACCTCATAGGCATAAGCCAATTCATTTCTTATTCAAAAATGTCAAACTGAACAATTTTCCATTACTTTTCGGCCAATGTTTTCATGATTTCATCACTCATACATAAATTTTAGCGGATGCCATGTTTGGCCTAGTTTCCAGGTTTTGCTCGCAGCGTGAATATGTCGTGGCTTCTGATTGGTCAGAATAGGAGTATCCCAGCTAAAAGAAGGTTTGTCATTGGATAACCTACTAGTGGTCTATCACCAATAGACCACTAGTAGCTTAGCCAATCAGAATGGCGAATTTGTAATAGACCACTAGTTGGTTGCTACTAAATGACTAATAATAGTACAGTAATTATATGTACATGTATGACTAATAGTAAAGTAATATGTATATGCATCACATCACACTCATACCTCTCTTTTCCTATTTTCATGCCTATATTTTGTAATATGGTTTTGATTGGATGCATTGGATGTGCGTTTTGCATATGCTTTCTTTGATTTGACATATGTTTTAAATGCAGCTATAAAAAAACATACAAGCGGAATTACAAGAAGAAAAAATCAACAAACAAAAATTAGCACTGGTCTGTTTCTAAATATAGTGTAGTAATGCCTTACCTAGACTTTCCCAAAGTCCTTCCCAGTCTTTTTTTCGCGGTTTGCTTACCCGTTGGAAAGGACTTTTCCCACTTGCAACGCGCCAAATCTACCGGTGGATTTTTTGACCGGGGTGTAGCTGGGGGTGTGTCATTAACTCCTTAATCTAGCCAATAAGAAGCACATCTTAAAAATACATTTACTAGTATAATGAGTTTAAATTTAATCACTTTAATGTGACGTGACATTTAATATGTTTGGATAGAAAGATCACAGCTAGAAATATGGTTGTACTGGAAGACGCGATTAGTTATGGGCTTGCGAAGTTAGGATATAACGAGATGAGAGGTCGACAACACGAAGTAGTGGAAGCTTACACACTTGGAAAAGATGTATTCTTAAGTTCGCCGACTGGTTCAGGGAAAAGTTTATGTTTTGAAATCGCACCGTACGTGCTCGATTGCATGAAGCGAGGCTTTATACATGTCGACGAAGAACCCATCAAAACAGTTTGCCTCGTTGTTGCGCCTCTAATATCTTTAATGAAAGACCAAGTGGCAGCACTACGAGAAAAACATGTGGCAGCGATATGTGTTGGCCCGGAATGTAGTTCTACAGATATCGAAGATGTCAAGAACGGCAAGTATAATCTGTTATTTGCCAGTCCGGAAGCGATACTTCAGACACACAGAAATATATTCAGAAGTCAGTTGAAACACTGTATTGGAGCTGTATTTGTGGATGAAAGTCACTGCATTGCAAAGTGGTAAGAACTATCCTATCATTTGCCTCGGTTTTACGATCATATCCACGTTGTCTCCAGTGAACGAATAACCTGGATGCATGTCTTCTCTCAATTTTGTTAAGCGTTCCGCACTTCCTGCGTTTTGTGAACTTGTTTGGTCACAAGAATTTAGTTCTGTCAACAACTCTTTCTCTTTCTTTACATCTTCTTCAACTTGGCTTTTCCACATCAGAAGTTTACTGTCGAAATCGTTGCCAAAACTTTCAAACATTTTGATCGTTGAATTGTATCCCATGCACGTGTACGTCGCTGAAATTCTTTTGAAACCAACCTTTTTGAGGCCTGCTTTTTTAAGAATTATACTTTTAATTCTTCTCACGGCTGATATTCCCTCGTTGAACACAGAAACCAAGTGACATGCGCCATCGCACATCGGAGGTATAAGAGCATCGTTCTTCTTGAGGACATTTCTCGATTGGGAAGGGTTTCGTACAGCAGCTTCGACAAAACCAAGAAAGACTGGTGTTCTTTCCTTCAGTTCTTTGTGCACATCACTCCAGTTAAATCTTTTAAGATCTTCCTTGGACGTTTTGCGCAACAGCGAAGGATTCGACACAGCGCACAGCCCTTGTATTTCATTAGTGACGCTGAAAAATATCACCTGTAATGACTCCACTTTGATTTCTTCAACTTTCATCAAAGAAGATGCAATTGACTTCGGACTGCCAAGTGCAAGCTGTCGCGCAACTTGAAAATATTTCTTTTGCAAAACGACTTTCTTGGGTGGGTTGTTAGGGTACCTCATCACAACCTAGAAGAAGTATATAAATGTAATTAGTTTTAAGATGCATTTGTCAAAGAACACAGATAAAACTGTATACATGCAATCATGCATGTAGAAATTAGAAAATATTTGTATAACGAAACGTTGAAACTCACGCTGACTGAAGAAGTTCCTTCGCCAACTTCCAAAGGTTGCATTTCTTGTTCGGAAGTTATTGGCAGTGCTTGGTTTTCAGGAGATGGCAGTGAATCATTAAGATCTGCACCAGAGGAGAACAAAACCCGTCTTTTCACAGGATTTGTGGAAGCACATGGTTGACGAACATCGTTGCGACTTTCGCTGTGCTGTCGCTTTGTAACGCTTTCTCCACGCTCTTCTGCTAAAGTAATGGCAACGGAGGTGAATAGTTCTTTTACTGAGTTGATTTTTTTAACCAGTGAAGCATTTTTATCGGCACAAGAACGGCAAACAACGTTGGTTAGAGCAGTATCACTACAGAAATGCCTTCCAATTATTAGTTCGATGTTTTCGCAAACGTTCGTCTTTTTCTTTCCAACGAAAAGTCGTCGTCTCTTATCTGGGTCGTTTACATCTTTACCGCATTGCAAACACAGCCCGTCCTTCGAAGTGGGAGAAAGTATTACTCTTTGAAATGTCTTAGTTGGCGTAAGAACTGTTGAATTAGCCATGAAAACATTGCCTACTAGCGCTAAGCGCAATACGAGATGAAATTGACAAGGTGAAGCAGAGTCGAGGTGTGAAACTGACATCCAAGATTATTTGACACACCCCCATAATTATAATTAATTTTCGCGCCAGAATTGCTAATCAGATTTAAATCTCTGCAAGTGAAACAAGTCGATCTCACGCCTTCGGCGTTCGCCGAAATATATATATATATATATATATAAGTGAGTTTTGGTTCACGAAATGTTAGAGAGTGCTCAATACCATATATAGATAGAGCAAAATACAAAGTATGAAGTATAGTTTTACCTTAAAGTCTTCGCTACCAGAGGTTTCACCCTAAACGGGATCATCAGGCGACTGAAAAATATCGGTTAGTGGGCTGCTTAAATGCGTTAGTTGGGGCGTGGGTGTGGGCGTCGAAACGTCCGGCGGATTCATTTGGAGCGTGGGTGTGGGCGTCGAAACGTTGCGCGCATTCCTTTGATTGTTTAGGTTGTTGATCCGAAATCTATTTTTGTGCCGACACGTCGAAACTATTTCTGATCTTTTGTTTATTAAGAGTTGTTTGTCTGCCTTCATGATGAAAAGTTTTTCGTCCAAACATAAATTGCATCTTTTTGATCCTCCCGTGTAAGAAATTGAGTGTTTTAGTATAGACCAGGTTATGTCGAAACTTTGGTTTTTTTCTTTTAGATTCCAAATGTATTTAGAAAGTTCCGTCTCATTTGAATACTTTTTATTCTGGAAAGATTTAGTATGGTTACGATATCGCTCTTTAAATGTACTTGCTGTCATGCCAATGTATTGCTTAGTGATGTTCGTGTTGCTTATGGAAATAGATGCCTTGTATACTATGTTGTTTGTCATGCATTGCCCACGTAGGGGGCAATTGTCCTTAATCCTGCAATTGCAACTGCTTGTAACTATGCTTCGTGGCTTGCTTTTCCTGATTGTGCGTGAATTATGTTTCGTGATAATGGACTTGACGTTGTTCATGCAACTATAGCTAATCTTGACTGTGTTTCTGTATATATATATATATATATATATATTCAAACAAACAAACAAACAAACAAACAAACAAACAAACAAACAAACAAACAAACAAACAAACAAACAAACAAACAAACAAACAAACAAACAAACAAACAAACAAACAAACAAACAAACAAACAAAGTGTTGTTCGCGAAATGTCGAAAGCGATCTTGAAAGATCGCCCAGCGTGAAACTGACAGTAGCGACCATCAACATTTGAGGTAAGCCCACTTATAGTATATATATATATACTGTATATATACACACTGTAGACTGCTTGACTAATTGTGTAGAATCAATTAAGTGTCTGCCTCAACCTGAGCCATACCGTGACTCTACCAGACACTTATGACTTGACTCAACTCATGACAAACCCCCACTGACTTGACACGACTCAAGTTTTGACTTTTAAGTGACTTGTTATGCGTCAATCAATTTATACTGTTAACATCCCCCCCCGGGCATACCCCCGGGCATTTGAACTTTTCGATATTTTGCGGTCAAATTTCCCACCCCCAGGCCAAAAAAGCTGTTCAAATGCCCCACATATAAGGCAAATTGATGGTCAAATGCCCCAACCCTCGGGTCATTCTGACTGTAATTGTGTCAGTTCGAGTTTGGAATTGTGTGAAAAATAAACGCACTGAATTTTGAAGCAATTTCAACATTTTAATATAATAAAGTGTGTATTAAAATACTATACTTGATGCTATATTAAAGAAAAAGTTAAAGTTCCCTAAAAGCAAACCAAACGTAGGATGCAGTGTCATATTAGATAAACTTTAAATACCGTGGAGAATGTTGTTTATGTACTGTTTAATTAATTAATGAGCAGGAGTGTTTTATCAGATATAAAGACACGAGGCGAAGCCGAGTGTTTTTATATCTGATAAAATACGAACTGCGAGTTTATTGAACGGCTTCAAAAACGAACCACTTGGTAAGTTCATTGGCGTAGTAAGTTTGAAAAATAACCTTGTCTAAGGTTTTGAAGCCGTTCAATAAACTCGCAGTTCGTGTTTTATCAGATATAAAGTTTATGTAAATCAGGAAGTATCTTTATCACATATAAAGACACTGATTAAACATTAAATTCTTTTGAGTTTTCCTCATGAATTATTAATGAGTTTTTGAAATTAATTTAATACTTCGTTGGCCTAATAAACAATGAAAATTAAAATTAATAATAATTAAATCACCTTGTATAGAAAACACCAATATATATGAAACATTTGATTCAAAATAAAAACAGCTAAAAATAACAATGTCCCTATGGCAACGTGAATCAATGCCTGGTTGAATCAGGCATAGTTGTTTCTTTCATCCTTTGGCGGGTTTCTTTGGCCTTCAGGACTGCTTTCTCTTTGGTGGCTTTCTTCTTCTGAAGATGCTGCAGCCACATCTCCACATCGTCTGTGGTCAGGCAGCATTTCTTGGCTAAGGCATCAACGTTATAGTTTCCTTTCTTGAAAGCCTCTTCAATGATGGTATTAGGAGGGAAGGATCTTATGGCCTTTCCACTTCTATGTAGCTCTAACAGCTTGTCAACCTGTGTCACATAGTGACCACTGCAACGTCCACCACAGCTTGTACACTGACTTCCCATTGCCTGGTATTGTCGATTACTGGGTATGGGAAGAACTTGAAAGAAGGTCCGCCCGGGTACCATGAAGGAGTGAAATCATCGTGAGTGTATTGCTGCCCTTCGCAGGTCTGGCAAATGTAGGATTCTATTTTGGCACCTTCCTCTTCTGTGATGCCGATACAGTGTCCGTGGTACCATTCTCCGCATTGATCACAACATATCATGAAGTTAGCCTCCAGCTGCCTGCATATACAAAACACCTGCTGAGTCACCCCGCTGTCGGATGGTTGATAGATATCATCTCCTTCGCCATGTGCTGCACATAATGGATGCGGACAGTTTCGTTTCCCACAACATCTCAGCAAATATACATAGTTGATTGGAAGGGTGTTATCCACATGGTTCTGTCTTATTTGCCAAACTTTTGCGAAGTACTCGTATTCTTCAGAGTCAGTCTTCTTTAGTTCTACTCTATCCCTTGCACTTCCCTTCAGGAACACCAATAACCTATTCCTTCTTTCTAGCAAGTCATGGCTTCCAACACCTTTATGCAAACTAATACTTGTCCCCATACATGGAGTTCCATCGACACGTGCAATATACTGCTGCAACGCTGCTTCCATATTCTCATGATGTCTGGAGTCATCAAACTGGCCATCGTCATCGTAAGGTTCACCACATAAAGTTGAGGGAATAAAGAGATTTGAATGCCCTCTGCTCAAGCAACCATTTTGGAGTTCTACACGGTTCAGAAAACTATTCCCACTTGACCTTGTAGTCACCAGGGTGACCTTTGTTGGACGCTTCATGTGCCTCTCTGCCCAAAGAAACTGCACTTCTACATGGCTTGGTCCTTCGTCAGATGCTCCATCTACACGAATACACTCGATATCCTTGGCTTCCCCCGTTTCCTTGTAAAATAGTGGATGATACGCTTCCATGGAATGAAGCATAGCCAGGTCGGCAGCATGCTGGCATGGATTCTTCTGGTGCACCCCTGCTGCTTTGACAACGCCAACACAAACTTCACTAGAAACTGTGGTCTGTGTGAAGTTATAACTTGTTGTTTGAAGCTGTGTTTGATGTTTGTTTAGGATATCTGTGTGTGTGTTGTAAGGGTTGGGCCATCGACGTTGAGTGAGGGTGTACTCTTGTGGGTGAATGTAGAGTCCAAGCGGAATCCTGCCTGGTCGTCACGGTTTAGGAGAAGAATGTGCGATCCATCAATCTGCAGTTTTCCTAGACACTTGTAGAGGGAGCGGCTCCATTTGGTGTCAGGATTGAACTTTAAGCTCACAAGGTACCTGATGTTTGCGACTCCTTTGTAGCGTTTGCTGGACTTTCTTCGCTTATTGCGGTGGACGCATAGCTGGATAACGGTCCCATAGCTGAACTTCTCACGATAGTGTGCACTAAGTTTCTCCTGCAGCTTCCTAAATGACATCTTCTCTCTTTTCGTCTCTCCGGTAAATGTATACACCCCCGTGCGGCGCCATTTATCTGCTCCTACATCTGCTTCTTTCACCATGTCTTCCATCACCTTACCTATATCGGGATGTCTTGACAGAACTGCGTTTGATCTTTCGAACGGTTTCCGTCTTCCATGTAGACCCTCTGACTCTATCTCCGCTTTGGCCAACCTTTTTGCTTTATACTTAATTCTCTTTAGATTTCTGTGAATTTTGTCAAGCTCCTCTTCGCTGACTACACCGGACAAGGCACCACCATTGTCATCGTCATCACTTGCTGTTTCTGCTACAATTTCTTCTATCCTAGTTTCTTTCTGCATAACTTCCGACAAGTACGCTGCACGTGATTGTTCGGTGAGATTAAATTCCAGATCACTCAAACCAAGATTTGGAAGCTGATTTGCAAAATCCACTAGAAACTGATCAAATACTTCCTGAGTGTAGCCATGGCTCTCGAATTTTGGCTCCAATAAGGTAACAAATGAAAACCAGTTCCATTGCACCTCTCGAAGGACATCGAGGACAACAATAAATTCCACATCGAATATAGATTGGCCCTTCTCCGGCTGGTTTTGCGGGTTTGGCTGGTGGTCCTGCTTCTGTTGGTCTGGCTGGTGGTCCTGCTTCTGTTGGTCTGGCTGTTAGTCCTGCTTCTGTTGGTCTGGCTGGTAGTCCTGCTCCTGTTGGTCTGGCTGGTGGTCCTGCTTCTGTTGGTCTGGCTGGTAGTCCTGCTTCTGTTGGTCTGGCTGGTAGTCCTGCTCCTGTTGGTCTGGCTGGTGCTCCTGCTTCTGTTGGTCTGGCTGGTGGTCCTGCTTCTGTTGGTCTGGCTGGTAGTCCTGCTTCTGTTGATCTGGCTGGTAGTCCTGCTCCTGTTGGTCTGGCTGGTGGTCCTGCTTCTGTTGGTCTGGTTGGTAGTCCTGCTTCTGTTGGTCTGGTTGTTTGTGCTGCTCCTCCTGATCTGGTGGATGGATCTTGCAGGTTTTGACATAAAACTCATCGTCATCAGAATCCTCTGAGTCAGAACTGTCACTGGACAAGTACAATTCTGGGGCCAGCCCTACTGACTGAAGAAGAACCTTCTGTTCCATTTTCGCGAAGTACTGGTGCTTGCTCTTGATTTTGTTAATTTTGGTAGTCGCTGAAATTACCTTCACAGCTCTTTGCTTCATTCGCGCGATTCCATATTTAGCCCCCTGGCGTACGGACATATTATGCGATGATGCCATCAAATGTTTCATTCTTTCGCTCTCTCCACAATTCGGTGCTGCATTTAAGAGAGACTTGAAACTATCTCGGGAAATTAATGATTGTATGTTGGCCACTCCGATTTTACTGTGTTGACCCTTTATTTCATCATAAAGACTGTCTGGTCTTTTTTCAACCACAACACAACCGCTGTTGATCTTCAGGCTGGTAATTGGCATTTGAAGATGTTTACGTTGAGCCTTCTCACAGTCATACTGTATACCTGGGAATGCTTCCCTCCATAATTTAGGTAGCGACACCGACTGTTCCTTCAACACTATTTTAGCAGCTTTTACCATTCCGTGACAACCTATTTTGCAGTCCCGATGATAACGATTGCAGTTCCGTTCCTTCGCTGAGACATACTCAGCTAGATTCAAGCCGTCTAACAGACTCTCCCTCACTCCTTCCGAAATTCTCTGTGCTGCTGGCTTTGTCAAATTCTTCCGTTCTTCCCTTCGAAGTGTTTGAACCAATTCATCAAGTAATTGATCTGTATCTTCTCCCATGTTTTGATCGTCTTGCACATGGGAGAACTTTACTCTAAAAAATGCTCCCTGTCATAATAATTGGTAGTGTCGGTGGCTATTGTAGTCGAGGTAGTGGATGTTTTTGCAGTTAAGTCGATAGTTAAAGGTTCAGCAACAGATGTGGTGGTGACTGTGGTTAGAGAGCTTAAGCATATCAGGCGTTTTTGAGACGCGGACGGTGACCGGAAGAACAGGAATACAATACAGAACTACTGAACCGCGTATTCTTTGAAAATACTTTTTTACCCAAAACAAAGGCTATGAATAATCACATATCTAAACTGTTAGCTCACAAGCTTAAATTTCATCTTTATATAAAAATACAGATCTTGTATATATTTATATTGTAATGTAAATGAAATTATCCCCCTTAAAATACAATGTCTATTGTAGTAAAACAACGATGACAGGCCTCAACGTTCTAGATGTTCCCGTCGTCTCAAGAACGTGAAAATGCTCTCAATGACGTCTTGTGTAGAACGACGACGGCGTTCACTTTGCTCTTGGAATTTTAAATTGCTCATTATCATTGTTTTGAATGAAAAATGCTATTGAATTCAATCGCCGTCCGTGGCTCTAAAACGCCTGTATGCTTAAGCTCTCTGTTGTTTCCTCAATGGCAACGGCTGATTCAGCAGTTAAGGTGACTATGGCTGTTTCCTCAATGGCAGTGGCTGATTCAGCAGTTAAGGTGACGTCGACTGTAGCTATTTCCTCAATGACAGTGGCTAAATCAGCAGTTAAGGTGACTGTGGCTGTTTCCTCAATGGCAACGGCTGATTCAGCAGTTAAGGTGACTGTGGCTGTTTCCTCAATGGCAGTGGTTGATTCAGCAGTTACGGTGGCTGTGGCTGTTTCCTCAATGACAGTGGCTGCTTCAGCAGTTACGGTGGCTGTTTCGTCTGTCTCGTCAACGTCAATAACCTCCGCAGTTGTTTCGGCAGTTACAAAATTGGCTTGTTTACCTGCAGATTGGGAAGTTGTAGATGTGGCGTTTCCGGGTATTGGTTTCGTTGCAAATAATGTTCTTATGTCCACGGAATGTGCATCTCTGAGCGGAGGCAACTTAGAAACTGTGCTAGTACCCCTTGTTTCTTTCCCTTCGACCTGTGGTACCACTTGCTCTTTGCCTCCTTCTTCTGTAGCTCTTTCAAGAGCTTTTCAAGTTTGGCCTTCTCTCGCACTAATTCCCTTGACTCCGTCTGTGCCTGGTCACACTGTTGATAGTCTTTCATGGTACTTGATTTGGCAATGATCTGCTGCTTCGTCATTATCTGTTTCCTCAGCAACTCCAGTTCTTGGGAAATCTCAAGAATTCTATCTCCTCTCTCCTCTTGACTTATTTTAGCCCTCTTGATCGGCGGCTGGCTTCCAGTCATATCTTTGCTTTTGGAGCGTGATCCACCTTTCTTCTGGAAAATATAGCTTTCACGGGCTTTTTTCTCTGCCTCAAATTTCAGAGTTCCTCGATCATATAACAAATCAGGATTCGCTTTTGCTTCCTCATAAGCACTATCGTTAACAGCCTTCTGCCAATTGGTTAGCTGTGCATCTTTCCTGTGGAGACCAAAAATCTTGGCGTGCTCTCTTATAAATTCGTCACTCGTAATTTTCAGCAAATTTGTTGCACTTGTTTTGGTTGCTGAAACTACTTCTACATCATCTTTGGAAGTGATGGGATCGTTGGCCTCGTGCTCCTTTAATTGCGGTGACAACTGGGCAAATGCACTCTGGAACTTTAGTCGGGTCCCCACCGCCGGGATTAGTTCTTTAATTACTTCGTCATTTAACATCACGAAGGCGTCTCCGTCAACATCATTCTCTATAATGTACATGTCATGATCAATATAAAACGAATATTTCATTGGAGGAAATTATTTTTCACACGGTCACATGCAAAATATACCGACTACAGTGTATTTTTAAAAATATTTGAGATATTAGTATAGGTAATCATATGATAGCAAGTACAATTAAGGATTTACACTACAAGTGATATTTGAAATTTTTTGCCAAAATTGCACGAGCCGTTGTGCAATTTGGCATAATTTTCAAATATCACGAGTAGTGTAAATCCTTAATTGTACGAGCAAAATCATGATTACTCATTTATTATATGCATGACAAAATTACGACACGTACGCTTCGTACTCACTCAGTAACGCCTTTAAAAACATCTTGTTTCATTACTTGACACTCATTTATTTTGTATTATATATCTCGTTATCTCGTGTAAACAGGTCACTGTGTAACAGCGACAAAAAATAAGTTCTGTTATAAAAAGAAGAAAACCAACTACAATTTTCTATTTCGCTGTTTCGCTATTACGCCATTTCGCTAATTAGTAACACCTCAGAAAAAAGGCGGGCGACGCAATTTGTAAAATCATAAAACTCGCAAAAGAACACTGTATGAACACCGATAGCAGTCAAATAACAAGTCACTATACATTTTGTATTTGTTTTTTACGCAATCGCTAGTTAAAAGGAAACTAAAGTTCAGGGCCGGTTGTTCGAAGGCTGGATAAGTTCAGTATCCGGTGGCATGGCTCGTTGTGAATGATTCCATGATATGAACAATGTTTAATGCTTTGAAATTTAATACGAAGTATAAACTAACAGGGCGAATGTTTCGTGTATTTGATTTATATTGTAAATGTATTTTAATATATCTATAAACATGAGTTTAAAAGTTGGATTGTTGATTACTTTTCCCGTTTTCCGCAGAAATTTATCGGGCTTCCGTCTGTCTGCATTTTATGGCTTCCCTATTTTTATTGGCCACGCTGTGAACAAACAAAGTTGTTTGTCTCGTCGAAAAGATTTGGAGAGCGAAACGTTTTATTTTTAAATATTAAAGCCGCTGGCGACTGAAGGAAAATACAAGCGAAACAGAGCCGTGATGTCTTAATATTAACATATACTCAGAAGATATTCTATAAACAGAGAGGAACCACAGTTGATTTAATATACGACTATTTAATAGGAGACGAAAACACAAAACTGTTAAATGCCGGATATTGCGGGCCAGTATCATATATCACACAACACCATGGTGAGAACTTGAATTGTTATATACCAAAGACTTTCGTTTGCCAAAAATGAAATCCTGTTCCTTTCTGCCGAGGGAAACATTGCACTGTTTCACTCTGACGTCAACAACGAAGAAGGAAACAGTGCAATGTTTCCCTCTGACGTCAGCTTTAATCATGCGTTGTTCACGTGAATACACAATGATTATTGCATCAGATCAAGAACTTTGGACTTTTCAGAACATTTTGAAAACAAGAGCTGTTTCGAGCTTGTTTGCTACGAAATAGTCCATTTTCCAAAGGAAAGAATATCTATAGATATCTTCAAAGAAGGTCTGAAGAAAACCTGGATAAATTTAAAGCTGTTCTTTGTACTTGTTGAGTCTGGTGTATTTGTACTAATACTAATTACATAAAGTTTTCAGGAATGCTGCAAGATAAGATCAGATGCAATTCAAGCTTTATTTAATTTCCTACCTTTCGGTCACTTGTAGTTGAAATTCTTCTCCATCACCTGCTCGTGCCAGCGCCTTCAATTTCCGACGAACGTCCTTCTGCAATAAATTAACGAGTGATTTCTTATCATGTTTAATATTAATGTACCCTTAGGAATCATGACCATTATAAATAAATTGTTTATTTGCATTTATAATACTGATACTACAAGTACAACTGTAGCTTAGCTCGGTTGGACGCTATTTAATAAAATGGCGTCATTTTTGCTAAGCACGGTAAAATTTAAATGATTATTTAATTTAGCATAGCAAGTATTAAAAACGTCAACATGAATATACTTTATAAATGGTTGATGCACTTACATTGCATAATTTAGGAACACGCATCGCTCCAGCACTACCAGTCTGTCGCACAGTTCGTCTTGAGCTCGAAGACTAGTTGGATGTCAGGCTTTCAACTTTGTGTGTCAAATGTCCTTCAAACTGGATTCTGTTGCTTGTTCTGAACGAAGCATCACCCGAAGAGCTTTGTTCTCTTCCACGACATTGTTCAGCAATAGAACATACCCATCGGTAAGGTTGACCTCGTCCATTGAATATTATACAACGCAGTGAAAAAATTAACAGCAGCTCTATGTCTATATATGAAGGTAAAGAGGTCCAAGTCCAAGGTTCGAGAGAATATATACGGTTGTTATTTCCATTTAAGACGGGAATTACGAGTATACTGTACGATTGGTTGACAAAACTCGCGCCAAAACGAACAAATCTGCGGGAGATAACGGTTGACAAAATATTTCATGTGTTCACTGATTCACAAAATTGTAACTAGTTTTAGAAATACAAATGCATACAAATGCACACTAGGTTAAACTAGTCAACTACACTGGTCGACAGCTTCACAATTGTGCATCAAATTAAACAAAAATATGGCAATTTCAGGAATCACTAGGGTGGAGAGGGGAACGTTTGACTGACTGAGCCTGCGATTATAAACAAGGCAAATTCCGCCAAAAATTCAACCAAAAATCTAAAATCCAAGTCAGTCAATGAAACATGACCAGGGTTTTCGTTTGCATCATCTTTGCTGTATAACTGGCTGAAATGGCGCATTTTAGCCCGGTAGTCCATATGACGAGTGGCACACTTGTCTCCGATGGAGTACAGCAAGAAGATGGAGATAGTAAACGACAATTATTGGCCAACGAAAGACGTCTGTTAAGGCCCAACACTAGAGACGAACTACGACGTGTTCAGAGCCGACGACGGAAGAGAAGACGCAATGAAGAACGACGCGTTTCATCAAAAGAGTTAACTAAAAACTAGTAAAAAGATTAAGGAGAAGTACCAGCAACATTTGGACAGGGAACGTGGGAAGTCTGAGAAGCTTGGAGAAATGTTAAGTGAACAAAGGAAGCTCGCCAAAATACAGGGGAACCAAGCTTTGTACTTTTGGAAAAAGTGACGTTCCACCAGAAATTAATTGCAGAAAGAATGTTTGTAAGTAAACTTAGTAAACTTAGGCTTGGTATCCTATTAGTATGTAATTATATTGTGCATTGTCCCTTTTATTTCAATCAATGATCCTTCATAGTGGCACAATTTACCATTGAGTCATACAATTTATACAGTACATCGTTCATACAAGTACATGCATGTACTGTATGTAGACATACATATCTTGACGGTATTTATATAGAGATGAGCCAGCCCAGGTACCTGAGCACTTTGTCTTTGCCAAGATGATTTTTATTGTGTTTATAGTCAGGCAGATAAAGGAACAAAAATGAATGAAAACTCACCATATCGAGGGGCAATTTCATTCCATGCTAGAATTGTAGTTCAACACCTATTAAATCCATTTTTCCATGTCGGCGAGGTTTAAATTTCTTGAGTGAGCTATCCGACAACGTTTTACAACAGCTTGCAGCGATATTAACAGGCGCCATGTTGTTTGTGAAATTTCTTGGCAAGAAGTGAGCCCTCGGTATTTTGAGCAACGGCGCCCCGATACTTCAAGTATGCTAATTAAATGCTGAATGTTTTTCTTTCAAAAATTGTTACTAAAACCAGGTAGTTTTTGTCTAAAAAAGAAAGTTATGTCTAGAAAAAGAAAACCTACACCTTTTGAGGTTAATGTGAATATTTCACCACCAAAAAGACAAAAAAAGTCCGAGAAAATGCTTGTATTCTCCAGTGTGTTGAATGTATATGTTTACACGACCACAGACAGATCACAAGTGCTTTATTATAAAATAGACACACCTACTTATGTGTTATCGTTCTATAAATATCTGCATAAATACATACACTACATCCCTCCTCTACTTAGCATAAATGTCAATCCTCAATAATGTATCCAACATTTCATTCTCAACGTTTTCCAGTCCTTCAATCAAACAAGTTTAACAAATCAAAATATCAACTCTACAAATATAAAATATATACAACTTAGCTTGATTAGGAGTAGTTCTTTGCAATTCTTTATAATACTGTACATGTACACAGTTTGATACAGTCTTCTACTTATTCAGTTTACTTTGAGTTCACATAATAATTAGGAGGCTTTCTATTTCGCTGAGGCCTTGCTTGAATCATCAATTCTTCTTGCCGAACTTTCTGCTTTCCTTTCTCTCTCCCAAGAATATATTTGAAATGTGAAACATTTCGTGTAATAGTGCTTCCTCCAGGACGCCTTGCTATTATCATGCTTCCTTTCTTGCTTACAACTTCAAGTAATTCTGTTTCATATTTCGTACTGAACTTGTTTTTCTTCTTTTGTAACACAATCACTTGATCTCCTAGGCTGATAACAGAGGGTTGGGCATTTCGCCTTTCGTCTGCGTACTTCTTCATTTTCTCTTTCTTCATACTGTCTCTCGTTCTCAAATCTGGGAACTTGTCGTGCTCATCTCCTATGGTAGGTGGAGCATCTGGTAATCTAGTCCGGATAGTTCTATTGAAAAGAAGTTCAGCTGGAGCTTTATTGGTTGTCGAATGCGGTGTGGCACGGTAGTTTAAAAGAAAATGATTTAATGCAACGCGCCAGTCACGTCCTTCGGCATGTGCTGCTTGAATTGCCTTTTGTAAAGGTTTCATAAAGGCCTCTGCCTCACCATTTGCTTGCGGCCATAATGGAGTTATCTTGTGATGTGCTAGACCATTGCTATCTATGTAGAATTCCTATCATGCGGTTGCAAGAAGTCAGGATGCCAAAACAACAACAACATGTGCATCTGCATCGCAAATGGCCTAAAGTGTACCGACCTCTGCAGTTGCAACGCATGCACAAATTGTCTTCCGGATGAAGATGATGTAAACGAATCTGAGGTGTTTGATAGCGACACAGACGACTAGTTCTAGAATCTTTCCGCGAATTTGAAGACAATCTACGCTGTTAAAGATGATTATCAACAAACATTCTTAGATTATTAACGATTAATATTCTTAGATTATTATTATATTATTTACGGATGATTATTAACCGAACATTCTTCCCATTTTCTGGTCCGATGCTGTTTAAAAATGATTATTAACTGAAAATTCTGCCCATTTTCTGGTACGCCGCTGTTTAAAGAAGATTATTAACCGAACAGTCTTCATATATTCTGGTGCGCTGCTGTTTAAAGAAAGGTCTGCGAGGGAAGTCCAGGATAAAGTATTGTTCTCTGTTTTACGCAGAAATACTTCATTGTGGGTTTCTCTTGCACTACTACTATGTTGCTGAGTGTTGATGTTTTGTTAAGTTTATGTATATGCAGGTAAGTAAATGATATCTTATTGTTAACATCTTTGTTTCATCGATTCTTATACATTTTCTGAATGGATCTTCACTCACAGTTAATGCGGGATTGATATTTTTTGGAATAAAAATAAGTTATAAGATAATGACCCAATCCTGTTTGGTCGTTTTGCATTTTTTTTATCCAATATAAGAATTTGCGGTTCAAAAATGTTACATATGTTAAAAAAATCAATGAAGAATAACGCGTTTTTATAGCGTTTTTAATGATTTTGTAAAATTTTTTGTATGCTCAAAAACAGCGATTACTTGAAGCACTTAAAACGAATTATTACCGCGATGGTCAAAAAAATCGCGGGCTCACTGCCTCCGACGCCATTTTAAACAAAACACAACAATCGCCGAACTGTCAAAGAAAAACGTGTTGGCAGGAGCCCTCAAGAAATTTGAACGCCGCCGACATACAGAAATGTATTTACTAGCCTTCAAGGCACAAATGGTGAGTTTTTTCCTCCTATCTGCCTGACTATATAAAGAACGAGCTTAGATCGTGTATGACGCAGACGCGGCTGGACAGCCTTACACTGCTTAGTGTGGAAAGCGAGATTATTCGCAACATTGATGTTTCATCATTAATTAATGATTTTGCACTTCTGAAGTCCCGTAGGCATAATCCTTATAAGGCCTCTACTGGCTCTACAAACTGAGACGCATTAGTATGGTACTGACTCAGTATAAATGTTAGCTAATTCTGTAGTTTCTTCCTTATATAATCTGTATGTATATATTATTATTGTTATCGTTATGTAGGATTGTATAGATTAGTAATTAGCAGTTGCTTGTTTTACACAAGAGTACAAGACAAGTGCGTTAAATTTCAGACCAAATTCTTGACGAGTATTTTCATTTTTTATGAACACACACACATGGGACTTTAAAAGGCGCGAGGAACAAAAGAAACAAAATTTAATCCTTCATATATTCTCTCTGAGACTCTAAGTTTGGCCCAGCGAAACTGCCGATTTTACCCTTCCACGCGTGCCACCTCGACCCCTCCCCCTCAGACACACCCTCCAGCAGGGCAAGGGGCCCCGCGCGGAAAATATGCCGCAAGCTTAATCCGGCCCTGAATACAAATGCATGGCGCCTTGCTTTTGCATTATATACGACGCCGTCATTATATTCATAATAAAATTAGCGATAGGATTTATAAATTACAATCACAGAATGATATAACAAGTTGATTTATGCAACAACTGTATTCAAATTAAAAAAAACAAAAACACGTCATACTTGGATGTCACGGCGAACCCACTAGAGAATATTGAAAAGCTTGCTGAACGACGTTCTCGGTATATATAAATTATAGTTCGGCGGCAGATTAATTTTCAGATTTTAATACTCGATCGCCCAATCCGTATGGCAACGTAGAAATATTTCTTGAGTAAGAGAAATAATAGTTTAGTCAACGCACTGAAATAATATTTATACCTCTCACGCACTGCAAACCCGGTGTACCAAGGTACGACCCGGACAAATGCAAGATCTGACTCTAGCGACTTCATTGGTTCGGAGCGATCAAAGAAACGGCCAGTTCGACCAGAGGTTCTCTCGTCGCTTTCAGCATTTCGGGGGGGGGGGGGGGGGGGGAGGATGGGGGGAGCGGGGTATACATATATATTATATACATACACATATATATGATATACATACATATATATATATATATATGATATACATACATATATATGATATACATTTCTCATATGATATACGTTTCTCTCTGACGAAGGGCCTTCGCTCGAAACGTTAGATTCCTACGTTCTCTGTTTCGGCAGTATATCTAACGTAAGTTCCTATATATCATATACATACATATATATCATGAACATACATATATATGATATACATACATGTATATGATATAGATACATATATATGGTATACATACATATATATGATATACATACATATACAGACCTCTCAACTCTCACGCATTCGGTTTCACTCTCACGCTCTCACGCAGCTATCTGTAAATCTCACGCACGTTTCGGTTTGTGTTAAATTTTAGAAAAAAATATCGTACAATCAACTACTGCGAAGTTTTATGTTAATTTTTAAAAACAAATAACGATGCTGCAGTCCAGTTCCAGAGAAGACAGATGCCAAAATAATTCACATCAGCGCCTTGCCAACTTATTTCTTGTCGGCCATTTTTTATGGAGCTGTTGCTAGGTTGCCAGGGTCTTAACCGCTGTTGTTATTATTATTATATGTGACTGTGGATTCAGAGATAATACCAAAATTTATGCGGCGATTATTGTGAATATTAGTGTACTGTACAGGCCTGTCTAGACAATTAAACCTTTTGTAATTCGATATTTGGGTAAGAAATGGGTCAATAAGCCATCTTATTTGTACGCTAGTCATTATATACTATTCTAGAATTTAGATAAGTCATCTTATCTATCAAATGCTGAAATTGTAAGTATCTTTTAAATTAACTAAATATATATCATACACGCGTTGGGATTCCAGTTGATTGAAGAACGTAAATGCTTTAGATTTCATTTCAAGTGCTCTCAAAATGCAGGAAAATGCCAGTTCAGACATTTGAGATTCAAAAATTTTCCGGCGGAGGCATGCCGACCTGGACCCCCCCTAGGCGAGTGTCGTCCCAAATCTCACTCCGTCACAAATTTCAAAGTTGAGAGGTCCGCATATCTATGATATACATACATATATATGATATACATACATATATATAATATACATACATATATGATATACATACATATATATGACATACATACATATATACGACATATATATATATATACATATATATGATATATATATATATATATATATATATATATATACATATATATATATATATATATATATCATATATATGCATTATCGCTAATAGGTACCCACGGCAACTTCACAGAGTGCTCAACAACACCGAAGTGAAGGAGCGTATATATATGTATATATATATATATATATATATATATATATATATATATATATATATATATATATATATATATATATATATATATATATATATATATATATATATATATATATATATACATATATATACGCTCCTTCACTTCGGTGTTGTTGAGCACTCTGTGAAGTTGCCGTGGGTACCTATTAGCGATAATGCAACGCTCACTACCCTTGTGCAAGTTTGAGCACTCTGGACCCATGTGCACTTCACGCTATCTGAATGTTCACCGATGCTGTCCCACATGCGGTTGTCACCGACGATCGCATGTGTATAAGTAATTGATGAAATTCATTCAGATTGTTCCAAGCTACACTGATGAGCTGTAGTACAGCGAAACACCGTGTCTGTAGATTGAACTATGTACGCTCCTTCACTTCGGTGTTGTTGAGCACTCTGTGAAGTTGCCGTGGGTACCTAGTAGGGACCTTAAGCCTGGTTTCCATATAGCCGTAAGAGCCGGTGGCAAGGGGCGGATGGTCCAATCATAGACAGTGTTGAATTAGCCAGCAATAAAAAGCTGTATGCGATTGGTCCATTGCCCTTTGCCGCAGCCATGCCGCCGGCTCTTACGGCTATATGGAAACCAGGCTTTACGAAGTACGACGGCAACTTCAATGACGACGTCTTCTAAACAAAAGAATTCTAGTTGTGAAACAAAGAGAATGAATTATTTTTAATCCCTAAAGTAATCTCAACAGCGTCCACGTTCTTTATACAACGCCACTTAGAGCATTTTCACGTCTTCAAGACAACGTCAACGGCCAAAAGATGAGAACTGTTGCTTGAGATTGACTTCAATACTGACACTACAATCTTTTTAGCAGTAGTGGGGCGTTTTGAAAGTCATTAAACTAGCTTCAAATATCAAACATAATAGCCAGTTAGCCGTGACTTTTTTTAATTATAAAGTTTATGTTGCTTTTTAACTGCTGTCGTCGTCTTAGCATCGCAAGGTCCCTATTAGCGATAATGCAACGCTCCTTGTGGAAGTTTGAGGGCCCATGCGCACTTCACGCTATGTGAATGTTCACCGATGCTGTCCCACATGCGGTTGTCACCGACGATCGCATGTGTATAAGTAATTGATGAAATTCATTCAGATTGTTCCAAGCTACACTGATGAGCTGTAGTTACAGTAGTACAGCGAAACACCGTGTCTGTAGATTGAACTATGATATATATATATATATATATATATATATATATACATATATATATATATATATATATATATATACATATATGATATATATACATATATTAATAATATTTATATATTTAATTAATAATAATATTTATTTATATAGCGCCTATCCAGGTCTGCTCTAGGCGCTTTACAAAAGCTCAAAACTAATTAAAGACAGACTTAAATAGATGTGTTTTGATTTTGGATTTAAAAATAGAAAGACTTGGGGAAGATCTGATGCTTCTAGGTAAAGTGTTCCAGAGTTCAGGAGCGGCACGGGGAAGGATCGATGGCCATAAGAGAGTAGATTAAAATTGACACGGTTGAGAAGAATTTCGGATGAAGAGCGGAGAGTTTTTCGTGGAATGTAGCGTGTAATCAGGTCGGAGATGTAGACAGGAGCTTGGCCATTAAGAGATTTGAATGTAAGAATGAGGATTTTAAACTTGATACTTTCTGCAACCGGTAGCCAATGAAGATCCATAAGGATAGGAGTGATGTGATCACGTTTGCAGGAAAAAGTGATAAGACGGGCAGCAGCATTTTGTACAGATTGGAGCTTTTTTATAAGATTTTTTGGAAGGCCGTATAGGAGAGAATTGCTGTGATCAATTTTGGATGTGACGAATGCATGGATTAAGGTTTTGGTGGTCTTTACAGATAGGAATTTCCTTATGCGAGCGATATTACGAAGATGGTAGAAGGCAGTTTTACAAACAGAGTTTACATGGGCATACATCGACATAGTGTTATAAAAAATAACGCCAATACTTCTTGCGGAATTAAATGGTTGAATGAGGTCGGGTCCAAATCGGAGTGGAGTAAAGGTCTTTTGGGGGCTATGCTTGGAATAGAAGTAGATGCTTGGAATAGAAGTAGAGTAATTCAGTTTTTTCCTTATTTAATTTTAGTTTGTTCAAAGTCATCCAATTGTTAATATCTGATAAACAATTCTCAATGTTCATCATAGTACGTTTGAGGTTGAGATCATCATTGCAAGAGAAGGATACGTAGAGTTGAGTGTCATCGGCATATAAATGAAACAGCATGTTATGGCGTCGTAAGATGTCACCAATTGGTGAGGTATATATGATATATATAATGATTTAATGATTTAATATTTCTATTGCGCAAATTAACATGTGGATATGATCAAATGCGCATTACAATGTTATGGGTGGCTTATCAGGCAATTTAGAAATTTTCACCGTGGCCGTGTTGAGGCATATCAAAGGCGCTTTATGCTGCCGCCAACAACACAGTTCAGACCACGGATCTCAACTAAGACTTAGGTGTTGATTTTACGGAAGGAGGAAAACCAGAGAACCCGGCGAAAAACCCTCGAAGCACAGGAGAGATCAACTAAACTCTACTCACATGGTCCAAGCTCGAGAACGAGGTTATTCCCAGACGGTCACCCATCCAAGTACTAACCCCGTCCGACCGGGCTTAACTATTGGTGAGAGGCAGCGCGCTAACAGCACACGCCACCTGTGCTCCCTACATTTAATATTCAAATTTGATACGCTGTACTATTTCTTAAATTCCTATTAGTATATCTGTACCACGTGACCTAGCCTTGCCTACTAACAACGGCACAGCCGGTGATTGTAAAACAACAATACATGGGAAATCCGTGTGGTGTGGATTGAGGAAAACTCGAGATTTGACGACTTATCAGATACAGAAATCGTTAATATTATCAATGAATCTGTCCCGTGCAATCAACAGCACGGGGAGTCTCGATTTTCAAAGGTAAGACACCCAAAATACGAGTCAAAATATGTGTTTTGTTTTTCCCGCCGAAACGTACATAACTTTTTGTGGCTTCTTGTTGCTGGTTCACGTTTGTTTCACTGATATAATCGAGCCCTAACTATTCTTCCTTTTCAGACTGGCGGTTTAAAAAGTTCCCGAACGAGACCCTCAGGCTAAAGAAATTTTATCAGGAAGTTAAAAAGTCCCCAACAGAACATTACAGCTCTTTGGCACATCTTTCAATTTGTTCAGCCATTGATTGGTATCTGACTTCAAAACCAGTGTCAAAGGATTTTCCAATCATAAGAAGCCAGTGTTTCAAACAAGCAAATAAATCTCTTAATGCTAAGCTAAAGAATCTCAAAGCATCTGGCTTAGCCAAGGTTCGCCATCACTCGTCGATTCCGTCAGAAGAAATTCAAAAATAGGTACGCAATGCGTACATGCGGATACTGGTTTTTATTTCGCTTACAGATAATGATTGAACAATGTAAATTCAATTGCATGGTGCAAAGACACTAAAACGAAATATTTATTATATTTATATTGACTTTAATTATTTCTACAAATATATGATCAATCTGAATACCAACTTTTATTAATTCAAGTTCCTTATGCAGTCCCTGATTGGACTGTAAAAATGTTTTTGTAGCAAGGGCGGCGGAAGCAGGGGGGGCAGGCACCCCCCACGAAACCTAAAGTGTGGGGGCATTGCCCCCAATTGTCATTCCATCATCCATGTGCCTGCAAAATGACTATTCAAAACGCAGGAAATTTCCCAAAACGCAGGAAATGCTGTTTCCGAGACTTGCTAATTCAAAAATTTTCCGATGTGGCATGCCCACGGATGCCCTAGATGTCTCGGGCCTTACGGCGCTTGATTCTCCCCCGCCTATATTTAAACTGTTCCGCTACCCTTGTTTTGAAGCAATAAAAAGTTATTCTCCACTTTATATCTGAACAGTTTGTTGTTGCTGGACCATGTTGTGTGAACTTTCCTCAAAGTGAATTTTAAAGATCTCCAATGTAAAGTTAGTCTATGGATCTTCATAGTCTAAGAGTAAAGTACAAAGGTTTCTAATGTAAAGTTACCGCATAGTTCTTGGCTGTTAAATTTCCAATTTGTTTTGTTGTATTGATATATTTGATATACAGTACTTGATAGACCACGGTGTGTACCAGCAACAAAGTAAGTAATGAAGATTTCCATCATCTCCAATGTAAAGTAACACTATGGATCTTGGCATACAGTAACAGTGTACAATTTAATTTCTTGTACTGATGTCGTTGTTAGACCAGGGTGTGTAATCTTTCAACAAAGTAATTAAGTATATACCAACTTAGCCAGCAATGCACATAGTTGCATGTCCCCAATGAGAATTTACATAGCCATGTACTCAGTATGACACTAAGGTTCATTCATGCATGCCATTTGGTTTGATGGAAAATGACAGCTTAAGGTGAACTATGCATTATATTTGGGCTTTAATTTTCACAATATATTCAGTGTATATGCCGCAGTTCAAGGTGTCGAGTCTGTATCTGTTGACAAACAGGGTATATACATGAGTAGTGTCAAAAGGCCGATCCTGGGACAATTTGCAAAACCATTTTAAAATGCTGTTCGCAACCCCCTCCTGAATCTTCCGACATCCGATCCTGGGACAATTTGCAAAATGGTTGCCAAGTTTTTGGGATTGGGGTTCGCAAAGGATTTTGGGACATTTTCAAAATGGTTGCCAAGTTTTTGGGATTTGGGGTTTGCAAAGGGTTATGGGATATTTTTGGGATTGCTGCCAAGTTTTTGGGATTTGGGGCTTGCAAAGGGTTATGGGATATTTTTGGGATTGGGGTTGCCAAGGGTTCTGGGACATTTTTAAGATGACTGCCAAGTTTTTGGGATTTGGGGTTTTTTGTAAGATGACAAAGGTTTTAAAATTTAAATAAATGAATAACAAACGGAGTAACTTATGTCCAGACAGAGAAGAATGTATGTGGGTGGGTTTTACAAAATATCCAGGTAAACCACCAAATATTATATACCATAACAAAAGTACACATCCAAAAACAGTTTGCCCTTATATACACCCAGGCGAAACAAAAGTCCAAATGTTGGTTAGAACAGGAGTTTATGACACAGTTTTTTAAATTGAACTATTTTTTTTGGAAAAAATTAAAAGAACAAGAATGAACTCAAATCAAATTAATATAAATTTGGAAGAATACAAAACACTGGTTGCAAATTCAAATCCAAACATTACCGAAATGAAGAAAGTTTTAAACAAAATGATTGCTCTAATGTTTCAAGAAATTATGGAAGATTATGTTATACCAACAAGACTAGGAGAAATGCTTGAAATGCTAAATGATATATATGAACTAACTGATGTTGTCTGGAATAAAACACATGATAGAATGTTAGATGCATTGTTCCTAAAAATGGAAGAAGTGGAAAAAACAATTGATGACCTGAAGAGAGGAAGAACCAAAAGAGAAGAAGAAGAAGAAGAAGAAGCAGAAGAAATCGAAGAAGCAAGAAGAAATGGAACACTAATTGAGATTTCTGATGATGACGATGATGAAGAAGAAGTTTCCGACGAACTTGGAGATATAGGAACTGACGACCGTCAATTTAAAGAAGAAGAAGGTTGCACAAACGAACTTTAAAAAACCATCCCCAAACACAAACAAAAAACCAAAAATCTTTAACAAAAATGTTAAAAATTTTGCAAGATAAATAATGAGTTATTATTATGGTTATGGCAGACAGAGAAGATCATTTGAAGATGGTTCTGACATGGAAAAGAAAATTAAAGAAATTGAAAAAAAATTAAAAAATCTTTCATTGCATAACGAAAATTACAAAACTGTTTTTGATATTAATTTGACAAAAGCTACTAAAACATTTGAAACATACAGTGGAGAGAGAAGACTGATACAAGCACGACAAGGAAACTCTGTTTTATGGCAAGATGACAAAACCGTTGCCCCTACATTTGGCTCAGATGCCATTGGTCCAGGGATAGATTACATTGAAAACACAGGAGGAAACTATATGTTATTTTGTAACACTGAAATGCAGTTTAATGATGTTTCTGTTTTTGTTGTTTGCACTGTTGTTGACACATCTGTTCCTGACGATTGGTGCTATCTTATTGGGAATGATAATGGTAATTATGACAAATATCTTAGTTTCAAATCCTACTCTTACTCCAAATTAATAGTTGGTGGTTTAATGCAAAGCACTAAAAAAACAGTAAACATTGTTGGCCCCCATAGCATCACCCACAAACACTTAATTTCCTGTCATTGGTTGGGAACTGGATCATGTGTGTACATAAATGCTAAAAAGTTGGCAGGATCAGATTTTGTATCGGATTTAGCAGATATAGGTAGTCCATTTGGGTCTGTATTTCTAAACAAAAGATTGTCTGGAACCCCCTCAAATAGTACCCAACTAAAAGGAAAAATTTATGGGATTAAAATTGTTCATGGACCATTATTACCTCCCGAGATTGTTAAAATTAACAAGGATATGATGAAGGAATATGGAAACTTCATTTGAAAAAACTTGGCAAAAACTTTTAAAATCTTTACCAAGATAAATAATGAGTTATTACTATGGATATGATGACCCAGATTATTCTTATGGAGGGGGTGGTGGTGCTGACGGAGAACCAGGACCACAAGGTGACACAGGTGTAAAAGGTGACAAAGGTGACAGAGGTCTAACAGGAGCAACAGGACCACAAGGAAACAAAGGAGACAGAGGTTTGCAAGGAACAAAAGGAGACAAAGGTGATGAAGGTTTGGAGGGGCAAAGAGGTTTGACAGGTGACAAAGGAAACAGTGGAGACAGAGGTGCAATAGGACCAACAGGACCAACAGGAACAGCAGCTCAAAAAGGCGACAAAGGGGATAAGGGAGACCAAGGTCCAAAAGGTCCAAAAGGGGATAGGGGTTTGACAGGCATGGCTGGTACAGATGCTCATAAAAAAGGTGACAAAGGGGATAAGGGAGATGTTGGCAATACAGGGCCAAAAGGCGACCAAGGCGATCGAGGTTTGCAAGGAACCAAAGGAGACAAAGGGGATACTGGCATTAGAGGACCACAAGGAAACAAAGGCGACAGAGGTAGCTTTGGAACAGCAGGTGCAACAGGACCACAAGGTCAAAAAGGAGACAAAGGTGACCATGGAACAACAGGTGCAACGGGATCCAAAGGAGACAAGGGTGACAAGGGAGACAAAGGAATGGCAGGAACAGCCGCACAAAAAGGGGACAAAGGAGATCCTGGTGACGATGGTGCGAAAGGGAACAAGGGCAACACAGGGGCAACAGGACCCCAAGGCCCACAGGGTGCCCAAGGTCCACAAGGGAGCCAAGGTTCGCAAGGACCAAAGGGAACCACTGGTAACACTGGTTCGCAAGGACCCCAAGGACCCCAAGGAACCAAAGGGGATAAGGGAGATCAGGGGCCAAAAGGCGACCAAGGCGACCAAGGAGTTCGAGGATTGCCAGGTGGAAAAGGGTCAACTGGGTTAAGAGGTCTAAGAGGTTTGAGAGGAGTTACAGGGGTTACAGGACCTGCTGGGACTTTTTCGCAGTTGGTAAAATATAAAAAGGATAGTGGAAAAACAAATCATAAGGGAGGAGCATGGGACAACACAAACAACATTAGCACCCTACTTTCATTTACAGCAACCCATGATACAGGAAAATATTTGGTTTCATATTGGTTTACACTACAACCAGATGGACACAAAATAGATCAGCAATCTAAGCAAACTGGGTGGTATGTTTCTTCCTATAGAGCATATTTTGACCTAAAAACAAACCTTTACCATGGAAGTGTTACAGACAGATCAAACAAACTTTCAGGTTTGGAAACCATAACCATGGGAAAAACATACAACGAAACACATTCCCACCATATTTTCTGTCAAGGTATTGCCACTATAAAAAAAGGAACCCAAATGTCTTTGCACTCATATTCTGGTTCTGTTGGTGATGACTATACCTTCCTGTTTTTCAATGTTTGGGATGTTGAAATCAACCTGCTTAGAATTAGTTAAAGAGAATAATAAAAAGAAAGAATGTCTAAGTTCAAAACAAACACCTTATCGTCTTTGTTGTACGAAAGTTATAGCAAAGAAAACATTACACATATGGATATTTTCAACAAAAGATCATATTCTGTAAAAGATGAAGATGATTTTTTAAATAAATACACAAAAGCCTACACATTTTTGTCAAGATCCTGAAACTTTAACAAATATCTTTTGGAAAGAACAACAGACATTGGTCCCGTCATTGTTGACATTGATCTTAGCAAAAAACTTAAGGAACCCAAACCATTATACACAGAAAAGAAAGTCTTAAAATTGGCAAAACTATTTCAAAAAATATTGAAAGAACTTCTTGTTAATCAAACAAACTTGGACTGTTTTGTTTTGGAAAAACCAGGATATTTTAAAGATGACAAAACTTACAAAAATGGTTTTCATCTACATTTCCCACATGTTTGGTTAACAAGGAGAGAAAGACTGTACATTAACGAACTTGTACAAAAGGAAACAAAAATCCAACTCGACAATGCTATCATTGCTGGGAACTGGTTTTTATATGGCTCCAAAAAAAGTCCAACGTCAGATCCATATCTTTTGAGTTACATAATTGAGGAGAAGAGGAACCATGTGGCAAGCCAATATTCTAACCATGAACTAATATTTTTACTTTCTGTTAGACAAAAGCCACACACCTTTGTTAACAAATTATCGTTCTTACCAGAAACTGAACAAAAGGTAAGAAATGCAACCATTATCAACTTTGATGACCATACCAAAAAAAGTGAGGAAGAGTTACAAAACTATATTGACCAGATACCAAAAGATATTGCCGAAGACTATACAAAGTGGAGGTCTGTTGGGTTTGCTCTTTACAACGAAACCCATGGAGAAGAATATGGGAAAAATCTTTGGCACCTATTCTCCCAAAAATGTTCTGAAAAATATGACGAAAGTGAGTGCGACAAATTTTGGGAAAATCCTGCTGTAACCAGTTTTTCATTAGGGACACTAATTCATTATGCGAGTTTAATTACAGATAAGAAAAGGGAAAAGCGGACAGTAACTTTGAAAAAATATTTGAGAGCTGTCTAAACAAATTTTAACTAGCTGTTAAACAAAATATAACAAATTAATAAATGGAACAAGAACAAAAACCAGAACCTGAACAAAAACCAGAGCAAACTATTACGAAAACTCCTCCTCCTGTCCATGTTAAAAATCCCAAAAGAGTTGCTCAAGGGAAAAAACTTGCTGCAATAAGTAAGGAAGCAAAATTAAGAAAAAAAATCAAAATGGAGAAGGAGCGAGCAGAAGAACCAGAAGAAGAAAATGGTGTAAGCATCTCTACATCTTGTGCAATAATTGGAGCAGTGGCAGCCCTAATTACCACCTACATTACTTACTCCAAATGGAAGAAAGAGCCAGAAGAAAGTAAAGAAAAGGTTAACAAGTCAAAAACAGTTTTCAAGGATCTTTCGAAATATGATCTTTAAATTTTTTAAAATGAAATTCTTTCCACAATTGGAAAGAAATTCAATAAATGATTGTTACCTCTTATGCAACAGAATGTGCCTTTGGAAGTAAAAACTGGTTTAATATTGGAAAACTAATTTTTTTAATTTCAAAGGGGAGTTACGAAGGATACAAACTTTGGTTGTTGTATAGTAAATATGATACCAGAAATTATAATGAAAACCATTGTTATCATTTATGGGCAGATTTTGATGTTTTGATGCCAGACGATTTTGAAAATGAAGATGAATATTTCAATAATTATTAAAATTTTTACCAATATATTATAATAAATGAATACAGAGAGAGAAGTTGAATTAGAACCCGGTTATAACCGGTTACACCGAAGTTCAATAACTGGGGAACGAGCCCGAAATGTAATTACTTTCAATCCCAATTCTGCTAATGAGGGAGAAATAATTTACATACACATTCCAAAACTTAAACCAGGAACAACATTAGTTCCTGACAAAATGTTCCTCCTGTTCGACTTTAAAAACAAAAACACAAAGTCGTGGTTTAACAACAACCTTGCGAAACAACTCCAAGAACGTTTGGAAGTTAGATTTGCAGGTGAGAAGGTTTACGACAACACAGGAGAGAGCCTTTTGGGGACTTACAAAGACTTGTGGATGGACAAACATGAGAGGGCAAACATGATTGAAGATGGGATTGCTACAGAAAATCAGCGAAAACTTATTTCGAAATCTGATGATGCCTCTTCTGACACATATGCGGCTGTATATGGAACAAAACAGAGGATCAAGTTGGACAAGATTTTAAAGGATCATGGGTTATATGCACCCCACAGTATGGCAAATGACTTGCAATACATAATTACACTACCAAAAGCTACCGCCATTATGAAAGCCCAAAGTAGTCAATCTGTGGCTGGTTATTCTTTGGAAAATATCGAGTTGGAGTATGAAACCATTACCAACTTTGCCCTAGTCCAGGAAATCGAATCATCATACCAAGCTGGCAGAGCACTCTCCTTTGAACATGTAACTTTGATGAAAACCACACCATGGGCTGCTGCTTCAACATTAATTAACGAAACCATCAATCTGCCAAGAAAAAGCATGAAGGCGGTTGTAATGTTGTTTACAAAGGCAACGAGAGGAGGATCGGAAGAATTTGTGTACCCAAACATTGAAAGGGTAAAAATTACCATCGAAGGAGTGCCAAACAGTATTTACTCCCAAGGCATCCCAAAACGAAGATTGTTTGAAGAGGCCGAAAGACTTTTCAGACATACCAACTATCCAACAATCCAAGCTGATGAATTCTTTACGGAAAACCAGTTTGCACTTGTTGTGGATCTTCGGTCAATTAATGACAATGCTGTGTATGGCGATGGTACAAAACTTTTGACCACACAATCTGGAATTATGTTGGAAATTAAGAAAAAGGCAACATCAACAGATCTCAGATGTCATGTTTTCATTCTCTCAGATGGCTTATTGAAAGTCCAAGGAGGAGCATTCCAGAGTGTTAATTATTAAAAAATGTTGGTAACCTTATGACGAAAAATTTGGTAACACATGGTAAAAACTTTTGATAAAAACTTTCCAAAATAAAATGGAAAACGAAGACCCAAAACCATTTAATATGATTATTGTTGGAATGACGAGTTGTGGAAAGACTCATTACTTACTAAAAAATTTAGTTGAAAATTACAAAAAAAAATTTGAAAATATAGTTTTAATATGTCCCACATTTGTATGGAACAAAACATATTTGGAATGGGAACACCTACACGATCCAAGATTCTTCGTCATCCCTTGCGATCAAGATGAGTCTGAAGATTTTTTAAAATATGTTGTTGACTATTGCAAAGGAACCCCAAGTTTGATTATTTTGGATGACTGTGCTTCTGGACAGAGTGTTAAAAACAGAACCAGCGAATTGGTCAAACTTGGTTTTGGTGCCAGACATATGAATATTAGTACAATAGTTGTTACCCAGCAATTAACAAGTATCGCGAAACCATATCGGGAAAATATTTCAAAACTGGTTACATTTTACAACCCAAACAGAAAGGATATGCAGGTTATTTTAGATGATTATTTAGACATACCAAAAGAGGAAGAGAAAAAAATAAAAGAAACATTAAAATCCAAAAAATATTCAAAATTGGAGATCAATTTAATCCATCCATATGACCACAAAATCGTTGAAACATCTGAGAAAAATTTAATAAATTTTTGAAAATTTTTGAAGCCTAAGAATTCTAAAAGTTTTTGTAAATATAAATGAGGAACCTAAGAATTTTGCTGAAAAACGGAGAAACAACTGTAAAATTTGAAGATCCTTTGATCATTGAAGATACCAAACTAATGGTTAAAGATGCAACAGTTTTTTGGGATTACAATAACCTAACGAGCCCAACATATATTATGCATGGATCAAAAAAAATTAGTTTCGACAATGGCTATTGGACTGTTGGTATGATTATGAGGGTTTTAAAGGAAAACGAAATAAAGTCAGAATTACTTCCTTTCAGTTGTAAAATCAGACTATACCCAACACAACACCTCCACCTAAATAAACTTGGTCCTTTGCTAGGATATCCAGAAACAACAGTAATTAGGGGAGGAGCAAACCTTGTCAGTCCAGAAACAGTTAACATAAATCGTGGGATGAGGTTTGTCTGTATATCTTGCGAAATGATTGATGGAACTAGGACATCATTTTCAGGAAAACGGGACAGAACAGCTGCAGTTCTTCCAATTACAACAAGACAATTATTGAAGGGATCAGTTGAAAAATTTGCAAACATCAATTCTGAGGCAATGTTGGACAATGGTGTTTACAATGAACTTAAATTTAAAGTTGACCATGATGTTGGCGATATTCTTCTTGAGATTTTTTTGTGTCCACAGAATTATGAGACTCCATAAAACTTTTTGAAAATAAAAAACATGAACATAAATATTGAACAAAATTTAGAAATTATTAAAAAGGTGTTAAACTATTTGGTAAGCTTGGAATTAGTTTTAAAAAGAAATGGAAACCAAAACCTGACAAACTTAAAGGTGGCTGTAAATGATTTAATAGCTGCTCTAAAGAATTATGTAAAAGTAATTGAAATTTTGAAAATCTTCTAAAACTTTTCTGAAAACTTATAACAAAAAAATGTTATAAATTTTTCCTATTATTATAATAAATGAATAAGAACGAGGTTTTAAATGATTTGTATGAAGCAGCTTTGATAACAGTTGCAGCTGTTGGAGTAAGTATGGTTGTTAAAAAGTTAACAGGACAATCCTTAGCAGCGCCAGCAAGTTTTAAAGAAACAGCTAAACTTGGGGTTGCGGTTGCTGGTGGGTTATTTACTGTAAAAATGGCACAGGACAAAGGATACATTCCGAAAAATGTGGATCCAAAGAAAGCATAAAATTGGAACGAAATGATTAAAATTTGAACTGCAAAAAAGTCAAACTTCTTTTTTTTAAATAAATGGCATCAATGATAGCAGGAGGGTTGTTTAATGCGGTTGCCTTTGCTGGTGCCGGATATTTGTTCCAGTCATTTAACAAACATGGTTATGCTGACGAGGCAAAAAGACATAACCTGGCAACAGAAAAACTTCAAAAAGACAAAGAAAAGTTTTTTGAGAATGAAATTAAAAGAAAGGACAAAGTCAGGGAACTACAAGACGAAATCCGGAATGCAAACTACAACATGCAAGATACCTCAAAGGCTTTCCAAGAACTTCATGAAATTTTGCAAGAAGAAAAACCAGTGGAGCCGAAACTTGATGACTATTACCAACCAAGTGATGAAATGCAAAAATATATGACCATTACTGTAACACTTTTAGGGGCTGGTGCTGGTTGGTTGTTGGCAGTTGTTGTCTAGGGGTTAAAAATATTGGTAAAAATTTATAACATTTTTTTGTTATAAGTTTTCAAAAGGTTTTTACAAAGTTTCTCAAAGTTTCTCAAAGTTTCTTACCTTCTTCAATGATTTTTGTATACTCCTTACACTTTCTGATACCACTCATTTCCTCTATTTTCAAAACATTTTCAACACTGAGAGCATTACCAAAAACTTTGAACCCTGTTTGGTATGCTATGTAGGTGTTATCTCTGGGGGAATAGTTTAGAATGAACCTTATCTCGTCAAATGTTTTTAGTTCTGATGAAGTTGGTTTTTTCATTTTTTTTAGAAGATCATTTCTTTGACAAATTCCCAAAATAATGAACATAATATAATTTAAACTATATTTTCTGTCTAAAACCAAACCCGATCCTACAAGGGTTCTATTGGACTTAACAAAAAATTTCATGATCTCGTAACCAACAATTTTATCTTCCTTTGGGAACAGTTTCCAAAATGTTTTTACATATCTTTTTAAAATGGGTTTTAAAGGTTCTTTGTGGTTGTATGCATGCAACTTTAACAACATTAGACCACATTTTCCACAAATTATGGATCCTTGGAATTCTTCTTTCCCTGCTTTACAACAACTACTTTTGTCCTTATGTGTTTCAAGTTCAAGAAGACTTTTGTTAAAATCTTTTGGTTTTTGCGAAGCTTCGACGGTTTCAATGATTGGAAAGTATGAAACATTTAATTTTTGAAATGACATTGCTCACTTTTATTTAAATTAATCTTGATATTCCTTTAAATACCAAGAAAACCGTTCCAATTGAAGCCCCAAAAACTTCTGGTAATCTGTCGTTATCTTTTTCTGGATTTTCTGGAGTAAATATTCCTGGTTTGTATTTTCTTTCATTAATTTTAACAACATCATCAATAGTTTCAATGGGTTTTACAAAAGGTTTGCCAACATTTAAGTGTCTGTTGAGTCCAAGAACCATTTTGTTTGTAGCCAGGGTAAGAACATTGTTGAACCCACTAATTGGATTAATAAGGATCCTCATATCAGATGGGATTAAAATTAAACCAGGAGATATCGCAAAATTTAAAACAACATTTGTGGACTTAATGGCCTGCCTCATATTCGAAATAGAAACAGTGACGTCATCCTGTGCTATTGTATCCTCCATTAACTTTTTAAACACCTCTTGTGTTTGTAAACTTTTAGCTCCTTCTCCAACAATGACCCACCTTGTTTTTGCTTGTGCTCCCAAAACGCAGTAAACAAAAGATTCTAAGGATTGTTGAAATAATTTCTGACCCAAAAGTGTTAATCCATTGGAATCTTCAGGCACAAAATGTTTAAAATCATTGGGATGCCTAGAACCAGCTGACACCAGTTCCTCATATGTGTTTACCCTTCCATAACTCTCTTTTGTTAAATTTACATATCTGACTTCATATCCAAGGTCTTTCATATCTTGTGTAAATTCTTTTGCACTTTGTGTGGAGTTACTTATTTTTTTTATCCAAACATCGTTGGGATTGTGTTGCAAAATTTTTATTACATCTTCTTTCAAAAATCTTCTAAGTTTGTTCGGATGTTTTAAAAACCTCCTTACCTGAAAAACATAATGATAATGAACAATACTTGTTAAAAAAGAAGACCGAAATCTTTTAAAATTATTTTGGAAATGCTTGTTAGAAATACCACACAAATAACTTGCAACATAACTGGCAGCAATGGCTGTAAAATATGGAATAGTAAGGAAATCATTTAGTGTTGGGTTCCTTGTTTTCATTGGCTGTTGGAATGTTGAATTTATGGGATTCAGGTTTACAACAAAATTCTCTCTTTCATTTGCAAATATGGTAATTGTGTTTATGTTTACAGAAGCCTTTGGTTGTTTGGAAAATTTCTGAACCGTTCCAGAAACTCCCCACTCTTTCGGCCATTCTTTAAATTCTGTCATTGTTTATTGAAGTTTGAAATTTTGTTTTCCCCAAAATAAAATGGAAGAAAAACTTTTACTCATTGATCTTGAGTTACGAGAGATTTACTACAACCCTGTAACTGGTTACCAATCTATGGAAAAACTTTACCAAGCTGCTGTCAAAGAAAACCCTTCAATAACCCGAAAACTGGTTAGGGAGTGGTTACACAGTCAAAAAGTTTTTACTTTACACAAACCCATCAAAAAACCAAAAAAATACCAGAAAACATTTGTTAAAAATCTTGCTGACCAAATGCAAATGGACTTGGTAGATATGGCGAAATTTGGTTCTGAAAATAATGACCAAAAGTGGATATTGACAGGTATTGAAATTTTGTCAAGATTTGGTTTTGCTGTTTCTGTTAAAAGAAAGAGTACTGTAGCTATGGTGCCAGGTGTTAGCAAAATGTTGGAAGAATTTAAGAAAAGATTTGGTAAATATCCAGAAACAGTCCAGTTTGACGAAGGGAAGGAATTCTATAATGTTGGAGTAAAAACTCTTTTGAAATCTCTAAACATAGGGTATTTTTCATCCAGATCCCACAGAAAGGCTGCACTTGTGGAAAGGTTCAACAGGACTTTGAAAACCAGGATGTGGAAATTTTTTACTTTTAAAGGGAACAAGAAGTGGTTAGATAGTTTGGACAAATTTGTTAATAGTTACAACAACACAATCCACAGCACCATTAAAATGAAACCCAAAGATGTCAATAATACCAACCAATCCAAAGTCTTTTTTACACTGTATGGGATCCCTCCTCTTGAAGGAAGTATAAAACCAAAATTCAAAATTGGGGACAATGTCAGGATCCAAAAATACAGAAAAAACTTTGCAAAAGGATATGATCCAAATTTTACAGATGAAATTTTTACTGTGTCAGCGGTTTTCAGAGGAGTTCCTGTTATGTATAGAATTCGGGATAAGGAGGAGGACATTATGGGAAAATTTTATGGTGAGGAGTTGGTAAAAGTTATTGGGGAACAAACATAAATAAACAATGGATAGAGAAACCAAAACTGAGGACCCAGGTTTTGAAATGGAAAATCTAAATCCAAACGAAACAGAAGAAGATGAGCAGGATCGTTTAGAAAGAGAAGAGATGGCCGAGGAGGAAACGGATTTGGGTGGTACCAGAAGAAAAGAAACATTAGAAGAAACACAGGAACGTTTAGATAGAGAAGATATAAATGAAAGTCTTTTAAAAGAAGAGGAGGAGGAAGACGATGTGTTCTATGATGACACAGCTAACAACTACGAATTTGACTACCAGGAGCAGGATGAGTTAACCAAAAGATTGAACGAACTAAAAGGTAAGGGTAAACGAAAACTAACTGCTAGGGGAATGAAGATGCAACTACTGGCAGAAAACTCCATAAAAGGAGACATACAAAGAAGGGGTACCATAAAAAGAAGACAATTTATCAAAGATGTTTTTGGACAGCAAATAATCAAAAGTGATGGACTTCAAAGCAAAAAAATAATAGAAAAAAGTAAACTAATGTACAACCCGGAAACAGAAGAGCCAATTGGATTAACTTTTGATGATATAATGATTGTATCCAAAGATGTCACCGGAAAGTTTATACAAAATGAGGGACAAGGCGAATATCAGGAAAAAATTGATGAATTCCAAGCCTTACTGGAAATGGCCGAACTAGAAAGTAAAAACTCAGCAATTGGATCATTCTCAAAAAGATTAGGAATTAGTCCGGAAGCTTCAAATGCACTTCGTAGAGCCCTTGCCATAGATTTGATGGATCAGGTACTAATTATGGGGGATGCTATATATACTGGAATCAATGGTGTAGGAGGAGAACTTGACACCAACCTTGGTAACATTGGCGGGGTTCTAAAGGATGTTACACATATTACTAAGAACCCACACCTAAACCCTGCAGAAAAACGGAAAGCCCTTAAGGACAACCTAGAAGCCGCTGAAATTAACAAAAATCTTTATAGGGATTTGGTAAGAGATACAGACAGCCAAACATTAAGACCTCTCTATGAAATGGGAATGGATGCTTGTGCAACAAAGGCAGAGGTGGTCAGATTAACACTAAACATGAAACCACAGGAGGCTGAAACAGAACAATTGGCGGAAGAGCATATTTTAACCAGATTCGAAAAATTTAAAGAATGGGCTAAACAAAACATGGGTGTCTCTGCTGCCATTGCCATTTCCATTGCTGGGATCATAACAACTGTGGCACTAGCTGGAAAAGCTGCTGTTGTAACTACTGCAAAGGCGACAGGAGCATTAGCAAAAGCATTGGCGAAACTTGCAAAACTTGCTTGGCCCGTATTGGCACCAATTCTTAGCATATTGGCAACTGCTTTGTCTTGGGGTGCAAAGGGATTGGCATGGTTGGCGAAAAATTTGTGGTTACTTGCGATAGCTTTAACATATCTTGTGTATACAGAATACAAAAACTATAAGAAAAAATGAAAATAACACTACTATAAATGAACGCAGAATACGCAACAACGAATGACGAAAAAAATGAAGAACCATTTAAAGATCCGCTAAACTTAAATATCCGGGAAGACTTGATCCGCCTATCCTTTGCAAAGGAGATCAAATATTCGGAAGCATATCTGAAAAAAGCTTCGATGACCCAACTTGAAAAAATTAAGCTAAACTATGAAAGAAACCAACTTGACAAAACAACTTCTCTGTTAACAGAAACCCTTGTAACCAAATTTTCAGAGTTATTGGAGCAACTGGATTTGGTACAGGATGACGCAAAACTGGATGCAGAATTATCATCAAATAAACTATTTTGTGATGATGTTAGGTCATTGGTTAGGAAAATCTCTCCCTATATCCCGATGATTGGTTTGCTAACGGGAGGCATAATTATTGTAAAACATGTCTGGGACAGGAAACCAACTTTAGATAAAAATGTTACAGTACAAACTGATGAAAATCCTAATGAAAATGTCAGTGGTGGCAGTTCTGTTGATTCCAGTAACAGTTGAACTAATTTTACTTAAGTTTTTACTATTTTCCTAATCTTGTTTGGTTAGGAAAAAATAAAAAAATGGAAATTCAAAGTCAAAGCCAAAAGAAAAATTTAATAAAAACCATATTACCAAAAAAAGGTAAGGAAAAAGGAAAAAATATGGACAAACAAAACAGTCAAAAATTACACAAAGGTAAAATCGTCTTCTGTGGAGTGTTTAAAAAATGAAATAAATAACAATGTTAATGAAAATCTTAAACTGGTATCGTCAAATCAAGCAACAACGGAGGGAAAGGAGGAACCTAATTCTTGAAAAAAAGTGGATAGATAACGAAAAGGATCAGTGGGTTTACTGCAATGCCAGAAATGGTAGTTATTACTAAAATTGAAATTTAATAAAAAAAATAATTAAAAGAACATGAACAATTTTGAGATCATTATTAAGTTTCAAGAAAAAACCAAAGAATCCCAGACAAAAGAAGAACTAGATGAAAAAATAAAACTTTTGCAAAGTCAACTTTACAAAACACTGGAACTCCGAGTGCACAATTTTGGGATTCCCACACTAAAAAGAGCTGAAATAGAGGCCATGGCTATACAAAAAGGGGTTGATACAACCAACCTATCAAAACAGACACTTTGCGAAATACTTGACATCCCATTCATTGACCTCAGAAAAGGTCACCCAGATTTTCCAAACATAACACCTGTTAAAATTCTATTTACATCCCTAGAAGATGGAGAAGGAATAGAGTTCCCAAGTATGACCCAAGCAGCCATCGCTATAAAAAAAAGGGACACTGGCAGCATCAGACACATACTCAAAAACAACCTAACTGTTTTGTACAATGGAAAACTCTGGTCCGTAAGTAGAGTATAAACAAATCCAAAAAAACCAGAATCTCTTATTCCAACAATAAGAAATTCTAAAAAGAAACCATTATAATAAACAATGCAATACGAACCCACTCCCAAAAAACTTTTCCAAATACGAATGCAACTTAGAGAAAGTGCAAACAAAAGACTTAAAACAATACGAGAAGAAGAATTTCCACCAACATCCCTCAAAGAACTCAGGGTATTAGGATGGAAACTTGGTGTTAAAGGATCCCACAGTCTTAACACAGAAACACTTTGTCAGAAACTTAATATACCATTAGTAAAAAATGAAGTCTATGACAAGTACCACAGAAATGCAATCAAAACACCAGTCAAAATAACATTTACTTCTGCTGCCGGCGAAACAATAGAGTTCCCGAGTATTTACAATGCTGCCCTCAATTTGCATAAAAAACCCAAGTTATATCCCATTTTGTATTAAAAACCAAAGAGAAGTTTCGTACAATGGTAAACTATGGTCAATAAGTCGTTAAAAATTCTAAAAACCACATATATAAACAGGACTCTATACTGTTTTCTAAGGTTGGCATCTGTGTAAACTTCGTCATTTTTCCAAAAATCCTTTCCATCATTGGAAAGGAGTTTTTTGTATGAAGTTTTTACAAAAGTATTATAGCACTTATCCAAATAATGTTACCAATGATTATCCCAACAGTAAGTGCAGTCCATGGAGAAATTTTATCGATAAACTCAACAACCTTTTCATCAACAGCATTAATATTTTCATTAATTTTGTCCATATTTTATTTTAAAAAAAATTCATACTATATAATAAATGACGAGACAAACTAATGACCCCAAATTATTAAAAATTCGCGAAGATGCTCGCCTTAGAAAACAGAGGCAGCTACAACGCGACAAGGAAATGAAACCCTTTAAACCCGAAAGACTTGCCATGCTCCAGGAAAAACAGAAGGAAAAGGAGTTAAAAAATGAGCAAAAGTTAAAAGATGACCTAACCAAATTTCAACAAAAAACATACAAAAAACTCCAGAAAAAGGAGCAACAAAAATGGTCAAAAGAGATCAAACAGGAAGAAGCAAGACAAGACAAAATTAAGTGGGACAAGAAGTGGAAGGGAGTTGGTAAAAAATTAACCAGAACCAGACAGGTTTTGGGTAACAAACTCTCAAAAATCTTCAACAGGAAGACCAAAGCCAACAAAAACCTCAGACAAACAGAGCCCATACTGATCAAAGATTTTGCAAATGGAAAGGCGGCACTGTACGAAATCTCGGGTCAGAATTACAAAGACCCAACAGTAGTTTTAGAACAAACAACAGCAACTGTTGAGAAACTTGTTAATGGTATTGAAAATTCTAAAAAAGTAAAAACAACCCTCATCTGTAAACTTGTCCATTATGATTATGTGGAAAGACTTGAAGAAGTGGATCTTTTCTACTTTACCTCCTATATGAAGGCAATGACGACTGAGGAAGACGTCACGGAGTTGTACAAGGAAGCAAAAAGAGAGATGCTAGAAAATTTGGCGGCTCATCAGAAAAAAGGTTCTGGATGGTCCATAAGATCTGTCGAATCCCTACACATCTCAATAACCAAGTACAAGCCTTTAAATGGCAAGGGTTTCAGAGAATTACCAAAAAATATCAAGGACAAAAAGGCAATTGTTAACCCAATTAACAAGGATGAGTACTGCTTCCTATATGCTATTGCCATTGCTGAAACTCTTAAAAAAGAGCCGGGTGCCAAAAAACTTGGAACATTGCCAATATCCATAAAATTAATGATAGAGGAATATGATGTCACAGGTTTAACATTCCCTGTTAAAATTAAAGAAATTTCCAAATTTGAAAAGCTTAACAAAATAGGTGTAAATGTTTTGTCATACGATGACGAAATTAAAAAGGTTTTCCAAATGCAAATATCAAGGTCCGACTATAAAAAAAGGGTTAACTTATTTTGGTGGAATAACCACTTCAGTTGTATCAAGGATAAGGGAAAGCTTTTAACAAACCAAAATAACAAACACCAACACAAAAAGTTCTTCTGCGACTTTTGTCTAAACCCCTTCGAGACAGAGGAAATAATGAAGGAGCACGAGACAATTTGTAGAACTCATGACGCCCAAATTCAAGAATATCCAGAAAAAGGTGTTGACAATATTATGGGGTGGAGTGGTAGAGATTTTAAGAAAACTCAGGATGTTCCTTTCATCATAGTGGCAGATTTTGAACGCATGCTGAAACCCTTGAAAACCCAGAAGAATGACGAAGAAAAAAGTTATACACAAAAGTACCAAGAACACATCCCAATTAGTTATGGGTTTAATATCATTTGTTCTGATCCATCTATATTCCCTGGCAAATATGTAAGTTATACCAAACAGTATGATTTCCAGGATATTGGTCAGATGTTTGTTGAGAGTTTGGAAAGGGAAGCCAAAAAAATTTGGCACACCTATTTGAAAAAGCCAAAGAAAATAATAATGACAGCAGAGGATGAGAAAAACTTTCAAAATGCAACGACTTGTTATGTTTGTGGTAGCCAATTTGTCAACAAAAAACTTAAAAATTTGGATCCAAGAAGTCTTTGGAAGGCTGGCAAAAATACTGCAAAATCTAAAGTTAGAGATCATGACCATTTAAATGGTAAATATCGCGGGGCAGCACACAATGACTGTAATTATTCTATGTCAAGTGCAAAACATATACCAGTTTTGTTCCATAATTTCAGTGGATATGATAGCCATCTAATTGCAAAATATTTGGGTATTTCAAATGGGAAACTTGGTTGCATTGCAAAAACAGAAGAGGAATACATAAGTGTCAACAAAACACTTTGGATGGATGGTGGTTGGAAAGAGGGGGAAAGTGGTATACAAAAGAAAAAGTGGGTGCCTTTGGAGTTACGGTTTTTGGATTCGTTGAAATTTATGTCAAGTTCTTTGGCAACACTAATGACAAACTTACCAAATGACGAGTTCCACTACACCGAAAATGGTTTCAATGACCATTTAAAAGAAAATGTGGATTTGTTGAAAAGGAAAGGAGTGTTCCCATACGAGTTTTTGGACAGTTTAAAAAAGTTGGACTATCCACAACTTCCACCACACGAAAAGTTTCATTCCAGATTAACAGGTAAAAATGTTGACATTAAAGATTACGAACATGGTAAAAATGTTTGGGAAAAGTTTGAATGTAAAACTTTAAAGGATTACATGGAACTGTATCAAAAAACCGATGTGTTGGGACTCTCGGACGTCATTCAAAGTTTCAGAAAGATGTGTGAAAACACTTACAAACTTGACCCTATGTGGTTCTATACAACTCCTGGATTGGCTTGGGATGCCCTGTTGAAAATGACGGGTCAAAAGTTGGAATTAATAACCGACCCTGATATGTACCTTATGATTGAAAAAGGTATTCGTGGAGGAATTTCAACAATTACTCATAGATATGCAGAAGCCAACAACAAGTATATGGATGAGTATGATCCCACAAAAGAAAGTGTTTACATTCCATATTTGGATAAGAACAACTTATATGGTCATTCAATGATCCAACCATTACCAGTTGGTGGTTTCAAATGGATTCCGGAAAAGGAGTTGGAAGGTTGGCAAAAATATTTGCTAACAGAAGGGAGGGGTTGTTTTCTAGAAGTGGATCTAGAGTACCCAAAGGAGTTGCATGATCTCCATAATGAGATGCCCTTTGCAGCAGAAAGAATGATGATCAACAAAGTGGAAAAGTTGGTACCAAATTTAAATGATAAGAAAAACTATGTGGTCCATTACGAAGCCCTTGATCAGATTTTGGCAAATGGTTTAAAATTAACAAAAATCCATCGCGCGGTTTCATTTACAGAAAAAGCTTGGATGAAACCATATATCGAATTAAACACAAAGTTAAGGACAGCCGCCAAGAACGACTTCGAAAAGGATTTCTACAAACTAATGAACAACTCCCCATTTGGAAAGACCATGGAAAATGTTAGAAACAGGATTGACGTCAGACTGGTTTCATTTGATGACCAACTTGAAAAATTAGCAAAAAAACCAAATTACAAAGGCATCAATATATTTACCGATTGCTTGGGAGCTGTGCATATGAGAAAAACCAGAGTCAAACTAAACAAGCCCATATATTGTGGGGCGGCTATACTAGACAAAAGTAAAATAACCATGTACGATTTTAACTACAAATACATTAAACCAAAATATGGAGATAGAGCAAAGTTACTATTTACGGACACCGATTCCTTGTGCTACGAAATTGGGATTGATGACTTTTTTGTAGATATTTCGCCAGATGTTAAAACAATGTTTGACACTTCAAACTTCCCACCAACTCATCCAAGTGGAATTCCCTGCGGAGAAAACAAGAAAGTCCTTGGAATGATGAAGTCAGAAACCGGTGCTGATCAAATTTCAAAATTTGTGGGTTTAAGGTCGAAAGCATATGCAATTAAAATGTCCAAAGAAAGAAATTCTGAAACTGGGTTAATGGAAGAAAGGGAGGACAAAAAGTGTAAAGGGATTGCAAAAAGCGTCATTAACAACGACATTAAATTTGACGATTATGTAGAATGTCTGTCAACTGGGAAAAACATACTAAAAGGGATGAATACTTTTAGAAGTACAAACCATACAATCCATACCATTCATGTTAACAAGATAGCGCTAAATTCCGAGGATGACAAAACGGTTATACTAGATGACAAAATAAGTACTTTGGCAATTGGTCATTACAAAACTCGGTAAATTAAGTTTAAAATTTGTATTCGGATAAGAATACAGATTTTTGGGGAAGGGTTTCAGCGTTTTTTGTTATTTTTAATTTTTTTATGGTGGGATTTTAAATGATTATCTAGTTCCTTTTCTGTTTCAAAGTTTTCCAGACATTCAAAACATTGGTGTTGGATTTTATTTTTTTTATGTAAGATTCCATGTCTAACCCTATTATGCAATATCATTGCTGTTTCGGATTTGGTAACAAACTGACACTCCATACATTGCAAAATACATTTTCGATCATTGTGGACAACTACTAGTTTCTTTCCAGGCATTCTTATTTTTTTTAAATTTTAAAACCCACCAAGAACGATTTTAAAAACTTGGCAGCAATCCCAAAAATATCCCATAACCCTTTGCAAACCCCAAATCCCAAAAACTTGGCAACCATTTTGAAAATGTCCCAAAATCCTTTGCGAACCCCAATCCCAAAAACTTGGCAACCATTTTGCAAATTGTCCCAGGATCGGATGTCGGAAGATTCAGGAGGGGGTTGCGAACAGCATTTTAAAATGGTTTTGCAAATTGTCCCAGGATCGGCCTTTTGACACTACTTACATGTACCATTGAACTTTTCTTTTCGTGTTTTCTTGCTTGTAATTAGAGAGGCTGCTCCCAGATGCAGTCTAGCTTGTAATCAGCTTATTTTTCTCAATGAATTGTTGGCCATGTTGTTTGTCATTTTCTAAAATCGAACAAAATTACAATAAATAAAAATATAAATAAAAAGACAAACAAATAAATAAAAGTCCAGAAACAATGATTAGCATTACATACCTGATGTTCGCCACATGGGCTTGGATGGTTCTATTAGGTGATACCCCAAAAGTTGTTCCGAAATCACTTTGGGAGCAAGGTCTTGAAGTAGCAATTTTTAAAGTTAACAATTTTTACTTTTTCAACATAGTTAAGTTGAATTTATGTAATTTGCATTATTTTAGCATTTTTATATCTGGAACTAAATGAAATGAAATTATGTGTCAATTTTATGTCTATTTAACTCTTGTTGAATTGTTATAGTGCCAATAGCAAATAGCAAAGTTGATAGACTTGTTTTTCTCTCATAAGACAGAGTAAATATTTTGACTACAGTAATAGTTTACTTCTTGTATGAAGCCCAGATTGCTTTGTGGTCACTAAAATATGTTTCTAAAATACCTGAATTAATTTGTTGATTAGTTATATTTGTAAATATGTGATCAATTAGTGTTTGATTATCAGTTGTAAAACTAGATGCTAACTTCCTGTAGCAATTGTTTCTTACCATAACATTGTAAAGTGGTTGTTGTTCTACATCAACCATCCAATTCACATTAAAATCTCCAATAAATATATTTTGCTGTGAAGCATGCTCACAGAGAATATCAACTAATGCTGAACATAGCTGTCTTACAGGAATTTTTGGAGAACGATATACTCCTATTATTGTCAAATCTTGTTGGCTGGTGACTTTTATGACAGTGAATTCAATACCATGAACATTGTGACAGTAAGGATATCCCTTAACAAATGGTATCTTACGGTAAACCGCTGTACCACCGTATGGTCGTCTGTTATCATGTTGTGATAGTCGTTACTATACACGAAACACTTCAAATAACCTCGAACGTAAATCTATCTTTATTCGTCAAAAATGGCGGTCAGACAACAACACAACACACGAGGCTCACACGGAAAACCGCTGGCCATTAAGTTTACATGAAAATAGAGCTAACGCTCACACTCCCCTCCCAAATCCCAATATATCTATAATAAGAATGTTATGCTAAATAAGTTCAGTCCTCCTCTGACAATTCATCGTTTGCTTCTACGATCTCTCGTTGTTCATACCGTTGTCGATATCCGTCGACCTGAAGACGTTTGGGTGGATGGCTTCCTCGCATACTGCGTCGTAGTGGACGCGGCTCACTCTCAGACTGCGTTTACATTGTATCGGATAGGGTATCGTTGCGTCGCAGAAAGTATGCCGGATAAGGCTTCTGTTTACACATGGAACGATGGTATCGTACCGACTTTTGCAACGAAGCAGCGGTGCGCTGTCCGAAGTGGTACGTGCCGTGTCGCATCGATTATTGCAACGCTCCGATTATAATGTAAACACAAATAGTTGCAAGTTTGCGTTCAAATTTATTCAAAATGGAGTCACACAAACGTAAACTTCTGGCTATGCTTAGTATTCTAATGATATTTTCTGGCATATCCTGCTCTCTCTTGCAAATGACATCTGCTCTATTCTTTCTTCTGGCATCTATGCACTGGAGGAGAAGACGAAGACACCGGTTAGTAGCTTTATTAAATTCCCCGACAAGATTAATAAATAGACGAATTGTTAGACGTCGAAGAAGAATGTGGATAAGACCTGGACGCTCAAATAAATGGTGGGAAAACTTCATCAACGGAAAGGTTGTCAGCGAGGAATGGAAAGAAAATTTCCGTATGTCGAAAGATAACTTCTCGAAACTTTGTGATCAATTCCGGCCGTATCTTCAGAAGAAAATAACCCGATTTCGAAGACCCTTGTCTGTTGAAACACAAGTTGCTATCACACTTTATTACATTGCAGACGAAGGAAGAATGCAAAAAGTAGCAAATGCCTTTGGAATTGCAAGATGTACCGCATCAGTTGTTATTAGACGTGTCACACAAATAATCAGTAATGTCATGGGAAGAAGTTATATTAAACTACCAGAAACAGAGGAAGAAGTAAAATTTCTGGTAACAGAATTTTACAACCAGCACGGATTCCCACAATGGTACTCATGTTTCAATTAAAAAAACTCAGGAAAATGCCAGTGATTTTATTAAAGTACTTATAAACCCAAAATGGGTTTTTGGTGATTCGAATAGAGCATAAAAAGTTAGTACGTAAGTTCAATCTCCGTTTTTGATTTAGACTTTTAGTTTCGGAGATATAACGGCTCAAAGTGACTATTTTGGAAAAAAAGTTGCGCCAACGGGGGGGACTGGATCCCAGGAACGTGTTCATTTCAACTTATTATAAAAACAATTACATTTTGACTATGTGAGCTAAAAGAACGGCTATTTCTTCAAGAAATACACAAAATGTCCAGCTCAAATTCATTCTCGAGTTCGTATAGCAACCCTTCCGCCTGCTTGCCCAATGAAATGGAGGAAGAAAACGAAGAAACTGATTTAGAACGCGATTTTGAAGTTGATCATGGAGACGGCCACGACGACCTCACGGACATGGATCCTTACTTTGACGAACCCATTGCTGACGAAGCTTGGCTAGCAGAGTATAGAAGAAAGCAGGAAGAAGACAAGAAGCGAATGGAAGAACTAGAACTTCGTTGGAGTGGAAGTAACCCTGTAGCTTCATGGTAATTATGTCTCATTTCAACACATGTAACATTCATCACAAGTACAACAGTCTGTTGTGATGAACGTGTTACATGTGTTTGCCAGATTTTAATATTAGATAAGACTAGAATAGTTATTTGTTTGTATAAATTACTAGGTGCAGTTGTGGCAACTGTGACATTGAGCTTCTGGAAAATGTGAAAGAATGCTGGTGTTGCAGGGAAATAGAAAATTGTGTCCAATGTCTGGCGATCTTGTGCGAGGACGTCGACAAACAGCCATTAAAATGCATAGTAGACCATCCTGCATTTTCAGCAATTTGCCTAAACAGATGGTCCTTGGAGCTTGCTGCTGACAATTTTAAAACCCGTGACGGTCATCGGTATTGCCAAACTTCTTCAAAGGAAGGGTAAAATAATGTACTGTTTTGGTACTGTTTATAATGGTCCCTGGCCACATGAAATAACCACATTTGATGCACAATTACAGCTTTACATAGGCATATTGGCTTTATTGAGGGCAAGGGGCAAGGAACAATTGTCTGACAAAGTAATAACATAACTATCCACCAATGTCTCTTGTTAACTTGTGGGTTAAGAAGAGACTTAACCTAACAATGTGCAAGAGTCTCCTCTGGACGAGTAAAATCCTCTGCTGTTACCCGAAGTAAAATAATAAGTGGCTGCATAGTATATCAGCTTAATGGGTTTTATATACTGATCATATTGTCATTTTAGATTTCTTCGAGTGGTTGCATATCGGCAATTTACCAGATTGGTACATGGTCGGTTGAAAGATAAGAGGATACCATTGCCTTCTTGTGCATACAATGCTATCCGATCAACCCATAAACCAAAAGATGATAATCAATTCACTGGATATGAAGAACTAGAAGCAGATGATGAAGAACTGGAAGCAGATGATGAAGACCAACATTGAACATTATATTCCCTCTACTGCCAGATGGACAGGCGTATGGTCAGTTTTAATTTTTCTATTCCCATAGAATGTTTGATTAGAGAAAATTATTTTTATTGTATAATGTAATTGTAATTGTAATAGACATATAGGATAAGAACAAAAATGAACAAATTACAAAAACTGTTGGTGAACGTCATTACCCCATAGTACCATATATTGTTTACCCTGCGAGCAGAGCCTTCTTTTCCTTATTTCTTCACTGAGAGAGAGGAAGAAAAGTAGGCCCTGCTGTATTCGTGTTTGGCTTCGTCCAAGATTTAGGACGACATAACCCGTTTAAGACCCATTTAACTGGTTCTCGTTTTGTTTTCTGCCCTGATTGGGACTGGGTTTGAGATTGTAACCAAGCAACTGACATGCATGTGCAATGGAAACCAGTCACGAATACACAGAGCCTACTTTTCTTCCTCTCTCTCAGCGAAGAAATAAGGAAAAGAAGGCTCTGCTCGCAGGGTATATATTGTTTTGCAGTCAAAACATTCAGGAATTTATCTGCATTTCTAAACATAATACGGTACATGTATTCAAATGCAATAACATTTTCTGTCAGAAGAAACATTAGATTATCTTTACCGTAGTTTGTTGACCTGGGGCTGGTTGTATAAAAAAGTAGTTAAAGTTAATCATAGTTAGTGAGAGAATTAGCCAATCGAATAATGTATTTGAGAGTTAACTATGGTTTAACTACCCAAAAAGTAGTTAAGCTGTAGTTAAGAGTTTTATATATACAACCGGCCCCAGCTTAATGGGTTAAAACCAATGCAGCCAAATATACAAGGGCATTAACCAGGGTTAGTTATAGAAATAAGCATCACCCAAAACATACAGTCATTAAATAGTTAAACAACAATTAAAAGATTTAAAATTGTCAATTTCTTTGGTTTCTTGGGCAATTTTGAACATTTTTGTGCCCTTTCATCGGCTGCTTGCACAGTCTGCACTTTGGTGCACTTCTGTTTGATCTTGTACCTCCACATTCCTGGCTGCCAGCTGCAACAGTAGGAACTAAAATAATAATAAAACGTTACAAATAGTGTGTTGTCCACACCAGCCCATCATTTCATTACTGGTTTCAAGTGCAAATACCTTGCATGTATTTTGCTAATGAATTGTTTCAGGCCAATATTCAAGTTGTACCTATGCAACATGTTACCTGGATTCGTTGGAGGTACATCCACAAGTGCCATGTTATCTCTTGCTTGTCTCTTCTCTGTTGCTTCTTCCCTTGACTGTTTGTCAAGCATGGTATTCATATGAAGTGGTGTTTGCTTTTTAAGTTTTTTAATAGCTTCTTCAAGTTTATTGTTCATGATTGCATCTACCATTGTTTGAAATATTTCCTCTACATAATCTATAATCAATGAATATAATTTTTTACAATTTTATATACTGTATTACCATGACTAATGTTCCATACAGGACATGTATATATATATATACACAAGATTGTCACCAAAATTTCACTTGTAACTGTAATTCATGTTAAGCATTAATGTGCAAGAGTCCTCTTGACAAGTAAAATCATTTGGCATTATTCAGAGTACTGTAATACAGTATAATAAAGTGGGGAGCTGGTCACTTAATGGAATGGGTTAAGTTTAATCGAAACTGAAGTTGAAGTGTGGTGAGAGACTAACCAAAGTTTTGCTTCACTCGAACTTTTCTGACCACTGCTTCTCCATTCATGAACTTTGGGTATACAACATTGATTTGCTCAACACCATCTTTCATTCTTGGACATCGAGAAAGATTCTTGTTGAAGTGGATGACAGCGATTGCATGCCTGGAAGAAATAACACATTCTTTCACATATGTATAATCGTATTTTAATGGCATCAGTCTTCAGAGCACCCACCCCTCATGTAGTAGATTGTTAGTTTGATTCACATCTTGCTCAAGACACTCATGTGTGATGTCAAAAACGTCAGTCAACGCTCTGACAATACTATAAGGCAACTAAAAATCCCTAATGGGGAGCTAGCTGAATAACATGCGTAACATATATTGATATATATGTACTATGTATTGTATGTATCTGTACAGTACCTACCTACAAAACATTCCTCTGTAAGTGTAACCAATCATCTTGGGAGAGAATTGATTCAGAACTGAATGGAATCCCTCTAAGCAACTTGTTTGTGCGATAGGGGAAGCTTGTTTTATTCCTTTCATCAATTTTTTGTTTGTAAGAGATGAGCACATTTTCTCGTAAGCAATGGAATCTATAAAAAAACATGATAATAATGTTGTCATAGTAAAAAATTAAAATAGCTTTATTGGCATGACCTATTGTAGAACAGCAAGGGATGTCAGATAGGGTGCCAACCCCTTTCTTGCCCTTTCTTTAGGCCATAATTGTGCTTTATTGTAAACAATAATTTACCTTTACCTACTAATGCTCAAGTGGTTGTCCTTTCATGAGTAAAATTGTGTGACGTTAAACATAGTAAAATAGTCTAGCATTAGACATACTGTACTAATATTAGACTACTATACTGTATGCTATCAAAAGGGCATGGCAAAAAACTTTCCACTGGGAGGAAAAAAACCCAGGTTTGTACAGTACCTTTGTCCAACCATTTGCGTGGTTGAATTGTTTCATTATGCCCACATCTGTTGAACAATGGATTTTCCAAATTCTCATGTTTATTAACCACGTGACTTAGAAAAGATGAAAATCTTTGCACTCCAGTATAGGTGGTTTGTACAAGGCTTTATCCAATCCATTATTGCTTCACATCCACTAACTTTTGCAATCTTTGACAACACCTTTGTAATCTCTATAGAGAATCAGAAAAGATGAAATTGAATTAGTTACGGTCATGAATGCTGTTGACCTATAGAGGCAGTTTTGTCAATGAACAACATACTTTTCTTCAGATGCCAAATGTCAAAGTAATGAGTGATGTTTGGCAACTTTTCCCTCATATGTTTTGCAATAGATGAATGTCTGTCAGAAACGAACGTCTTCAACACAAGACCCAAACCAAGCAGATATTCCATGCTTCTTACAAAGGCAGCGTATTCCATTGCTGGACTATTACCAACTTCATTTCTCTAGTGGAATTAAAAATTGAATACTGTTAGCATAACGTGGTCATGAGATCCATGTGCAAATAGTTTGTTTACCTGATAAATGTCTAAGTGATCTCCATGTCACAAATAAAATTGTGTCGCATTGGACAGAGTAAAATAATAAAAGAGGTGCATTGCACATTAATACTGTAGATTAAAAACTCAACAGAAAAATATTGAACAGTTTCAGGTGGCAGGTGCTGAAAACTTTTAATGACAATTTTCAAATAAATTATCCATCACCCATAAGTGCCATTGATTATCTTTCATATTAGATGATATCATTTTTTTAATTCGACGAGAACTAGTATTACTGTACATGTATAAAGCAAGTGTTGACAACATACCTGTACTAAAACAAAGTGCATGATGAATGGCAAAGTGCAGCAAAATACAGTATAGGCACAGAACTTAGCACTGTGACCCATACTGTCATCTCGTCCATCCCCAGCAATCACTAGTTCCCCATGTCTTTTTAATTCTTCCAGTAATCCTGCCTGGTACTTCTTCCAGTGTAGATAGACTGATGGAAACAATTTTTCCTATAAATCAAATATCAAAAGTATTGTTAATAAATGTGTTATTATTACAAAATTCATATTAAAGATAATTCAAATACAATAACATGTACATTTATGTAAGGGTGTACCAGGCAGGGGGGATGGTAACACCCAGGAGAGAATGCCCCTGGACCCCCCTAGATTGCTTGGGCGTTGCCCTCATCATCCTTGGGCAACACCCTTTTTGTCGGTAAAAATTGGGTGCTACACCCCCCCCCCCCCCCCACTCGAAATGGTCAAGGATAGTGCTGTGTGCCAGAGTTCTGCCGGAGCACGGGCGGTTTTTTGTGAACTGGAGCCGGAGTTTAGAGCTGTAAAACGGCCACGGAGCCAGAGTTAAAAAACCGAGTTTGCACACCTCTAGTCAGGGAACGCCACTGCATTTATGTGTAAAATGTAATGCAAGTGCCCAATAATCACTTCAATTTTCCTGGGGACCTGGGGACCTGGGGACCAAAATACAATTCCTTCCCAACTTACTCGTTGATATTTAAAGTAAGTTGTCAGTGAGACACATTTCATTCCCATGTGGTGAAGCACTCTAAACACCTTGCTTGCAGATGTACCAGCAACAATGATTCCAAAACTGAGCAACAAGTTACCAGGAAAATTAGGTTGACTGCACCAAGTTGTTTTGGTTCCACAACCAGGGTTTACACACGTTGTAATAACCTCAGCCATTGTGCCATGTGCTTTGACTTCGACAAGTGTCTTTTCGCATTTACATGAACCGCAAATTTGGAAAAGGGTCAACAACTGTGTGAAGAACACAATGAATTTTGGCTCTGTTCTAACATTGTAGTCCTTCATGGCAACCCTGCAATATTAAATAAAAATTATTACTGTATAAATTAAACTAAACAATTAGCTAAATGTAGAGTAAAATCGTCTGGTGTTAGACAGAGTAAAATAACAAAAGAGGGAGCATCAGGACATTATAAAGAGGTTACTGTGATGACACTACATCATTACTTAATTTATTAGAACCAGGATTTGGACATGCAACATGCAGCACATTGTAACAGAAAATTTAAATATTTCATCTTTACTTTTGTGGGTGCACATTGGTGTCTTCATCGGTTTCTGTATCTGTTGTCTCTGTTTCTGTTTCTGTCTCTACATGTATATCTACATCAAACAGCTCATGTAGTTCTTCCAATTCATCATCAGACAGGTTAGATTCTTCATCATTGCTATCAATGTCATCTTGTTGAAATGGCTTGCTGGAACTCTCACCTTCGTTACTACCTGCAAATTGATTACATATAATAATATGGTAATGCAGTACATACATGTAGAGTGATTAGTATGCTTACCTTTTTCACTTTTAAGCATAACCAGTTGTTGTCTTGCAGCATATAGTTTGTGTTTTGTGGCCAGCCAACAGTTGTGCATTTTTTTGTTCTTTTTCTTCAATATTTCACAGTTTGCACAACATTGCTTTGATTCCCCGTCAGGTTCTAAAGACTGTCAAAAAGGTAAAAGTGTAGATTGTCATATTGAGATCATTTACACAAACCCATCACAGTGTCATAGCCTTAGTATCTTTTATTTGTTCTACTGAGTGATGAAAGCCAGCTTCATTATTGTATATCAAATAGCGCATTGAAATTTGAAGGCTTACTGTAAATGCCTGTCATACCTGTTAGTGTTTGGGTTTCTGAAATCTGATACAAGTGACAGGCTTACCATTGTTTCTGTCTCTGTTGCACTTCCCATAGGTTCATCCTCGCAGCTGGGCTGACCAATTTGGCTTTCTACAGGTGTATTTTCAGTTGATGAGGTTGAAGGTGCCTCTTTTCCTTCTTTCACTGATGCTTCGGCTTCACTGAGAATCTAAATCAAATCACAACAAAAACATGCAATTTTTAAGCATATCATATTAATTAATCGATAAGTTATTAGGTTTCATCTCATGTAATTATCAAGTTGAAACATAATATAACAGCACTATAGAAAAAAATCTTACAAACCTAAGGTACAAACCTAAGGTAAAAACTAGAAACACTTAAATTAATACTGGCACACTGTATATATATGCAAATTTAAGTGACGCAGTTTAACTTTAATTATTCAAAGTTTAATACTTACATTCCTTCGCTTCATGCCCTTCATGCGCTCACTTTCTGATTTGTCCTCTACAATCTGTTCCAATGTAGGGAAAACTGTGATGCCATACTCATCTCGTTTAAGTCTAGGGGTCTTAAACTTCGTTACCGTAGACGAACCGTACTCAAAGCAGTCTTCTGTGAAGTGCTTTGAGCACACAACTGACGGTGTCCATTTGTCTCTCCTCCGTCGAACAAAGTTCACCCATTTCATCCTTCGTTTTGCCGCTATAGGCGATTCATCGTCCCAAAAAGGTATCTGATAGACATATATATTATTGCTGCTATTTGTTGTGTTAGAGCACCCATAAACGACGCACCGTTCGGGCATTTTCAAGGAAAACTCTCAAGTTGTCGGTGTCTTCCCACTATAATTCCTTGTTGTCGAAGAAGATGGGTTCCTGGGATCCAGGCCCTAAGCGTTAAATTGTAGGCGCAACTTTTTATCGCTAAAAGAGCCAAATTTGCATGTTTGAGCCGTTATATCTCCGAAACTAAAAGTCTAAATCAAAAACGGAGATTGAACTTACATACTAACTTTTTATGCTCTATTCGAATCACCAAAAACCCATTTTGGGTTTATAAGCACTTTAACAGAAAAGGGAGATACTCAATAAATTGCCAAGCATGTGTGGACTACAAGTACTGTTTTTTTGACGTTGTGATCAAATGGCCAGGAAGTGTGCACGATGCTCGGTTGTTTGCAAATTCAATCCTAAACAAAAAATTGAGAGATGGCACCATTCCCTCTTGCCCTAGAGTCATTGTCGAGAATGAAGATCCTGTCCCCATCTGCATACTTGGAGACCCTGCCTACCCCCTTCTCCCTTTTCTAATGAAGGAGTTTGCTGAAGGAGGCAAAGATGCCCAGGAACAATTCTTTGGATATCGACTTTCCTCTGCTAGAATGGTCGTAGAATGTGCCTTCGGGAGATTGAAGGCTCGGTTTGGTTGCCTAAGGAGAGAGATGGACATAAATATGTCTGACCTGCCTGCTGTAATTCATACATGTTTTATCTTGCATAATTTCTGTGAAATAAATCATGAAATAGTAAACCAGCAGAGGGTTGACCATGCAATGCAGTATGATGCTGAGTTCCAACAACAACGTGGTCAAAATGTGATTGGCAATGAAGCTGCAGGGAAGAGAATTCGTAGAATCTATGTCAAATACTTTGAATAACTACAAAATACTCGACCTTGTGTTTTTTTCACATGACATATTTCTTTCTTGCATGGCTGTCAGGTTTCTTTAATAAACCAAGGCTGTAATTATTTTTATATACATGCAGGGAATGTGTACTGGGGGAAAGATACAATAAAGAACATTGATATTTCATTTTAATATAAAATCATCTTTTCTACCAATACACTATGAAATACCTGATGTTCATAATTACTAGTACATATTATGGAGAAGGGGGGATGGTAAAAAATAGGGGTGGGTCAAGTATTTTCTTAATGAAAAAGAGGAGTCATGTTTTATCTAAACACTTAAATGGGGTTAAAAATAATTTAATTAATGGTTTAACAGTTGGAATTTGATCGAGGAATTGTAACTTTTTCTAAAGAACAATTACAGTTTCTATTTTAAACAACCAACAATATTAAACTCAATATGTAACAAAATGTTTGCAAAGATGCTCTGTATAGTTTCAATGAAACAGGGTGCAACTGTCATTAATAAAAGAGTTCAGCATTTCTATATCAATATAACAAAACATAAAGCCTTAATAACAATGATGTGGATGAGAGTCGGTCATCAATAGTTCCTATGACAGTCATCTCGACTCTTATTGATCCTGGTCAAATGATGATGAGAGTCAACAAGAGGCCAATACACAATGGCAAAACTCTCATTGATCCTAATCAGAATTTGAACCAATTAAAAGTTGATCAGGGTCAATGAGAGTTGGTGGTCAAATGAGAGCAAAGAGTTGTGACTCTCATCCTTGTTTGATCAAGGCTTAATGCAATTTTTTCAAAGCATTTTTAACATGGAGTGGGGGGGGGGGAGTGGGGCGGGGGGGGGGGGCACAAAGAACAAAAGTTGTTTTCTGGATGTTTTCCCACCCACCCTCCTCCATAAATAATGACCGGTCCCTAATAATTAATAAATATGAACATTGTCTTACTGTTAAAATGACCAAAATGATTTACTCCAAAATCTCTGAATTTCATGACTGAGGAGCCTCTGGTTCCTCTGCAATGTTTGAGTTCACGAAAGTAATAATATTGAGGCTGGAATGGTTGGGGTACAGTACTTCATTGGGTTGTCCAAAATAATTGTGCATCAATGTTAACACTTGTTGGTTGCTCAGGACATCTTCAGAACTTGCAAACTGTTCACAATCTCTGAGGATGTCCTGAGCAACACAGCATGAAAGCTCAGCATTGAAATAAATATATAGACTGTAGATGGTTGTATTTGAAAATTACTAGAACAAAACCATCATCACCATGCAAAAACATAAAAAACTTTAATATCAACACTGTCTTTACTGTTAAAATGAACACATGCAGCTCTGGTTTGCAGGGTCTGCTAAATATCAATAAGAAACAGAATTGTTTACTTCACAATATCAGAATGTCATGACTGAAGATTCTGTGGTTCCTCACTGCTTGAGTTCACAAAAGGAATATATTGAAGCTGGAATGGTCGTGGTGCTTCATTGGGTTGTCCAAAATAATTGTGCATCAATGTTAACACTTTAGTTCTAGACTTCTAGTCATTTTCAGATATAACCATGTACATTTCTTTTAATGCTGAGCTTTCATCCTGTTCATCTTCAGAACTTGCAAACTGTTCACAATCTCTGAGGATGTCCTGAGCAACACAGCATGAAAGCTCAGCATTGAAATAAATATACAGTATGTACAGTAGATGGTTGTATTTGCAAATTACTAGAACAAAACCATCATCACCATGCAAAAACATTAAAAACTTTAACATCAACACTGTCTTTACTGTTAAAATTAACATAGCTCTGGTTTGCAGGGTCTGCTAAATATCAATAAGAAACAGAATTGTTTACTTCGCAATATCAGAACGTCATGACTGAGGATTCTGTGGTTCCTCACTGCTTGAGTTCACAAAAGGAATATATTGAGGCTGTAATGGTCGGGTTGCTTCATTGGGTTGTCCAAAATAATTGTGCATCAAATTTGGATTTGCTTGGGGTACTTGTGCTTGTCCTTGGTAATTAATATATGGAGGGGGGAAAAAACCATTAGAAGGAGGCTGAGCTTGTTGCATGTGCCTCAGGACTTCTGCCATCAATCCAAAACCCTGTTTAATACTATCCCCAATGGACTCCATAGTTTTGGTTACTTTTGTAACAGTACTGGAAAACTCATTGTCAGATTTCTCCATATCCCCTGCCATTTTTCTTTTAAGATTCAGATCTTCCTTGGTACAATTCAACATCTGCGTATCACAATTGAGTTTGTTTGTCATTTTGGCATCCTTTCTTTTCTTTAAAAGATCTGCAATCTTAGTTTGTAACCACTTCTTATTCTTTTAAGTTTGGCAGCAATTCGTTCTTTAGTTAGTAAGTCAGGCGTGCCAGCTCGTGGAAATTCGACAATATTTGTTTGGTTCGCGTCCGGGTACCTTTCGACAAATATTTCCATAATTTTTTGATATTTTGACTTCACTGATTCCCAACAAATACCTTCATACTCACATGTTGACTTATAAGCAAGCACTGCTTCCAGCAGTAACTGAATCTCGTCATCGGTCCAAACAAAATCGGCCTTTTATTTTTTATTTTTGTTTCCTTGTGTTTTTTCCGCCATATTGGACAACTGATGGAAGACAAGTAGACAACAGTGAATTCTGGGAAGGCAACAGTGGAAAACGGAAGCTATTTACACTTGCACCGGAACGTTTCGGAAACGAAACAAAAACCTATCCGATACAGTGTAAACGTGGTCTCAGTGTCGCTGCTAATCTCACTGTTGTCCGTCTGGTCGCCGGAATCGTCAGTTTCCCATGAAAGAATCTGTCGTGGCGCTGGCTCTAACTCATTAAAATATCGCTGCTTCATACGTCCGGTAGGGTTATCCTCTGCTTGTACCTTGTAGGTGTTGCCACGTCGCTCTACGATAATAAGTCCTTTACTTTTGAGATCTGCAAGCTTCTTTCCACCCCGTTTGTTTCGTTCAGTTGCCGTGAGACGTGTGCGAACTCGATCTCCAATCGCTGTCTTCGTCCTCTTTCATCGATGTCTTCGTCCTCTCGATCCGTTTGTCCTGTTCAATGGTAATCTTACGCTTAACGAGCTGGAAAACATCATCAAGTTTCTTTGCATGAGAGCGGGCCTGGGCTGCAACAGTATATTCTCGTACAGTTCCGGGAGTCCACTCTTCTTCCACGCTTGCAGGGTCTTTCGGTAGGAGGAAAGTCTCGGGCCGTCTTGGTTGTTGTTTGAAAATCAACTCGTGTGGCGATAATCCAGTCGTTTTGTTTGCCGACGTGTTATGTGCGAACGTCACGGCGTGCATCGCCCTTTGCCAGCTTGCCGGGTTTCTGTTACACACTGCTCTAATGTTCGCGAACAGCTGGTTCTGTCGCTCCACCTGTCCCTGTGACTGGGCATGTTCTGGGCTTCCCCGAGCATGTTCGATGCCTAGTTCCTTGCAGATCGTTTCAAAGACAGTGGCAGTGAAGTGAGGTCCCTGGTCACTGCCAATCACTTCTGGTAAATCGAACTGTGTTATCCATTCATCTATGAGCACACGAACCGCTGTTTCAGCCGAATTATGCATTGCTGCTACTAGCTTTACGTACCGCGTCAGCACATCTTACATGGCGAGGACATATGTGAAGCCTTCTGGAACTGATGCTTGAATAGGGCCCACAAAATCTATCTGGATACGTTGAAATGGCTGTTTTAGTATTTCAGTCTTTTCCAGTGGTGCTTTGCCTTTCAACCCATGTTTCACACACTGACAGATATCGCAGCCTGTTACATACTTTGCTACGTCAGCCTTTACACCTGGCCACCATACCATTGCCCGGACACGGTCCCACGTACGATCACGTCCCATGTGATCTCCCAAGGGTGAATCGTGGACCACCTGCAGAAATCGTCGGCGTAGGCTTTGAGGAAGTACTACAAGAAGTTGTTGATTCTTTCCCAGTGGGTTGTCTGGTGTTGGTCGACCCTTATAATTACAATAGCGCACAATACCATCTGCAAGAACTGTCAGTCGATCACGTGCTTGCCACAATGCCTTCGCCTCGTCATTTCTCGGTTTGTTCAAGTGACGTCGTTGTTCACATGCCACCAGATACCCTCCTATTGCTTGATGTCGCCACCTGTTCTCCATGTCCCACTCTAGACAAATAGTCGGCCATTGCTAATTCTGGGGACTTTCCTGCCCGATGCAGTGCGTTGAATGGATATTGCTGAAGAAATTCCAGCCACCTTCCTCGCCTCCCCTGAACATCATTTAGGTCGAGACTCTCGTTGATCCACGCCAGAGCCCGGTGGTCTGTTATAAGATCAAATCGCTTTCCGGCCAAATAGACACGGAACTTCTTTACTGCTAGTACTATAGCCAGTAGCTCTCTATCTGTGGTGCTGTAATTCCTTTCACTGGAAGAAAAGGTATGATGAAAGAATGCTACAGGATTTAAGCATCCATCCGGTTTAAATCGATCACGTTGGGCTAGCATAGTCGCCGTCCCTACAGCTGATCCAACGCTGAACATAGGAAAACGCTCCAAGTGATTTCCGAAGCATTGTTACCGTTGTTGGTCTCGGTGTCTTCAGTAAGTGCTCACGCCGAGCTTCGTTGATGGTCAGCATTCCATCGCCGATTACGTGTCCCAGGAAATCGATGCGACGAACACCAAAAGTGCATTTCTCTCGATTGAGAAGCATTCCCACCACTTGGAACCTTTGGAGGACCTTTCTCAAACGCTGCATATGCTCCGCCCATGTCGTGCCCCAGACAAGTATGTCATCCAAGTAACACAGTGCTACTTCCCAGTTTAGTGAGCCAAGGACTCCACTCATCAATCACTGAAACGTTGCGGGTGCTCCTGATAAGCCAAAAGGTGTGCCCCGTCCTGTCCATTGGAAATGTCCATCTGGGGTAACAAATCCTGTAAGCTCTGCATCTTCTTCTCTTAGTGGCATTTGATAGTAACCACTCTTTAGATCGAGTGACGAGAAGTATTTAGCTTCCCCTAGTCGGTCAATCAAGTCATCGATGCGTGGTATCGCGTGATGCTGGTCAAATGATTGAGCATTTAGAGCACGGTAGTCAATAGCCAGTCTAATCTGCCCATTCTTTCTTCGTGCCACTACTATTGGTGCTGCCCATGCACTTGTAGACGGTTTGATCAAACCTTGGTCTAGGAGGTAGCTTATCTCTTTGTTCACTTCCCCGCGTTCACTTGGTGACAATCGGCTTGGTCTCACACCAACCGGTGATGAACCCGGTTTCAGTCTGATGCAATGCTGTCCATTGCCTTGAACGGAAGGTAAGTGGTCCCCGGTTTGCCAAAACACATCTGAAAATTCTGACAGTAATTTGTCTATTTCATCCTGTTTCTTGGGGTCTAATTGCTCATCACGATGATAGCCTGTGACTCGACCAGTTGGGTTGGTTTTCATTTGCTGGCCTGGGAATGTTGTTTCAAACTCTGGGTGTAACAGGGCAATCTTCTCCCTTTTTAAGTGTTTCACTTACTTTGCTGACATTGACCACTCGTAGCCATAACTGATTGTTATTATCTATTCTGACAATGCAGCGTGCCGGACGAACTGGCCCATCCCCCAGAGATGCTGTTGGCTCAGCAAAATATTCGACTTCTCGGATTGCATTAACCGCCACACACCTAACAAAACATTCTTTGCCAGAGTTGAAAGATCTTCTTTCACCACAACATCACAAGTGTCCCCTGGGGCAACTCCGCTTTCAGGACGGTACATCACTTCCAGCTGAACCCCCTTACTGGTCTCGTGTATGTAAAGCTGTCCCTTCTTTGGGTCCCACGTTGCCCTCCCCCAGTTGGTAAATTAAGTCAATCCCTGCCAGATATTTGACAACACAGTTCCTAACTACATAAAATTTGTGGTTTCGCACTACTTGGCCACCCACTTTCACCGTCTTTCTCAGAGTGCCAACAAAATTAATGGCTTCTCCACTAACACCCTGGGATGGCTGTATTTCCGGTTTCTTGAGTGCATCTCGTTCACCCTTTGTTAAAACACTTTCATGTACCAGGCTGACCTCGGCCCCAGTGTCAAGCAAGATACTGACCTCCTTGCTACCATTTCCCCACTGGGCACGTATAAATGGGCTTTGTTGTAATACCCCCTTCAAATGTCAAATGGATTCATTTCTGCGTTCATATGGCCCATCTATCTCAGAATCCCCTCTGCTCAACTTTGTTCTTCTCCCTTGTTGCATCGCTTTAATTTCTTCTGCAGTACCCAGTGGATCATCATCCTCACTGGCCCCACTTTTCTTTGACTTGGTCATGGGTTTTCGTTTCTGTTTTTGTTTGCATGGACTACTTCCGGTCGGTTTAGGAATGGTCCCGCAACCACCACGCTTGGTTACGGGGTATCGTGAAAATCCAGGTCTGAGGACTTTCCCTCACCTGATGTCTCCACTCTTCCAGCCAGGGGTTTCGAGTGACGCCTTGGAGTCCAAGAGGGGTTATATCTTCGCCTATTTGGGCAGGCCTTCCACCCCCCTGGATGGGTTGTGGTGTTGCAATAATGACAACGCCAGTACTTGTTGGTGGTATCACCCCCAGTTCCCTTACGACCTTGTCTGTGTAGATGTGGGCCATCTCGTTGGAGAGCTGCTACTACAGCTTTGCAACTGCTTCGTTAATTATGGACTCTAGATTGTTATGTTCAGAGGTAGTTGCTATGGCAACCGTTGCACTTGTCTTGAGGAGATCCCCAACTTCTGTTGCCCCTTTTGCAATGCCAATTATCACCAGTGAATCTTTTAATTTTCCAGTATCATCAAGGATCGCCTTATCCAATATACTCTCCCGGGCCCTATATCACGTATGGAGTCACGGAATTTTTCAGCTAACAAACGAGACTTTACTTTTGGTTCACGAAATTCAGGGTCTCTATATGCATTGTCATATGCTACTTCGAGGCGGTTATAATAATCGTCAAACTTCTCACCTGGTTGTTGACTGATGCTGCCCCAGTCTTGTTGATAAGCTTCCTGGGATTTTACCTTGGCATACTTTTTTCTTTCAACACCTTTAATAGCTCAGTGTCACTGGTTTGAACTTCGGTAGGTTGACGAATCGCCCAAACAAGCACACTGTCGGTCAATTGTGCCAATAACATGTTCGCTCGTGTTTCTGGAGTTGACCACCGAACGGGCTTGTTGGTTTCACTCGTATTCGCTCGCTTTGCAACCGTCCACGCTGCCTCGAATTTATCAAATTCATCTGGTGTCACCTTGTTTCCAAATGTTGCTTTCAGCTTCGTCTCGATAGGTTTCTCCTCGTTCGGCATGTCTGTCTCATTCTGCTGGCTCAGCTTCAACTACGTGGGTTTCTTTTTTTATCCAAATATACGCTGCCACCAATGTGATAGTCGTTACTATACACGAAACACTTCAAATAACCTCGAACGTAAATCTATCTTTATTCGTCAAAAATGGCGGTCAGACAACAACACAACACACGAGGCTCACACGGAAAACCGCTGGCCATTAAGTTTACATGAAAATAGAGCTAACGCTCACAATGCTGATTAAACATGGCGTCATTTCGAAATAGTTGAAAACCATTAACATTGTACCTTTCATCTTCATTGAATGGACTGAATCGTGTTTCTGTAAATATTGATATATCACTGTTGGAGTAATTAAAGTCTTTTCTAACATCTTCAATCATTTTCAGTATGTTTACCTTCTCTTAATCGATTTAAAATTTCTGCAAAAACTCTGCTTTCTCTCTGTCTCATAATTTCTTAAGTTCAAACATTCGAAAGTATTTTTTCCACAGATTTGGGGCCAGTATGCTATATTCTGAATTTTGGATATCATTGAAAACATAACCATCAAATACAGGTTGTAACTGGAATAGATCTCTAATTGCAATTATGCTCCAAAATCTTCCTTGCTTCCCTTTATATCTTTGAGTCGGTTATTGATTTGAACACTAGCTGGGATTGCAAGAGCGCTATGAATTGTGCTGCCTTTAATAATATATGCAGCTTTCCAGTTGGAGCCAATAGTAATATTTTTACCTGCTGAAAATCTTCACCAGCACGTGAGTTATAGTATTTGAGTGCAGCTTGATAAACTGATTTTGTTAGGTGAGATTTACGCACACCTCCTCCTCCACTTAAGAAACAGTAAAATGGTTTGTCAGATGTTTTAATAAGGTGTAAAGCATGATAGAAAAACTCCTTTTGTTTTTTATTTAGTGATTGTACCATTGTTATGTACTCATCATCTTGCATTTCATTTAAGAGAAGAGGTTCATTATTTAGTGATGTGGATGGGATACCAATATCATCTGATAGATCGTATGTTTCATTGAAGTCAGGGTGTAAATCAACATTGCCCTCATTCTCATCTTGTAGTTCATCATGCTGCGTAACTGGTGCTATTGGTCCAAATTCATCGTCATGATCATCATCATGCTGGTCTAAATGGTGTTGAATTTCGTTCAAGTCATCTCCACAACCTGCATATTGACTCATCTGTTCAGCAATGTCATTAGCTAAAGCTATGTAATGTTCTTTGTAAAAAGAGTAATTTTTGATTAAATCGGTTGCTTCATTTCTCCATGGAGTGAAAAGCATAATTAGCTCACGATAATGCTTTTCTGGTTGAGATTCTTTATTAAACCAGACACTTCTAATGATTCTGGCGTTTAATCGCTTTTTAGTTTTCTTTCTTGTTTGAGTGATCTTTAAATATTGATCAGGTTCTTCATCATCATTATTTTCATCATCAACCGCTGTTTCCATTGGAAGATTATCAACATCTAATTTTGTTGATTTTTTGTGGTGGGATTTCCCACATGAATCATACCATGCTGCCCAATCAGCTAAAGTGACACTTTGTAAGCAAGTGGGACGATCAACGTATCGTTGTAAAAGTCCACCTGAATGAATTTCTTCACTTTCATCTTCCATTTCTTCAATCTCACTCATTGGCTTTAAGAGTTGAACTCTTTCATCAGGAGGGGATGTGTTAATAAATATAACTTGACGTGATGATTTTCTCATTGGCAATTGGAGAACAATGTAAACTGTTTCTTGAGCACTAATTTCAACACTATTTAAAAATGTATTGCCAATGTCTCTTACTTGCTCTTTAATACTAGCATTACCTTCCTTAGCTTCAGCACAAGCTTTTCGCAATAATTCACTCATTCCTTTTTGTGCTTTCGAAATGTATGAGACTATGTACATTGCACAAGCATAAACATCAAGAACAAACTGGATGTCCATATTAGCTTGCCATGCACTCATGCAGACATGCAGGGTTATAATTATTGACTCTTAGTTCATTTGGCATTCTTTTTAAAAATATGGTAGGACAATTAAGAGATTATCTAATTGCTAAAATATAGTTTTCCTCTGATACAGTCAAATCATTCAGAAGTTGATGTAAGCTTATATCCTCTCCTTCTTTGAGATCATTTAGTTTTTTTGTGATATCTCTCCATGATTCTTTCAGTTTTTTTGTCTCAGTTGGAGAAAAACTGTTGTCTAAAGGATATAGTATTTTAGTTGTGCTCATTGGTGGTTGTGGATAATTGAACCTACACACATTCTTTGACCTTTTATGGCAAGTGTGAGAATGCCTGTGAGTCTGTCTATTTACTCTAAGATCAAACAATGCGGAATTATTGTTTGGTTTTTGGCAAGTAATAATTTGATTAATAAATGATGTTAGATCATCATCCTTGTCAACTCCAAATACAGGAGCACCTTCTAGCCAGACTAGCATGTGTATATGAGGTGAACCTCTTTGTTGATACTCTACTCTGTAAAACCAATCTGTAATTTTTCCTATAGGTGCAATGTTGCTGACTAAGAAATGTTTCAAAAATGTATTGAATTGATAGTCAAAATGTCTTGCACAAGTTACTGGGTCAATTTGAATTCATCTACATTTTTCATCCCAGTTTAGCTTTTCTAGCTCATCATGTAGTCTCCATGGTCTACAAGTTAGATAGATAGATAGATAACTTTATTTAAACACGCTTACAACGTCAACAAAAGCTGATTTCCACGATGGGCGTGTACCACTGACCCACATATAACAGCTACACAGCCAACCACTCACATGTAACGGTTATACAACGGTTATATATAGGTCAGTGGAGTGCACACTAAGTAAAGAACAGATAATTTATATGTTATACTGAGTATAACTAAGTTATACTGAGTATAACTAACTATGTTATACTAAGTAACGGGTGTGCACCACTAACCTACATATAACAGTTTTAAACATTCACAGTTATATATAGGTCAGTGGAGTGCACATTAAGTAATGAGCAAGATAATTTATATACAAAATAATATATATAGTAAAAACTAAATGTCAAGGCTATTTAGAAGTGTCAATATTTACATGGTCATTATATTTACATAAAACTTATTCAAAGGTATGAGTAGCGATTTTATGTTTGAAGTATGACAGGGTCTTGCTCTCCCTAATTTCTGTGGGCAAAGAGTTCCATATAGATGCCCCATCATATATGAAACTCTTTTTCATGTTATTCGTACGCGGTTTTGGCAAACAAACTGCATTTGAAGTATTCCGAAGATCGTAATCTGATTTTTCTTTCTTATAAGTAAAATATTTTGTTAGACTCTTTGGTCCCATGTTATTTAAAACTTTGAACATGATTTTAGCTTTTGATTTTTTTCTTTGCATTTGAAGAGGCTGCCACCCTAGTGCATTTAATGCAATCTATAATTCTAGCTGCTCTGTTATGGAGCTTCTGTAAACGCGTTGATTGAGTCGCACCAAATACATCCCATACTTCACAACAATAGTTGAAATATGGTTGAACAAGGGCATTGTAGATGGCAAGGAGAGTGTCTTTGTCAACAAATTCTCTTACATGTCGGAGAGCACCTAACCCTGATGTGATTTTCTTACAGATATGCCCAGTATTACTTTTCCATAACAAATGCTGGTCAACAGTCACTCCTAGCGCTTTGCTTTCAAACACTTGTTTAATCGAGTTATTTTCTATACTGACATTTGGTTGTGAGGCATTGCTTATCATTTGTTTTGAGCCAATTAACATAAATTCAGTTTTTGCTACGTTCAGACTAAGTTTGTTAGCTATTAACCATTTCCTTAGATTCTCGAAGTCAGAATTCATTGCAATCTCGACATCATTTATTGTCTCACCAGAGGCTGTTAAGTTTGTGTCATCAGCAAATAATTGTGGTTTAGTTTCATTTAGGCATTCAGCTAAATCGTTTATGTATAATAAAAAGACTAGTGGCCCCAAGATCGAACCCTGGGGAACACCACATTTAATTTTTCGCCCTGATGAAACAATGCCATTAATTTGACATTTTTGGCTACGTTCTTCTAAATAAGATTTTAAGAGGGAAAGTGCTTTCCCTTTGATTCCATATAGCTCTAATTTTTTTAGCAAAATTTGGTGATCAACTGTATCGTAAGCCTTTTTTAGGTCTATGAATACTACTAAATTGAACAATTTTTTGTCCATATTTATATACCAGCTGTTTGTACAGTCTAGTAATGCAGTTGAAGTAGAATGAAACTTACGAAAACCAAACTGATGTTCAGAAAGCAGCTCATTTTCTGTCAAGTAGTCATATAATTGATTATAGAGAATGCGTTCCATAATTTTACTTATAGCTGGTAAAACTGAGATTGGCCTGTAGTTCCCAGGCAAGTTCCGATGGCCATTTTTATAAAGCGGTGTTATCTAGCTATTTTCCATTCATTTGGAAAAGAACATAGTGTAATTATAAAGCGGTGTTATCTAGCTATTTTCCATTCATTTGGAAAAGAACATAGTGTAATAGCCTGATTAAAGATGAATGTTAATGAATCTGAGATGATTGGTGCTGCAATCTTGAGAATTTTATTTGAAATTTTATCAATGCCAGTAGCTTTAGCACTGCAAAGGCCATGAAGTAGTTGATAAAGTATGTCAGTTGTTATTGGCTTGAATACACTGAATTCTGACTCTGAACTCTTAATATAGTCCTGAAAGTTGTGATTTGAAGTATCAATTTTGCTAGCTAAATCAGGGCCTATATCAGTAAAGAAATTGTTAAAGCCGTCTGCAATGTCTTTAGTATTTGTCAGTTTATTTCCATTTATAGTAAGTTAATTTACTATTGTTGGTTTATTTTTCCGGCCTAGTAAGCTATTTATTGTTTTCCAAGCCTCTTTAGGATTGAACTTTTGACCAGCAATTCGCTTGGAATAATACTCTTTTTTAGCATTTCTTAATTCTATATTTGCTTTATTTCTGGCATTTTTATAATTTATCCAATCCATTTCAAATCATGTAATAATGGCTTTTCTTTTTAATTTATCCCTTGTGTTTATAAGCATTTTAACATTGCTTGTAACCCAGGTGAGTTTTTTTTATTTTACTTTTTTTTGTTGAAGTGGTGCATGCTTATCTAAAATTTCAAAGAATAATTGTTTCCAAATTTCCCACATAGTATCTGGATCATCGCCGAAAAAGTAAACATATTCCCAATGTTGATTTAGTAATCCATCAATGAATTTTTGATTATCAAAATTTTTCACGTTCCTAATCTCAACTATATTTTCTTGTTTCTTTTGAGTAACATATATTTTCCGAATTCCAAACACCAAACTATGGTCGCTGATTCCTGTATGGATAACACCAGAATCAGAGATTTTCTCTGGTTTATTTGTAATTATATGGTCAATGAGTAGATGTTGTCATGGTTACTCGAGTAGGTTCATCAATGAATTGAGATAACTGGTATACCTCAAGTAATGCTTTTAATTTTTTGGTTGGTGCATCAGACACTGTTTTTAACATATCACAGTTTAAATCACCAAGAATATATATCTCCTTGTTTTCATCATCCATAGCTTGGATTACATTTTCAAATTTATCAAAAAATTCAGATGGTGTATTTGGTGGTCTGTAAACTGTTGCGACAAGAAATGGCCGGCTATGTGGTTTAATAATTTCCACGCAAACAGCCTCTAATTCAGGAGGAATTAGATTTGACCTAATAATATAATTAATGGAGCTACGCAGGTAAATACAAACACCACCCCCATTTCTTGTACGGTCATTTCTGACAATGTCATAACCATCCAGGTTGATCATATTATCAGTTTTAGTTTCATTAAGTCTGGTTTCACTAAGACCTATTAAATCAATATGTTTGTTTTGCATTGAAAATCTCATTTCATCCAATTTCTTAGTTAAACTGACAATGTTAAGAAAAGCCATCTTAAAACCTCTTTCTTTAGGGATTGAATTCAGGGAAGTGTAAAAATCGCTACTCGTATTATTAACATCGTTAACATTATCATTATTTATATTAGGTATCAGTTCATCATTTGTTTGACATAGTTCAGATACATTATCCATTCTGTGTTCCAATGACCATGAACTTTGGGTAAAAAATGGGGTTTTTTTCCATTTGAAAAATTCTGTATAGAACCTGTGGTTCTAACTTTATGCAATTTTACATATGAACAAAAAGCACTACCAAGTGCTTTATCGCCTAATCGATTTAGATGCAGTTTTGAGCCATTAAGTAGAGACTTAGTTATGTCGTTATTATTTATAAAAGTAACTTTATGCTCCAGGCATAAGTTTTCTAATAAAATATTAAAATTGTTTATTTTACCTGAGTGGACCCTACCATCATACCTTTGGACAACACTGGAGACAGCAATCTTCTTTGTGTGGGTTTTCACCTCATTGATGAGCTCATCCATATCCTTTGCCACATATCTGCATCAGCATAGACCAAGTCATTGGTCCCAACATGAAGGATCACACTGTCATATTCATATTGTCCATCACTTTCACTTATGAATTTCTCTTTTATCTGCTTCACTTTGGCTCCACTGTATGAGTGACAGACTGTTTTGTTTCCAGCAGCCCGTTCAATCTTCTTGTTATCTATGTGTTTGACCATAGAGTCGCCTATTACAAGGGTGATTTTCTCTCTTTGTTTGGCTGTGTATGGGTTGGCTTTGGCTGGTGTCTTGGCTTTGGCTGGTGTCTTGGTTGGTTTTCCAGGGTTGTTTACTATTAGATTATTATGGTTTGAAGGAATAAATTCGTTCATGTGACTCGGCTCCTCTGCTTGTTCGTCAAGTTCTACAATCTCTGGAAAGCTTGTGAATTGGCTGTCTTCGATTACCAGTCCTGTGAATCTGTTTTGAACAGGGACTGTAGCTGTAGGTTTTGGTAAATCCCTTTTCCAATTTGAGCCTTTTCTGGTCTGGACTTTAAGCCACTCTTCTTGCTTGATATCCAAGACGGTTTTTATGTTGTTGTTTTCATTTTCGAGTGCCTCTACGGTTAATTTCAATGACTGTATTTCGGCCGCCATCTTTGTTTGTTCTTCGATCAATGCTTTATTATTGGCCTCGTATTTTTCCGCTCGTGTATTTGTATCTTGGCTTTCTTTCTCGTGTTGTTCTTTCATTTCAAATACCAGTGTTAATATTTTTTCCAGTTGTACCTGATAGTGGTCTTCATTAACGCATGATGCGTTATTTTTATCTTCATTACCATCAGCCACTGCCACGTGCTTAACTCCTTCATCCTCGCTCGCCTCGTTGTCAATAGGGGTAATTTCATCGTCTTTCACGTTACCATAGCGTTTTAGATTATTAGAAAGGTAGTTTTCTTGATCATCTTTCACTACGATTAATCGTTGCTTTGATTTTCCTTGCCATTTCAACAGAAAGTCGCGATGAATAAATTATTTTGCCTCTCCGCCGGATGATAGCCATTTTCCGCTCAAATTTAAATTGCTTTTTATTAATTCTTGTAGGCCATTGTAGTCTCCCTTCCAAAACAATTCGCCTTCACAAATGTCTAAAAAGGTTGATTTTACCCTTTTCTCGTCAACAACGCCGTTTAAATCTTCTGTGATTGTTGGTGATGTGGAGCTCTCATTATTATGACTGTCCGCCATCTTGTGTCAATGATTGCCTAGTATTCGGAGCAAATGGATCCATTTTGTTTCTGCTGATGAAAAGCTGCAGAACAGAGATGCACGACCTAGTTGTCGGATCATAGCAAATAAATCTTTCTTTGTCTTTTCAAAGTATGGTGGAGAGCCTCTCAGTGCTCTTAGGAATTTATAGCCTTCATCATGTTGAATGAGTTTTTCTAAACCACCTTGTTTTAACTGACCAGCTGTTATTGTTCTATTATTGCCTTGTTTGCACTTTCCTTAAAGCAATTTGAGATTTTCCTAACAAAATTTTCATCTGTAGCTTTTTAGTTTTGAAAAAAATGTTTTCAACACACATGGCTGCTCTTCGGTCAGAGCTTCACAACTCTGATTTACAAATACCACTGTAGTAAACACTAACTAACCGCTGTTTGTCTTCAGGTCTTTTCTGCCCTAAGAATATGCCTGGGTAGGCTAATTCTTCTGACTATTTATCTCGGAATATGCTAAGTAGTCTATTCCCTTCTCCAGGTGCAACATTATGAATTTGTTGTCGTTCACTGTCATTAAGAAAGTCAGTAGCTGTTAGCATACTATCACTGACTCCTGCAGGTATTTCTTCTTCATCTTCACTGAAACCATGACCTTGCATAAGATGGAGTTTTATTTTTTCTTAAATATTTGTTACAAGATTGGCAAAGCCACTCCAGATTGTTTACACTAATTATGTTATTTAGGTATTTGATTGAGTCAGGATTTGACAGGCGGATTTTTTCTGCTAGACTAACACTATGTTTGTACCATAATTGATCACAACATGTACAAATGTAAAGTGGCCTTTGTGATACAGCATTGTGAAATTCAGTTATTATGTCAGTCACAGTCTTTGATTGTTGTATATTCTTGCACCTGTGATAGTCTTTTCTTCTTTGCGTCTGTTGATTCATTTTGTCTAGCTACTTCCATCCTTTCACAGTTTTTGACTAGTCTTTTTTCTTTACTTTCAAAAGATTCATTTTGTCTAGCTACTACCATCCTTTCACAGTTTTTGAATAGTCTTTTTTCTTTACTTTCAAAAGATTCATTTTGTCTAGCTACTTCTATCCTTTCATAGTTTTTGACTAGTCTTTTTTCTTTTCTTTCAAAAGATTCATTTTGTCTAGCTACTACCATCCTTTCACAGTTTTTGACTAGTCTCTTTTCTTTATTTTCAAAAGATTCAGTTTGTCTAGTTTGTTTAACTGTCTTTTAACTGATTTTTGGCCAATCTTTTTACACTAGTCTGGGTAGATTCATTTTGTTTTGCTAATTTAAGTCTTTGACGATTTTTGGTTAATCGTTTCTCTCTACTTTCGGCGGACTCATTTTTTCGCCTCTCTCTGGCATGCTCACGTGCTTTTGCTAATCGTTTTTCTTTTCTTTCAGCAGATTCATCATCTGTCCTCTCTTTGTATTTTTCTCTACGCCTACTTTCTGTCTTGTTACTTATTTTGAAATTTTGTGTTTTGTCACTATTTTGTGGGGCTACATTTTTGTGAAGTTCATTTTGATTGACAAATACACATCCATTGTTATGCAATAAAGTGGGATTGCAACTGTTTTGGGTTTCTAAATTTATTAATTTCACTCCCTTGATTTCAAAGGGTGTGACAACATTTTGAATGTAAATGTTTTGAAAATATAGCACCAGGTTATCTAAAGATTCGATTGAAATTAACACACATTGGCGAGATTGGTCTGGCATGCCATATGAATCTCTTGCATGACAGTCAAAGATTTTAAAGCTTTCATCAGACATCTTGAATACTGCTACTGTGTTACAGTCAATGGTCAACAAACAATGTTGATAATTATATTGTGATTCGGAGAACAATTTATTAAAAACAGTTGTTAGGGAATAAAAAGGTTGATTGTCTTCAGTCATAAATATATCACCAGCAAAGGGGTCACTGTATTGTAAATGATAGAGTTTATCATGCACTGAAATCATTTCTGGAACATCGGTTAATAGTAAGAAGTCTTTATTTATAAAATTGGTAATAAAACTATAAAGGTTATTTCCTGCAGACAATATGGTATTCAAAAATGTTGAATCCCATGTAGTCATCTCTTTTATTTGATTATGTATTATTGCAGACAAAGATATGGCTACACATTGTTTACCTGCATTTTGTCCAAATATACTTACATTGCCTTGACTAAAATTAGCACAAATTGTTTTTCTTGGATTAATTATCTAATGCAGAGCAGGACCTGGATTTTCCTCAATATCGTTTGCCATTATCAATAAAAGTGAAGCATACAGGTTAGTAGATAACCCCCCCCCCCCCCCATCCAGTGTCCAAAGGGATGCCGCCTCATTAATATTCAGCGTGACTCACGCACCGTGACTCACGCATGACTCACGCATGACTCACGCCTGGGACATGATTGGGCAAGATTGGGATAATTATAGTATACATGAAGCTATATAAGCTCGGTGATTTCGTATAGTTGCTACTTTTCCTAAAGTGTTTTACTTCTGGAGTTTACTGTCTGCGATATAGCGTTTCTTGGGAGGTATTTTCGAAGATATTTTTGTCTGATTTTAAGGTAAGATGTTTTGCACTTATTCGTTTTATATTGCCTGACGACGTTCACTATTTGTGTATGTTATCAGAGTTTAATATACGTTTTGTTTCATTGACAGCAATGGATCTCATCGATGTAATTAAAGGTTGTACAACCGTCGAAGAAATTGAGGCGCTGGAATGGCTCTTTGATTTCGAGGATAGGCATAAGGAAGCAGCCTTGTTTCAACGTAATACTATATTGTCGAATGCCTTGGAGCGTGATTTGGAGAACGAACGTTGTGGGATTTCTACGGTGTTAATGGATGGTTGGTCGGACGAGCAACGCGAATCCTTCAAGCGAGATTGGAACGATGATTCGTTTATGGCCGAGATGGACGATATCCCCGGCGGTCAGGCCCCCAAACCGGCGATACCCTCGTTAATGGATGGTTGGTCGAACGAGCAACACGAATCCTTCAGAATGGATTGGAACGACGATTCATTTATGGCCGAACTAGAGGATATTTCTGATGTCTCTGGTGAACCGTCGATACCCGAGGTATCTATCCAGAACGGAGAAGGAAGCCGAAAACGAGCCGCTAAACCAAGCACTGAATCAATACCAAGTAAGAGATCTAAAACTGTTCCATTATTTACGATAAAATCTGTTAAGCAAGTACGCGTGAAAAAGTTTAAGACCACAGGCCTTGATTATCGTGTTCAGTTTGGCGATTTACAAGTCCAAGGTTTGCCTGATGTCCTGAGGCAATTACATCATGTATTTGAAAGCCTACTCGATCGCGTAACCGATGGTATTGCTATGCATGATCAGGTCAGATTTATTATGCATTCTCCCCAGCTTGAATATCCCATTTCATTAGCATTTATGTCTCGTGAGAGATTAACCGTAGAACGAATCTTGGCCGAAATCGAAAGAGTAATTCAGTCGAACGATTCGTTCAAGTTAGATGATTCGATTACCGTCAATATCATCCATGTCGAAATGCCGCACGGTGGAACTGGAAGAAAGCGAAAGATTGCTAACCTAGATAAATACCTTACACGGAAACACTGTATCGTTCGTATCCAAAACAAAGACGGTCTCTGTCTTAGTCGGGCCCTCGTTCTAGCCAAAGCCAAAGTCGACAACGATGAACGGTACTCTTACATTAAAGATTATCGAAGGCCACTGCAAGGTAACCTTGCTCGTGAATTGCATGAAAATTCCGGCGTACCACTCGGACAGTGCGGCATCGAAGAAGTGAAAAAGTTTCAAGTCTATTTGACCGATTATCAAATAAACATTGTCTCGAAAGAACATCTGAATGCTCTTATTTACTCGGGTCCTGAGGCACCGAAGCGTATTTATCTTTACGCCCACGATAACCATTATGACGTAATTACAAGCATGCCAGCTTTTCTTGCTCGTAAGAAGTACTGCCACGTTTGTAAGAAAGGTTATGATAAAGTGGAAGACCACCTCTGCGGCGATACATGCAAGTTATGCTACACGCAAAACTGTCCGATTACAAGCTGGGTATTTTGCAACGATTGCGCTCGATTTTTCATGAGCCAAGAGTGTTTCGACAGGCACAAAGAAGCCGTGGGCGAAAAGCGTTCAATTTGTGCATCCGTTGTGAAATGTCAACACTGCAAGCAGGTGGTGAAACGAGCTAATCAACACCCTCAGAGACATCACTGCGGTCTTGTTCGGTGTACAGTTTGTCAAGAGTATGTGGTCCCTGAAGACCACCAGTGCTATATTCAACCGGCAAAGAAAAGAAAAACCACTCGCGAAGCGCAATCGGACACGAATGATTTAGTAGATGATGAGGCGGAAGTTGGGGGAGACGAGAATGAAGACGATGGGGGCGAGGGAGGTTACAATCAATTATTTTTCTTCGATTTTGAATGCGTGCAAGAAGGCGGCGAACACGTACCGAATTTATGCGTTGTTCACGACGAAAGCGGTCAAGAGTGGGTGTTTAGCGGTGCAAATACACGGGACGAATTTTGTGAATGGTTATTTCAAGACCACAATTCGAACAGTCTAGTGATGGCTCATAATTTCCAGGGATATGACGGGTATTTCATCCTACAATATCTCCATAAGAATGGTTTGGTACCGGAAGTTATTATGAACGGTGCAAAGATATTAACACTAAACGTTCCAGAATTAGACATTAAGTTTATGGATTCGCTATGCTTTATCCCAATGAAGCTCGCGAGCTTTCCGAAAACGTTTGGTCTGAACGAACTTGCCAAGGGCTATTTCCCACATCACTTCAACACCGAAACCAACCAAAACTACCACGGTCCTATACCCGACGCAAGCTTCTATGATCCAGACGGAATGCCTGCTGATGATCGTGACAAGTTTTACCAGTGGTATAATAATCAGAGAGCCAATAACTACGTTTTCGACTTTCAAGAGGAAATTCTGAATTATTGCCGATCGGACGTCGACATCCTTCGACGTTGTTGCCTAGAATTTCGCGAACTGTTTCGTTCTGTTACTGATATCGACCCGTTTAAAGATTGTCTCACAATTGCCTCGGCATGCAACTTAGTCTTTCGAAAGAACTTTCTTCGTGAAAAAACAATTGCCGTTATTCCACCGCATGGTTATAGACCTCATGATAAGCAATCGGTTATTGACCTAAAATGGTTAGCGTATACCGCGCAATGCAACGATATTTCTATTCGGCACTCTCGCAATTTTGGCGAGCAACGTATCGGACAGTACCGTGTTGATGGGTATCATGCAGAGTCAAACACCGTCTACGAGCTCCATGGGTGTTTCTGGCACGGTTGCGTCTCTTGTTACGCACGAGACACCGTTAACCCCGTCAGTCAGCAAACCATGCAAGATTTACATCAGCGCACGCTCGAGAAAACGCGTTTTCTAAAACGTCAAGGTTACAACGTGATTGAGATGTGGGAGTGCGACTTGAAACGTCA